>OZ038381.1:40210791-40810791 GCA_964036045.1 Eutreptiella sp. 'Long Island Sound 2002' | reverse complement strand
CGCCGTGCTTATGCTCCATTTGCACAAATGGGCATGGGAAATTCTCTCTCCAATTGCCATATGTAATCGATTAGTTTTTGGTGTAGGGCAGCACCTATACCCGTTGGATGCCAACTCTCTTGCCAATTTGCCACTTCTTAGTATTTTAGATCGTAACCACCAATGGTGCCCACTCACTACTGTATCAGATCAACAACAGGGCGTTACAATGTGTGCAATAAATGAAACTATTGTGGCGTGGGGGGGTTTGCATTCTAAAGTTGTAAAGCAATTAGATTGTAAGAGCATGGTATGGCAAAGGTTACCCGATATGCAAAGGCAACGGTCATATTGTGATGTAATGCAATGGCAAGGGCGATTGGTGGCCTGCGGCATTGCATCAAAAAGTGGTGTTACAACCGATAATTCTGTGGAGGTATATGATCCATTGACACAAAAGTGGCAATTGCAATCCAATTTGAATGCATTGGTCTTTGATATGGCAAACTATAACTTGCTTGTATACAAAGGTTCTTTCATGCGCTCGTCCCATTTGTGCGGAGTCTCACAGTATGACATTGCAATGCAAAGTTGGTATCTGTTACCCGCCTCACCAAAAGCCGATGATATGGTAGTATTGTGTGTTCCCCGGCAATTATTAATTGCAACCATTGAAGCACCATATGTTTGACGTCTAGTTGTTTGAAATGAAGATGGAAGATTGGAGTGTTGTTTCTCAAACATGTTGGGACTGGGGTTGGGATTTCATTGGGGTAGTGGTGTGTTCCACATATGTGTCTGCTTTGTTCATGATGTTTGTATTTGCTTGGTTTTGCAGAGTAATGCCTGATACTCTTTCGAAACTGTGTCATGACACCAACAGCCATATCTTGACATTTTTGGTGCCCATTGATCTTATCAATATGGGTTGTGTAAAGAGACGTTTCCGGTCAAGACAATGGAGGTGCATGGTGTACCGAAGAATGTATGACACTATGGTCCAATTGACCTCACAAATTGTTGTGCATGCGCCCCGCCTTTTTAAGATGATGTCACACCAACGTCCTTGGTTGTCACGAGACAACGACATTGTCATCAGCGGATCCACGGTGCTTCAAGCATCGACGGGGGAACAATATAATGTCTTTGACCTAGATGTGTATTGCAAACCAAAGGCCTTTTTTGTGTTACATCACCATTTGACAACCGTTCAAGAGATGACAGTTGTTTCCACACGGGATTTTCAATATGTTCGGGGTAATTCTTTCGTGCACACTGTATTGACCTTTCGTAAGCATTTGGCTGCCGGTCTTGTAGCAAAACATTTGCAGGTGATTGTGCTCTGCTAGTCCCCCGACACAGGACAGGGGACGAGAGGAAGGCGAGGACCCCAGTGAGGCACTGTGCACATTGGTGTGGTGCTGGCGCATGCGTGATAACATGTGTAGTATAGAGGACTCGGCGTGTGGAAGCGCCTTCAAACGCAAATAAAACTTTGAAAAAGCTTCTAATGAGGCCCACTGGCCAATCTCTGCAATCATCTCTGGCTTCAAACCCAGGGACGCCCACAAATTGACACCTGCACTGCGCGTGGAATGAGCGCCATACTCGGCGGGGACGCCCAACTGAGTGAGCGCCTGCTTAGTTATAGAATTGACACGATCTGCAGACAAAGGCGAATCAGGCGGCTTGAGCGCCCGAAGCAAAGGGGTACCCGGCCGCGCGTGCGTCGCCGTTAGGCTAACATATAAATTCAACAAATGCCAAGGTGACACTGACTCATCCGTGAGGGACAACACCTTCTCGAATTTTACATTCTTCTGACCCTTGCGCCTAACCGCCACCATGCCTTGACCACCGACCACCGAGACAACCCGATAGACACGACTTAGGTCAACACCACGATATAGACCAAGAAATCGCCAAACAAGTATCAAGTGTAAGCGTACACTCTCCACGTTAGTGCGGTCCAACGGTTGTGATGCAAACTTGCAAAAAACAGATGTGGCGTCATAGAAAGTGGCGTAGCGCGGCTCACTTTTGTACCAAGACCTTTTAACAGTCTTGAGCAAAATGGAGAACTTGACTCCTTGTAATTGGGGAAACAGCAAACACGCGGAATATGCATTGCGCGCTTGAGACGGTGAAACGTGATGCAACTCCAAAAGTAGACCAGCGACGTCGGAAATGGATGTCTTGACCACATCGAAGCCCCGTAACTCGGCCAGCGCCCACAATAAACGAAAAGCCCCGCAATATCGCTTCATCGAACTCTCCAAGGGTACAAGGTAATCCGCAATCGCCTTGGCTTGGACGCCCTGTTGTGCCAGTGCTGCCCCGAGACAACCACGCAGGTCAGGGGCCACCTTGGCGCGTTCATAGGTGTCCCTCGGCAGCCGTTGAACAAGCCCTTCACGGGATTCAGGATTAGCATCGGCGACTGCTTGACGTGCATGCGCATTAAGGGCTGCCACCACGGAGAGCAATCCCACATGGGTACCACCATTAGGCACACCACGGTTGGATTCTCCCTCAGCCTCTGAATCCACGCCGGAATCATCGCCCAAGGCGGGCATGCATAGCACATTTTGATTGCTTGCAAAGGGCAATACCTCGCATCCACTGCGGTTGCCTTCGCGTGTGGCCAACGCGTCACGAACAGCGTCTCCTTCGCCGTTTGAGGACTCGCCCACATGTCGTGTGTTGGTTGGCACCAGCGCCATAGTATCCGCTTGATAGAGAGATAGATTCCTTTGTTGAGTTCCAGCTCCGACGAGTCGAAGTCCCAACGAGATAGACGGTCGGCGGGCATATCCTGCGACAGTACCCACTCCACTTGCAACGTGACTTGGTTCTCCATGGCCCATAAGAGAAACGGCCTCATGAGCCTGTTGATCTCCAACTTCTTGCCTCCTTGCTTGGTGAGGTAGGACAAGGCGACGGTGTTGTCTACTAAAATCTTGACGAGGTCGCCTTTGCGTGCCATAGCCCGAATGGTGTCCATAGCCGCGGACACTTCTTTGAGGTTGATGTGCCACGGCGTGAGGTGGCGCCAATACCCGTGTACGAGATGATGCCCCCGTAGGTCCAACCCGCCGTACGCATGAGTGGAGGCGTCGGACGCGAACAGTCTCGTTGGTGCTCGTCCCAACATGCAGCGCCCCGGCCACTGGAGGAGGATATCCTTGCATAAGCGTAGCTCCTCGCGAACTTCCGTAGGCACCGGAAGCATCGTGTCCCATCCGTGGACCGATGCTTGTTGTACGAAGGCCTGTAAGAGGCAAAGAAATGAGCGAAGAGCGGGAATCACAATGAGCAACGACTTCACTTGCCCCACGATAGCCGCCGCCCGTCGGCAAGTAACCATATTGTGAGTAACCAACTTTCCCAATTCCTTCCGATAGGATCTCAACTTCCGCGCCGGGATAGAGACGCATCCCTTTACAAAATCCAATTCCACACCAAGATGTATTAAATTCTGAACGGGCTCTAAATGAGACTTGGGTATATTGACCAATAGCCCCGCTTGTTGAAACCACTCCAGCAAATGTGCTACGATGCGCCTCACTTCCGTTGGGGAATGTCCAAGCACTAGGATATCGTCGAAATAAAAGAAGACTAGATACCCTTGGCGGCGTGCCAAATTTTCGAAGGTCTTGATGACCCGATCCCAAACATATGGCAAATGTGCAAGCCCAAAAGGCGCCGCCACAAAGCGATAGTAATCGTCCCCCACCCGCAATGTGCAAAACTTTGACAAGGAGGGCGACAAACCAAGATGCAAATATGCATGCTTTAAATCGATAGAGGCTGCCCACATCCCTTTGCGTAAGTGGGGATAAATCTTTGAAATACTCTCCAAAGTGAACTTGGGTGCATGAAGGAAGGCGTTTACCTTTTTCAAATTGAGGATCAAACGGACCTTTTGACCTCCCAATCCGTCGTCTTTGACGATGAGGAACCATGGAACGGTGTAGCCCGTGTGACTTTTCAACTTGATAACGGCCCCGACCGGCATGTACTCGTCGTTCATGAGGGCCCGAGTCATTTCCAATTCTTGGGGAGTGTGTGCATGGCGACTTGGATTGCGTAGCGCCGGCGGCCTCAACCAATTTGGTTCCACTCCTCTTTGGATAATGCGCACCACGGACGGCTGTGCATGGCGCCGCCACCACGGAAGGCACGCTCGCACATGAGCGACTAGAGAGTCATAACGGCGTGGAGGAGGCAGAGGATCCTTGGGCCCGACCACCGTGTCCTTTGGAGTTTCTTCCTTGGTAGGAATTTTTTCCGTAACCACGTCCGTAGCCCTTTCCGGAACCATAGCCTCCATAGGTAGATTTTCCTTTGCGGCGAAAATCACCCACACTAGTTCTCCGAGGCTTTGCCCCATAACCGAGCCTGTTTACGGATTGGGCGAACTTCGCATGTTGAATATCCTCCTTGGAAAATAGCAAATTGTCTTTTGCTACCGAACCGGGAATCGATTTGTTCTTACGATGGTCGTGCACCCTTTGGGACAAATCGGCAAGCACATAAAAAGCACGATGAACCAATTCTTCGGCGTCAAACTCCGCATCCGCACCTTGCCTCAAAGTAGTATCCAACACACCAACAATGCGCAATGCATTATAGAGTTGGGTTTCCCATTGCTTGTGTATGCGGTCCATAGCTTGTGCGCTTTCCTTTTTGCAATTGTTGTCCGGGCCATACTCGGGAATGGACTTAAACAAAGGTATGTCGTCAATGAGAGATTTGCGAACTTCATAATTAATGGGTGTTTTGGCCCGTTTCCATAATTTCTCCAAATGCACATCCATGTCCCATACTTCCTTGTCCCAAGGCATAGTGATAGGGGCGGCTTCTACCTCGGGCACCCCGGGATTAACGTCGGGTAAACTTTCTTGGCTCTTTGATAATAACTCGGAGAGTTTGAACGCCGCATTGGATTGGTCGGAAGCCAAATCAAAATTGGGTGCCTCTACTCCCCAAGCCATGGCCAACCCAAATAACCAAGAATCTCGATATTTGGGGAATGAAGAACTAACAATACAAACATCCAATGTTTCTTTGAAAATACGACACCAAGACGTAGTATTTAAAGTTAAACAATTTGTCCAAAGTTGATAACCCGCTTCCACAGTACGTGCCCTATTCTCCGAAGGCACCTTGTGAGCCAAAATAGGATGTCTAACCAGCGTAGTCCAAGCGGTATCCAATTCCCGCGGGTCTGATGACACCAGATGATCCGGATCAAACTCCATCTTCTGATAACAGTAAAATGCCAGCCAGATAGTGAAGTAACCCAAATAAACCAGATGCCTGCTTTTTGAGAACTAGCAGGGCTTAACCGCCTACTGCCGGCAACAAAAAAGCATAACGAGAATTTGTTTTTTGATTTGAACACATTGCCGGCAACATTGAAGCTGTCTCACTGGGGTCCTCGCCTTCGTCCGAGTCTTCCGGGACGATGCCATCCCCATGCAAGAGGTAATCAAGGATTTTGATTTTAATGTTGTTGCTAACTTTTTGATGGCAGCAAGTTTTATTGTTCATCTATTTATTCCGTTGTTCACAAATCAATCTTGTGTCACAAGCGAAAGCATTTGGATGATTCCCGCATTCGCAAGTACAAAAAGCGTGGCTACTCATTTTGCAATTTGCACTGTGTTGATGATGAACACATCGTTTAGCCATAGAGTTTGAACAGTTCATATATATTGTACTGTTTCTATTTGGACTTGCACCAAAAGTTAGGTTCTCAAATGCACCTGGCAGTGTTCGTGCCAATGCCCGTGTCATGGAATTTCCATGCACGCACATTGTTGGCGAGGGCATGGCTTGGACCGTAGTCGTTCTTTTGCGTAAATTCCTCATCGTGTACACACTTGTTGGATCGTAACACAAGTTGGGGGTAGGCAATCTATTCACTTTGAGGTGAGACCATGGCAATAGGGTGTGGTTATCATCTTGGTTGAGTTTGTATTGCCTGTGTTTGCAGTTTTTTTTTTTGGTATGCTGCTCGTTTTGGTTCGCATTTCTAACCAAGGGGGTATTTTGTTTATCCATTGCTGTTTGTTACATAGCAATTTGTCACCCATTGTTACATGTCAACAAGATCGTTTTATGACCTACCCAAGAACCTCCGTATGCATTGCTACATGTTCCTAGCACCAATTGATTGGATGCATTTGCGTCGCGTTTGTCGACATTATCAAAGACGATCATGGTGCCGAAGGACGTTTGCCCGTTTGTACGATGAAATGGTTGATTGTACGAATGAGGTTGTTAGCGATGCTGCACGTCTTTTCCGGTTCATGCGATCGCATCATGTTGCCCTAACCAAAGACTCTGACATGATGATATCAGGTTGTGCAGTGCTAATGGCATTACAAGCTGAACGGTTTGATACGTTCGATATCAATATTTATTGCAAGCGACGTGTGTGGTTTGATCTATACCACCATTTAACATTGAGCCAGAACATGTCGTTAGTAAATCTGCTCGATAAACAGAGGGATCAATCCCTTGGATATGTTGGTGTACACTCAGTAATGACCTTCCGCCGAAGTTGGAATACCACCAAAGTGTTGCGCGTGACAGTTTTGCAAAACAATGATGTTTCCATCCCAACTATTTTGGAACTATGTGATTTCAACATTGCAACAAATACGTTTGATGGGGTGTGTTTTTGCTGTTCAGCCATGTACTCCGTGGTGCACCGATCTATTGCTTGTCCAAGAAAACGAAGACGGCTGTCTAAAGCACGCGTGTTAAAATATCAACCGCGTGGATATTCTTTTTGCAATGTACATGTGGATTCTGCGAACCAATTGTATTATAGTGTGTAGCCTCGTTTCATTTGCCTTGCACACATGTTGCTGCAGCACTATAGTCGTTTCCATTCGCTCTGGAATGATGCACGGTGCACCATGGCGTACAACACAACTGCCAGAGTTGTTTTCTTCCACAACATTGTATGGGATGCAGCGTTCTAGGGCGTGGTGCGGAACCCCCCCAATTTTGGGTGTTGTTAATATGGTTGGAACCCGGAATTTCACATGTTACATGGGTGCACTATGATGCAACAATGTGCCTTGCATGTTTCGTTTGCTCGATATTGCCCGTTTTACACCTTTTGCGATTTGATCTTTGTGTGCTCTAACTAGTTAGAACGGGGTTAGAACGGGGTTAGAGCACTAGTTATCGCGTGGGTTATCGCGCGATAACCTAGTTATCGCGGGGGTTATCGCGGAGGTTATCGCGCGATAACTAGTTATCGCGCGAGTTATCGCGTAGGTTATCGCGCTTCATTTTATGTTTCCCCTTTTTGCTTTAAATTAGCTCTCAAAGCTTTCATATTCTTTGTAATGGCCCTTGCTGCTGCCCACGCTTGGTGCGAACACCATCAAAAGCTCCTTGGGGTCCGTCGCCTTGGCGGTCCCGAGGGGTTTACGATGGGTGACGCAAACGTGAGGCGCCCTGTGGCGACTCGCTTTGAACATGGTGTGGACTTTGGACTCCTTGTCCATAAGTCCCCCTTCATGGCCGACCAGAGAGACCCCCTTGTTCTCAGCAACTACATCTTCGAGTTGCTAGAGGTAAATCCAGGGGTTGCTGGATTGTTGATTCAGCTGCATCCCGAGGACGTGGACGCGGTGTTGGAGTCCGTCACTTCCCATGCCGAGAAGGGTGCGGGGACGAAGACGACCCTTTATGTGGGTCAGGAGGAAGAGGAGGAAGTGGAGGAGGTGGGGGCTCGGAGGGGGAAGGAGAAGCCCCACAGCCCCCTCATGATTAGTGTGCAGAAGGGAAGGATCCGACCGGGTAAGGGGAAGGGGAAGTCGGATGGATGGTTCCCCCAACCCCTCATTCACAACACCTGCCGGGTCTGCACTGACGACCCCGAAAACAAGCTCCCCATGCACTCCCTTTGCCCCACAAGGGAGTGAGAGCGTGAGTGGTATGGGGTCACCACTCCCAACATTATTTCGGGGCGGGGGGTGATTCTTTTTCCTTTTGGGGCAACACCCCCCCTTATTGGGGAGGCGGAGGAGGTGGTTGCCGCCGAGCCCTTGGGGGCCTTTAATAGGGACCCCAATGACCTTGTGCTCACCGTGGGGGGAAAGCTGGTGGTCAACCACCTCCTGGAGCACGATTTTTTGAGTGATGTGCAGCTGCAAAGTCTTTTGGATGATCTGGATAGGGTGCCTCTCTCAGAGAAGGCACCCATTTTCAATGAGAACCCCCCCATTGTCGGCGGGCCCCAAGATTCTGGGACCCGCCGCACATTGTATGGCAACTATGGGGGTGCCAACCACCACAAGCACAACCCCCACAAGCTCCATGATCTGCCAGTCCTCAAAAGGGTGGCAGATCGTGTGCTGGAGGCGGCGAAGAAGACTGTGGTGGGGGGTGTCCGATGGAGCTGCACCTGGTGGCCGGGTGGCCAAGACAGTCCAGTGTGACGGGGCGGTGAGGTGTAGGGGGAAGGTCGTAGCCAAGTGCTACGGCTACGACCGGGCGTTTTGCGCGCCGCCCACAAAGATGGCCTTTGTGTGCCATGCCAGGAGAGGGAGGAGGTGGAGGGGGGGGAGGAGGTGGTGGTGGTGGTGGACCCCAATTGGGTCAGCATTGAGCAATCTGCTCAGTGCTTGCTCCTGATGGGAACAACCACCGGGCATTTTTTGTTGTCGGGGTGGAGGAATGGGAGGGAGGTGATTGCCCCCCTCACTAATGAGGAGGTGGGGGGGGTCGCAGGCCACCCCAATCAGTGCCCCTTGGCCAAGGTGTGCCATGGGGAGGCACTGCCCTGGCCCTCCCTGCAAGGGCCCTGCCGGCATGTTGGGATTAAGGTGCCGCCGGGGTGCATTTTGGTGGTGAGGAAGGGATTGTATGGAGGAGTGGCAAGGGTTGCCCCTGAGGTCAAGGGGGTGGCCCAGGTGGTGGAGTGGAGGCAAGTGGGGGAGTATGCCGCCGTCACGGACTTCGTGTGGCTGCGGAGGATGAAGCTGGTGCTGGACGACGCCAAGAAGGAGGGCCAAGGCATGTGCCCATGTCACCAGGTGTGAAAACTTCCAACAACACCCTGCACTAACCCCTGCTCTAACTAGTTATCGCGCTAGGTTATCGCGTTCTAACTAGGTGCTCTAACTAGTTATCGCGCTAGGTTATCGCGTTCTAACTAGTTATCGCGGGGTTATCGCAGGGGGTTATCGCGGGGGTTATCGCGTTCTAGCTAGGTTATCGCGCGAGTTATCGCGGTAGTTATCGCGTGTTTTTTTTTTGTTTCTTTTGTTTTTCTCAGGCCACCATCCTGCAGCTGCCGCGTTTTTTTGTCAAGGACGAAGCCCAGGCGCCAAGGGGGGAAGGCCGGGAAAGCAGACGAAGCGGGGGCCTGAGGTGGTGGTTGTTGAGGCGGATGCCCCCCCCCCCCCATAGGGGTAAGGGCCCCAACCCCTCCCCCAAGCCGTGGGAGGTGGCGAAGGTGGCGGCCTAGCCCCCCCCGAGGCCCTGGATGTGGAGGCTTTGGGGGCCAGTGTGGCCACCCACGTGACGGACGCTTGCCAGGTTTTGGTGTGTGCTCTAACTAGTTAGAACGGGGTTACAACGGGGTTAGAACGGGGTCTTTGTGTGCTCTAACTAGTTAGAACAGGGTTAGAACGGGGTCTTTGTGTGCTCTAACTAGTTAGAACGGGGTTAGAACGGGGTCTTTGTGTGCTCTAACTAGTTAGAACGGGGTTAGAACGGGGTCTTTGTGTGCTCTAACTAGTTAGAACGGGGTTAGAACGGGGTCTTTGTGTGCTCTAACTAGTTAGAACGGGGTTAGAACGGGGTCTTTGTGTGCTCTAACTAGTTAGAACGGGGTTAGAACGGGGTCTTTGTGTGCTCTAACTAGTTAGAACGCAGTTAGAACGGGGTCTTTGTGTGCTCTAACTAGTTAGAACGGGGTTAGAACGGGGTCTTTGTGTGCTCTAACTAGTTAGAACAGGGTTAGAACGGGGTCTTTGTGTGCTCTAACTAGTCAGAACGGGGTTAGAACGGGGTCTTTGTGTGCTCTAACTAGTTAGAACGGGGTTAGAACGGGGTCTTTGTGTGCTCTAACTAGTTAGAACGGGGTTAGAACGGGGTCTTTGTGTGCTCTAACTAGTTAGAACGGGGTTAGAACGGGGTCTTTGTGTGCTCTAACTAGTTAGAACGGGGTTAGAACGGGGTCTTTGTGTGCTCTAACTAGTTAGAACGCAGTTAGAACGGGGTCTTTGTGTGCTCTAACTAGTTAGAACGGGGTTAGAACGGGGTCTTTGTGTGCTCTAACTAGTTAGAACGGGGTTAGAACGGGGTCTTTGTGTGCTCTAACTAGTTAGAACGGGGTTAGAACGGGGTCTTTGTGTGCTCTAACTAGTTAGAACGGGGTTAGAACGGGGTCTTTGTGTGCTCTAACTAGTCAGAACGGGGTTAGAATGGGGTCTTTGTGTGCTCTAACTAGTTAGAACGGGGTTAGAACGGGGTCTTTGTGTGCTCTAACTAGTTAGAACAGGGTTAGAACGGGGTCTTTGTGTGCTCTAACTAGTTAGAACGGGGTTAGAACGGGGTCTTTGTGTGCTCTAACTAGTTAGAACGGGGTTAGAACGGGGTCTTTGTGTGCTCTAACTAGTTAGAACGGGGTTAGAACGGGGTCTTTGTGTGCTCTAACTAGTTAGAACGGGGTTAGAACGGGGTCTTTGTGTGCTCTAACTAGTTAGAACGGGGTTAGAACGGGGTCTTTGTGTGCTCTAACTAGTTAGAACGGGGTTAGAACGGGGTCTTTGTGTGCTCTAACTAGTTAGAACGGGGTTAGAACGGGGTCTTTGTGTGCTCTAACTAGTTAGAACGGGGTTAGAACAGGGTCTTTGTGTGCTCTAACTAGTTAGAACGGGGTTAGAACGGGGTCTTTGTGTGCTCTGACTAGTTAGAACGGGGTTAGAACGGGGTCTTTGTGTGCTCTAACTAGTTAGAACGGGGTTAGAACGGGGTCTTTGTGTGCTCTAACTAGTTAGAACGGGGTTAGAACGGGGTTAGAACGGGGTCTTTGTGTGCTCTAACTAGTTAGAACGGGGTTAGAACGGGGTTAGAGCACCAGTTAGTGCGCAGGTGCATAGTGCACTAACCTCTGCTCTAACTAGTTATCGCGGTAGTTATCGCGCTCTAACTGGGTGCTCTAACTAGTTATCGCGGGGGGTTATCGCGTTCTAACTAGTTATCGCGGGGGGTTATCGCGGGGGTTATCGCGCGATAACCTAGTTATCGCGGAGGTTATCGCGTGGGTTATCGCGTGTGTTTTTTGGGCCCTTGCTTCAAAACCCTCCCTCATTTCCTGCCCAGGCCCTCTTATTCTTCATGGATAATGTTGTTAACGAGGCCCTGAGGGCTCTGAACACAGCTAACCTCCGGCGGTACACCGATTTGCAGTGCCCCAAGGCCCGGCGGCGGCGTTTGAAGGCGGTTCAGCGGCTGGTGCGAGTTCTTTTGGGTGGTCCGAACATTGTGTGTGGCACCAACACCAAAGGAGAAGTCTGTTTAAGTGATGGGGCGTGCACTGCCCTGTATGGCCCACTTGGTGGCCATCTTGCATTCACAGCTCAGGAGCATGAGGCCCTGAGCATGCTACCCATGGCATGCAGCATGCATCTTTCCCAGCGGGCCCTTTTGCGAATGCCCCGCCGTTGCACACAACGGGACCTAAGGACCGTTCGGCAACGGATCATGCCCTACTTTCCCCAAACAACCATTGTAAAGTCTACCACAGGCCGCAATAGGGCAGCTGCCCATGTGCCTTTGCAGTCAATTGTGCAAAATGCAATATCAATGGCCCGAGTTATTGGGAAACCCCCCCCCCTAGTGGCGTTGCCATTGTTGTCATTTCGGTTGAGGCGACTTCCTTGTGGAAGGCATCCTCTACCCGTGCGGATGTAGGGGTCAATGTATGGGGGGGGGCAAAGTATGCTTCGAAGGTGAAGCTATGGGCCTCATGGTTTTGCATGGATGGCGGGGATGAACAGGCTTTTTTGAGAAGCCTGGACATCTCCGCCTACCTCAACCAAGAGGTTAGGGATGTGGAGGAGGACGTTGTCCTCTTTCAAAACCAATTTTTGACTTGCACTGTCATTTTGACGGGGGATGGGAAGGGGATGCAAGCAATGGGGGGGGCTGGGTCTAAGTGTTGGTTGTGCAAAGACCCCGGGGCCAATGGTATTGTTGAGCAAATGGGGGTGGAGTCCACCTCAAGATGGGGGGCATTCTTGAGAAGTGTGACCCCTGATAGGCGGCCGGGGGGACTACCAACATGCAGCATGCCGCATCCTAAACGGCATTGCAAAGCGCACTGAGACCACCCTTTAGGCCGTCCCCCCTGGTACCCCCCGAAAAGGAGGAACATTTTTCAGTTTTCCTCCATCCCAACGGAGTATCGGCATGGGCCTTACAAGAGGAGGCTCAAAAATTGTTTTAGGGGTTGGTCCTTGGTGAGGCCAAGTATGTCCCTCCGCCACATGCACCATTGCATGTCCATGAACGCCCTGGAGCAAGGGCTTTTGGGACTGGAGGCAGCCAAAGCCTCAGACATTGATGACTTTGTATGAAAAACGACCATACATGCTTTGTGCCAAGTGTTTTGTGTTGTTTGTCCTAGTGGGGGATGGAGGAGGGGTGCGCGATAACTACCCGCGATAACTGCGCGATAACTGAGTTATCGCGCGATAACTAGCGCGATAACTAGTTAGAGCAAGGTGCTCTAACTGCGTTCTAACTCTGTTCTAACTGTGCTCTAACTCTTTGACCCCCCCCCAAACAACCACCCCTACAATGAGGGTTATGGGGGGAAAGAAAGGGGATGGGGGGTTTTTGAGGGTGCTGAATCCATTTTTTTAGGTGGTTTGCCCCAAAATTGAGGGTAGGTGGGTGTTCCAGAAATTGCGTTCTAACTAGGGGTTCCGCACCACGCCCTAGAACGCTGCATCCCATATATTGTCGGGCCTTCTGTTTATCTTGATTTGCT
The DNA here is from genome assembly GCA_964036045.1 of Eutreptiella sp. 'Long Island Sound 2002'. Taxonomy (NCBI): domain Eukaryota; phylum Euglenozoa; class Euglenophyceae; order Eutreptiales; family Eutreptiaceae; genus Eutreptiella; species Eutreptiella sp. 'Long Island Sound 2002'. Next base: position 40,797,779 of record OZ038381.1, on the reverse strand, counting down.
ACAAACGTGCTGTTAAATGTTGTTGAATGCGCATGTTGTGTTTTTGTGATTGGCGCAGAACATTGTTCAAGTCGCACATGTACAAGTACCGACATTGTGCATATGATTTCTACAGTGTGATCAATTTGTATTGATGTTTACCTGTGGTGTATGAGAATGTCATTCTATTTTTAGTTTGTACATGTGAAGCAAATGGCAATGCTTTGGCACCCGCGGATCCTTATCGGTGTACATGGTGTTCGGAGAGCGGGTTGTATTTGTGGTCAACCATTGTTGCACGTATTTATATTGCCCTTAGCTTTGCAAAATATTGCATGTCCTCTGGTGTTATTTCTTACTACAGAGGATAGGGCATTGCTTTTACTGACTCTGCTTTTGTCATGGTTGTCCAGTTCTGCTGATCCTTTTTGTTTGAGTAGGAAGGTAAAGTTGAGAAGTGGTGCCAAACCAATGGCGATGAAGAATGTGCTTGCAAATGGTGTGTTTGCATCGGCACGGCATGGAGTGTAATGTTGTTGTGAAGCAAATGGCAATGCTTGGGCACCCGCCGATCCTTCTATGTGCAAATGGTGGTCGCAGAGCAGACTGTATTTGTGGTCAGCCATTGTTGCACGTATTTATGTTGCCCTTGGCTTTACAAAATATTGCATGCTCTTTGGTGTTATTTCTTGCTACAGAGGACAGGGTATTGATTTTACGGACTCTGCTTTTGTCATGATTGTCCAATTTTGTTGATCCTTTTTGTTTGAGCAAGAAGGTAAAGTTGAGAAGTGTTGCCAAACAAGTGGCAAGAGCAGCAAAGCAATGCCATTAGCACCAACACCACCACCAACAACAGTACCAAATGTCTCATCTCAATAAACCATCAACCATTCACTGACATTATCATTTGACATCTTTAGTGACAGGATGAATCTGCCATTCAAACCTAATTTTTTCTATGGCCTTGGCATGAACAGAAACGTTCTGTAGTTATTTTCTATTATGAAGCAAAGAAAGTCTGCCATTGTCATTGGTCGTGATGTTCAAAGTAATGGACTGTAACTGAGCTAGTTGCACCATCAGAGGCACCCCCTTCCCTTGTAATTGGGAATGTCAGCATGGCTAGTGGGGGCAACATTTAGAGGGAGGCGGGCTTATTTGTAGTTAAATGAGGAACACATTGCCACCACAAGGATTGGCACCACAAACCCCTGGACCTTAGTGACAGGATAGATTTGCCATTCAAACCCAATTTTTTCTGTGGCCTTGGCATGAACAGAAACGTTCTGTGGTTGTTTTCTATTATAAAGCAAAGAAAGTCTGTTATTGTCATTGGTTGTGCTGTTCAAAGTAATGGACTGTAACTGACCTAGTTGCACCATCAGAGGCACTCCCTTCCCTTGTAATTGGGAATGTCAGCATGGCTAGTGGGGGCAACATTTAGAGGGAGGCGGGCTTATTTGTAGTTAAATGGGGAACACATTGCCACCACAAGGATTGGCACCACAAACCCGTGGACCTTAGTGACAGGATGAATTTGCCATTCAAACCTAATTTTTTCTGTGGCCTTGGCATGAACGGAAACATTCTGTGGTTGTTTTCTATTATGAAGCAAAGAAAGTCTGTTATTGTCATTGGTTGTGCTGTTCAAAGTAATGGACTGTAACTGAGCTAGTTGCACCATCACAGGCACCCCCTTCCCTTGAAATTGGGAATGTCAGCATGGCTAGTGGGGACAACATTTAGAGAGGCGGGCTACGGATTTTTGCATGCACCAGCCGCGACAACTTTTTCAGTTTTGCATGGATCTTTCTTCGAAAAGGGTGCACCTAGATACACTGATGTGCAACACTTGTGGGGAATGGGCGTGCACAAACTACGCCCATAGCTTGAATGGCTCCACAATGTCAAAGGTTAAATGAGGAACACATTGCCACCACAAGGATTGGCATGACAAAAAAACAAAGCCAATGAATGTCTTAGATGTCACGCACAATGTGTCACATTGGCATGTCATGCATTGTGTTGGGGTTCAATGCCTATTTAAATGGTGCAATACACATGGTGCATGTGCTAGTGTAGCTATAGGAATCACCTGTGCATCCAACCCTAGCGAAGACTCATTTCTTCCAAAACCGTCGTCCGATTGTGTTGCATCCTCAAACAAGTGATTTTGGGACTCATAGTGTAGTTGAACAACTGTTGTGGTGGGCATTACAAAGCAAATAGTGCCGTATTGATTGGTCGAGATGGTAACCATACACACAAATCATGTTGCCATTGTCATCCATGCTTGCAATCCATGGCGATGCTTCAAACCAACACCGTCATACAAGGCCCTTGCAATAGGAAATCAGTGCAGCCTAAAAGCACTAAAGTGCGATGACAAACCCAACCAATTGCACTCAAGTATGAAGGCATACATTGCAAACAAGCTGCGGCACCTTCCCCGTTGACACTCAACATTCAATATACAGTACGCCTGCTCCACGATGCGACATTAATGCTTTAAGAATTCACAAAAATTGCAACAATGATGGAAAAAGACCACCGTTGCATGATCATTCCAAGCATTGATGATGTACCGTCCATAATGTTCCCAAACTTTTTGTCACTATAAGTCATGGGCCTTGGTGCCTCGGATATAGGGTTCACGCTCCATATTCACAGCACTTTTAAAGCAATGCTATGGCCACATATGTGCTCATGAGTTGGGGTTGAGGTTAGGTTTTCCGACCACAATAAATGCTTGAGAAATTGACCGCGCACGCCAGATTGGACCCAGGATGCACCGAGTCGCACTCCACGTTACAAACAGAATAGTGCACAAATATTGTTGACAATTTCAACATAGAGGGTTGGTAAACAGCGGGACATGCTACTTCCAATATTTGTGTAATGAAACTGGCATGCCTAGTGCCGTTTGCAGGTTGCATACGCTGTTCGGTGTCACCTAAAATTTGTTCAAGTTTCCACAACCTCTTTGTTGCCCCTGGTATGGGTTTGGGTAATGATGCTCTGACGATACGGGTACTTGAGCACCTACAAGGACCCACATAGTAGCCGCTAGATTCATCTAGCCCGCGCCATGGGACCCCTAAAAGCCTTAGAAATTGTTATTGTGTAGGCTATTTAGTGACATTTGCAAGCTTTCCGAAATTTGGATTTTTGTGGAACCATTCTATTGCTCCCGAGATGGGTTTGGGTGATGAGTTCGTGGCAATCCGGGTAGTTGAGCACCCATAGGGACCCACGTAGTAGCCACTCGATTCATCTAGCCCGCGCCATGGGCCTCCCGAAAGCTCTATAGCTACCGTTGTACAGATCTACCAGATTTCCAGAACCCTTCTATCGCCTGCGAGATGGGTTTGGGTTTTGATGAATTACGGACACCAAACCTATGTAGCATAAGCCATGGACTCCCCAAAGGCTCTGAAATTGTTGTTGCGAAGGCCGTTTTCTGACGCGTGCATAACTTTCAAAGTTTGACTTTTTGTGAAAGTTTTTTGTTTCCTTTGGGATGTTTTAGGGTGATCATTTCATAAGAATACGGGTACTTGAGCATCCATTGCGGACCCATTTAGTGGCCACTATCCCTATGTACTTTGTGCCATGGGCCTCTAAAAAGCCCCTAGCCTCCTAATTGCTGTTTGTTGGCGGTTCAATGGCACTATGGCACCATGGTACCATGAGCAATGAACCTTGTCGGACATTGGATTGTGCACTTTTCAGCTTGTACACTTCCGTGTTTGATATTTCCTATCGTAAATGCATCATGTGCCTACATTGTCCTGGTGTATATTGTGTGGTTTTTTCCCCTCGCATTTTATGGCAGCCTTTCGTTGTTTTCCCTCACCTTCACTCTACACCCACCTTCTGCACTGGTTTAAAAGCACACCTTATGTGTGCCCAATACCCTTGCCAAGGGAGTGAAAAGTTAAGGTACGAGCCATTCACTAGGATTGAAGCACGTCATGTTTGAAAGTTTTTTGTCTAGTTTAGTGGTGCGTTATATGGTTGCTTTTATGGATGCACCGTGTCCAATATTCCTTTATCTAGGGCGGTAACAGGGTCAAATTTGGGGTAACAGGTCATTTTTTTCAAGTTGGGTTATATGGGGGTTTTTTGAGGTGCCTGACCTTGGTAACATAGTGTCACCCTCTCATTCAACACATGTGACAGGAAGAATTGCAAAGTTTGCCTTTTTGTGCTTGTTGTTACCGCAAATGTGTTACCTGCCCGTCGTGTGTTCTGCTGCAAGCCTTGAGTTTCGCGGTAACAGGTATACGGGGTAACACCATATGGGGTGTCGCGCGACAGGCAGACCTGGAAAAGGGTATTAATTTTGAGCTGTCGATTTCTCACAGACGGATTTGAAAATCGTGTTGAAATCACTAAATTTGTTGATAATTTTATTGTGTTTCAAGAGAATTCCAACAATTAAATGCAGAACTTTCTGTTTTACTTGTCTGTTTTAGCGCGATAAGCACCTTGTTGCACCCTTGTTGCGCCCCTTGTCGCGCCCTTATCGCGCCCCTTATCGCGCGATAAGGGGCGCGATAACCCCCTTGTCGCGCCCCCTTGTCGCGCGATAAGGGGCGCGATAACCCCCTTGTTGCGCTCCTTATCGCGACTTACTTTGTTCTTCTTTTCATATTTCTCTTACCCAATTGCCCTTTTCCTTGTCTTAGGGGATGATATCTGCCCTACACCATGTCTTTGGAGGACCTTGGGGTGAGCGGCCTCACCATCCAGGAGTGGTTGGATGCCCACAAGAGGGTTGTGGGTACAAGAAGGGTTGCGGGTAACTCACTAGTAGTGCAAGCTGCCAGCATCACAACAGTTGACCAACATGTCAGTTTTGCTGAGACTGCTAACTTTGCTCTTATTCGGTGTTGTGCCCCCCTTCTAAAGGCAAGGGAAGGGTGCCACTTGAGTGATTTACTTTTTTCCATTCTTCAAACCAACCCCCACTTGGATGGTTTCCTATTTGATTTGTCCCTTGCTGACACAAACGATCTTAGCAAGGTGCTTGGTGAGCGTGTTGCCAAGGGTGCAGGTACCCGAGTTGCTAATTTTGTTAACCCCATGTATCCTGACGATGAGCCTGAGCAACCTGTTAAGCGAGTTGGTTGCACATTTAGTTCCCAAAAGGTTCGTGCCTATGAGAAACCAGTTGTTCATAATGAAAGAGTGTTTGAGGTTCGTGATTGCAACCGGGTTTTGCCTGTGTACTCCCTACAGAATAGTTCTGGCTTGCAGTGGAGTGAACCTTTGTGGGGAATGACAACCCCACACCTGTTTACTTCCACCAATTGTGTTTCATGGCCCGTGCATACACAGGATCCGCTTATTGGGCCAGGTGATGAACCCATTGAGGTTTCTCCTTTTAAAGGGTTCAATGTTGATTTGAAGCAGTTGCCGGAGCTGCAACATGTAAAGCTTGAGGGTTGTGTTGGTCCCCGTTTAGCCGCTTTGCAAAATGAGGTGGCACGGTTGGATATCACAAGGGCAGAGACCATTTTTAATGCTCAATTCCCCTCTGCCACTCGCTATGATGACACCCATGAACGTTTTATGTTCTATGGTAGGCATAATTCCATTCCTCAAGATGATTGGGAGGAAGGGTGGGAGGACCTGCCTGAATTGGAAGTTGTGACCATGGAAATTTATAACTCCATGTTGCAAGCCATGACCCTTCCCCTTCAAATTCTGGGTGTTGGTTACATTGGTGCTGTGGCTGGGGACCAACACTGGCATCGCGATCTTCCTAAGAATCTTGTTCCCAATGGTGACAGGGTTTTTGGGGTCTTCATTCCACTCACCTACCCCTTGAACAATAAATGGATTCCAGGTTCATCGGGTGGGTTTCCTATGCCATGGGAGGAGCAAGTGATGGAGGCTGGACTAGGTGATGCATTCATTTTGGATGCTCTACTTGTGCATAGAGGTGGTGGACGTCCACAAGACATCCCTGCCATGGATCCTGTGTCACAAGTGCCCAATGTTCGTTGGGTTGCATTTATGCATGTCGCCACATGTCAGCTTCCAAAGAATGTGACTGATGGTATCCGCCCCCCTTTTTGGGCCTCGAATCCTAAGTTTGGGCAAGGTGACAAGGTGGAAACCTGCACTACCAAGGGCTGTCGGAAAAGGGCAACTGAGGTTTGTTATTCCTGCAAGGAAGTTAGGCTATGCCCGTCCCACAAGATGAGCCTTTGCTCTACCTGTGACATTCCTTCTTCAAGTGTGAGTAGTGCTCCAGTTGTTGAGCCTGTCCAAGCATCTGCTGCTGCTGCCCCTATTGCCGATTCTGTTGCACTGGATTTCCCTGTCCTTTCCACTGAATTGGACCCCTTCCCTTTTCTCACTTGTCCCCTCATTCCGCTTAGGTCACCATTGGCCAATGGCCGCGACTGGATCGCCTTGAGGTTCCTGGAGTGGGTGGAGCGGGTGGAGTGGGTGGAGGAGCAGCAAGTGCCGCAGCTACGGGTGCCCAGGCTACGGGTGCCCGCATGGAAAGTGTGGCAGCACCGCTGGGGGAGGAGTGGGAAATCCCCCCCCCCCTGCACTGTTGGAGGCCTCTGGCTTTGGGTCGGAGGTCCAGGTTGCAGGGATGGACCCCAAAGCGAAAACCCACTGGTGTAAAGAATTTACCCTCAAAGCAAAACAAGCAGGGAAGGAAGTTGTGTCCAAGAAAATTAGGTTGCCCATCTGTGTCCGGGTTCACGGGGCTCCTGAGGATACCCCAGTCATCCTTTGCTATATATCATATTACGAAGGTGGCAGCAAAAATCAAATGAAGTGTTTGGAAGTTGATTTGGAACAAAACTGGCGTTGGATCACGTACAAAGCCCTAAGAATGTTTAAAAGCATTGGAGGTGATGAGGTGCCTGCTTTTGTGAATGAATGGATGGCTGATTGGGAGGGTGACACAACGAGGAGGTACGGAAGGGGGCTGAAGAAAGAAGAGGTCCAGGTGTCCTCTTCGGATGATGATGGCACCCCCCTGGCACAACAACCCAAGAAGAGAAAGGCCACAGCAAGTCCCAGTGGCACAAAAAAAGGCAAGACTCCAAAGCCCCAAGCAGAGGAGGGTATTAAGCTAAGCTCCACAAGTGTAGAGGCAGTGGCAGCTGCAGTTGCCAACCAGATTTCGGAGGACATGGGCCAGGGAGTGTTGGACAGCATTCAGGGGGCCATTGTGGGCCAGTGCACCAGTGCAGTTGCAGGTGCTCTGAAAGAGGCTCGAAAGAGCGAGCTGCAAAGGCAGATTGCTTCTTTGGAGGGAAAGCTGAAATCTTCTGAGGACAAGGTTGGTAAGCTGACTGATCTGCTGAGGGCTGAAAGGGACAGTCGCCAAGAGGCCATTGCTCAGAAGGACAACTTGCATGCCCAGTTGTTGCAATCTGAGACTGAGCGTATGAGGTACAAGGGTGAGCGTGATGCCTTGAGAGTTGAGGCTGATGCATTGGCAGTAGACAAGGCTACTTTGCAAGCCAATTTGACAAGTGCTTTGGGTGGAGGGGCATTGAGCCCTAGGTCTGCAGCTGTTGGTTCAGGTCTCAGTGTGACGAGCCCGTCCATGCCTGAGGTTCTGAGCACCCCTGTGAAACAGGTGGTTGCAAGGAAATGGCCGTCCAGCCCTCACCCGCCCTCACAACCCCCATTTAGTGAGTGACAGGATTCCCCTCCCATGGGGGCCCTCTTTGCAACCCCCAGTGTGGGAGATTTGTTTGATTGTGCCATGCGCTTGAAGTGCTTCAAACATAGCACCCGATTTGGTGCTCCTATTCGTGTCTGCCAGTTTGGGTATGGAAGGGTGGGGCCCACATGGCACACCTCCAAGATGCTCAAATCCACGGAACATGATGGTGTGGACAAGTTTCTACACATTGTACACCTATGGGCCAGAGCCCAATTGCCATCGTGGTTTCATTGGTGCTCTGTTCAGGTGGCACAATACTGCACAACAACCCCCATGCTCCCCCACTGCCATCCGAAAGACCACAGCCCCTTGTCTGCAGTCTTGGAGGGAGGGGACTTTGAAGGGGGGGGTTTGTGGGTTGCAGAGGGTGGTCTCCTTTGGGGAGGGGAGAAGGGGAGGAAGACCAAATGTGCCACCAAGGTGTGCAGTGGTCGTGATGTGGTGGGGGGGGTGCACCCTGCCCGAAGGGGCGTCATCTTCAGCAGCTATGCTTTCCATTGTCCTGCACAATGGACAGGTGACAGGTGGAGCATTGTATTGTTTAATGGAGGGAACATTGATGGTGCCTCCCAAGACAGCTTGGAGAGGTTGGATGACTTGGGCTTCAAGCTCCCATGTGGACTGCCCTGTGGTGGCTGGAACTGTGGAGTGAACACGTGCAATTGAAGCTGTTGTGTTGCGTTGTGCACATGCCTGCTGTGCTTGGCAGTGAAGGAACATTAATGGGTAATGGCAGTGTTCTCAGTTTGCAACAAGGGGCGCAACAACCCCCCTTATCGCGCCCCTTATCGCGCGATAAGGTGCGCGATAACCCCCCTTATCGCGCCCCCTTATCGCGCGATAAGGTGCGCGATAACCCCCCTTATCGCGCCCCCTTATCGCGCGATAAGGGCGCACTAACCCCCCTTAGTGCACCCCTTGGGGCACCTCTCCTACTTTGTTTCCAGCTGGCACCATGAGCCTAGAGGCCATCGTTGACAAGTGCTGCACATCCCTAGAAGCCCTTCGCCAACACCCCTTTTCAACTGTCAAGGGGAAAACAAAACATAGAAGATTGAAGGCTGCTCAGAAGTTACTTCGAAGCCTGCTGCAAGATGGGGATTTGGAGTTGAGCATGACACACAAAGGAGTGGTGTTTCTACGGGGGGGCTTTGCAGCATGGCATGAGGACCAGGAAGAGAAGGACCCAAAGACTCTAGAAGCGTTACGTGTGTTAACCATGGCCCGCACAATGAAGCTAAGTGTGAGGTCCATGCTAAAGGTTCCAAGGGCATGCAGGAGGAGTGACCTAATGAGGGTAAGGGAAATGAATACACCCTACAAGGCTCGACCTAGGGCCATAAGCACAGAGACAGGTCTAAGGAGAGCCTCCGCAGCCAATAAGCTGAGGGAGGTTGTAACATATCAGGTCAATTTGGCCCAAAGGGCCAATGCCTTCAATTGTGTGGGGAACACACTTTTTGTGGTGACCTCGGCAGATGCCACACCACTTTGGAAATCTAGTGCAACAAGGTGTGACACCTCTGTCCACTGTTGGCTAGAAGTGGGAGATGCCGGGGCCCCAAACCTTTGGCCCACATGGTGGGCAATGTGGGGGGGGGATGATGCAGCTTATTTACTGGCCATGGATGCCACTCATGGCCTCAACGAACAAGTTGCTGACTTGGAGGCAAATGAGGATGTGGTTTGGCAAGGCAATGTATTAGGATTTAGCTGCATCATTACAGGGGATGGCAAGAATCTTCTTGCAGGAAATCCATCACGAGTATCCAAGTGTTGGATTTGTGATGATGACCAAAGCCTCCTTTTGTTCACCGGGTGCATGGATGGTGTTAGGTGGGGGGCCTACTTGAGATGCATCCCAGTAAGTAGAAGAGTAGGGGACTATGTTCATGCCACCAGCCGGGTCCTTTGCATTTTGGTCAAAAGACTTAGGAAGGAGCTCCATAGTAGGGGCATCCATCCAGGTGTGCGAGCATTGGATGCTATAGTGAATGATGTTAAGGAAGCTTGCAAAGGCATCCCAGAAAGTGAGCGCATTGCCCCCAGAAGGGCTAAGGAGCACACTTTTGACCTAACCATGGCACTTGCATTTATGGCAAAACCTGTGTGGCATGGTGAGATGATTAACGTGGTGAAGCACTATATGCCCGATGTTGTTAGCCCTGCAGGGCCCTATATTTGGGTGGTGGTGCACACCTTGCTTCGCCAATTTGCAACAATTCACCAATTTTGGCGACAAAAGTCATACTTCAATGAACTCGAGGTCCTTTGTTATTGCAAGGCTGTTGAACAATTTGCAACTGGGTGGGGTGACCTTGGGTGGAAAGTGAGCACATGGGTCCATTGGACATGTGCCCACTCCCCCTTTTTTGCAAAGAAGTATAGAAACTTCTATATTTTCTCTAGTATACCTAGTGAAAAGAAAAATAGCCCTTTTAAAAGGGATTTGCACAATAGTTGCAAAGGTTGGGCATTGCTCAACCCCCGCCTATCAATTTTCTCCATGGGCCATGTTGTAAATATGTCTAACCTTGACTTAGGTCTCTTGGCAAGGAAGATCATGCAAGCAAAAGAGAAGGAGAGGCGTGGCATCCTCTTGGGGAGGAAGTACTTGAAATAAGGGGGCCCATTGTGTTATGTGTCATGCTTGCGAATGTGAAGGGCGTTCGGAGGGACCTTTGGGGGGGTGCACTAAGGGGTGCACTAAGGGGTGCACTAAGGGGGGTTAGTGCGCACTAAGGGGGTGCACTAAGGGTGCAACAAGGGGGGGGTTGTTGCGCAACAAGGGGTGCACTAAGGGTGCACTAAGGGGTGATGTGCAAATTTGAAAATCGGTGTTGTACCCCTAGGAACGAAGAACCTAGGGGTGCTAGGGCACAAACAAGCACTCCATGTGCCTATGAGGTCCCTCCAACCCCCCCCATGGCCTAGTAAGGTAGTTTAGGGGGCTTTGAAAAAAGGGTGCACTAAGGTACCCTTTTCCAGGTGCGCCTGGTGCGTGACACCCCATAGCGGTTACATCAGCGGTAACAACAACCAAATGGGCAGAGGTGCAATAATAATTGAAAATAAAATTCCCTCAAGAAAACGCGACCTTCACGACCCTGTCAGTTTGATCTTAACACCCTTGCACTCCACAATGAATTTTTTTGTCTTGATTTGACGTGCCTATTTCTTGCAAACCTAAAATTGTGCTCAATAGAGCTGCAGAGGCATCTCTCCCTCTGGGTAACAATTTTCCTGGGTAACAGGTCAGCGGTTACACCTGCGGTAACACTACACATGTGCCCAATAGATCTGCAGAGGTATCTCTCACTCTGGGTAACATTTTCCCTGGGTAACAGGTCAGCGGTTACACATGCGGTAACACTACACATGCCAATCATGTCCCATTAGGGCCCTGTTTTTCCTCATTATGCCCCTTCCACCGGTTCCCAAGAAGTTTCACAAGGAGCTGACTGCCGGATCGACGTTGTACAGTGTCCGCTGGGGTGATGTTGCCCGTGCCGGGGCTCCTGTGGTCCTTCAGGTATCCCCTTTGCACCATTGCTTGCTGTGACCTGTTTTCAACGGGTTGGGTAACACGTACCTGTTACCGGTTACACACGTGGTAACACCCCCCATTTTTACTGCACTTACTTTCCTTGCAGTTGAAGGCCAAGAAACAAGGCCAGCCCAACTTTGTTTGCGGCTGGGTTTCCAAGGGCAGCCATTCGGCCCTGACCATGAAGACGGCGTTGGCCTACGACGTTGATGAGGGGGAATGTCTGGACATCCAGACCCTCCACGGGCCAGTGACCTTTCAGGCAAAGGAGTGTGGGAACACCTGGGGATTTTACAAAGGGGGGCAAGAGAAGGGCAGGGGCAAGGAGGTGCAGGCAACAGGCAGTCATTCAGCAGCAGCCAGCAAAGCCCCCACCAAATCAGCCTTGAAGCCCCCAAAACAGACCCGAACACTCACCCCAGCTTCAGTTGCAGCCAAGGCAGTCCGGCAGAGGTCCCAAATGGATGTTGACAAGGAGGTGGACAGTGATGATGATGATGATGACCAGGGACCAGGGACTGACGAGGAGGTGGTGGTCCAGGAGGAAGGAACCCCTGAGGAGGACGAACCAGTACCACAAACCAAGGGGAAAACAAAAAAGGCGAAAGGGAAGACGGCACACCCCAGTTTTATGTTTACCGGGCCGGCTTCTGGTGGGGCAAAGTCCATCTCTGCCCGCCCCACAAGGGCAGAAAAAACTCTTACTTCAACAACCCACCTACAACACCTTGAACGGGCGAAGTCACATGTCAGGGAAGAGTTGGGGTCCAGCCTCAAACAGGTTGCAACCCACTACCAGCAGTGTCTGGGGGTGACAGGTGCGGCCATTGTGGCTGAAGATGGGACCCCCCTCAACGCGGCCGAAGACCCCAGAGCCACAAGTGCAAGAAGAAGAGAAAGCTTTGGATGGGCACTGACTGGAAGGTGTGTGGTTCGTGTTACCCTGGTAACGGGTCAACGGTTACACACGTGGTAACAGCACATTGGTATGTTTAACTGTGTTCCCATGTAGGTTGGGAATCGCCATCCCTGTCATGGTGAACCGAATTGGGGCTCGAGGGGCACACACCGGAGCTTCCCCGACGTGCCTGGATCGGCTGAAGCAAAAGTGGCGGGACGAGATGGGGACCGAGGGGTTGCTCAATGATGATGAAGCGCGAACTGAAGCATGTATGTTGTCTTTTCCTGCTGGGTAACGTAAATCGCGGGTAACAGGGCAAGGGTTACATGGGTGGTAACACTGTGTGTCACGTTTTTGTGTCCGGGTAACACTTTTCCTGGGTAACAGGTCATGGGTTACATGGGTGGTAACACTGTGTGTCAGGTTTTTGTGTCCGGGTAACACTTTTCCCGGGTAACAGGTCATCGGTTACATGGGTGGTAACACTGTGTGTCAGGTTTTTGCTCCCGGGTAACACCGGGTAACACCCATTTTATGTCCCTGGTAACATGCTTTGCGCTCTTTGTCACAGTGAATCTGCTGCTGGTGGAGCTTAGCTGCGACGGGTGCTCTGCCCTCAAGGACGTGGAGGATGATGATGCCGAAGCCCCGAAGAGGCAGCCGGAGAGGCTGGGGGAGGGCCCCACAGCAGCGCAGCTCAAGGGAGGCCCCGAGAAAGCCCACAAAACTGAAAGTGCATACTCAGGTATGGTGTTGCAATCTTGGGGTGTTGCACTAACTGACCTACTTACATACAAATGTAATTGTCTGTAATGATATTCTCTGTCTGCAGGTTTGTCCAACCTGGAGAAACTCCGTGCAGGCCTGCAGAGTGGTCCCAGTATCCCCGGGTCACTGCAGCTGAGGACCCAGGACCTGGCGGACCTCAGCCAGGAAGACCTCGATGCCAGGATTGTTCAAACCTGGCGCCACATTGGGGTCATGCTGCATCTGAGGTCCACCCACAAGAGCCCACCCCCACTGGAACTGCCTGGCCAATGGCGTCCATGTCTGGTTGGGACCCTCCAGGAACAGCAGGAGAGGCTGCAGAGGTACAAGCGGAAGTACCACAAGGTCAGGAATATGCACCCAGGTGATGAGTTTGGCAGTGCAACCAGCAGCAGTGACAGCCAGGAGAGTGAGGGGGCCAAGATGCGGAGGAAGCAGCGGAACAAGCACAAGAGGGTGCGGAGGCGGGCCCGTGAGGAGGAGGCGCGGCAGCGGCTGGAGGCAGAGCGGAACGCGCTTCTGGCGAGGGTGCAGGCAATGGAAGTGGAGGCCAGACCACCAAGCCTTGGTATGTTTTTTGTGCTCTGTTGCTGCTGGGTAACAAAAATTCCCAACGGTTACACACGCGGTAACACTTTCCAAAGCCTGGGTAACAACAATTCTGGGTAACACCCCAACGGTTACACACGCGGTAACACTTTCGAAAGCCTGGGTAACAACATTTCTGGGTAACACTCCAACGGTTACACACGCGGTAACACTTTCGAAAGCCTGGGTAACAAAAATTCTGGGTAACGCTGTGTGTCTCTCTATGTTTTCAGGTGAAGCAGGCAAGCGGGCAAAGGCCTACTCACCCCTGACGGCGAGGGAGTTGAGCAGCGGGGAGGTTGCCCATGCGGAGGAACCCAAGGCCGAGGAGGAACTCAAGGCCAAGGAAGACGCCGAGGCCGAGGACGAAGGATCCACCCCATCGGCAACCGTGGACAACAAAGTGGTGGTGTGCGCAGTGCCTTCCATTGACATGACATGCGCACAATGCGTAGAAAACGTAGCAATCGTGCATCCGTTTTTGACACAGGTCTACTCGCCACCACCGGCCCTGGGGGCACCGCTGCTCACGCAGGATGAGGATGCTGGTGACACCGGTCGGGATCCGGAGATGCCTTCGAGCTCCGGGAGCCTCCCGTATGGGTCCGACCCGTACAGGTACCGGCCCCAGGATCCACCACCCCAGCCACTGCCGCAAGGACCTCCGCCGTCGGAGACACCGGGTGAGGAGCAGCCAGGGGCCGACGATGAGACGCCGATGTGATGATGTGCAAGGGTGTGTTTCTTTATTTGTACCCTTGGTTTTGTGAATGGGGCAGTGTGGTGACACGTTACCGGGGTAACACCCCAGGGGTTACATGGGCGGTAACACACAGGTATTCACCTCCGGGGGGATGGCAACACGTTACCCGGGTAACACCCCAGGGGTTACATGGGCGGTAACACACAGGTATTCACCTCTGGGGGTATGGCAACACGTTACCCGGGTAACACCCCAACGGTTACATGCGTGGTAACATCGTTCAGCAATGATCCTCTGATGTTCTCAGGCCCAAAAGTGAGTGGCGGAGACTCTGGATCGTGGACGTGATTGCGAGGAAGGCATGGACTTCACGGACTGATGCATCGGCGACGTCGGATGGGGTCTTTTTATTTTGATCAGGCCTGTTGTGGCCTCTATGTTCTTATTATGTCAGTGGTGAATGTTACCACCCTTGTATCCCAGTTGCCAGTTACCCAGTTACCAGGGGTGTTACCCCGACGTCCTCATTCTTTCCTTCTAGCTTTGCCTCAGGGTTCAGGGGTAATTTGTGAACGATGTGCACGTGTGCAAGGGGGGGGGGTTCCATGTTTTCCTGTCCACCCATTTTCCCACAGCCACCATGCCCATCCGACCCAGCCGGCGTCCATTGCGGAGAGCAATGGTGTTCGAACGAAGGGGACTACCCCCCAAGCATGTGAGAGGGGCCCTATCAGCAGCTACCCTTGGGGGACATCCCAAAAAGAAGTATGCCACCATTACCGAGGCCATGGATGACATGTTCCACCCAATCCTGCGGTGCCTGAGTGAGGCGTTGGAAAAAAATGGGGCCAGCGAATTGATACCCAAGCTCACCAACTACATCCTATTCAGGGTTATGCTGGGGATGTGGCGACCAAGACGAGTCGATGATGTATGGCATCCCACAGCTTTGTGTGCACACAAAGGCTTGGCCTCCCTATTAACCAGGGAGGAGTATTATAAAATACACCGCCTGTCCAATTGTGGTACTGCAGAGCTCCTTGAGGCTATTAATGCCCATTGGTCCAGCCTCTGGGTATGGGGGTGGGCTGCCGCAGGGGATGAATCCATTGTCCCCCACAAGGGGAAAAGGGCTGGACCCATGCGGCAGTTCATCCCCAGAAAACCGCATAGCACAGGCATTAAATTGTATGTCCTGGGTGACTCAGTGCACCCTTTTATAACTGATATTTTTTTGTATGCAGGCAAAAGGGTCAGGGTCTTCCGGGATCACCCCCAGGTGGCTGGACCTCGGACTGCCCGGGAGATGGTACACCGATGGGCTGACCTACTCCCTACTCGCACTGCAATTGTGTGCGACTCATACTTTGGAAGCCACCTAGTGGCAAACCAAATGGCACAGCATCAGCAACCCTTCTTGTTCCTATGCAAAAGGGATCAGGAAGGGGTTTCCCTGGCTGGGGATAGTATGCGACCCTCCATTGCAGCAGAAACGTATGTCAAAGGAGGCAAGTATAGCCTCCATGTCTACAAAAACCCAAAAGTGGGTAGCAAACCACCACGTGTGGTTCCATTTCTGTCAAACTGTGTGTTCGACAATGAGTGGGTGCGCCACAGAGGTGGTTATGAGCTCCCACCTGTTGTGGCTGCATACAGGCAGCTAGCCAACGGTGTTGACAGTGCCAATCAAATGGCACTAGAACACCGTGAGACAGGCAGATTCAAGAGTTGGACCCGTGCCTTGAAGGCTTTCTTGTTTAGGTACGCGATTGTAAATACCTTTACAGTCTGCCGACTCCAAGGTTTGATACCCAAAAAGAAATCCCTTTGGGACTTCCAATGGGATATTTTGGAAAAGTTTGTCTCCCCTGGGCACGCTGTGCACACGCCGGTGCTTGTAGATACCCGAGGCACTTGCAAAGTATGCAAGGGGCGCACTTGGTTCAAGTGTGCTCATTGCGATGTGCATTTGCACTCCTACAGTGGTTGTTTCCAGAAGTGGCATTCAGAACCGAAAGTTTGAACTCAGAAGAAACAGCAGTCCTACGGCGCAGTGATACTTCTTGCAGGGCAGGGAGGGAAGGGACTATGTGTGCATGACGTTGTGCCCAGCCACCATGGGGTAACTAAAACAAAGTGTGATGAAGGGGTTACATGAAACAGGTAACACAGGGGGTAACTAATAGAGACAAAGTGGGATTGGAAGGGGGCATGGTTACCCGGGTAACACCCCAAGGGTTACAGCGGTGGTAACAAAAGCAATTAATAACCAGAGCGCTCGGGTAACACGTACATGTCACCGGTAACATATCTTCACCTGTTTTCTGGGGCAGAAATGGGTTACCCAGACCACATGGATCCCTGAGTACTAACCCTAGATAAAGGAATATGCTTAATCATTTAACAACAACTGGTTCATATGTTGTTCTCAAAACGAAGCCGTGCACAACTCATGTCACTTGACGGTGGTACCACTGTTGTTCGTTCTTATTTTTTCGCACAGATTTCATGCAAGCGATTGCAGCATTTAATGGCCATTGTTCTTCGCCACAACAAATTATTCCCAATAAACGAGGTTTCACATGTTACTTGGTGGCATGTGTGTTGGTCGTATTTTTGATCGCGTTTTCTGGGCAATGCTCTTGGGATGCCGTTCGCCAAATAGTCAAGAACAAATGAGCGCATGCTCAAAGAGGGAACGGAAAGAATGAATGTACGTTATGTGAGGGGTTCCAGCCAAACGAACGCGTTGATTGTCCACGTTGTGGTCCGCGCTGTCTATACTGCCGGGAACTCCATCCATTACAATTCTGTTACCATCTTCCATGGTGGCAACAATTGCGAGGTGCTATTACCAATGCCACATCTCAATTGTACACAACCACGTCTCGCTGTTCCCACCCGTATTCTTGCCCAAGTAACTCAGAATCATACACTTGAACTGTCATTTTTGGCGCATTTTCCAAAAACTGCAGGTGTTTTTTTGGCGTTGATTCTTACACTTGAGCTGGTTTTTTTTGGCGTGCGCGTGTAGGTGAGCATGCGCACAAATATACTCACGTGCATGCACATCACAAGGGAAGGGTACATCACAACTACTCTGATGCATTGCGGTCCTTGGTTTGTTGTCGAACATATTTCACAAATTCATCCCACATTGCAGAGCCATATGTCTTAGGAACATGGAATGATCTCCCCACAAGAGGCACTTGTAGTTTGAGTAGAGACCAAGTTGCAATACTATATTGGATGACCGTCTCAAAGCCACACTTTGCCCCCTTCCATTGCCCGTGAGTAGATAGTTTAATCTCAGCCTTCAAGTCTCGCCAACGGCCTTCAAAGCCATGGCAAAGGAAAGGCTCAAGGGTACCCCATCTGCGCAAAAACTGTGGCACATGGCACGTCCACACATGCATCCATGGATCGAGTGCATGGCGCATCCAACGCATGCAACACCTTTCGCAATGAAGTAGCCGCGTCACATGCACCAGAAATGTCCTCGGCACTCGGCTTAGGCTTATATGCAACACGAAGCATACAGTGTGTCAAAGTGAACATTGACATGACAAGGTCCGCGGATTCAACGTCGCGGTTATCAATGCGAGTTACTGTTTTGCAATGTTGACGCATCATATCAACAATAGGATTGTATAGACGCTTCTCATAGAATTTCAGAGCATTGCTGATAGACCGCGGTAGAGCAGCACCATCATCATCACCACTGGTTAATGCGACAATGTCCACGTCAATCCCTGCAATGAAACGGTCTACTGCTGCTTTGGGAAGGCCTGCATCTTCGAGAATCTTTGCAACTAGTGGAATCTGCACAGTGAAGAGGACATTGACAATGCCATGTGAACAGTCAATGGCGTATTGATCAATCGGTATGGTGGGAAACATTGCTGTGCCAGACGCCGCCATTGCAGGGCAAGGGATAATGTAGGAAGCCACGTCATCCGGTGTCGCATCGCAACACGGGCAGGGTCTGCGTTCCGGTCGCGTGCATGATGGAGGGTCACGGCCTGCAATCTTGTACATCAGCATGTGGTCACCGCATAGGAAGACGCGGACGGTGTATTGTTTACCCTGGATGAAAACTGTGGATCCGTCTAGTTTTTGCACATCCTCAACCACTTTACAATGTCGTAACATCTGAGGCACCACCTCTTTTGATTCGGTGCCGCGCAATAGACAAAAAACGAAGTGCCGATGGGGGCTTTGCATGGGTAGGGACCGTAGGTGTGCGCACGGTGCCATAGTGCAAGCCACAACATGTGCTTTCCATAGAGGTACCCCATCCAGCCCAACCGTGATCCACAGTTCCCCCGCTCATTGAGGATCAGGTTGAACCCACTCACTACCAGCGGACAGTGCATCACACATCAATGTGAAGGCAGCCAATAGCGAACACCATGCAACCGGAAGGGACTGTTGAATAAGTGCACTGAAGGTGGCAACTGTTGTTGTCAACCAGAACCACACAGCCTCCACGCAATCCCATCGTACGCGACGGTCAACATTGTCGCGGATACGCTCTGCACTAGTCTTCAAAGCTAGCCGTAGGCGACAAAGATTAATGCATTCATCCCAAATCACCTCTCTTTGCATTGTGTTTGTTTTTGGTACCTTGTTGTGCAGCTCGATCTTCTCCTCATCCCACTGCGTCACACTCCAGTCTCCACCCCATGCTTCCTCTGCTATGTCTCTCAAAGCACGCTTTTGGCTGCGCTCAGTGCTGGGCATATGTCTGTGATCTCTGCGAAAGAGGGACGATGGCAAGACCCGGCGGGCCTGTGGAGTGAATGGTGTCCCGTGGTGTCGGAGCAGAAAGATTCTGTGCTGGGTAGGCTGCTGTACACGTTCCAGACTACATCTGGTTCCACAGTGCAACATCCGGAGAACAAGGTTGAGCTCCGAAATGCTGGTGTGTAATTCACCTCTGTTGTGTGCATTGTCATGTGTTCACGAGAGGCCAGCCGGTTTCATGGTGGCATCAGTCAACCTTGTATGTAACATTTCTGTGGCCGCTTTTTTTGACGCTTTTTTTGACGCTTTTTTTGGCGCTTTTTTTGACGCTTTTTTCGACGCTTTTTTTAAAGCTTTTTTGGTCGGTTTCTTCACATTTCGGGGTATGGTGGAACGTGTTGTTGCTGTTGTTGCTCACGCAGCACAGTGCTGTGACATCATGGTTTATCGTAGGGCATTTCCTAGGGAACCAAACCGCTGTGTATTTGACTTTTCAAGCGGTTTTTGTGGCGCTTGTTTTGACGCCTTTTTTGACGCTTTTTTTGACGCTTTTTTTGACGCTTTTTTTGACGCTTTTTTTGACACTGTTTCGTGTTGTCCCTTGCTCCCCTGTGGCGTTGTGCCTTTCCTACTCCTTTTGCTCCATCTCTCGCAGAAGAGTCACAACCAACACCAGCAGTGATAGCGGAGCCCGCGGATGCGAACACCGTTCAAGAGGACGTCCAACAAGCGGAAGCGGCTGGGGATGCGGATCCAGACCTTGACCGCGAGGACTCCGATTGCTACCGGGCTTCACAGGCAACACAACCGGGTACTACGCATCCTACTCCTAGCGTTCCTCGTTTGCCCGCTGGCACCAGCTCGGAATTGTGCAAGTTCATCACCGGTGAGTTGAAGGATGCTCTGGACTGGACCCCGCTGAAGTTGCTGAGAGCGAATGCGGACATTCAGACCCTCACTTACACGCAGGCTGGTCGTTAGTGACAGTGATCTATGGTGTGACGCTCCTTATGCAGTGAGTACTGCCGAACTACATGGGTTGGTGCCCGAGGGCACAATGCAGCCGCGCCTATTCGTACTGATGTTGGCCATCCTGGGCAGCCTATGGAACCGACAAACGGTCGGCAACCCATGCCCGAAGCGTGCCATCGTGGGCAATGTGGTGTTGTCTCAGCACAAGGTGTCGACGAAGGACGCTGATGCCCTAGCACGACGCTTCGCGAAGGTGCCAGTTTTGCTGTCGCTACCCGTCATGATGCTCAAGAAAACCAAGACCCACACACTGTTGAAGATCAACGCCAGTGTTCACGTCGGAAACAGTGCCAGAGGCTTACCTCTAGGAGTTCGAAATGCAATGGGGGAGATACCGGCGTGCACTTCTGGATTGACCAGCTTCTTAACGCCCGAGGGAGTTCGCGTCAATTGGGAGTACGCGCACTATCTCACCCGCTTCCGAAATGAGTGGTTCGGCGGAGTACCGTCCCCCTTCGAGGATGAAGTGGAGTCTGGGCTGATACAGGTACCACTGTTGTGTAGTCTTGTGTGTGTGTGCGCGCATGCTGAGTGTTTGCGTGTTTGGGGGGGGGGGGGGGGGCAGAACCTGACCACGCCGTCGCTTTCCCCCACCCATGTCATGTGTGCCATGTACTCACAGTCACAGTCACAGCCCCAGTCCAGTCACAGTCACAATCACAGTCACAGGGACAGTCACAGTCACAGTCACAGGGGCAGTCACAGTCACAGTCACAGGGACAGTCACAGTCACAGTCAGAGGGACAGTCACAGTCACAGTCACAGGGACAGTCACAGTCACAGTCACAGCCCCAGTCCAGTCACAGTCACAGCCCCAGTCCAGTCACAGTCACAGCCCCAGTCACAGTCACAGCCCCAGTCCAGTCACAGTCACAGTCACAGGGACAGTCACAGCCCCAGTCCAGTCACAGCCCCAGTCACAGTCACAGTTACAGTCACAGCCACAACCCCAGTCACTGTCACTGTTGCTTCCAGGAGTGGGATCAAAGACTGCTTAAAGGTTGGAGAGACCCGGGCAAGACAGGAGCCCTCGCATTGCATACACTGTTGGAGGGGGCCATTGGTATGTTCTTCCCGTCGGAGACGGATGATGACGTGCGGCTGCGCAACACCATTGGTCTGTTGGGAGTTGGTGTCCTGATGGCCGTCCACCCCGATTTCGAGACGCCTGTGAACGCCGAAGAGCAGCTGAAGCAGCCGGAAACGTGGTTGCTTGGCCGGATCCGGGAGGCATTCCACAACCTCGAAGGTTATGATGTGTTGTCGTTGTGATGTTGTGCTGTCGCTGGCGCTTTTTTTGACGCTTTTTTTTTCGCTTTTTTTGACGCTTTTTTTGACGCTTTTTTTGACGCTTTTTTTGACGCTTTTTTTGACGCTTTTTTTGACACTGTTTGACACATGCATTTTCAGGTTTGCCTGCACCCCTATACAAGAGCAAGTCACCCCCTGCCGCATATGTTCCTCTGCCAATGGCAAATGAGAAGGGTAAGCCCAATGCCAAGGCCCCCACTCAACCATCCAGCACCGCGGAGACCGTTGGCTCGCAAAGGAGCAAAGCCCGGGTGAACGACACTGTGGCCTTGAACACTGTCCTCCCAGGCGATGATGGGTGGTACCGCCTGAGTGACGACGTCCAGGTCCTGCCCGTCCACTCAGAGAGGATTGCCATGGACGGAGGCACCCACTACAACCGCACGGTGGTGATTGCACCGAAGGGTTCCCGTGCCCAGCGGGCCACCCTACAGCTGCCCCGCTTGGCACTTCTGGCGAATGACGGGCAAGAGGAGGAAGTGTTGCTGTGCGCCATCCACTCAAAGGGGAGACACAATGTTGTGGCCGTCCGGGAACAGGTCACGATAACATCTCCCCCGCCTCGATCATGCCCCCTCCCCCCTATTTCGTCGTTAGTCGTTGCGCCTCCATTGTACTATCATATTCTGTTGCGCAGGCGAAAGATCGCTGTTGGGCTTATATCCGGCCGTTTGGATCGCAAGCATTGCGGAAGATCACGGCGATCTCGTCACATACGCCAAAGCGGGGATCGTCTTTGCTCCGAGTGGGCGAATATGCGGCAAAGGTAGCCTGTCCGTCGTCGTGAATTTCCTCAGCATTGCCGCGCCTCCTGCCACCGTCTACTCCTATGCGTTGCCTGTCCCAGGTGTTCGTCAAGGCAAACGGCCGGCCGCGGCCCACAATGACGGTGGCAGAAGCGAAGTGCGTGAGTGATGACGAGAGCGACGGAGCAAGCCGGACCAGTTCGGAGAGCCCGAGGAAGGTCCACAAGAAGTTGGACAAGAAGCGGGAGCGATCCGGCACACCACGTGCCACAGGTATTTGTATGTGCTGCTCACAGACCCCCCCCCCCCCCAACTATAGCACCATGGGGTGGAGTGGCGCCATAAACTAAGGCTCGATGCAGCATGCTTGCTGTCGTTTTTGGTGCTTTTTTTGACGCTTTTTTTGACGCTTTTTTTGACGCTTTTTTTGACGCTTTTTTTGACGCTTTTTTCGACACTGTTTAGGCACCTTTTTCAACCGTCATGGGCATGGCACCCCCCCCCCCTGGCCTGAGGTAAGAGGGAAGTCAGATGAACCGGGGCGCGTGGCCTGTCGCCCGTGGCCCCTGTGATGTGTTCTCAGGCAAGCGGAAGGCGCACAATGCGGGGAGTGGCTATGTGTCGGAGGAGAGCTTGGCCAGTTCAGTGCCCTCTTCAGCCAGTACTGCAGCCCTGCATGCTGAGTTGAAGGCAATGAAGGCCCGTCTGGATGGATTTGAAGCGGCGGGCCCCCAACCAGTCTTTCCCCCACAGTCAAGCGGGAATTCTATGAAGTCGGACGACAAGCTCGTCGCGGAGTTAAAGCAAGTTCGCGACGAGCTTGAGCAAGAGCGCACGCGGCGCCGCCGGGCAGAATCTACTGTTGGGTTGTTGGGTTTGCAGCTCATGGTTGTGGGATTGGTTGGTGATGTTAAGAAGGATGCATGTGTGTTGCCTCGGGCACAGGTGCAAGAGCAGTGGCGGATCTCATTTGGTAGTGAGATGTCCGCAGAGGATTGGACCTCTTGGGAGCGGTTGTTGCCGCAGTGCTTGAGGTCCAAGGAGAACGACGTGTCTCCTTGACGGGACGCACCACCCCTTGCAGCACCTAGTGTAACCAGCGGTGCACCCCTTCTTGAGGGTGTGCATGTCCGTGTCGGGCCAAGTACTGTAGGGGCTGGTGACGGTGTTTTTACATTATGCAATTTGCCTGCTCTGCCCGGTGGTTTGAGATTAACTCAATACCAGGGCAAGATGTTAGAAGGTCACGTGCGTGAGTTGTTTCCAGCAGGCCACACATCAGGTTATGTTTTGCAAATTCGTGCGGATGGAGGCCTTGGTGGACTATACGTGGATGGGGAACACTCGTCCCATTGGTCCGCCAAGGTGCAGCACGGCAGGACAGGCGCCGGCCGCCTCAGGCTATATGTGCACCGAGGTGCCGGATGGCTACGCACTCTGGGACAAGCGATCCCAGCCGGCACTGAATTGACGACGGACTACGGGTCCGAGTTTTGGACTGGTCCCTTCAGGGGACTTGTTGCTCAACGTTGACAAATGGGGATTTGCTTTGCTATTGCATGTGCATGGTGACCAACAAGGATGTGTGCAACCCACATGCATATGCACACACACACACACACACACACACACATACACACGCGCACATGTGTACACACACGCGCGCTTTTTCGCACAAGCAAGTGTGTTGTTTACGCGCATAAAAATGCACACGTATGCGTAAAAAAAGCGACAAAAAGAACAGCTCAAGTGTATGTTTTGAAGTTACTCGGGCACAAAAACGGTACAATACGGGTGGGAACAGCACATTGCAAGTCCTGTCCCCTATTCCGTCCATTTCGCGTGCTTCCAATACTACTCTGAGACGTGCGAAACCTCTTCAAGTTCCTCTACTACAACGACAAACCGGGTTTGGTCAACGTGCATCCTCCACGCAGTTCTAGTCCATCTCCAAGTGCACCATCCCATATGGAATGCCGATGTACCTTTTGTGGGGCCAACAAGCATCGAACAAAAAATTGTCCTCAAAAGCACCCATGCAAAATCTGTAAATCAACCTCGCACCTCACATGTAATTGTCCACAACGGCGTGCCACCATCTCTAAATCCCGTGCAACATCAAACCAGGGCAATGCCAATCCATGTTCTCCGTCCGTGTCTTCTACCACATCACCAATTACACCATGTCACACAGAATTGCATTTTGCGTCACATGACAGCACCAAACATGCAACAGCTGAGGCAAGTGCCAGCTATCTCAGTTCATGTACTAGTGCACCAACCCGAGAGCAAATAGATGAGCGTGCCACCGTCCATGTTAGCGGAGCAGTGAGCCATGCAACTGCCGAGCCGCTTGCGCAACCGACATTGGCATCCCCATCTACGCCGTTACGACCGCCCGTCTTTGAGCCCAGTGAAGAGTGGAGGGAGGTCCAGCCAGGGCAACCGTGCCCAGGGGGATCGGATTATCGTTGCGACATGAATACTGGCCGGAATTTTGCTCGTCTACCTTCGACATCCATTGGGCGCATGGCAACCCGAGAGCAAATGGATGCGCGTGCCACCGTCCATGTTAGCGAAGCAGTGAGCCATGCAACTGCCGAGCCGCATGCGCAACCGGCATTGGCATACCCATCTGCGCCTTTACGACCGCCCGTCTTTGAGCCCAGTGAAGAGTGGAGGGAGATCCAGCCAGGGCAACCGTGCCCAGGGGGACAGGAGTATCATTGCGACATGAATACTGGCCGGAATTTTGCTCGTCTACCTTCGACATCCATTGGGCGCATGGCAGTTGCTGCGCCCACTCAATAGCAAGGGTCTGGGTATGCTCCGTGCGTATCCAGCACATCCCAAAGTGCACAAACCCACATGAAATCGCATTGCACCTTTTGTGGCAGTACAAAACATAACATCAAACGTTGTCCCAAAAAGCATCCATGTAAACATTGTGAATCAAGTGCACCTGTCACGGGTAATTGTCCACATCAAGCATGCCGACGTTGCGGGAAACGCGATCATCGAACGGCAAGTTGTAAGAATCAACCGTGCGCACGATGTGGTGAAGTAGGACATCGAACTAACACTTGTCCGAAACAAATATGTCAAGGGTGCCGTGGCGTCGGGCACGTCCGGGCGAACTGCCGCGAGAGCCCGTGTGTGGGGTGCGGCGGCGTCGGGCACGTCCGGGCGAACTGCCGCGAGAGCCCGTGTGTGGGGTGCGGCGGCGTCGGGCACGTCCGGGCGAACTGCCGCGAGAGCCCGTGTGTGGGGTGCGGCGGCGTCGGGCACGTCCGGGCCAATTGTCTATCTGTTGGCTGCGGGTACTGCTTCTCGAAGGACCACTTTACTAGAGATTGCCCGACCGTACCATGCGCGACTTGTGGTTTGCCAGGGCACATTGCAAAACATTGCAATAATCCACTTTGTGGTAAGTGTGGCGGATTCCATCTATATGGAGTATGCCCTGTTGAGCAATTATCCGCTGAAGTGGTTTGTGTATATTGCAATGGCCCTACACACGACCCATCACAATGCCCCAAGTGGCCTTGCGATGTGTGCGGTGGTGCACATCCCTTAGGTCCATGTGCGCCAACAACACATTGCGGTTTGTGTGGTCAATCAAACCACAAGACATTGGACTGTCCCGAGCGACAAACCAACCAAAGAAAATGCACCCATTGTGGTTCCGACGAGCATCGACGTGCCACTTGTCCACACTATCATTGCGATGCTTGTGGATCTAAACACCCAATGTATCGCTGTCCTTTGAAACGTTGTACGCATTGTGGTGGGGACCACATGCCAAAAAAATGTCCAATGCACGCAAAAACTCAAGCCCAAGCGGATTCCATTGCCGTGGAATCTTGCGATGTACCCAAGCTTGAAAGCATTGCTAATTTTGATACCAGTCCAACGCCATGGCGCGCAGTGCTGGCCCTTTGGGAATCATGTGGAGCTTGGAGGTACCGGGATGCCGATAAGTTGGATTTCAGTGATGAGTACGAGGTAACTAAAATGAAGGAGGCCATCGAAAAGGAAGCCATCTCCATCGATGCCCAAGCAAAAATGGTGCAGGAGTTTCAAGCTCGCACTGATGCCAAACAGAAATGCGAAAGTTGTGCAGTGTGTGGGGTGAAAAACTTTCCGGGTACTATCAAGTACACTCATCTGGACATCAACACCGACATGGATTGTATCAAGCTGACCTCCGATGAGCACTCATTCCATGACAAGCGTGGGGACGATGTACAAGGATTGTACAATGTGTGCAGCACCAACAATGAGGACTACTACTACTTGCACAGAAAGTTCACGTACACTGCAAACGACGGGAAGTGGATGGCGGTCGTGTGCACCAAATGTGCACATGATGTCAAGCAAGGTCGACGCCCACAGTATTCGATTGCTTCTGGATTGGATTATGGGAATTTGGAACGGGTCCGATTACCCACACTATCCCTTTTTGAGCGCAAATTATTGATGCGCCATCGCAAGTGGAATACGGTCATCAAATTAGTGGCACCGGGCAACCTTCAAGACGAACAACGTGAACGGGCTCGTCAATCCGCTGTAAAAGGCCACCATTTGGTGTTTCCCCACGAAGGTCCGGACTGCGCATGTGATTACCTTACAAGTCCAACCTCATCTCCGTTTGAGAGCTTTGGTATCGTGTTTGTTGGCCCACGCCAGGATTGGGACAAAAGCCGCTTGACCTTGAAAGAGAAGTTCCCGGACATATTGCAGGTAAGAGCGCCAGTACTGCGACAATGGATTCAAGTGCTACGCCAACTAAATCCCGAACAATATGGCCATCTTCCCGATTTGAGTGATGAGCAAAGTGCTACTACCCATGGATTGAATGCACACATCGACCAATTGCAATCCGACCTGTTCAATAATACCCACGTTATGGAGGACACCGCGGCCCATCGGGTGGAACGACACACAATGAGTGATGTTGCCGCTGCAAGTGATCGCAGCATTGAGTCGGTTATGGTAATGCCAGCCGCGCATATGCATACCATAGCGGACTTGCCAAAGGCAATGCTACACAATCTGTATGGCAATTTGACGGATGATCCTATCAAAGTGCACCGCGACTCTATTCCGCTGTGTGATTTCACGGAAAACAACAAGTTACTTCTTGGTTGCTTTCCGGATACTTTTCTCACTTGTTCACAACTCAAATACATGGGTACGCTTCCGCCTGGGTTCGTTCAGCACCTTTTGTATCAACACGATGGTCGGTTTGCCAAAGACCAAGAATTTCTATTTCTCTTGTTCAATCAACAACAACGCCATGCAAACGTCCGCGCCATCAGCACGCGAGTAAAAGGCCATCCCGCTAAGATGCAACGCTTTTTGGACTTGGTGCGTAGCAAGGATTTTCGTGACGAAATGAAGCGTGCAATCAATGAAACCTTTGGCAAAGAAGCAAGGAAAGTGCTTGGGAAATTGCTACCGCTACTGGGTACCGCCGGTGCAAAAGTTCCTGGATCTAGCAGCAAGCAACACTCGGATTTGTCGATGGTGTACGCTTACAGTCGATTTTTTGACCTCCACAGCATGTTCATCACGGTTTCATTTGATGATACCGGCAATCGCTTGTTGCTGCGCTTTGCCATGTCCGGGTCCGATCCCGGGTTGATGGAAAATGTTGACGGTGAGCTAGGCACCTTGAGTGTACCAGCTTGGCCAGAGTGTGCAAGGTTGCTGGCCGAGAATCCCGTTTTTGCTGCCATTGTGTTTCGTCGCATTACGTGTGCAATTGCGGAGGTTCTTATTGGGCTATCCCTTGATCCGTCGAAGAAAACTTCTTCACTAGCCGTGGGAAGCCGTGAACCTGGTATGTGTGGCGTTCCGCTTGCTCTCATTGATGCCATCGAAGCACAAGGCCGCGGTACATTGCACGGGCATCTTCTTTTCTGGGGCGGATTATCAGCCGCATTGCTGCAGAATGTCGCGCATCATGAACTCTTGCGTCATACCGTTGGCAAAGTGTTGGACACCATGATGAGTGCACATGTTGATTCCCAATATGCCCCCGCTAAGGCAAGCGCAAAAGAGGGCAAGAGTACGCCTGCAATGTCCGTACGCATGGATGTTGACAACGATCAACCATCCGAGACCCACAACTTCAATGGTGACCACAGTGAAGGTGATAATCAAACTGTCCATGGTGTCCGAGGTCAATCATCTGCAGTACCCGAAAACATCGATTTGGACGACAATCGATACTCCGCGAACGAGAACGTCAACGAAAACTACAATGAAGACGATTCCCCCACTATCAATGCTCTCAAGGATCAATCGATCCCCTGCCCCAAAAAAGAGCCATTAAGTTTCCGTAGATTCACACATGCCTTGGCATGGTTGGTTCAGCGTCACATACTTCACCAGAGCACATGCAGGAAGGGCAAGGCCGGACAATACGGTTGTCGCTTGGCTATGCCCCAGAAGGTCCATCCGTTGCCCAGTGGGCCTGTACAATTGCATCTTCGTCATCAAGATGGCGCACCACCCCTCGGGGCCACAGGGGACACAGCCACGGTAGGCAAACACAAAATTGTGGAGTCCAGCCACATCATCGATGCTCCACCAACCGTTCCCGTTGAGGCCCAACATCAATATCCATTTGGTGTAAAAGATCGGCGTTGGATCTTTTGGGAATTGCACCGTCCCACAGACGAGGACAAAGATGTGGTGTCATGGTCACCACTTTTGACGGCCGTAACTCGGAGCAACACAGCCGTGTACCTCTTGGGTAGCCTCATTCAAGCGGTGTCAATTGTGTTCTACATTGCGAGCTATCTGTGCAAGGATGCATTGCAGCCTGCGAACTCCTTGAGTTGTATTTTAGAGGCCCAAAAGGTTGAGCAGAAATATGGATCCACCGCGGCTGATGCCGGAACCGACCGACGCTCTGCTCAATTTATCTTGGAACGCACGCTAAACAACATGGTGGGGAAAATCGGACTTTCCGCTCAATTCGTAGCATTGACCCTTTTGGGTACGCCAACCCCCTTGATTTCCCATGACACGACGTTTGTGTTTGTTCATCCTGCTATCAATCGTGTCAAATCAGCCAAAGGTGGCTCTGATTGCACATCCAATGCAGATTTGTACGGCGGAAGTGCAAAGTGCAACGGCGATCCACGATATGTTTGATCCACACGGATTGGCAGAGCTGTGTTCCTCGGATGACGAACCAGATGTACCATTGTTTGGTGAATCCATTGCAACAGAACAAGACGGCGCCGCCAATATTGTGAATGTCGGGGACGGTGTTGTGGCGCTCCAAACCCAAGACGAAAACTACGCACTACGCGGCGCGGCGTTGGCCGATATGAATTTATTGGAGTACGCCTGTCTCGTACGAGTCAGAAAGTACACAAGCACGAGCGTTGGCCCGGGGCGTGCCTCCAATACCACCTTTCCATTTGATCCAAGCCATCCTTGTTACGGTACACATGTACAAGCATTGCAGTCCAAAATGCTTGTGCCTCTTCTTGCTGGTGCACCTCCTCCTGGGCTACCCCAACGGCAGCGAAGAACAGACGCTTGGCGAAGTCAAGCGGATCGCTTTGCAACGTATTGGTTGACTCTTTTACTGCCATGGGACCTCACTTGCAAGGCACCACCGTGTCCCCTCAAGTGGGAATCGTTGTGTAATTGGGTGCAAACTGGTGCACTCCAACCGCATCTTTCATCTTGTGGTCACGAATGCAATATTGTCGTCGGGTTGCACGCATCATGTTGGGTGATCCAAAGGCCAAGGCCAGTTTGCAGGCCTTCCGTTGCCGTTCCGTGGTACCGTGGTCTGAAATGCGTCGAGATACGCAAAATGCAACTGGTTATGCCACAAGTGGAGCCGTGCCACGAGATACTGAAGAAGGCAATAACACTGATGACGTGATTGATCACATTTTGATGGAGGAGTATGTGCACCACAAAACGGTCGATGCAATGCATTCTGAGGCCGCGACTACCGCTGTACTTTCCGAGTTACTCGACTTGTTGAGCACATACACTACCAACAAGAAATGGGTTGGAGATAACTCCGATAGTATTCCTCATGGCCTTTTTCGTTCTAACAACTACATCAAGCACATGCCAACGGCTGACGCAAACACCATGCAAGCGGCGTTAGAATCACATCCACCAACTCAGCCTACAGGTGCACAACAATCTTCATTCATGAACACAACACATCCCAATTTTTTGAATTTATCCGATTCCGATGTGCTCGATGATATGGGGAACGAATTGCTGAAAGAAACTTTAATAAACACACAAGATCGGATATTGTACGAAAAGGATCCGCAACACCGTAAGAAACCCAACTCACTCCGAGTTCTCATTCAAGGGGGTGCCGGTGTGGGAAAGAGCACGTGGGCGGAAACGTTAATTGAACGTGCACCGGTGGGTTGTGCCAAAGCCACAGCGTTCACGGGTTCAGCCACTGCCCGTCTGCCGTGTGGTGCACAAACACTCAACACCTTGTTATGTATTCCCAGTTACGACCAGGAGGCCAGTATGCAGAAGAAAAATGCCGCAAACATGCCCAATTTGGACTCCGCAAGTGTGTTAAAAGTGCGTGAGCGCCTTGCGGGACTGCATTTGTTGTTGATCGATGAGATTTCCTTATAGTCGAGGCCGGGATGTTAGCAAATGTGGACAAACGGTTGCAAGAGGTCTTACAAAATGGTGAGCCGTTTGGTGGGCTGAGTATTGTAGTCATGGGCGACATGTTTCAAATTCTACCTGTCATGGGTGAGGCGTTGCCCACCGCAGCCTTGTATCCATCTACCAAACGTCCCGATCGCCAACGTGGAGGAGAGTTGTTTCGCAAATTCCGCTTGCGCTGTTTCACGACACAACGGCGATGTGATGATCCTCAACATAATGAATTTGTTTCTCTCTTCCAATCTTTTCGATAAGGGCGATCGCGTTCGTTTCCGAGAGCTGGCACATCAGTGTCTGCACGCTTTGTCTGATGACGACATCCATGGACAACCGAAGGATGCAAATGGAAACGTGATATGGAAATCATCCTGGAACGCCGCTGCCATACTGACCACACAAAACTATGATCGACACATCTTCAATTTACTGAGAGCCAAGCAATTTGGTACAGCACACGGTGTGCCCGTGTTTCGCTACCCATTACCTTTTGTAGGCACCGCGGCGGCCTCCCTAACACCATTTACTCTTCAACAACTCCGCAAGCAAAAGCCAGACTTAATGATGGGCCTGTTTGTGCAGGGGGGCCCCGCATATACTACGACGAATGTGTGCCCAGCAAAGGGTATCGCAAACGGATCACCATGCACTATGCATAGTCTGGTATTTGATAATCCCGCACACAAGGATGATGTGCACCGACTTATACAGCAGGCGAATCCTGGGGAGGTTGTGGACATTCCGTATGCACCTAGTGCCATCAACATCACCACCGATCCTGTGGATTGTGGTGGCACGGCCTATCAATGGTCCAATCCCAACGAATGTATTGCCCGAGTTGTTTACGACCGTCAGGAAGAAGATCGTGTCACTCATAGACGCGAACTACGAACCAAAGTGTGTGCCATTGTGCCAATCTGGACGAATTAACCCCGTACGAAAGACATCGATTATTTCCGATTAAGGACCAGAAAGGTGGGTTATTGCATTGCTAAGGTTGAATTGGGTTTTGCTCTCACCTACCACAAGGCACAATCCAAGAACTTGGGTAAAGTGTTGCTGGACGTTCGCCCATCGCGTACCATGATGCTGGGAGTGCAGGTGGTGCTTTTTATGATTCCGATGAATCCTCACTTGCATCCGACCCTTCATCCATTGTTTCAAATCAGCAAGTTGGTACTAAACCCGTTCACACCCAGCACAAAGGCCAGCAAAAAGGGAAGCGCAAATTGCCACGCGC
The DNA here is from genome assembly GCA_964036045.1 of Eutreptiella sp. 'Long Island Sound 2002'. Lineage (NCBI taxonomy): Eukaryota > Euglenozoa > Euglenophyceae > Eutreptiales > Eutreptiaceae > Eutreptiella > Eutreptiella sp. 'Long Island Sound 2002'. The sequence goes on along the minus strand of OZ038381.1, from coordinate 40,765,825 downwards.
ATCCGAGACATCGGCGTCCGTGAAGAAACCCAAACGACGGCAACCTTCCCATGCACTTGGTTTGTCGAACCAACAACACTCCACGCCGGTACAATGGGTCCAAGCTACAATGCAAAGTAGGGGATTGCAATATGAAGAGCTATCCACTTGTTCAACTCGGGGTATTCAACAACAATTGGGTTCCATGTCCCGTCTTGTTGATCACAATTGGGCGTTACCCCTTTTCTTCCAGAACAGTTGTGCTTGGGATGTGGTACTGTGCATGTTTCGCATTATTGATACCAACTATCCGCCCCTATTCCAAACTCCCTGGCTTCATTACCATTCCCTGCGAGAGGGACGATTGTTACACCCTTTGTTGCTCACTCCTGCCCAAACCAAGTTGCAATTGCGAAACCACATTGTGGCACAAACCATCCTAAAGTTACAATGGTGGAACACTCTTCATCAACTACACCCAGGGCACATTCCGCCAATTGCAACATTCACCAATCCGATTGCCATCTTGGGTCGGCTATGGCCCACCAATGAGTATCCCCCCGATTTGCAAATCACCACGATTACAAGTTCCATGTGTTTGTTGCATGCCACTCACACTACCACCTCCCTAAAAACAGCTTTTTACCTGACATTGGATGTCGATGACAATTCCAATCAAGCCACAACCATTCGCGCCAAACACCCCAATAAGATATACGATGTGGGCATCGCTTTGCAAAGTAATGCCACCGCAGATGAGAGCGTAGAATATTCCGCTTCATGTTCGCATGATGGCTGCACAGCGTGTAGTCAATCCTCGCACGTGCGATCATATTCCCGTTTTTTGCTTGTGGCCCTTGTTCGCCAACAAAGCGAAACCCGAGTTGGTATCCCGATGGTGTGCATGAATGGTCAATATGCATTGAGTACTGTAATATACTTGCATGACCACCACTTCACCAGTGACTTTTTTTGGAACGGCCATTGGTGCCAATACGATGGCCGTCTTTGCCCTCACCCGTCCCGCATTCGCGCACCCCGGTTTCTTCAACCTATTGCTACGGATGCATGTCGCTATGAACAACGGGTAGCATATTTGTTATATGCTCGTCGGTCTACTTAGCACCGCGGTGTTGCTCCCTACATTACATAGCACGATATTGTTGCTCCCCATTTCCTAGTCGTAATGCACGTCCACTCCGTACTATTATTTGGTGTTTGATACACGCTTCCTTAAGTGCCATTGTCACATGGTACATTGGCGGGTTTTAAACCCCATTGCATTGTACCATTCTTTTTCCGATCGTCTTGCGATTGTTCTACAACTTTTTTCTTGGCAAAAGCATTCATTAGTTTTTGTTTATGTTTGTATTTGACAATCGCGCAACTTGTTTTATTTGACTTATTACCATAGAAACTTTTCGCTATGAACGAGAGTGGTGCATTTGGCATTTCTTTGTTGGCCTGCGTAGTACAACCAAATTGTTCCGCAATATCCATACCACAACGTTGTTGCTCCCCGTTTTCCTAATCCCGGCGCACATGTATAGTTCCCGGTGATTTTTTCTGTTTTATATGCACATTGCTATGTGCTTTTGACACTTTACGTCTTGCCAACTTGTACCCCCATCCGAGTGCACTATCCCGTTTCCGCATTTCTTGCATGGTTTGTACAAATTCTTTTTTTGCAACAACATTCACTGATTTTTGTAGCCCCACAATGTTACCTCAAACCCTGTTGTGAGGGATATGGCTCCTCTTGTGTTGGGCAAACATGAGCTACGTTATATTGTATCACATCCTATATGTTGCTGAGCACCGTGATTGTGTGAACCTTTTGCACTGCCCCACTATATGATTAATGTGTTGTCTATTCCCACCACCAACCAATCCACACATCAACAACATTACAAAAAATCAACAAGCACAAAGCATACCACAACACAAATTCCAATCAACCATAAATACCAACAGCATGTGCAAACCCAACCAACCACACACCAATCGAATGCTCGCCTCACAAAAAAATGATCCACAAAAACCCAAATTTACTCCGTTTTGGAATTCGGGGCGCATGCATGTCCAACATAAGGTCACATGACTCACCAACATTCGGGTCACAGTCAAGGCAATAACGGGGGTCAAGTTGAATGCTGACATCTTCCCGTGGTCAAGGCTGTGTGCCATGGTGCTAGCCATATGTTTGTGTGAACGGGCAACATAAACCTAGGTGTAACAAGAATGTTGTTGGGGGGGCTGATTTGTACCTTCATCTAGTTAATGGTTGTTTCACTGCTCTCTGTGCATGTCATCAATGTGCCTCTCCAATATGTGAGGGGTCATTCGGGGAATCAAGGTAATGAAGAGGTGGATGGAAGGGCAAACACAGCTGTTAACCTGCCGGATGCCCCTGTGTAACTTCCCGCTGAAGTAGGACATATCTCTTATCATCGTGAATTGTTCACGTACCCTCACAAAGTCTGGACTAGACAAGAGACGCCTATGCATAGACACAAAGGAATATGGTCCGGAGGTTGGAAACAGTTGAAGTTCAGATTCACTATTTGGATCCGTTGGCTTTTCGGTGGCATTGTTTCGCCGGGCACCTTGAGCACACAGGAGCAATCCACCCTCAGCAATGCTCGTTATGCAAGGCTTATCACAGTAAATCAGTCCATGGGTATTTGGGGCATTGTGGTGAGAACTCTAAGCTAGTGCAGATTTGGTTGTAGGCATGGGGGTCATTGAGACAGAAAGTATTAATGTGGCGTAGGGTGGCGGTGGCCCGTGACCTGCATATAGTGGGAAGTTGCCGTCCTCCTTAGTCTCTGAATTAGCTCAGCAGGAGAGGTGGAAGCAAGCAGGAGGGGTGGAAGCAGTGTAAGAGAGCGATCAATAAATTTTAAGCCAGGATTTTCAAGGATCTCGCGCCTGAACTTCCGATAACCCAATTTTCGCACATCCCACCACAATCTATCAAACGCTCAGTTTATAAGGAGACCGATTGGATGGTTGAGGTATCGGTGACTGAACCGCCCTGGAAGCATTCTAAGATGACCTAGAGGGCTTACTTTGTGCTTTGCTTCTCGCTTTCTGTTGGGTAGGACATGTCTGATTCGAAATCAATTCAACTCAGTCAAGTTGAGACGAAGAGGTCACCATCTGTGGACTCATCGTCAGATTATGGGGTTTCAGAGGATAGTGGACCAGACGTGATGGCGAGGTTCAGAAAAATCGTCAAGTATAAGATCTATACCACCAGGCAACAAGCCGAGATGCACCGGTTGGCCAGGGAATTGTTTAAGTTTGAAAGTTCGGTGGATATCTCCCCCCCTGTGAAATCTGCGAATCCGACACCAGAGCCCGTGATCGAATCAGCACCAAATCTTGTATTGAACTGTGTGCTGCATTCAGACAAGGCTACCCTTGCCGTAAGGGCATCTGCAGGAGCGGGGGGGTATGATCTATCTGCAGCCAGTGACATCTCGATTCCACCATGGGGTTTGAGGTTGGTGGCGCTGGATTGCACTGTTGAGATTCCTGTGGGGTTTGTGGGTCTGGTTTTGCCTCGTTCAGGACTTGCTCTGCGTTGCTCTGTGGAATCAGTGCCGGGGGTCATTGACTCGGATTTCCGCGGCACGATTTGTGCATTGCTGCGTAACTATGGGTCAGAGTGTTTTGCAGTACATGTTGGTGATAGAGTGGCTCAGTTGGTGATTGTGCCTTGTTTGTCACGTCCATTTCAAGGGGTACATGCATTGTCACACACGAGCAGGTTTGAACTCCATTTTGGAAGAGACATTGGGTTGTGAGAGGGAATCCGAGAGTTGGCAGGAGATGGCTTGGGAGCTGTCCGCATGAACTGTCCACATGAGCTGAGAGTTGTTGAGAGGAGACCATGATATGTCGGGATGAGGAGCACCCCGGTAGCATTAATCTCCACCAATCCCATCCTCAAGTCCCACATGTGTGTGTCGTGTGGCGCCTCCCTATGCACATGGCACGGCTGGAGCCTAATGCAAACATTGCAACGTGCAGTTACGCCAAAGCAATGACACTTTGCCGTAATTGAAAGACTATTTTACACATCAACATCCTACTGAAACAACCTGTGCATCAATCCCCATGTGCCATTCAGCTCTAATTAGGGTTGTATTAGACGAATGGCTTCTTCACATGGCCTGTAGCAGCAGCTGGAAACATGTATCATGGTGGGTGTGTTGTGCTGCACCAACTCCCATAGGCCCACACAACCAAATCTGAGAAAAGGACAGACCAGCTGCAACTAATGGTAGCAACAAAGTACAATACGACATTTCCATGAGTTTGAGAACACCACAATCAATGATTACGAGCTACATTTCCATGTGCTTGAGAACACCAAAATCAATGATTACGGGCTGGATTGGTGCCTGGTTGGTTGGGCACAGCCTAACCTGAATATCGTGGAGTTCGCAACTATGTCCTTCGGGCCTAATGCAATTGCATGCTCAAGAACGTGCAGTAGGCATGGAGGGAGGGGGGATCGGAATCTCCGTGAGGCCTTGTGCCATGGAACGCATACTGCATAGCGGTGTCTCCTGTAGTTGTTTCAGTGATGAATTGTTGTGTAATTGGTGCTTAATTTCCTAGATGTGCATCAGGCATTTGTTTGACAGCGGTGCCCCTGACCAGACAGACTGTGACACCAGGGCCATTGGGAATATCTTGACGCTCGTTTGGCCTTAGCGTAGTGCCTGCTGTCTCCTGCAATTGCTTCAGGAATGAGTTCTGTGGCATTTGGTTTTTAACTCCAGGCTAGGGCCGAACGCCATTTCATAGGGTCCCGGCCTTTGCTTGCGCACATGAACATCAGTAAATAGATGCCACCTCTCGTTCGCGTGTGTCAGTTCAAATTGGTTCTACCGTACTCAATGGAAATTGGTTGGTATTCATAGTGCACGTTCTATCTCTGTTTTCAGAACTGAAAATGGTCTGCAAGAAGATGTTGAACAAGTTCATTGCAATGCATCGCCGCCACCAGCTGCGACATCCCATGTCAACTACGCGTCTGTCCCATGACCTGATCTATTAGAACCGAAGCATCTACTTGCGTCCCAGCTCCGCAGCAATGGTATGTGTCATGTCGTATACCAGGGACTGAGCGTACAGTTGGCGGGCAATGTGCCCAGCAATCACCTGGAATTCAAAGATCAAGGTGATTTGGGTTTGGTGGTGTTGTTGATAATGTGTTCGTGACGTTGGGGTTCTGATATTAGTGATGTTGACGATACCCGTGTGAAGTGGCAGCGATTTGCACTGAATCAACAGCTCATTTTGTCTTGTCCTTTAGTACACGCATTCCTCCCCATGCAACCAAAAGCAAAGAAACTGTGCGTTGCCATGGAGTTGATGGCTCAGTGCCGCTGGTATGGACCTTTGGGCCCGTCGCAGGACAACAAGCGATGCACCACAGGGTATGGAATCTAGCTGTACCGTTGTCCAAGTGCCCGTGGGTGCCGGTCTGTAGCGCTCGCCACAAGTGACAGGGTGACGTGTTCGAGCATCCCGTCGATCCTCAGCCGTGAGCAACAGCGCATTTGATGCAGCCCGGGAGCCCGGACAAGACGTGCCTGGGTCATGTTGTGTTGTGCGGGGATGGTGTCGAGCGCAATATCACTGCGTGTTGTCACTCTCTCCACAGTGTGGTGCAACACATACAAATTTCACATCCGCTTGCCCCATTTGCAGCAATACGAATGCTGTCAGCCCAAACAAGTCAGGAGCAGTGTGTCACACAGCCCCTTTGCGCTGCCCATGTTTCCCCGCTCAACAGGGATCCACCGGGGCGACGATGTACACATACAACCAGAACCCTGGACAAGACCCCCAGGCCGCTTGGGCCGCATACTATCAGTATTACTACAGCCAGTACCCCAATTATGCGGGATACTATGGAACACAGCCCTACGGAGGTGCACCCCCTTCGGCAAATCCTACGGAGCAAACCAGCGCGCCTGACCAGAATCCAAGTGTAGAAAGGCGCAAGCGGAGGTGTCAGTTCATGTCCGCAATCCTGACCCAATCCAGCTGTCTTACCCTGGCCACTCCCTCCAGAGATTTGTTGCAGGCAGAAAAGGTAGCCAAAGGATCATCACAGTGAGAAAGGAGTGGGTGCACAATAACCCCAACACGCGATACAGACTGTTCCATGTTGACGCAGTGAGAGAAAGAGAGAGAGAGAGAGAAAGAGAGAGAGAGAGAGAGAGAGAGAGAGAGAGAGAGAGAGAAAGAGAGAGATACACCAGGCTTGGTTTCCTCAGGTTGCTGGCAGCCGGCATTGCCAATGAAGACAAGCCGCTCGGAGTCACGAGAAAACCAGACCAGACCCCAGGCACGTGCAGCAACCCGACCCGTCAGACATTGTTTTTCTGTGCGTTGTGTGTTTCTTTGCGTGCACGAAAAGTATTGCAGCCTGGCAGGGGTCGGGTCACAGCTCCGACGCCTTTGATAAAAACCAGTACGCTGTCTGGTAAACTTTTGTATGGGAGTGCGCTAGACGCGGGGGGGAACACGGGGCGCACGCGGGGGAGGTATGTACTCCGGGACATAAAAGGCACGGTCCGGGTGGATACAACGTTGGTATTTTGGAAACCCTCGTGTAGCTCCCGACAAAAGTGACCTACCACCGCAAAAGTTGTGCAGAAAGGGTTGTTGCTCACCCTTTCACCCGCACCACACTCACATCTTTTCTCCCGCCGTCGGAACATGGCGCTTTGGAGACATAAATATAGGCGGAACTATGCAATGCATTTCAAGAGCGAAATTATACAAACGTGTACAAAAAGTGTTCTTTATGCAACTCGTACACTATTGCGCACATTTCGTGCACAAAATTGCCGCGAATCTGCCGCTTTTGAGATACGCCATGATGCATTTTCACTTTGGCACACATGTTTCAGGGTGAGCATTCATGAAATTCGTGGATCCATCGGGCCCACTCGCAACCATATGTTTGATTCACGGCAAATTCCGATGCAAGGTATGACCGTAACGCGTGCTTCAAAGTTCTTCGAGAATCGCCTGTCCACATCCTCAATTTGGCGCAGTATGCAAGTTTATCATTGTGTAACGTCACTCTTCTCACCACCGTGTTGTTGAAATCCGCTTTGCGGAGCCGGAGGGTGGCAAATCGCATACGGTGTGTGCGCGTGCGTGCTGTATGAGGCGTTGGCAAGTGCACCGCTTTGCTAGTCCTTGTGGTGCACCATCAAAAATATCTTCCTCGTCTTGTTGTTGGAGCGGGTATTTGGATTGACATTTAGGCTGCCGCATGCTTTGTCTCCCTAAATGTCCGTAGGTTCCATTCGTAGATTCGACGAGATGAAAGCCAGTTTTTCTCGTCTGCCCGCGTGCTGGTGCGCTCTTGCGGAGGATTCCGACGGATTGTGTGCAATCTTTTGAAGGTTGTTGATTCGGCGTTGTACACACTTGAACCAGCCATCTCCCCATTGCCAGGTGCCTAGTATTGACACCTGTGGTACCATTTATTCTTATCCCTCCAGATCAAACGACCCTTAATTTGTTCACAACTTACAGCAATGACCCGGTACAGCGGGGCCCTTCACAAGTGTGTGGGTGTGGGTGTGTGTGGGTTTGGGGTGCGTGCGGATACTGGGCAGAGCAGTGGGTCTGCTTCCGTATAGCCGATCTCTTCAGGTATGGCAACGTCACTTTCCGGCTACCGTCCGACGCGACTCGCACCTTCGTGGTGTCCCGCCGCTACTCTGTGGTCATGAACACCGGCCCCGATGGCTCTGGGGCTGCATGGCGGATCCAGGACGCTTTGGAGGACAAGGCGGTGTGGAATACGTATTTCGCAGACCCCAGCAGCCCTCAGCCAGAGCTGAACCCGCTGCATACGTATTATGTGGGGTTTGCAGGATGGAAGAACCAAACGGACGGGGTCAAGTTGAGGTTTGTATGACCAACGCCAGGGCGGAGGTCACCGAAGGCACCGGCGTTTGGGTTACATGACTCCTTTATCCGAAACAGATCTGAGGACAAGGTCTGTCCCACTGGAGGAGGGTCAGGGGGGATGGGGTGGGACACAGGCCCGTGGGTGGGGGTGGGTCAGAGAGGGGGGATTGCTGAGTGGCCGGTCGATACTACACCAACCTGGGGCTGAGGCCACAAAAATGTTTGTGTAATCGTAATCCTAAAATCGGCCTCCATTTTTTGGTTGCTTTAGTACTCAGATATCCGATCCGTTTGACTCTCAGGGTTATCTCCCAACAAAAGAAGAGGGTGGTCGTCATCCGGAATTTTTCGATTGATGTCGTCCATTTAAGAACACCCGTTCAGGATGGGGACTTGGGGACCCCTGGGGAACAATGTTGTGATGTGAGTGAGTGGGCGGATCGGTCGACCTGGGTCAGCCAGGCCTGCGTTGGCACCAGCAGTTCCGTACACGTGCACTGGACAGGGGACCCCTGGAAGGGCGTGGAGGGCGTCCACCAGACCGCACTGTGCTTGGGCACTGCGCCGTCCCAGGGAACCCCCCAAGCCCTTGATTTTTTGTGCTTGATTTCGTTTCCCACACTGCTTCGCGCACAAGAGTACATCGTCAGTGTTTGTCTCAGGTTAGGGTTAGGGTTAGGGTTAGGGTTAAGACGATTAAGTAGGGACTACCTATGACCAAATGACTCCCTGGGTGGGTTTATTTAAGTAAATTGCAGTAACGCAACTGAGGCTCATTTTCCACGATCACTTCTTGCTAACATTCTTGCTAAAATTTACTCCATAATTGGATTGGATTGGATGATACACATGTGATCAGTTTTGTCGTGTTGAACGTGCTCGTGTACGAGCTTACGATCCGTTGCTCACCTCACTTGCAATTTGATGACTCAACCTTCCCAAAAAAGCAAACATTGTTTCCATATGTGTGTTGATCGCTTTCGTTTTCCAATTTGCAAAAGATGTGCCACGTACGTATTTCAAAAACTTACACGTGACCTTTTGAATGTTGTTCTTCGACCCAACACGAAAAGGACAATCACGAGGAGAATACCAATTTTGTGCGCTTGCCGTTCAGGATGTTGCACGTGGTAATACCCAACCTTCTACTCCGTGTTGACATGGCTGGATTGGGATGTCGATGCTTCAGTGATCGGCAAGCTGTTATCGTGTTTTGGTTTTCTGTTTCTTTATTGTGAACTTGGATCGGATGGTTGTTGGCCAAATAAGGCTTGAAATACGCATCTATCTATCTAAATACGCATCTGTCCCCAGGCATTCGCTACACGTTTTGCCGGTTCGGCCTCACGTTCGCGTTGCATTTGACAGCCGGCTTCCGCATTAATCCACTTTCCGTGTGCTAGGTTTCCGGAGCGTCGGTTACGCCGGTCCAAGAGAAGTTGTCCGAATTTTGCACGAAGTAAGCCGCGACGCGTGCGTGTGGGGATGGACCATTCGAAACTCCGAGTTCTGGCCAACGAATTGGAGATTCCGAGGATTTTACATTGGCGTTCAATTCGTGCTTCCTGACTACCATGAGCTGCCCGAGCCCTGCCACGGAGACCACTGCCCCCGCCCGGGCCCGCTCGCCCTCTCTCCGTCCACACGCGCAATTCCACTACACACTCAAAGCCTGTTTGGACTCTTTTGCATGCCCCCATGAACGCGATTGGTTGCGGCGTAAGGCGTAAGAATGTGGTTTTCACGTTTGGTCCGAATGCTCGCCCATGTCTAGGCATATCCAACCGTAGCTAACCATGAGGGTTTGTTGGCGAGGAGATGCGGTTGGAGGGTCAACAGCATGGCCCACGACCAGCCCGAGCTAGCCAGCTAGCAGGTTGACGGTTCTGCGCGGCTTTCGAAGCTTGCGGCAGGGAGGGGGTTGTACTTGTGGTAACCATTGGAATGCCTGAAAGGCCCTCGCCCGAAGTCGAACAGAGGCTACCCCTGGATTGCCGCCGTCCTGGTCCGGCTCATCATGGCAGGCCTGATCAGAGGCTGTTGTGGCCCCAGTTGGAGGCTGTCTGTTTTGCAGCCCGTCTCATTTTTAGCCCCCCCCACCAACCCCACCCCACCTCGAATTGAACATGGTTCATGGCCCGGTGCATGTTGACACCAACAGAATTCCTCCCCGGCCCAAATTTTGTCACACAGCCCTAGCTCTGATATCCAACCCATTTCAGCTCCATGTGCGCCTGTTTATTGGCATGTGAAGGCACCGATTCTGACATGTCCCTCGCAGCCCCCCCACCACCCGCACCACCACAACCACAGCCACACCCACAGGTGCCGGTGCAGCCAGTCACAGACATGCTCCTTCCGAACCGGCAACATGGACAGTACCCGCCTGTGGCACAGCCGGTGTCCATTGTACACCCACAAACACAGCCTTTTCAGGAGCCATGTCCGCAACCATCACTGGAAGACTTGACTGCGGCTTCTGGCGACGTCCTGTTGGAACCTTTACGTCTGGAACTAGGACCTGGCCGCTCACACGCCCCATCCCCTGTGCCAATGTACATGCTACACACTGAGAAAGGTTTGCAGTACATGCTGTTATTTTCCCCATTCAATTGTTTTGTTAACAATCCCCTCGCTCCTCCTCTGCCAAAAAGAAGGTGGTTGGTTTTGGTCACCGTTTATACACCAGACTCAATGTCCCTAGTTTCCAGGCCTGCAGGAACTGCTGTAGGACTGGCGACAACACAGGGCTTTGTGTGTCCAACATATCAGGAGAGCAATCCCCTGCCGTGTTGAGGGTCCCGAATGTTGAAAAAGCTTACTTTGCGAGTGTCACATCCAGCAGTCTTAGCGCCGCAGAAACCTGATTCTTGGACCAAGGTCTCTCCATCACAAACACTTTGCAGGAACTCAAGTATGTTTACCTTTGGTAATGATTGCCAGAGTTGATGCCGCAATGAATTGCTGCCTCTGAAAGGCCTGCTAGGGATGAGGAGTAGTCAATTTGCGTGTGTAGCTTGAGTGAGTGGCTGTGCAAAACCGGTGGTCATTTGCCGATATGGATTTACAGGTAGTAACTGTTGCAGATATAGAAATGGGATTTGCAATTTTTGAGGTGTCACAAAATGGCCTCTTACCCCTTGTCTCATATGTGTCTCTGCGCATTCGACACCAATTTTTTCATATCCAGACTCAGCCAATCCTCACTACGTCTCAGATCCACTACCACACCACTGTGGGATCATCGTAGCACTGGAAATGCCATGCACGCACTGCGCACGCAGTGCGAAGTTTTGGATGTCGGCAAATACTCGCACCCTAGCTACCTTTTGGTGGTAAACCATTGATCGTGTGCCCTTGATTTCCTATAAAGGAAAAGTACTTCCATAAATAGTCAAATATTTTTGGATGGTTCATTTTTCTGTAATGGGTTCCAAGGAAATAATACGGTCACTACCAACCGTATTACTTGGGTGAGTATCCCAACCTCTGTGTGCGCAGTATGCACACAGTGCGCACGCAGTGCAAGAACTTCCCCACTGGACAGCTCTGAACTTTGATCCCGAGAGGTTATCTCGAGTATTGTGAAGTTAGCGGACCACGCCAGCCATTGGGAATATCCTGACGCTCGGTTGACCTTAGGGCAGTGCCTGCAGATTAATGGTGTCTCCTGCAGTTGCTTCAGGGATGATTTCTCCGCCATTTGTTTATATTTCCAGGCTATGCATCAAGCTATTGTTGGACAATGGTATATCTCCAGGCTATGCATCAGGCTATTGTTGGACAATGGTGCCTGTGGGAAGGGATGTGTCTGGTTTGATCTGTCAGTCAGATTCTCTGTATGCAGACGAGGGCGCCAAAGGTGCGGTGAATATTTTGAAATTTGCAACCATGTCCTTCTGGCCTAATGTAATTGCCTGCTCGGGAACGGTGTCTCTTGTATTTGTTTCAGTTATATATTGGTGAGCAATTGGTGTCGTATTTCCAGGATGTGCATCAGGTATTTGCTTGACAGAGGGGCCTCTGACCAGACTGACTGTGGCACCAGATCCATTGGAAATATCCTGAAGCTCGCTCGGCCTCAGGGCAGTGCCTGACGATTAATGGTGCCTGCAGTTATTTCACAAATGGTGTTGAAATGAAAAAAAACACCCAAGATGGTATTTTTGGCTAAAAATAGGGCAATTTGGATGTGTTTTGTGCCCCTGGCCCGCCTCTTCATTTTTCAAGGTGCTAAGTGCACTAAAATTGGATATGCATAGCAAAAGTAATCCCAATTGATTGGTTTAAGCCTAGGTATCAGAAAAAAATCTTCAGTTTAAGGCATACCTACATCGCTAACAATATCATTTTTAAACCGAAAGCATGGTTTCACACAAATTTGAGATGTTTTGAGTTAGATTTTATAGTTTTTCTCACTTTTCAGCACATCAACAAAAATGGATCTAGCCAATGGCGAGGAAAGGCACCCTTTTCTTTGCCGATCTAAGTAAAGTGGACCAATAACATCGGAGCAGCATTTTGCCACAGCCAACCAAGGGAAAGGAAAAGGAAGTAAAAATGGAAAGGTAGAGCAAAGAGAAAGAGTAAGATTACTATCACCACAGTATTGTAACAAGCCAAAGTGGAGTTTTGGTGTGGAGTGGTGTTTTGGGGCTAAGTAAATGAAAACAAATGCAGACGGGGGGCGCCAAAGGTGCGGTGAATATTTTGAAATTTGCAACCATGTCCTTCTGGCCTAATGTAATTGCCTGCTCGGGAACGGTGTCTCTTGTATTTGTTTCAGTTATAAATTGGTGAGCAATTGGTGTCGTATTTCCAGGATGTGCATCAGGTATTTGCTTGACAGAGGGGCCTCTGACCAGACTGACTGTGGCACAATACATTGGAAATATCCTGCCCGCCTCTTCATTTTTCAAGGTGCTAAGTGCACTGAAATTGGATATGCATAGCAAAAGTACTCCCAATTGATTGGTTTAAGCCTAGGTATCTAGGAAAAATCTTCATTTTAAGGCATACCTACATTGCTAACAATATCATTTTTAAACCGAAAGCATGGTTTCACACAAATTTGAGATGTTTTGAGTTAGATTTTATAGTTTTTCCTCTTTTTCAGCACATCAACAAAAACGGATCTAGCCAATGGCGAGGAAAGGCACCCTTTTCTTTGCCGATCTAAGTAAAGTGGACCAATAACATCAGAGCAGCATTTTGCCACAGCCAACCAAGGGAAAGGAAAAGGAAGTAAAGATGGAAAGGTAGAGCAAAGAGAAAGAGTAAGAATACTATCACCACAGTATTGTAACAAGCCAAAGTGGAGTTTTGGTGTGGAGTGGTGTTTTGGGGCTAAGTAAATGAAAACAAAGCGTCATATTCCAAAATTTTGCAGGGATTGTGTTCAAAAAAGCCAAAAATAGCTACAAAGACTAGATAGATAGTAGGGGCATCGATTTGTGTGTTTTTTTTAAAACTTTGTCACAATAATATGAGAATTATTGATCACTCTTCCATTTGTAATTTTGTAACTTTTTTCCATACTCTTTCTCCAAACATAGGGTTATGATTAAGGTTACGATTAGAGTCAGGATTAGAATCACTGAGCTGGTGGAACCAGTCTTGGTTTTATAACCCTTTTGAGGGTCTAGGGTGGACCTACCAGGTTTAGCAGCAGCAGCAGCAAGCAGCAAGCAGCAAGTAAGCAGCACGCGCGAAATGGGGAAAAATCAGAACTCTGTCGTGGTGTTTTGGATTTGGTTGAAATTTTGGTGCATGATACCTATGCGTTCGAAGTACAATCACACAAAGCTTGAGCCAGAAACTCAACGGTGGCGGCCGGGAACGGGATCCGCAAGTGGCGGACCTCTGTTTCAAAAACTGCAGTTTAGGGCCAAAAACAGCCACTTTTGGGCCAAAAAAGCCCGGGAACACATTAAAAACGGCCAAACGAAGGGAAACGGTCGGTACACTTCACGTGCGGCTTGACTTCCCCGTGTCAACGAGCTCTTTGCGGCACTCTAACTCCATGATATGTCCCGGAAGCGGCCCAAAAAGGCCCCCAGAAGCTCCAAATGCCAACCGCCACAAACCAAGAATAGGCCATATGTTGGGCTACATGGCTCAAAATGCGATTCCGAGGGCACCTACTCCACCCGCAAACCCGCACTTTTTGTGATTTCCACCCCGCAGAATTGCCCAAACGGACGCCTAGACCCCAATACCTAGGCCCAGTAGGCTGCGGCAAGCTGCAAGCTTAAGCCCAAACAGGTGGGTGCCCAAATGGGTCAACACGGTCCAGTAGCGGCAAAAAGATGACTTTTCTAAAAAATGGTCCTAGACCATGTGCGACGCTAAAAGAAGTGTTTTTGGACCGTTTTGAGCTTGTGGTGGCCCATTTTGGTCCTCCGAGAATCCCAAAATGCCTTGAAAATGTTTTGGGACCAAAAATGGGTCAAAAATGGGTCAAAAACGCATTTTTCCAAACCTCATCCTAGACCATTCGGGGTGCACAAACGGGTGAAAGGAGCCCATTTTGAGCCCATTTTGGGGCATTTTGGCCCCTCAAAAGTCCAAAAAGCCCTGAAAGTGGGCCTTGTGGTGATGGGGTTCACTTGCAAGCTGATTCCACTTTGTCAAGAGCCATCAATGTGTGAATCATTCTTGATGTCCCTCACCAGTCATAGCTGATGTTCCCTCCCCCACCAGCTCGGTCCCAATATTCAGTCTTGATTAGGGTTAAGATTAGGTGACATTAAGTTTGGTACGAATTGAACCAAAATGATTTGCAAAACATCGATGTTGCCCCTTATGGCCTCCTTTTGCCACGTAGGTTGGGAGCAGAAAGGCGGAAAAGTAAAGTTGTATCCACTTCACACCGTTGCCAAGGTGTCCTACTGCGGACCACATCGTAGCGTAAAGATGTTAGAGACACGAAGTGCCAAGGGTTGACAGCAAGCGTAGCGTAAAGATGTTAGAGACACGAAGTGCCAAGGGTTGACAGCAAGAAAAAGAGGGGACAGCAATACATCATATAATGAGTTTTCCCGTTTACATTGGAACATATGTATTAGTTCACATATTTTCATTTCAAAAGATTCTTTGACAACCAGTTATAAGTTTAGCTATGTGTCCCAATGGTTGAGGCAACTATCGTGTGTCCATCGGTGCGCATAGGTACCTATGATCTGAGCAAAGTTACCCATCTTTTGCCAATGGTTAGGGTTGGGGTCACCGAGCTGGTGGAACCAGTCTTGGTTTTATAACCCTTTTTAGTGTCTAGGGTGGACCTACCAGGTTTAGCAGGTGCAGCAGCAAGCAGCAGCAAGCAGCAAGCAGCAAGCAGCACGCGCGAAATGGGGAAAAATCAGAACTCCGTCGTGGTGCTTCGGATTTGTCTGAAATTTTGGTGGATGATACCTATGGGTGTGAGGGACAACCACACAAAGTATGAGCCAGAAACTCAACGGTGGCGGCCGAGAACGGGTGTCGCAAGTGGCGGACCTCAGTTTCAAAAACTGCAGTTTAGGGCCAAAAAGAGCCGTTTTTTGGGCCAAAACAGCCCTAGAACCCATTCAAAACAGCCAAACAAAGGGAAAGTGTGGGTACACTCCATGTGCGGCTTGACTTTCACATGTCAACGAGCCCTTTGCGGACCTCTAACTCCACCATATGTCCCGGAAACGGCCCAAAAAGGCCCCCAGAAGCCCCAAATTTTGTGAAGATTGGCTGGCGACAGCCACAAACCAAGAGCAGGCCATATCTTTGGCTACATGGCTGAAAACGCGATTCCGAGGGCACCTAGTCCACCCGCAACCCCCCACTTTTTGTGGTTTCCACCCCTCAGAATTGCCCAAATGGACGCCTAGACCCCCGTACCCAGGCCCACTAGGCTGCGGCAAGTTGCAAGCTCAAGCCCAAACAGGTAAATGGGTCAATATGGTCCAATGGGGCAGAAAAATGACTTTTCTCAAAAATGATCCTAGACCATGTGTGATACTAAAGCAAGTGTTTTTGGACTGTTTTGAGCTTGTGGTGGCCCATTTTGGTCCTCCGAAAATCCCAAAATGCCTTGAAGATGCGCTGTTTTGGGACCAAAAATGGGTCGAAAATGGGTCAAAAACGCATTTTTCCAAAACTCATCCCACACCATTTGGGGTGCACAAACGGGTGAAATGAGCCTATTTTGAGGCCATTTTGGGGCGGTTTGGCCCCTCACAAGTCCACAAAAGCCTTGAAAGTGGGCCTTGTGGTGAAGGGGATCACTTGCAAGCTAATTCCACTTTGTCAACGGCTTTCAATGTGTGACTCATTGGTGTCCCTCACCATTCATATGTAATGTTCCTTCCCCCACCAGCTCGGTCCCAATATTCAGTCTTGATTAGGGTTGGGGTTGTGCTTAGCGTTACGGTTAGGGTTGAGATCACCGAGCTGGTGGAACCAGTCTTGGTTTTATAACCCTTTTTAGGGTCTAGGGGGGACCTACCAGGTTTAGCAGCAGCAGCAACAAGCAGCAAGCAGCAAGCAGCAACAAGCAGCAAGCAGCACGTGCGAAATGGGGAAAAAATCAGACATCCGTCGTGGTGCTTCACATTCGGCTGAAATTTTGGTGGATGATACCTATGCGTGTGAGAGACAACCACACAAAGTTTGAGCCAGAAACTCAACGGTGGCGGCCGGGAATGAGTGTCGCAAGTGGCGGACCTGCAATTTAGGGCCAAAAACAGCCATTTTTGGGCCAAAAGAGCCCTAGAACCCATTCAAAACGGCCGAGGAAAGGGAAAGGGTGGGTGCACTCCATGTGCGGCTTGACTTTCTTGTGTCAACGAGCCATTTGCAGCCCTCTGACTCCACCATATGTCCCGGAAACGGCCCAAAAAGGCCCCCACAAGCCCCAAATTTGGTTGATTGGCTGGCGACAGCCACAAACCAAGAATAGGCCATATCTTTGGCTACATGGCTCAAAACGCGATTCCGAGGGCACCTAATCCACCCGCAACCCCCCTCGTTTTGTGGTTTCCACCCCTCAAAATTGCCCAAATGGACGCCTAGACCCCCGTACCCAAGCCCAGTAGGCTGCGGCAAGCTGCAAGCTCAAGCCCAAACAGGTGGGTGCCCAAATGGGTCATTAGGGTCCAATAGGGGCAGAAAAATGACTTTTCTCAAAAATGATCCTAGACCATGTGTGATGCTAAAGCAAGTGTTTTTGGACCGTTTTGAGCTTGTGGTGGCCCATTTTGGTCCTCCGGCAATTCCCAAAATGCTTTGAAGATGCGCTGTTTTGGGACCAAAAATGGGTCAAAAATGGGTCCAAAACGCATTTTTTCAAAACTCATCCTAGACCATTTGGGGTGCACAAACGGGTGAAATGAGCCTATTTTGAGGCCATTTTGGGGCATTTTGGCCCCTCACAAGTCCACAAAAGCCTTGAAAATGGGCCTTGTGGTGAAGGGGATCACTTGCAAGCTGATTCCACCCTGTCAACGGCTTTCAATGTGTGACTCATTGGTGTCCCTCACCATTCATATCTAATGTTCCCTCCCCCACCAGCTCGGTCCCAATATTCAGTCTTGATTAGGGTTGGGGTTGTGCTTAGCGTTAGGGTTAGGGTTGAGATTAGGGTTAGGGTTGGGGTCACCGAGCTGGTGGAACCAGTCTTGGTTTTATAACCCTTTTTAGTGTCTAGGGTGGACCTACCAGGTTTAGCAGCAAGCAAGCAAGCAAGCAAGCAAGCAAGCAAGCAGCAAGCAGCAAGTAAGCAGCACGCGCGAAATGGGTCAAAATCAGATCTCCCCCGTGGTGCTTCAGAGTTGGTTGAAATTTTGGTGCATGATACCTATGGGTGCAAAGTACAATCACACAAAATTTGAGCGAGAAACTCGACGGTGGCGGCCAGGAATGGGATTTGCAAGTGGCGGACCTCAGTTTCAAAAATTGCAGTTTAGGGCCTAAAACAGCCATTTTTGGGCCAAAAAAACCCTACAACACATTCAAAACGGCCAAACGAAGGGAAACGGTGGGGTACACTCCACGTGCGGCTTGACTTCCCCGTGTCGACAAGCCACTTGCGGCCCTCTAACTCCATGATATGTCCCGGAAATGGCCCCAAAAGGCCCCCAGAAGCTCCAAATGCCAACAGCCACAAACCAAGAATAGGCCATATCTTTGGCTACATGGCTCAAAATGCGATTCCGAGGGCACCTACTCCACCCGCAACCCCTCCACTTTTTGTGGTTTCTACCCCTCACAATTGCCCAAACGGACGCCTACATGCCTATACCTAGGCCCACTAGGCTGCGGCAAGCTGCAAGCTCAAGCCCAAACAGGTGGGTGCTCAAATGGGTCAACAGGGTCCAATAGGGGCAAAAAGATGACTTTTCTCAAAACGGATCCTACACCATGTGTGATGCTAAAACACGTGTTTTGGGACTGTTTTGAGCTTGTGGTGGCCCATTTTGGTCCTCCGAAAATCCCAAAATGCCTTGAAAATGGGCTGTTTTGGGACCAAAAATGGGTGAAATACGTATTTTTTCAAAAATCATCCTAGACCATTCGGGGTGCACAAACGGGTGAAAGGAGCCCATTTTGAGCCCATTTTGGGGCATTTTGGCCCTTCTGGAGTCCAAAAAGCCTTGCAAGTGGGCCTTGTGGTGATGGGGTTCACTTGCAAGCTGATTTCACTTTGTTAAGAGCCATCAATGTGTGAATCATTCTTGATGTCCCTCACCAG
This sequence comes from Eutreptiella sp. 'Long Island Sound 2002', assembly GCA_964036045.1. Taxonomy (NCBI): domain Eukaryota; phylum Euglenozoa; class Euglenophyceae; order Eutreptiales; family Eutreptiaceae; genus Eutreptiella; species Eutreptiella sp. 'Long Island Sound 2002'. The sequence goes on along the minus strand of OZ038381.1, from coordinate 40,747,164 downwards.
TCATAGCTAGTGTTCCCTCCCCCACCAGCTCGGTCCCAATATTCAGTCTTGATTGGGGTTAGGGTCACCGAGCTGGTGGAACCAGTCTTGGTTTTATAACCCTTTTTAGTGTCTAGGGTGGACCTACCACGTTTAGCAGCAAGCAAGCAAGCAAGCAGCAAGCAACCAAGCAGCAAGCAAGCAGCGCGCGCGAAATGGGAAAAAATCATCACTCCGTCGTGCTGCTTCAGATTCCGCTGAAATTTTGGTGGATGATACCTATGGGTGTGAAGTACAATCACACAAAGTTTTAGCGAGAAACTCAACGGTGGCGGCCGGGAACAGGATTCGCAAGTGGCGGACCTGAGTTCCAAAAACTGCAGTTTAGGGCCAAAAACAGCCATTTTTGGGCCAAAAAAGCCGTGGAACACATTCAAAACGGCCAAACGAAGGGAAACGGTGCGTACATCCACGTGCGGCTTGACTTCCCCGTGTCAACGAGCTCTTTGCGGCCCTCTAACTCCATGATATGTCCCAAAAACGCCCCAAAAAGGCCCCCAGAAGGTCCAAAGGCCGACAGCCACAAACCAAGAATAGGCCATATATTTGGTTACGCGGCTCAAAATGCGATTCCGAGGGCACCTACTCCACCCGCAACCCCCCACTTTTTGTGGTTTCCACCCCTCAGAATTACCCAAACGGACACCGAGACCCCACTGCCTAGGCCCACTGGGCTGCGGCAAGCTGCTAGCTCAAGCCCAAACAGGTGGGTGCCCAAATGGGTCAACAGGGTCCAGTGGGGGTAAAAAGATGACTTTCCTCAAAAAATGATCATAGACCATGTACGACGCTAAAACAAATGTTTTTGGACCGTTTTGAGCTTGTGGTGGCCCATTTTGGTCCTCCGGAAATCCTAAAATGGGCTGTTTTGGGACCAAAAATGGGTCAAAAACGCATTTTTCCAGACCTGATCCTAGACCATTTGGGGTGCACAAACGGGTGAAATGAGCCCATTTTGAGCCCATTTTGGGGCATTTTGGCACCTCAGAAGTCCAAAAAGCGTTGAAAGTGGGCCTCGTGGTGATGGGGTTCACGTGCAAGCTGATTTCACTTTGTCAAGAGTGAATCACTCTTGATGTCCCTCACCAGTCATAGCTGATGTTCCCTCCCCCACCAGCTCGGTCCCAATATTCAGTCTTGATTAGGGTTAGGGTTAGGGTCACCGAGCTGGTGGAACCAGTCTTGGTTTTATAACCCTTTTTAGTGTCTAGGTTGCACCTCCCAGGTTTAGCAGCAAGCAACAGCAGCAAGCAACAAGCAACAGCACGCGCGAACAGGGTAAAAATCATCACTCCGTCGTGCTGCTTCAGATTCCGCTGAAATTTTGGTGGATGTTACCTATGGGTGTGAAGTACAATCACACAAAGCTTGAGCCAGAGACTCAACGGTGGCGGCCGGGAACGGGATTCCCAAGTAGCGGACCTCAGTTTCAAAAGCTGCAGTTTAGGGCCAAAAACAGCCATTTTTGGGCCAAAAAAGCCCTGGAACACATTCAAAACGGCCAAACGAAGGGAAACGGTGGGTACATTGCAGGTGCGGCTTGACTTCCCCGTGTCAACGAGCTCTTTGCGGCCCTCTAACTCCATGAGATGTGCCGGAAACGGCCAAAAAAGGCCCCCAGAAGCTCCAAATGCCGACAGCCAAAAACCAAGAATAGGCCATATCTTTGGCTACATGGCTCAAAATGCGATTCCGAGGGCACCTACTCCACCCGCAACCCCCCACTTTTCGTGGTTTCCACCCCTCAGAATTGCCCAAACGGACACCTGGACCCCAATACCTAGGCCCACTAGGCTGCGGCAAGCTGCAAGCTGAAGCCCAAACAGGTGGGTGCCCAAACGGGTCAACAAGGTCCAATAGGGGCAAAAAGATGACTTTTCTCAAAAATGATCCTAGACCATGTGCAACGCTAAAACAAGTGTTTTTGGACCGTTTTGAGCTTGTGGTGGCCCATTTTGGTCCTCCGAGAATCCCAAAATGCCTTGAAAATGGGCTATTTTGGGACCAAAAATGGGTCCAAAATGGGTCAAAAACGCATTTTTCCAAACCTCATCCTAGACCATTTGGGGTGCACAAACGGGTGAAATGAGCCCATTTTGAGCCCATTTTGGGGCATTTTGGCCTCTCAGAAGTCCAAAAAGCCTTGAAAGTGGGCCTTGTGGTGATGGGGTTCACTTGCAAGCTGATTTCACTTTGTCAAGAGCCATCAATGTGTGAATCATTCTTGAATCATTCTTGACTTTCCGCAAAAATGATCCTAGACCATGTGCGGCGCTAAAACAAGTGTTTTTGGACTGTTTTGAGCTTGTGGTGGCCCATTTGGGTCCTCCAAAAAACCCAAAATGCCTTGAAAATGGGCTGTTTTGGGACCAAAAATGGGTCAAAAATGGGTCAAAAAACATTTTCCCAAAACTCATCGTAGACCATTTGGGGTGCACAAAAGGGTGAAATGAGCCCATTTTGAGCCCATTTTGGGGCATTTTGGCCCCTGAGAAGTCCAAAAAGCCTTAAAAGTGGGCCTCGTGGTGATGGGGTTCAGGTGCATTTCACTTTGTCAAGAGCCATCAATGTGTCAATCATTCTTGATGTACCTCACCATTCATATCTAATGTTCCCTCCCCCACCAGCTCGGTCCCAATATTCAGTCTTGATTAGCACAATTTCGGCAAGTTAGTGCAAAGTGCCGAAGTTTGGATACCAAAGTTGTGCACAAGTTCCAAAACTACATTGATTTAAGTATCTTAGCATGCCCATCGTAGCTTGATGGCATGGCTAAAGCATTGAACCCACTACTTTTCCGAGTCGATGTATACTAAAATTACTTGCAAAACATCAATGTTGCCCCCTATTCCATCCTTTTGCTAAGTAGGTTGACAGCACAAACGTTGACAAATTAAGCTGCTTCCACTTCACACCGTCGCAAAGGTCTTATACCATGCACAACATCTTGGCCGACAGATGTTGTAGACAAGAAGCGCCAAAGCTTGGGAGCAAAGAGACCAAAGGCCCTCTTGCACAAAACGGAGGGCAACAATAGATGCTAAAATGTGTTTTTTTAAGTACATTGTAATGTATATGTAACTATTAGTTTGCGTATCTTCATTTGTAAAGTTTTCTTGAACAACCAAAGGTGGGCTATTGTGTCCCCATAAGTGTTCATACGTACCTGCAATATCAACAAAGGTACCAATCCTTTGGACAGTGTGCAACTGGTTTGGCCGGATAAATTGGAACAGATCTGCAACTATCAGTTTGGAGATTTTCTTCAAATTCTTGCTTGTCTACCCGTTTGATGTTCTCGGTTCCAGAGGCCGAAGGCCGTTTGATTACCGAAGAGCGTAAGCTTGAGGTTCCACCCCGAGAAACGCTGCGAATGTCGGACACTTTCAGGTATATATATATATGTATATGATATAGCTTCTGTCTATATCGCGAACAGGCGGGGCCCGCGCGTGTCGTCTGGCATCTGGCGGATTTTGCGATTTCGATTTCTGCCACCAGACATCGATCTGAATGCATTGCTATATGGAAATTTATCAAGACGGATACACCTGTGAAAAATTTTTGCGCGAAACAGCGCGATTTACGGATCGGCGCTGCGTACTCTCAATTTGGGCACCTTGGTGCAAAGTGCCCAAGTTTGGATGCCAAAATTGTTAACAAGGTCCAAAACTACATTGATTTAACTTTCGGGTTATTCGATTTTGAGATGGTAGGCCGGCGTTCTGAAATTTTCGGATTTTAATACATTTCGTCATGGTTGGTCCTTTTGCAACGTAGGTTGGGAGCACAAACGTTGAACAGTTGAGTTGTCTCTACTTCACACCGTTTCCAGGGTGTCCAATTACAGACAACAAAGATGTTGTAGACACGAAGCGGCAAGGGTTGAGAGCGAGGGGGCCAAAGGCCCCCTTGCCAAAATGAGGGGGCAACAATGGATAGTAAAATGAGTTTTCCGGGTTACATTGGAACGTACCTATTAGTTTACGGAATTCATTTCATTCATTTCCCGTTTTACGCTTGGGTATGTGTGCCTATCGCTGGGGCAACCGGCTCAACCGGCTTGAGATGCTAACATGGTCATACAGCATGGCTAAAGTATTGAACCAACTACATTTCCGAGTCGATTTGCACCAAAACGACTTGCAAAACATCAATTTTGCCCCTTGTGACCTCTTTTTGTCACGTAGTTTGGGAGCACAAACGTTGAAAAGGTAAGCTGTCTCCACTTCACACTGTTGCCAAGGTGTCATATTGCGGACGACAACCTAGCCTAAAGATGTTGCAGACAAGGGTTGGGAGCAAGGGGGCATGAGGCCCCCTTGCCAAAAAGACGTAGCAACAATAGATAGTAAAATGAGTTTTCTGGGTTACATTGTAACATAGCTATTAGTTTACGGATTTTCATTTCAAAAAATTCTTTGACATGTTGTTTCAAATTTGGCTGTGTGTGCCTATCCTTGGAGCAACGATTGTGTGCACATCTCGGGCCCCATAGGTACCTACAATCTGAGCCAAGAAACACATCCTTCAGGCAGAGTAATGGATTTAGCCGGGTACACTGGAGGGTACATTCGAACAAATTTAAGAGTGTTAGTTTGGAGATTTTGTTTTAAAATTTTTCAGTGACAACCCGTTTGACGCTCTCGGTTCCACAGGCCGAAGGCCGTTTAATTACCGAAGAGCGTAAGCTTGGGGTTCCACCCCGAGAAACGCTGTGAATGTTGGACACTTTCAGGTATATATATTACTACACCCCTCTCCCCTTAAATTTAGCTAACAACAAGCAACAAGCAACAAGCAACAAGCAACAACAAGCAACACGTTTCCCTGCTGTTTTGGCCATTGCTCCGTTCCAACGCTTCGGATCATTTGCCCATGTGGCCATCCTGGAGCCTAGGTGGTGCCCTTGCCAAATCCAAGTTTTGAGCCAAAAACTCACCAGTGGCGGCCCGGGGCGGTGGCGCCAAGTCGGGAGGTGCCCTCCCAAATCTGCGCTGTTTTGGGCCAAAAACAGCCATTTTCGCCCAAAATAGCCCCCAAACCCGGGCGAAACGCCCAAACGAGGGAAAACGGTGGCCACATTCCACGTGCAACTTGACTTCACCGTGTCAAAGAGCCCTCTAGTGCCCTTCAACTCCACGATATGTCCGAGAAACGGCCCAAAAAGGTGCGGAAAAGCCCCAAAAACGGCGCAATATGCACCAACCTCCCGAAATCAAGCACGGACCGTATCTTGGGCTACGTGGCTCAAATTCCGATTCCGAGGGCACCTAGTCCACCCGCAACCCCCCACATTTTGTGGTTTCCGACCCTTGGAATGGACGAAAGAGACGCGTAGACCCCCGTACTAGCGGTCACTTGGTGCAGTCGGAGGGCAGCCCGGCCCGCGCACGGCGGGGGCCAACGGTGGGTCCACCAGGGTCCCCGGGGCGAAAAAAATCATTTTTTCCAAAGTTGTTCCCGGACCACTTGGGATGCTCAAACACGTGTTTTTGGCCCGTTTTGAGCCCGTGGTGGCGTGTTTTGGGCCACGGAAAAGGGGTGTAAGCGGGGAGGTGTGATGTACCTTGATGGCGGTGGGGTCCAAAGCCACCGACCCGAGTTTCAATGGCCACACGTCCGCACTAACCTTTCAACCCCCCCCCTATATATGTGTGTCTGTTGTAAATCTAACCCCTTGCCCGCCTCAGGAGCCCACCCCCCTGAGGTTCGCAGTGCGGCTGCGAATACCCAAGCCGATGCTACCCTCCCCGCATTGGGGTGAGGGGCGGTGCGAACCGTCGGATCACACCTGGGCCGCATAGCCAACCGTCCGGAGGTGTCCGACAAAGGTGGCAGATTGGGTTCGCCTCTCCGCTTATCCACAACACACACATGAGTAACACCCCTACTTTCCTTGTGAGGCATCTAAGACAAATAGCAACGCCGGCATGGGAGAGGGGTGTAGATTAGAGGATATATATATGTATATATATATATATATATATATATATATATATATATATATATAGCCGGCCAGTACACGCCGTCTGTGGCCAAGTTCACAGATGCTGGGAAGCAGAAGGAGCCCCAGGTGGATTTGTCGGACTGGTGTGGTCCTCACCGCAAGAGGTGGTTGGGCCCCAACGCTGCGGACAGCAACGTCCCAGACTACTTGACCGGTGAGTACCCTGGTGACTACGGTTGGGGCAGCGCTGGGCTTGCTGCAGGCCCCAAGGCCTTCGAGCCAGCACGTGGGTAGCAACGCCATCTTCAATCTCGTCTTGTGCCCATGCTTGCTGCTTTGTTTCTTGGTTGCTGCAGTGCTGCACCCCTAGGAGTTGTGCTTGCTTGTTGCAGTGCTGCAGCTCTGCCATGCCTTGACCCTTACCCCCGGCGAACAAACGGGCCAGCGCTCGTCGCCGTTGCTAATGCTAACGCTCTGCAGTTGCCACTGCCCCCAAAGCCTGGTTGGCCGGTATCCCCGGTCCTCTGGGTCCTCCGTCAAGCTGTGGGCCACCTCAGGCAGCCCTGGGACCCACGGGATCGAGCAAGGCAGGAACCACCTGTCGGTGCGAGATGCCCGGTAACACCAGTAGACGGCGTGATAAGTGGTTATGACTATGACTATGACTATATATATATATATATATATATATATACATACATATATATATATACATACATATATATATATATATATATATATATATATATATATATATATATATATATATATATATATATATATATATATATATATATATATATATATATATATATATATATATATATATATATATATACATATATATATATATATATATATATATATATATATATATATGATACAACTTCCGTCTATATCGCGAACAGGCGGCGCGCGCGCGTTGGGTCTGGCATCTGGCGGATTTTGCGATTTCGGTTTCTGCCACCGGAAATCGATCTGAATGCATTGCTGTGGGAAATTTTATAAAGCGAAATACACCTGTGAAATTGTCATGCGCCAAACAGCGCGATTTACGGGTCGGCGGTACATATCCGCTATTTTGGCAGCTTGGCGCAAAGTGCTCAAGTTTGGATGCCAAAATCGTGAACAAGTTCCAAAACGACATTCATTGAACTTCAGATCTGAATCTTGTTGGATTTTAATACATGTCACCGAGTTGAATTATTTCTTGAGCTTAACATGCAAGCTTAGAGCTCAGCCGGCTTAATATGCTAACATGGTCATACGACATGGCTAAAGTATTGAACCCACTACATTTCCAAGTCCATCTGCACCAAAACGACTTGCAAAACATCAATTTTGCCCCTTCTGGCCTCTTTTTGCCACATAGGTTGGGGGCACAGACGTTGAAAAGTTGAGTTGTTTCCGATTCATAGCATTGCCAAGGTGTCCTATTGCGGACGACATCGTAGCCCAAAGATGTTATAGACATGAAGCGCCAAGGGTTGACGGCGAGGGGGCCAAAGGCCCCCTTGCCAAAAAGAGGGAGCAAAAGAGCTACGTTATATTGTATAACACCCTATATGTTGCTGAGCACCGTGATTGTGTGAACCTTTTGCACTGCCCCACTATATGATTAATGTGTTGTCTATTCCCACCACCAACCAATCCACACATCAACAACATTACAAAAAATCAACAAGCACAAAGCATACCACAACACAAATTCCAATCAACAATAAATACCAACAGCATGTGCAAACCCAACCAACCACACACCAATCGAATGCTCGCCTCACAAAAAAATGATCCACAAAAACCCAAATTTACTCCGTTTTGGAATTCGGGGCGCATGCATGTCCAACATGAGGTCACATGACTCACCAACATTCGGGTCACAGTCAAGGCAATAACGGGGGTCAAGTTGAATGCTGACATCTTCCCGTGGTCAAGGCTGTGTGCCATGGTGCTAGCCATATGTTTGTGTGAACGGGCAACATAAACCTAGGTGTAACAAGAATGTTGTTGGGGGGGCTGATTTGTACCTTCATCTAGTTAATGGTTGTTTCACTGCTCTCTGTGCATGTCATCAATGTGCCTCTCCAATATGTGAGTGGTCATTCGGGGAATCAAGGTAATGAAGAGGTGGATGGAAGGGCAAACACAGCTGTTAACCTGCCGGATGCCCCTGTGTAACTTCCCGCTGAAGTAGGACATATCTCTTATCATCGTGAATTGTTCACGTACCCTCACAAAGTCTGGACTAGACAAGAGACGCCTATGCATAGACACAAAGGAATATGGTCCGGAGGTTGGAAACAGTTGAAGTTCAGATTCACTATTTGGATCCGTTGGCTTTTCGGTGGCATTGTTTCGCCGGGCACCTTGAGCACACAGGAGCAATCCACCCTCAGCAATGCTCGTTATGCAAGGCTTATCACAGTAAATCAGTCCGTGCGTATTTGGGGCATTGTGGTGAGAACTCTAAGCTAGTGCAGATTTGGTTGTAGGCATGGGGGTCATTGAGACAGAAAGTATTAATGTGGCGTAGGGTGGCGGTGGCCCGTGACCTGCATATAGTGGGAAGATTATTGTTGCCGTCCTCCTTAGTCTCTGAATTAGCTCAGCAGGAGAGGTGGAAGCAAGCAGGAGGGGTGGAAGCAGTGTAAGAGAGCGATCAATAAATTTTCAGCCAGGATTTTCAAGGATCTCGCGCCTGAACTTCCGATAACCCAATTTTCGCACATCCCACCACAATCTATCAAACGCTCAGTTTATAAGGAGACCGATTGGATGGTTGAGGTATCGGTGACTGAACCGCCCTGGAAGCATTCTAAGATGACCTAGAGGGCTTACTTTGTGCTTTGCTTCTCGCTTTCTGTTGGGTAGGACATGTCTGATTCGAAATCAATTCAACTCAGTCAGGTTGAGACGAAGAGGTCACCATCTGTGGACTCATCGTCAGATTATGGGGTTTCAGAGGATAGTGGACAAGACGTGATGGCGAGGTTCAGAAAAATCGTCAAGTATAAGATCTATACCACCAGGCAACCAGCCGAGATGCACCGGTTGGCCAGGGAATTGTTTAAGTTTGAAAGTTCGGTGGAGATCTCCCCCCCTGTGAAATTTGCGAATCCGACACCAGAGCCCGTGATCGAATCAGCACCAAATCCTGTATTGAACTGTGTGCTGCATTCAGACAAGGCTACCCTTCCCGTAAGGACATCTGCAGGAGCGGGGGGGTATGATCTATCTGCAGCCAGTGACATCTCGATTCCACCATGGGGTTTGAGGTTGGTGGCGCTGGATTGCACTGTTGAGATTCCTGTGGGGTTTGTGGGTCTGGTTTTGCCTCGTTCAGGACTTGCTCTGCGTTGCTCTGTGGAATCAGTGCCGGGGGCCATTGACTCGGATTTCCGCGGCACGATTTGTGCATTGCTGCGTAACTATGGGTCAGAGTGTTTTGCAGTACATGTTGGTGATAGAGTGGCTCAGTTGGTGATTGTGCCTTGTTTGTCACGTCCATTTCAAGGGGTACATGCATTGTCACACACGAGCAGGTTTGAACTCCATTTTGGAAGAGACATTGGGTTGTGAGAGGGAATCTGAGAGTTGGCAGGAGATGGCTTGGGAGCTGTCCGCATGAACTGTCCACATGAGCTGAGAGGTGTTGAGAGGAGACCATGATATGTCGGGACGAGGAGCACCCCGGTAGCATTAATCTCCACCAATCCCATCCTCAAGTCCCACATGTGTGTGTCGTGTGGCGCCTCCCTATGCACATGGCACGGCTGGAGCCTAATGCAAACATTGCAACGTGCAGTTACGCCAAAGCAATGACACTTTGCCGTAATTGAAAGACTATTTTACACATCAACATCCTACTGAAACAACCTGTGCATCAATCCCCATGTGCCATTCAGCTCTAATTAGGGTTGTATTAGACGAATGGCTTCTTCACATGGCCTGTAGCAGCAGCTGGAAACATGTATCATGGTGGTCGTGTTGTCCTGCACCAACTCCCATAGGCCCACACAACCAAATCTGAGAAAAGGACAGACCAGCTGCAACTAATGGTAGCAACAAAGTACAATACGACATTTCCATGAGTTTGAGAACACCACAATCAATGATTACGAGCTACATTTCCATGTGCTTGAGAACACCAAAATCAATGATTATGGGCTGGATTGGTGCCTGGTTGGTTGGGCACAGCCTAACCTGAATATCGTGGAGTTCGCAACTATGTCCTTCGGGCCTAATGCAATTGCATGCTCAAGAACGTGCAGTAGGCATGGAGGGAGGGGGGATCGGAATCTCCTTGAGGCCTTGTGCCATGTGGAACGCATACTGCATAGCGGTGTCTCCTGTAGTTGTTTCAGTGATGAATTGTTGTGTAATTGGGGCTTAATTTCCTAGATGTGCATCAGGCATTTGTTTGACAGCGGTGCCCCTGACCAGACAGACTGTGACACCAGGGCCATTGGGAATATCTTGACGCTCGTTTGGCCTTAGCGTAGTGCCTGCTGTCTCCTGCAATTGCTTCAGGAATGAGCTCTGTGGCATTTGGTTTTTAACTCCAGGCTAGGGCCGAACGCCATTTCATAGGGTCCCGGCCTTTGCTTGCGCACATGAACATCAGTAAATAGATGCCACCTCTCGTTCGCGTGTGTCAGTTCAAATTGGTTCTACCGTACTCAATGGAAATTGGTTGGTATTCATAGTGCACGTTCTATCTCTGTTTTCAGAACTGAAAATGGTCTGCAAGAAGATGTTGAACAAGTTCATTGCAATGCATCGCCGCCACCAGCTGCGACATCCCATGTCAACTACGCGTCTGTCCCATGACCTGATCTATTAGAACCGAAGCATCTACTTGCGTCCCAGCTCCGCAGCAATGGTATGTGTCATGTCGTATACCAGGGACTGAGCGTACAGTTGGCGGGCAATGTGCCCAGCAATCACCTGGAATTCAAAGATCAAGGTGATTTGGGTTTGGTGGTGTTGTTGATAATGTGTTCGTGACGTTGGGGTTCTGATATTAGTGATGTTGACGATACCCGTGTGAAGTGGCAGCGATTTGCACTGAATCAACAGCTCATTTTGTCTTGTCCTTTAGTACACGCATTCCTCCCCATGCAACCAAAAGCAAAGAAACTGTGCGTTGCCATGGAGTTGATGGCTCAGTGCCGCTGGTATGGACCTTTGGGCCCGTCGCAGGACAACAAGCGATGCACCACAGGGTATGGAATCTAGTTGTACCGTTGTCCAAGTGCCCGTGGGTGCCGGTCTGTAGCGCTCGCCACAAGTGACAGGGTGACGTGTTCGAGCATCCCGTCGATCCTCAGCCGTGAGCAACAGCGCATTTGATGCAGCCCGGGAGCCCGGACAAGACGTGCCTGGGTCATGTTGTGTTGTGCGGGGATGGTGTCGAGCGCAATATCACTGCGCGTTGTCACTCTCTCCACAGTGTGGTGCAACACATACAAATTTCACATCCGCTTGCCCCATTTGCAGCAATACGAATGCTGTCAGCCCAAACAAGTCAGGAGCAGTGTGTGACACAGCCCCTTTGCGCTGCCCATGTTTCCCCGCTCAACAGGGATCCACCGGGGCGACGATGTACACATACAACCAGAACCCTGGACAAGACCCCAAGGCCGCTTGGGCCGCATACTATCAGTATTACTACAGCCAGTACCCCAATTATGCGGGATACTATGGAACACAGCCCTACGGAGGTGCACCCCCTTCGGCAAATCCTACGGAGCAAACCAGCGCGCCTGACCAGAATCCAAGTGTAGAAAGGCGCAAGCGGAGGTGTCAGTTCATGTCCGCAATCCTGACCCAATCCAGCTGTCTTACCCTGGCCACTCCCTCCAGAGATTTGTTGCAGGCAGAAAAGGTAGCCAAAGGATCATCACAGTGAGAAAGGAGTGGGTGCACAATAACCCCAACACGCGATACAGACTGTTCCATGTTGACGCAGTGAGAGAAAGAGAGAGAGAGAGAGAGAGAGAGAGAGAGAGAGAGAGAGAGAGAGGGAGAGAGAGAAAGAGAGAGATACACCAGGCTTGGTTTCCTCAGGTTGCTGGCAGCCGGCATTGCCAATGAAGACAAGCCGCTCGGAGTCGCGAGAAAACCAGACCAGACCCCAGGCACATGCAGCAACCCGACCCTTTCTAGGACTCAATGTAACGTCAGACATTGTTTTTCTGTGCGTTGTGTGTTTCTTTGCGTGCACGAAAAGTATTGCAGCCTGGCAGGGGTCGGGTCACAGCTCCGACGCCTTTGATAAAAACCAGTACGCTGTCTGGTAAACTTTTGTATGGGAGTGCGCTAGACGCGGGGGGGAACACGGGGTGCACGCGGGGGAGGTATGTACTCCGGGACATAAAAGGCACGGTCCGGGTGGATACAACGTTGGTATTTTGGAAACCCTCGTGTAGCTCCCGACAAAAGTGACCTACCACCGCAAAAGTTGTGCAGAAAGGGTTGTTGCTCACCCTTTTACCCGCACCACACTCACAGCTTTTCTCCCGCCGTCGGAATATGGCGCTTTGGAGACATAAATATAGGCGGAACTATGCAATGCATTTCAAGAGCGAAATTATACAAACGTGTACAAAAAGTGTTCTTTATGCAACTCGTACACTATTGCGCACATTTCGTGCATAAAATTGCCGCGAATCTGCCGCTTTTGAGATACGCCATGATGCATTTTCACTTTGGCACACATGTTTCAGGGTGAGCATTCATGAAATTCGTGGATCCATCGGGCCCACTCGCAACCATATGTTTGATTCACGGCAAATTCCAATGCAAGGTATGACCGTAACGCGTGCTTCAAAGTTCTTCGAGAATCGCCTGTCCACATCCTCAATTTGGCGCAGTATGCAAGTTTATCATTGTGTAACGTCACTCTTCGAACCACCGTGTTGTTGAAATCCGCTTTGCGGAGCCGGAGGGTGGCAAATCGCATACGGTGTGTGCGCGTGCGTGCTGTATGAGGCGTTGGCAAGTGCACCGCTTTGCTAGTCCTTGTGGTGCACCATCAAAAATATCTTCCTCGTCTTGTTGTTGGAGCGGGTATTTGGATTGACATTTAGGCTGCCGCATGCTTTGTCTCCCTAAATGTCCGTAGGTTCCATTCGTAGATTCGACGAGATGAAAGCCAGTTTTTCTCGTCTGCCCGCGCGCTGGTGCGCTCTTGCGGAGGATTCCGACGGATTGTGTGCAATCTTTTGAAGGTTGTTGATTCGGCGTTGTACACACTTGAACCAGCCATCTCCCCATTGCCAGGTGCCTAGTATTGACACCTGTGGTACCTTTTATTCTTATCCCTCCAGATCAAACGACCCTTAATTTGTTCACAACTTACAGCAATGACCCGGTACAGCGGGGCCCTTCACAAGTGTGTGGGTGTGGGTGTGTGTGGGTTTGGGGTGCGTGCGGATACTGGGCAGAGCAGTGGGTCTGCTTCCGTATAGCCGATCTCTTCAGGTGTGGCAATGTCACTTTCCGGCTACCGTCTGACGCGACTCGCACCTTCGTGGTGTCCCGCCGCTACTCTGTGGTCATGAACACCGGCCCCGATGGCTCTGGGGCTGCATGGCGGATCTAGGACGCTTTGGAGGACAAGGCGGTGTGATATACAAGTTTCGCAGACCCGAGCAGCCCTCAGCCAGAGCTGAACCCGCTGCATACGTATTATGTGGGGTTTGCAGGATGGAAGAACCAAACGGACGGGGTCAAGTTGAGGTTTGTATGACCAACGCCAGGGCGGAGGTCACCGAAGGCACCGGCGTTTGGGTTACATGACTCCTTTATCCGAAACAGATCTGAGGACAAGGTCTGTCCCACTGGAGGAGGGTCAGGGGGGATGGGGTGGGACACAGGCCCGTGGGTGGGGGTGGGTCAGAGAGGGGGGATTGCTGAGTGGCCGGTCGATACTACACCAACCTGGGGCTGAGGCCACAAAAATGTTTGTGTAATCGTAATCCTAAAATCGGCCTCCATTTTCTGGTTGCTTTAGTACTCAGATATCCGATCCGTTTGACTCTCAGGGTTATCTCCCAACAAAAGAAGAGGGTGGTCGTCATCCGGAATTTTTCGATTGATGTCGTCCATTTAAGAACACCCGTTCAGGATGGGGACTTGGGGACCCCTGGGGAACAATGTTGTGATGTGAGTGAGTGGGCGGATCGGTCGACCTGGGTCAGCCAGGCCTGCGTTGGCACCAGCAGTTCCGTACACGTGCACTGGACAGGGGACCCCTGGAAGGGCGTGGAGGGCGTCCACCAGACCGCACTGTGCTTGGGCACTGCGCCGTCCCAGGGAACCCCCCAAGCCCCTGATTTTTTGTGCTTGATTTCGTTTCCCACACTGCTTCGCGCACAAGAGTACATCGTCAGTGTTTGTCTCAGGTTAGGGTTAGGGTTAGGGTCACCGAGCTGGTGGAACCAGTCTTGGTTTTATAACCCTTTTTAGGGTCTAGGGTGGACCTACTAGGTTTAGCAGCAGCAAGCAAGCAGCAGCAGCAAGCAAGCAAGCAGCACGCGCGAAATGGGTAAAAATCAGAACTCCGTCGTGGTGCTTCAGATTCTGCTGAAATTTTGGTGGATGATACCTATGGGTGTGAAGTACAATCACACAAAGTTTGAGCAAGAAACTCAATGGTGGCGGCCTGAAACGGGATTCCCAAGTCACGGACCTCAATTTCAAAAACTGCAGTTTAGGGCCAAAAATAGCCAATTTTGGACTAAAAAAGCCCTGGAACACATTCAAAACGGCCAAACGAAGGGAAACGGCGGATACACTACACGTGCGGCTTGACTTCCCCGTGTCAACGAGCTCTTTGTGGCCCTCTAACTCCATGATATGTCCCCGAAACGGCCCCAGAAGCTCCAAATGCCGACAGCCACAACCCAAGAACAGGCCATATCTTTGGCTACATGGCTCAAAATGCGATTCCGAGGGCACCTACTCCACCAACAACCCCCCACTTTTTGTGGTTTCCACCCCTCAGAATTGCCCAAACGGACGCCTAGACCCCAATACCTAGGCCCACTAGGCTGCGGCAAGCTGCAAGCTCAAGCCCAAACAGGTGGGTGCCCAAATGGGTCAACAGGGTCCAGTAGGGGCAAAAAGATGACTTTTCTAAAAAATGGTCCTAGACCATGTGCAACGCTAAAACAAGTGTTTTTGGACCGTTTTGAGCTTGTGGCGGCCCATTTTGGTCCTCCAAAAATCCCAAAATGCCTTGAAAGTGGGCTGTGTTGTGACCAAAAATGGGTCAAAAATGGCTCAAAAACGCATTTTTCCAAACCTCATCCTAGACCATTTGGGGTGCACAAACGGGTGAAATGCGCCATTTTGAGCCTATTTGGGGGCAGTTTGGCCCCTTAGAAGTCCAAAAAGCCTTCAAAGTGGGCCTTGTGGTGATGGGGTTCACTTGCAGGCTGATTTCACTTTGTCAAGAGCCATCAATGTGTAGATCATTCTTGATGTCCCTCACCAGTCATAGCTGATGTTCCCTTCCCCACCAGCTCGGTCCCAATATTCGGTCTTGATTAGGGTTAAGACGATTAAGTAGGGACTACCTATGACCAAATGACTCCCTAGGTGGGTTCATTCAAGTAAATTGCAGTAACGCAACTGAGGCTCATTTTCCACGATCACTTCTTGCTAACATTCTTGCTAAAATTTACTCCATAATTGGATTGGATTGGATGATACACATGTGATCAGTTTTGTCGTGTTGAACGTGCTCGTGTACGAGCTTAGGATCCGTTGCTCACCTCACTTGCAATTTGATGACTCAACCTTCCCAAAAAAGCAAACATTGTTTCCATATGTGTGTTGATCGCTTTCGTTTTCCAATTTGCAAAAGATGTGCCACGTACGTATTTCAAAAACTTACACGTGACCTTTTGAATGTTGTTCTTCGACCCAACACGAAAAGGACAATCACGAGGAGAATACCAATTTTGTGCGCTTGCCGTTCAGGATGTTGCACGTGGTAATACCCAACCTTCTACTCCGTGTTGACATGGCTGGATTGGGATGTCGATGCTTCAGTGATCGGCAAGCTGTTATCGTGTTTTGGTTTTCTGTTTCTTTATTGTGAACTTGGATCGGATGGTTGTTGGCCAAATAAGGCTTGAAATACGCATCTATCTATCTAAATACGCATCTGTCCCCAGGCATTCGCTACACGTTTTGCCGGTTCGGCCTCACGTTCGCGTTGCATTTGACAGCCGGCTTCCGCATTAATCCACTTTCCGTGTGCTAGGTTTCCGGAGCGTCGGTTACGCCGGTCCAAGAGAAGTTGTCCGAATTTTGCACGAAGTAAGCCGCGACGCGTGCGTGTGGGGATGGACCATTCGAAACTCCGAGTTCTGGCCAACGAATTGGAGATTCCGAGGATTTTACATTGGCGTTCAATTCGTGCTTCCTGACTACCATGAGCTGCCCGAGCCCTGCCACGGAGACCACTGCCCCCGCCCGGGCCCGCTCGCCCTCTCTCCGTCCACACGCGCAATTCCACTACACACTCAAAGCCTGTTTGGACTCTTTTGCATGCCCCCATGAACGCGATTGGTTGCGGCGTAAGGCGTAAGAATGTGGTTTTCACGTTTGGTCCGAATGCTCGCCCATGTCTAGGCATATCCAACCGTAGCTAACCATGAGGGTTTGTTGGCGAGGAGATGCGGTTGGAGGGTCAACAGCATGGCCCACGACCAGCCCGAGCTAGCCAGCTAGCAGGTTGACCGTTCTGCGCGGCTTTCGAAGCTTGCGGCAGGGAGGGGGTTGTACTTGTGGTAACCATTGGAATGCCTGAAAGGCCCTCGCCCGAAGTCGAACAGAGGCTACCCCTGGATTGCCGCCGTCCTGGTCCGGCTCATCATGGCAGGCCTGATCAGAGGCCGTTGTGGCCCCAGTTGGAGGCTGTCTGTTTTGCAGCCCGTCTCATTTTTAGCCCCCCCCACCAACCCGACCCCACATCGAATTGAACATGGTTCATGGCCCGGTGCATGTTGACACCAACAGAATTCCTCCCCGGCCCAAATTTTGTCACACAGCCCTAGCTCTGATATCCAACCCATTTCAGCTCCATGTGCGCCTGTTTATTGGCATGTGAAGGCACCGATTCTGACATGTCCCTCGCAGCCCCCCCACCACCCGCACCACCACAACCACAGCCACACCCACAGGTGCCGGTGCAGCCAGTCACAGACATGCTCCTTCCGAACCGGCAACATGGACAGTACCCGCCTGTGGCACAGCCGGTGTCCATTGTACACCCACAAACACAGCCTTTTCAGGAGCCATGTCCGCAACCATCACTGGAAGACTTGACTGCGGCTTCTGGCGACGTCCTGTTGGAACCTTTACGTCTGGAACTAGGACCTGGCCGCTCACACGCCCCATCCCCTGTGCCAATGTACATGCTACACACTGAGAAAGGTTTGCAGTACATGCTGTTTTTTTCCCCATTCAATTGTTTTGTTAACAATCCCCTCGCTCCTCCTCTGCCAAAAAGAAGGTGGTGGGTTTTGGTCACCGTTTATACACCAGACTCAATGTCCCTAGTTTCCAGGCCTGCAGGAACTGCTGTAGGACTGGCGACAACACAGGGCTTTGTGTGTCCAACATATCAGGAGAGCAATCCCCTGCCGTGTTGAGGGTCCCGAATGTTGAAAAAGCTTACTTTGCGAGTGTCACATCCAGCAGTCTTAGCGCCGCAGAAACCTGATTCTTGGACCAAGGTCTCTCCATCACAAACACTTTGCAGGAACTCAAGTATGTTTACCTTTGGTAATGATTGCCAGAGTTGATGCCGCAATGAATTGCTGCCTCTGAAAGGCCTGCTAGGGATGAGGAGTAGTCAATTTGCGTGTGTAGCTTGAGTGAGTGGCTGTGCAAAACCGGTGGTCATTTGCCGATATGGATTTACAGGTAGTAACTGTTGCAGATATAGAAATGGGATTTGCAATTTTTGAGGTGTCACAAAATGGCCTCTTACCCCTTGTCTCATATGTGTCTCTGCGCATTCGACACCAATTTTTTCATATCCAGACTCAGCCAATCCTCACTTTGTCTCAGATCCACTACCACACCACTGTGGGATCATCGTAGCACTGGAAATGCCATGCACGCACTGCGCACGCAGTGCGAAGTTTTGGATGTCGGCAAATACTCGCACCCTAGCTACCTTTTGGTGGTAAACCATTGATCGTGTGCCCTTGATTTCCTATAAAGGAAAAGTACTTCCATAAATAGCCAAATATTTTTGGATGGTTCATTTTTCTGTAATGGGTTCCAAGGAAATAATACGGTCACTACCAAGCGTATTACTTGTGTGAGTATCTGAACCTCTGTGTGCGCAGTATGCACACGGTGCGCACGCAGTGCAAGAACTTCCCCACTGGACAGCTCTGAACTTTGATCCTGAGAGGTTATCTAGAGTATTGTGAAGTTAGCGGACCACGCCAGCCATTGGGAATATCCTGATGCTCCGTTGACCTTAGGGCAGTGCCTGCGGATCAATGGTGTCTCCTGCAGTTGCTTCAGGGATGATTTCTCCGCCATTTGTTTATATTTCCGGGCTATGCGTCAAGCTATTGTTGGACAATGGTATATCTCCAGGCTATGCATCAGGCTATTGTTGGACAATGGTGCCTGTGGGAAGGGATGTGTCTGGTTTGATCTGTCAGTCAGATTCTCTGTATGCAGACGAGGGCGCCAAAGGTGCGGTGAATATTTTGAAATTTGCAACCATGTCCTTCTGGCCTAATGTAATTGCCTGCTCGGGATCGGTGTCTCTTGTATTTGTTTCAGTGATAAATTGGTGAGGAATTGGTGTTGTATTTCCAGGATGTGCATCAGGTATTTGCTTGACAGAGGGGCCTCTGACCAGACTGACTGTGGCACCAGATCCATTGGAAATATCCTGAAGCTCGCTCAGCCTCAGGGCAGTGCCTGACGATTAATGGTGCCTGCAGTTATTTCACAAATGGTGTTGAAATGAAAAACAACACCCAAGATGGTATTTTTGGCTAAAAATAGGGCAATTTGGATGTGTTGTGTGCCCCTGGCCCGCCTCTTCATTTTTCAAGGTGCTATGTGCACTAAAATTGGATATGCATAGCAAAAGTAATCCCAATTGATTGGTTTGAGCCTAGTATCAAGTGAAACCAGACCGGGTGGTCAGGAGCAGAGGTTGCAGTGGCATGGGCAGCAATATTGCTTGGCACAGAAGACATAACGATAGTGTTGACTGAATAGTATCCTGCAAGCAGATGTGGTAGACATAGCCAATGAAATACCTGATATGCACATATGAGAAATCCACCCTATCATCCACTAATTGATATAACTACTAAACATCCAAGATTGCCTTATCTATCCCACATCCTATGTTCCTAACAAGGAAATGGAATATGATATACCCTATCCCACATATATCCCATATATAGGGTCAAATAATGCTCCCTTAGGGGTAAAATGCCAGGGTAGGGTTGTGACCTGCTTCACCCCCCCACTTAAAACGACTGCCACGGGCAGGAAGTACATGACCAAGAGGAACGTAGCAGTCACAAACAGCAGCAAATCACAGGTTAGCAGACTCCTTCCCATAGGGAATCGAACCTACGCAGGCAATCTCGGAGCCGGCCGCACGGCCGCTGAAGTTGCTCCAATCGGTGGGAATCGAACCACCGCCGGAGTACAGAAATTGACAGACGGGATCCCGCAGGTCCCGCAATAAGTAGTAGGCGAAATCGCGAGTTGCTGCGCGTAGAGTCTGGTCCCTGCGTGTCGCATGAGGCATGTGGGGCCCAGCAGGTAAGGGCAGGTAGTTTTTCAAAGAATTAAAACGAAAGGCAAAGTGAAATCACACTTTTAAACAAAACTGAAGGTAATGGTACATGCGAAGCGGTGCGACGCGAAAGTGCAAAAATTTCACCTTTTGAAAAAAACTGCCAGGAGAATTGACGGGAGTGTCAAACAGCAACGTAGGACTGTGCCTGCACAAGGGAGCACGAGGGATAAAAGAGATAGAGGCCAGGGAAACATTCACAAGCGACACAACAAAAATTGATGGCCTTCGGCCAGGGGACTGTTACCACGGGGGGCTAACGGTCCTGTCTCGCAGTGCAACGCGGGGCAACCGTGGTAACAGTCCTTACAGCCACCACAGCCCTTTTTTCACACTTTGGAACAGTGAACACCGTGATCTCGCCATATTGTTGCCTTGCGATGCATCACCGTCTTGTGCCTGCCTCTGTCTTGTGCATGCTTAGGCCCACTAATAAACACGGCCACGATGGCCCCACAGTGCGCGCGGTAGCTCACTGAGTAGAGGAAAGAGGTCACGATGGCCTCAGGGTAAATGAGCGACGATCATTTAGGCACAAACCAAAACACGGGTACGATGCCCACACCTTGCACCCACGTGCTTTAGATCGTTTATGAGGGCTTGATGTGCTTGATGTTCTTGATGTGCTTGCCCGTAACGCTTGTAGTAATGAGTGAGCTCTTGCTTGTAAGATGTAACTTGCTTGATTACTTGCTTGTAAAAGACCGAGACAAGGCCTAGCCAAAGGCCCACTTGTCAAACAGACGAGACACCAAAGAAAAATGATCGAGTAGAACGGACCAGGATGAATGAACCAGTCACGGTTGTGACTGTACGATACGGGCACGGCTCAGCCAAGGGTCGTGTCCATGCGGATGCCTAACTTAGCATGTGTGTCACACGTGATGCACCACATAGAGGGTAAAGGAGGAGGTACGGAGATGGAATGAGGGTGTGAGTAGACACACTTAAATAGACAAACCTCAGAACCATGTAATAATAACCTGACCTCACTGCTCACCCCTCACCTAGGAGCCATACTACGTATATATATCAGATATACACATAATAGAGCGATGCACACCGACAAACACAAGACACACTTGTGCGCGCACACCCACTGGCAGGGCCCGGGGGCACACACTCGCCCGGAGGGCATCACAGAGTGTGGGTCTCGCGGTGGCGGCCTTGGGGCACGTGATGGTGGCACTCCACACATACGGCACGTGCAAGAGCTTCCACAAACTACT
This sequence comes from Eutreptiella sp. 'Long Island Sound 2002', assembly GCA_964036045.1. Taxonomy (NCBI): domain Eukaryota; phylum Euglenozoa; class Euglenophyceae; order Eutreptiales; family Eutreptiaceae; genus Eutreptiella; species Eutreptiella sp. 'Long Island Sound 2002'. Next base: position 40,726,082 of record OZ038381.1, on the reverse strand, counting down.
CACGTACACACAACAAACAGTAAGCATATCCACAACAGAACACGTGTACAGATACGCCACCTTGTTGCTTGGTGTTCGTGTGTGTCTTGGGGGCGTGCGTATAAACACTTAGGTTAGCTTGCGTGTTACCTTTGTCGGTGGGTGTGCCACCGGCGGGCCGTAGCGCAGGGGGTCACCTCCAGGTTGCAAATTGGGGAGGTCGCCCGTACGGTCCCGCTGGTGTATCAGCCCACCCTACTCCCCGGGGGCACGATGACAAGCCCCGAAGGAGTTTTACTCCCCCAACCCCTCTACACCGTGTATGACGGTTCATGTTTACACCTCCGTGTGTAAACTTGGGCCGGTGTACACGGCTACAAAACCCCAAAGGTAGGTGTCAACCTAGGTCTTGCTTGTTCGCGGGGCGGGTGATAACCAACGTAATAGGCAACCATATAATCCCGTAACTAAATTAATGGCATGCGCACACACACGCTACCATTGGCCACGGGCACACCCGGTTTTGGTGTGTCTCGGACAGAGAGACTCGTGTGTGTTGTGGAAATCCAGGTCCACGCACGGGTCTCTATAAAGAAAAATGCCACGCCCATATCCCGACCCGTTTGGTTGGTTGTTGGGATAGAGGACCCCTCGGGTGTTGTGGAAATCCAAGTCCACTCGTGGGGAACTCTAGAGAAAACATTAATATACATATTCTCTCATAAACATATGCATGTGCACACTCGCCCTTTTCATCATATTGTTTGTTCCCTCCCGTTGCAGGCAGGAATTCCCCCGCGAAATTCATCAAGGACATGAAGAGCACACCCAGCCAGCATGCGGCCCCATGCAATGGCAATGGAGGGTACCCACTCCCAACCCGGGCACGCATAGCGACCGGGGACAAATACCCAGGCGGCGGAGACGGCCCAAATCCGCAACGCCACTCTCTGCCTTTGAAGACCCCACCCACTCATAGAGTGACGGGGCAAAGGCACCCATTGCAATTCATATTAGAATACTTGTATGGTAGAGGACGACCCCTCCCTCTAGGCTTAAGTCCTCGCCGTATGTAGTGGCAATTTTGCACGCCACGAAATTTTTTCCACGTAATGTGAGCCACACGAGTACTTCGTACCTTGTATACCTACCCTCGTGTGGACAAGGGCAAATCGGTGGAAAACCATCACGCCCAACACAAAAAGGGAAAATGGGTTGTACCCGCCAACCCAACGAAGTTTTCAAGCCTTCGCCATTTTGAGCAAATGATTTACCTCGTTGGCTTGGGTCACGGGTCAGGGACGGTCGTGGGGTCGTGGTTTCGGTACGGGGCGTCACTCCGAAACCTTGCAAACACCACCATGCGCACAACCCGGTAGAGTCTTGGGGAAGTGCTTGCCACGTTGTTAGCACCCTTGACGGGGGGCGTCATCGTAGGCAGGACTTGTGGCAGTAGTCCTGGTGGTGGTAGGAGTGCTCCAGTAAGACCCAAGGATAGGGGTTTGAATGGCATTAAGACCCCCCAAAGAACACGTCCCACTTCCGCCCCAGGCTATATGCCACGCCACCCCACCCCAAGGACTCTCAAGCCTTTAGCGGTGAGAGAGGTAGACGGTGGGGTAAACCTGCGTTACCCACCGACCTGCTCCGGTGGGGATTTTTGTAACCGAGGAGCGCGCCGTGCATGCACATCTTCTTTCCTGTCTCCCACCGCTTCTCGCTCTCTCCTCCCTTCCCCAAACAATAATATATCCATATTGGTTAGGGTTTTCTCTTCGTGGCACGCTCATGAGAGCGGTCCACCAAGGTGGGCAAGGATGTCAACGGTTTGGGTGAGATTCTGTTTCTGCAAGTAATCTCTCCAAACTTTGTTGTAGGATGGTAAGAAGGTTTCAACGGGTTCCTCGGTATCCGAATCTTTCGTATAACCCTCCCACCGCACCTTGAAGAGAAGTCTCTTGCGGTAAGTACGGTGACTTAATATTTTCTTGACATTATAGGTGTCCTCCTCAAACTGGGAGGGCACTCTAGCAACCTCCTCCGTGTAATTTAGAGGCCCGGGGGAGCGAGGGGAGTTGACCGTTTTCATTGAACAATCAACGTGGACGTCAACTAACCTCTGTTGGTCCACTTGAATAACATAGAGGTCGTGCGCCTTCTTGGCCACAACCTCATAGGGCCCATCCCAATAGGGACAAGTCTTATCGCCAAGATTTTTGCGTTGGCGACGGACCCATACGCGGTCCCCTTTTGAGAAATTGGGGGACATCCTCATACTCTTATTATACTTACGAGCCATTGTCTCTTGCACTTGAATCATAGCCCTCCGTGCAAGAGCAATAAGCTCCTCACGCCGTTGGAAGTAGTGAGCGGCGTCTTGGGCCACCCCCTTAGGCTCAGCAAGAGGAGGCCCCTTAGTACGGTTGTGTTTACCAAACACAATCTCGTTAGGTGTATAACCTGAAGGACCTGTAGTCTCATGCCATGCTCGTACAACGGCGGGCAAAACCTCTACCCAATTAGTTTTCTTTTTCTTCAAGGTAATGGCTTTAGCAACGGCACGCCTTAGCTGCTTGCCAGTATTTTCGGCCTTGCCATTACCTTGGTGCCTACCCGCGAGACACATAGTCGAGCGGGCACCAATCTTAGAACAAAGGGTTTGGAAATATTGGCTCACAAATTGTGGCCCACGGTCGGAGCTTATTTCACGAGGGGCTCCGAACCTATCCACCCAGCGCTCCATTACCAAATGGGCCGCTCTTCTCCCCGTTAGCCCTTCATCCTTGTCTTCATGACGGGGTTTAGGAATACGGATCGCGATGAGGTAGCCGGAAAGCCGGCATACACATAGGAGCATTCGGTCATACACCTCTCCATCGTGGGAGCTGGAAGGGTAGTGAAACACATCAAGCGCTATGGAGTCCATGGGCTCCATAGGTATAGGCATAGGGGTCATGTACCCTTGCTTGCGCTTGGTGTCATGCGTGTGAATGGCACATGAGGGACACGTTTGACATTGCAGTTCCACTGCTTTGTACAACCCCTCACCTTCCACGCCATGGTTAATTTCTTTCCAGTGTTTTCCCACACTGGAGGTAGTTAAGTGAAATGCATCATGGTATTCGGCTACCAAACGATGCACTAGCGGCGTAGGAACACACCACCGTCCATTACGGACGAGCTTGTTATCCACCAACCTCACTCCATCTTGGAAGCTCCCATTCAAGGCATCTTGCCACATTTGTTTGTAGCGTTGTCAATTTGGGTAGTGTTTAGCCCAATTTATCCCAAAAACATTGGGAGCATCCTCCCCATGTATAGGAGTTGCTTTCTTGTGGGACTTCCAAGATTTTTTTATCTTGACAATTCGCTCCAGTCTCCGAAGCTTTCTCTTTTGCTTCGTCCCCCCCCCCACTGGAGGCGAAGCCAGAGGGGGTGGATCACAGGCGGGTGCCCCTTGAGCCCGAGGCGCCGCTTTAGACCTAGTAACAACGGGCGCCACAACCGCCCTAAATACAAGGGGGCGGGCGAGAAGTTCCTCCTTCTCGGCCGCCATCATGTCCCGCACATCCCCGGCCGCTTGGGCCGTCCCATGTATGGACACATCACCCAACGCCGGGTTAGCAGGGTAAGCCCAACGGGACAAGAAATCACCCACGGGGTTCACTGGCCCCGGAGTGTAAACCACATGGAGGTCGAATTTAGAGAATAATTCATGCCAACGTGCTTGGCGTGGAGAGGGACCCCCCACGGTTTTGAGGTCCTCCGTAGCCCAATTTTCAAGGCTACGGTGGTCCGTACGGACCTCCACGCGCTTGTTCCCCACCCAACCATGCCATTTTAAAAGCGCCGCCACTACGGCGTAGCATTCTTTCTCCCGAGTGCTCCAATTCAATTGGCTGCCTGACAATTTGCGGAAGAAAAAGGCAAGGGGGCGTAGGGCACCATCGGGACCTTCCTGCTGTAGGGCTGCCCCCACCGCCCAATTACTAGCGTCCGGGGTGAGGACAAAGTCCTTATCCCAATCGGCCAGTTGGAGGGGAACAATATCCGTAATAGCACGCTTGAGCTTCAAAAAGGCCTCGTTAGCCGCAGCATTCCATGTTAGGCCTATCTTTTTGCCATTCTTATGCTTAGGCAAATCCTTCAACATATTAATCAAAGGGGTAGCTATGGAGGCGTAGTTTTGGACATAGCCCGAATAATAGTTGGCGAGCCCCAAGAACCCCCGGAGCTCCCGAACATTATCCGGTTTGTCCCAACGCTCAAGCGCCAACATTTTCCCTGGCGCCGGCCGACGTGTGCCATTTTCCAACACATGGCCACAAAACTCAACCGAACGAACAAAGAAATCGGTTTTGCTAACCGAAGCAACCAACTCCTCTTTTGGTAGCCTATCCAACACGGCACGCCCGTCGCGGTCGTGGTTAGCCAATAGCTCCCCCTCCGTCGCACCGGAGGAACCAATAATAATATCATCAATATATACGTCCGCACAATCCAAACCCTGCAAAACATGGTCCATGACCCATTGAAAAATAGCGGGCCCATTCTTGATACCCATAGGCATAACACGCCATTGGTATCGCTTACCCACCAAATTCATGGCGGTCTTAGCCCGGGATTCAGGGTGAAGGGGAATTTGATGAAACCCTTTACTCAAGTCCACAATAGTGAAAATCTTGTGTTTGGATTGATTTTCCAACATGTTTTCTATGAGGGGGGGGGGGTGTGCGTCGGGCAAGGTAGCCTCATTAAGTTGGCGGTAGTCCACCACGAGGCGCCATTTTCCCTTCTCTTTCTTGGGCACAACGAAACCGTTGGACGCCCATTCGGAGGCAGGGCACGGCTCAATCCAGCCACGAGCCAAAAAGTCCTCCACTATTTCTTGCTCCGCCGCGGCACGACCCCCCACCAACCGTATAGGTTTCACGGACTTGGGTTTGGCGTTCGGGTATAGGTCAAGTTTAGCAAACCCCAACCGCTCCGTACCACGGACCTTAGGGTGTTCCTGGCCTGGACGGAGACGAACCTCCCCACTAAAAACATCCCGCTCATATTCCGCGAGGATACGCCTCCTCATGAACTCCACCTCCGGAGACACAATAGGCTCTTGGGTGGTGACAACGGCACCCACACGAGAAGCCGCCAACAATCGTGTGGCGCCTTTACGTTTTCGGTAAGGCTTAACGGTAGTGGCCCTCCCACCCAATAACTCTCGTTCAATTTTCGCAATGCGTGAACGCACGCATTCTTGTGCCTCCAAATCTTCGGGGGTAGGATCAAGAGTAACGGGTGCGAGGAGTTTTTTATGGGTCGCCTGATACGTGAGGGTGCGCACCGAAGCCAAATGGTTAGCCACCCTTTCATCCTCCGGCTCTTCCTCCGAGGTCATGCCCGGCTCGCCATCCGTGTTGGGGTTAGAGACGGCCGGTGCCAAAACGGAGGCCACATGACATTTAGTGGCCGCCAAATTTTCCTCCGCAATACCACCGTCCACGTATAGCGCCACCGTGGACCAACCCCGTTGAGGAAGGGGCGTGAGGTGGTCATTCTGATAGAGACAGGCTTTAGTCTCTGACCCAGGAAGGTGGTACCCTTGCAAAGTAATTTCCATAAGGGGTTTCCACCACTCCCTATGTGTCCACTTCGGCCCTACGACGATGGCTGGTAGTTTTTCTTGCCGAATTTTCCGAACACAATCGGAAAACCGATGATAGGGAGGGCACATCCAATACAATTTGGAGGGGTCCGCGGGAGTGGAAAAGAAATCTTCAAGCGGCGAAACCCAACGGGTAGCCTGGGCCATACCCGGGACCCTATTGAAGGCGTCCACGTCGGGGTTTTTGCCAAATTGTTTTTTGACACGTGCGGCCCAATATGGCGTGAGGCCATAGTCAGACTGGGTCCACATGGACCCATCACGCCGCGTAGGTAGAACATCACGGGCAAGGGCTTCGGGAGCAAATTCAACGAGCTCCAAAGCACAAGCCCGGTCCTGTACGGGGGCCACGGAGGAAGCGGTCAAGGCATAGGATATGTGTTTCTCGGCCTCAACACGTTAGGCGGTGCGCCACCAGGGGACGTAACCACAATGGCCGGGGCAGGGTGCGTAGGAGTGACCGCCCCAATGACTGGAACGGTTAGGCCCCACACGGACTGACGTGACACCTTACCATGAATGGGTTTCACCAAAAATGGTTTGCCGGTTCGTGGAGCCTCACGGAAGTCCTCAATCCAAAATTGGGGGTGCACTGGATGGTGAGAGTACAAACAATTGAAACGGGCAAAATGGCTCACACAATGTTCGTAACCCCATGGGTGCCCCAAAACCATATCCCAAGGTAAATTCGGGACAAGGTACGGGGACACGCCATACCGGGCAACACGAGGAAGTGAAACACTACCATCCACAACCCCCGTAAATTGAATTTTGACGTCTATTTGCTCGTCCCCCCCTGGCAAAGGCGTCTCATTATCGGCTTGGAGTAGGCGCCTCCGTTGGGGGGATTCATACTTTTCGGAGAGTTGGTCTCCAAAAACATTGGGGTTGGCCAAAGCGACCGCTTGGCACCCAAAATCCACCAAAACACGGAGGGCCTTCCGTTCTCCATTGGGCAAAACCACCTGAACGGAAAGTTCGGTTTGAATCTCACTAGTCACTATATGCCCCTTCATGACTCTCGATGGAACAAGAGCCACGGTAGTGTCACAGGGGTGCCCGAGGTTTTCTTCTTTCGAAGGGGGCGCCTCTGGGCACTCCTACCAACGTCTGCGCCCGTTCGGCGCTCCCTTGCCTCCTTTATCGCCCTTGCCGCCGCCACCCTCATAACCACCACCACCCTTATCACCACGGCCACCCTTATCGCCACCCTTAGGCTTACCACCTTTAGACTTACCCGCAATGTTCCAATGAGTGTCATTGCACGGATAATTAGGCTTACACGTCCAAAGGGTGGTATTGGTGGCACCCCAATCAATCCAAGACATGTCCATCTCCGTTTGTTTACGTGTTTTCCAATGTTTCGAACACGGAACCCAAAAGGTAGGTGGCGGTTTAGCCCCGGGGCCGACGGGTTTCTTCGCCGGAGGTTTAGAGTGACCCACGGCGTTGACAGAGGTGTCAGCGGGTTCGGAGGTGTCAGGGTCCGCCGTAGCCTCCGCATTAACCGCATTCACCGCGGTTTTATTGTGAGAAGGGCGATGAGTGTACGTCACCGTCGTCTTGTCTCCTTTATTGAGGCGTTCGAGAGCTTCCCTCTCCGATACGCTTTTATGGGCAAGGGCGTAGATTTCCGCAGGCTTCAAACGAGGCCTACGTTGCTCCACTTTCATAGTGTAGCCGCGTGTGTGAGGTGTGTTGTTGAGTTTCAAGATCCACTCCTGGAGAGCCGGGTCTTTGCAGTCAACTCTCGTCCCCGTCCCCGAATAGGAAACAATCTCAGGAATCGTAGTGCAAGCTTGAGCGCTATATTTCCTGAGTTCTTTTTCGAACGGGGCGCGACCCGGCGAAGGGTCAAGGCCACTAAAATCCACCACATAGCTGTCTGGGCTATTCTTGGCCTCTTGCTTGACGACCTTCTCCTTGATCCACGGGAGCTTGCTTAGGAGCTGCTCCCGGATCACGTGGGGACGAGTCTCATTGCTCAGAGGCAACAAACGTTGCCAACGAGCATAGAAATCTTCAAGGTCGATGAGGGTCACTTGCCCTTTAACCACCCTGGGGGTGAGGGCTCGCCACCTTTCATCAGCCCCTGAGGGGTGATACTCGTGGAAACGTTGTTCCAAAAAGTCCCACACCTCTTTGAGGGTGGGGGCCGTGCGTGTGTGGTGGGTGGCCTCGGCAACCCGGGCGTTGATGATCGCCTTTAGCCATGGGGGCAAGGTACTCAAAATCATTTTTGCCTCGTTGGCCTTTCGGTACATGGGATCACAACCCCCCAACCATAGTTGAAGCTTCTCAACCCACTCGTCGTAGCACTCTAGCTGCCCATTAAATTGCGGTTTAGGCATGTCACTATCCTCCACCGCTTTGGTGTAACTATTTTGCACCATAGGCATTTGGTACGGGTGGTAAGCAGGGGGAGCCATGGTTGGGGGTGCACCTCCACTTGCACTTGGTGCAACCTTCACTGGAGAGACTGTACACGTATCCGTAGGATGAGAGGGCGTGTACGAAGGTTTCCCAGGGGAAGTGAAAACATTTTTCGTGAGGGGATTAATGTTCCCCAACGAAGAGGTGTTCTCCTCTTCATTGGCCCACGGGGCCGTAGGCTCCGTGGGGTGTTCTTCGCCGTTAGGCGTCGCCCTCCACTCGGGAACAGCACGTTCCTTCTGCTTTTCGGCGATTCCCCTCCACGATGTAGGTTCTTGGGGGTGGGGGTGTTCGTGGTGTTCTTCCCCCCCCCTCGGCCACCCCGAATCCGGACAAGCGTTCGGATGGTAGATGCAATCGTGGGATGGGTGGACGGAGAAAGGAAGGACACACCCACCACCGGATGAACCGGATGGCGCGCCCATGGGCGCCGTAGGCGCCGCCGGTGTAGGATCAGGAACGGGTGGAGGCGCCAATGGCGGGGGTATGACCACCGTAACGGGTTCCGCAGGCGTGGAGTACCAGTGGTCCCACGCATCGATCCTAGATGCAACGGCGGCGTAACGTGTAGCGAGCGACTCCACTGCGCTAAAGCACTTAGCCGTGTTGCCGTTGGACATCTTAAGATGATCTGCCACGCTAGCCTCCACCACTTTAGAATCCCGGCGGTAGCCCTCAACCGCCGCATCAAATTTAGCCAATGTAGACAAGATTTGGGTCATCCGGTCCCCGTAGGACTGACGGATGCCCACGGTAGAGGCTACTGCCTGAGAAAGTTCCTGATGGGATCGCTGCAACTCCAGATTCTGAGTTCGCAGGTCCTTCACCTGTGCCATCAGAGATTGGATGCACGTTTCGTAGTGCACCACACACCGGGGACAGCCACAGGTGTGCTGTAGGTCTTCCTCCCCCCGTGTAGGAGTGGGGCCCCCAGAATGTCGAAAGGATGGACCCCCCCCTCCACGAGGAGGAGATGACCCACCACCGCCCCCCCCAGCAGCCCCCCCTGCCACGGAGGGACCAGAGGGCCCCCCCGCAGGGCGAGACGGGGGTGTGGGGCGCGCAGCAACAGGCGCTGGCGCCCCCCCACTAGAGGGATGTCCCCCCCCCGAACCCCCGCCGCTGGATGGCCGAACCAGGTACGGGATTCCTTGCACGTGCTCGATGTAAGCCACCTGGCGGTGGCGGGGTGACGGCGGAGGGGGAACATGACCAACAGTATTCGGTTGCGGTGGTGGGGGTGGGGAATCGTCCACCACAATATACTGTGGTGACTCATGAACCACCATAGGTGATCGAGTTCTCGGATGGGAAGCAAAAACAGGCTCCGATCCCGTTGCAACCTCTGGATCCCCCCCCCAATTGGGCAGTTGGGGGTCCTCAGTAGGAGATGTATTTGTGGGGGGAGAGACCAAATTTATTGGGAGGGTTGCTGAACCTCCCTCCACCTGATTCCCTCCCCCCCAGCACAGATTGTTGACACTCGGCATTGCCGGAGAATCATCCACTAGGGATGGACGATCTTTCGTGCCACTCATAGGCACTGGAGATGTAGTACCGGCCCGGTCCTCCGTAGGCCCCGGAGATTCCACGACAAGACACGGGCGGTTTTTGACGCCGCTCATAGGCACCGGAGACTCTTCCACTGCAATGAACTGAGGGGCCGGAGAGTCCTCCACCATGATGTAGTGGGGGGCCGGGGATTCTTCCACCAGCATGGGGCGATCCCTGGTCCCTGACATAGGTTCAGGAGGTGCAGGCGACGAGGCAACGGAAATAGGGGAATGATGGAGTTCATGACGTTCCAACACTCCAATCTCCTCCTCCTCATCGTCGTTCCCCTGCTCCACCGCCAGGGGGAACCACTGGTCACACTCATCCTCCTCGATTTGCGTGGGGGATTCCTCGATGATCGTAGGATTTAGCCTGGATCCGCTCGGGGGATTGGGATACGCTCCCAAGGCAGGAGATTCCTCCACCAGGGAGGGAAACCGCCGCGATCCACTCATTGGAGTGGGCGACGATTCCACCACAGTGGGGTTCTGCCTAGTCCCCGACAGGGCTTGCTGGATCAGGGCCACGGCCTCTCGAGCCGGACCCAGATGGCCATGGGGATCAGGCGTGAGCGCGAGGACTCGACGGTTTTCAGCGTCGAGTTGGTCAACAATGGGGCTGATGGGCCCTGCCGCAAACAGGTTTTTTCTGACCTGAGGCCCTGGCAACCCCCCTAGCGACGGAGGAGTGCCAGAGTCGACCACGATAGGCCCCATTGGCGAAGCCATCGTACCCCAGTCGGCAGCGCGTGAGGGCGCAGCGTTCGTACGCTCGATCACCCCAGTAGATAGGTCGATTACTGCCCGATTCTCAGCGCTAGTAACGGTTCCCCAGCCCATAATAGGCGAATGTGGTCCTCTTATCGCTCCCTGAGGGTGGCCGTCTATTTCCCCCCCAACCATCCCAGGTACACCAGCTGGATTTCGAGGATGGGGGGCCCCGATGGGAACATTCGGGGATTTCGGAAACTTAGGATTTGTAGCCACTTGGGGCTTGGCCCGTTTTTGCGGCCCCTGCCCGGTCGATGGGGTCAGGGCCGAGGAGGTCGTGAGAGTGGGGACCTGGACACCATCAGCTATCCCTCCCGGGGAAGAGATTTCAATTTGAATTTGGTCCACGATGTCTTGGACCGATCGCTTTCCGCGATGCCAAACGCCCAACAGAGACGAAAAGTTTTCGCCTCTGCTACCATGAAACCAGACCGGGTGGTCAGGAGCAGAGGTCGCAGTGGCATGGGCAGCAACATTGCTTGGCACAGAAGACATAACGATAGTGTTGACTGAATAGTATCCTGCAAACAGATATGGTACACATAGCCAATGAAATACCTGATATGCACATATGAGAAATCCACCCTATCATCCACTAATTGATATAACTACTAAACATCCAAGATTGCCTTATCTATCCCACATCCTATGTTCCTAACAAGGAAATGGAATATGATATACCCTATCCCACATGTATCCCATATATAGGGTCAAATAATGCTCCCTTAGGGGTAAAATGCCAGGGTAGGGTTGTGACCTGCTTCATCTAAATCTAAATCTTCAGTTTAAGGCATACCTACATCGCTAACAATATCATTTTTAAACCGAAAGCATGGTTTCACACAAATTTGAGATATTTTGAGTTAGATTTTATAGTTTTTCCTACTTTTCAGCACATCAACAAAAATGGATCTAGCCAATGGCGAGGAAAGGCACCCTTTTCTTTGCCCATCTAAGTAAAGTGGACCAATAACATCGGAGCAGCATTTTGCCACAGCCAACCAAGGGAAAGGAAAAGGAAGTAAAAATGGAAAGGTAGAGCAAAGAGAAAGAGTAAGATTACTATCACCACAGTATTGTAACAAGCCAACGTGGAGTTTTGGTGTGGAGTGGTGTTTTGGGGCTAAGTAAATGAAAACAAATGCAGACGGGGGGCGCCAAAGGTGCGCGGAATATTTTGAAATTCGCAACCATGTCCTTCTGGCCCAATGTAATTGCCTGCTCGGGAACGGTGTCTATTGTATTTGTTTCAGTTATAAATTGGTGAGCAATTGGTGTCTTATTTCCAGGATGTGCATCAGGTATTTGCTTGACACAGGGGCCTCTGACCAGACTGACTGTGGCACCAGATCCATTGGAAATATCCTGCCCGCCTCTTCACTTTTCAAGGTGCTAAGTGCACTGAAATTGGATATGCATAGCAAAAGTACTCCCAATTGATTGGTTTAAGCCTAGGTATCTAGAAAAAATCTTCATTTTAAGGCATACCTACATTGCTAACAATATCATTTTTAAACCGAAAGCATGGTTTCACACAAATTTGAGATGTTTTGAGTTAGATTTTATGGTTTTCCCTACTTTTCAGCACATCAACAAAAACGGATCTAGCCAATGGCGAGGAAAGGCACCCTTTTCTTTGCCGATCTAAGTAAAGTGGACCAATAACATCAGAGCAGCATTTTGCCACAGCCAACCAAGGGAAAGGAAAAGGAAGTAAAGATGGAAAGGTAGAGCAAAGAGAAAGAGTAAGAATACTATCACCACAGTATTGTAACAAGCCAAAGTGGAGTTTTGGTGTGGAGTGGTGTTTTGGGGCTAAGTAAATGAAAACAAAGCGTCATATTCCAAAAATTTGCAGGGATTGTGTTCAAAAAAGCCAAAAATAGCTACGAAGACTAGATAGATAGTAGGGGCATCGATTTGTTTTTTCTTTTTTTAATACTTTGTCACAATAATATGAGAATTATTGATCACTCTTCCATTTGTAATTTTGTAACCTTTTTCCATACTCTTTCTCCAAACATAGGGTTATGATTAAGGTTACGATTAGAGTTAGGATTAGAATTAGGGTTAAGGTTAGGTGACATTAAGTTTGGTATGAATTGAACCAAAATGATTTGCAAAACATCGATGTTGCCCCTTATGGCCTCCTTTTGCCACGTAGGTTGGGAGCACAAAGGCGGAAAAGTAAAGTTGTATCCACTTCACACCGTTGCCAAGGTGTCCTAGGTAGGGTAGGTATCTTCGGGAGCTCGGGATGCGTTCTTTGACATTGCAGGAAGAAGGTCTTACCAAGGGGACGTCCTGTCGCTCCCACTGCCCTATGTCAGGTGCCTCTTGAGCCTCTCCCGCATGTGCTTGGGAAGGCATTGTCGCGGCCACCCGGTCCATGTGTCCCAGGTGGGAGGGTGTCCCCACATGTGTCCATGGGTAGGGCCACATGCCCCGTCCTTTGGGCCGCAGCTCTGGGGGGCTGCCCAGCTGTGTGGAGTATCTCTCACCACAAGGGGTATTGCTCCCGCTTGTCTACGGTACGACCGCCTCACCCTTGTGGCTTGAGTTGCGGGGCCACTCTGCTTGGCCGGTGACCCCCTCCTGGACTGTGTACCGGCTCGCCTGTCAACGGTTGCTTCCATGGCTCCGGGTGACGTTTGCCATGGTCCCCGATGCAGCCTGGCCGGGCTCGGACCAGTGGCCTTGGAGTACCGCTCCTGCCACTGGCCCGGTGGGTCGGCTGGGTCGCCCCAGTGCGTCCTACCCATGGGGTATTGGTTCTTTCCTGTCCCTCGGCCGCCCTATGTTAGTGCAGTGTCCTGGGCCGCTGGGCTCCTGTTCACCGGTGTGCCCGCGCGGTTTGCTGTGGTGCGTCTGCGGTGTCCTGGGCCAGCTGGCTCCTGTTCACCGGTGTGCTCGCTCGGTGTGTTGTGTTGCATGTGCGGTGTCCTGGGCCACTGGGCTCCTGTTCACCGGTGTGCGTGCTGTGTGCGGTGCGCGTGTGCCATGGGTGGTTGTGTCCCTCTTCCTCCCCCCCTAATTTTCGTTTTTTTTTACTTGTTTTTTTCCTTCTTTTTTTTGGGGAAAAAAAAACAAGAAAAAACAAAAAAGAGAAAAACAGGGGCGCGCGTACGCTGCAGGCACAGGCACGGGCAGCTGGTGCGGCGGTGCAATAGCGTTGTGTCCTCTGGCGTGTGTCGTCGGTGCTGTGGCGGCGGTCGCGCCCCAGGGGTGCGGCTCGCGCGTCCTGATGTGCACGGGCTTGGGTCAGGGTGGGTTTGGTGAGGTGTCTCTTTGCTTCTGGAGCTGGCTGGTTAGGCGGCTGTGTGGGCTGTGGGTGTGGGCTGTGGTTACGTTGTTCCCTCGGCGGGCTTGGTTAGGAGTCAAGGGTTAGCGGTTTCGGGGTGTGGCTCGGGTTTGATTTGTGCTTGGGTTCTGGCTCGGTTAGGCGGTTGCGCGGGGCCGGGTGTGTGGGTAGCGGCGTCCACGGGGTCCTGCGCACGAGGCGCGTGCGGGGTGATGCGTGCGGGCCGGCCGGTTGCTGGTGGCCTCACTGGGAGTCCCACACGGAGGGGTCGACGGGCGTGCCGGGGGCGTACGCAGCGTGCAGGTTGGGCAGCAGCGGGCGCACGTGCAGGGCGTCGGCGTGCCCGATGAGGACCTCACTGAGGACCGAGGGGTTGGCGGCAAGCAGTATGCGATGCCCGGGAGGGGTGGCGGCGAGGAGCGGGAGGATGTCCGCGGCCCGCGACGTGGGGGCGAACACGACGTGGGCCGGGTGCGGCCCCGGGAGCGGTGCCGGGGGGAGCGGGACCACAGGGCGGCGGTCTACTGTGAGGTGCCAAGTGGCGCGATGGTGGAGGAGCCGGACTAGGGCGATGCTGTGGCGCAGTGTGTGGGGCTGGGTGCTGGGCGGCGTGGGGACGTGCGGCGGGAGGGGGGGGGGCGGAGCGGTGGCGTGGGAGGGGGCACGGCGGAGGAGTGACGCCAGCGACGTGTGTGTCGTGCTGAGGGTGGAGAGGAGCCCACGGTAGCGGGCCTGGGTTCGGCGCCTTTGGGCGTAGTGGTGCTCGTTGTCGTGTGCGTTGGCTTCCTTCGGCGTCCTGTTCGTTTGGTGACTTCTGGGCGGGGCCTGGCGTGGCGGCCCGTGGTGGTGGTTTGCTAGGTAACGGGGTTAGATGGCGGCGCCGCTGGCCGGGGGGTCAGGCGCGTCGTGTTGTGTGGCGCGCAGGGCTCCTGGGGTGCTGTGGGTGTCGCCGGTGTCGGTGCGCCGACGCTTGTGGGGTAGTGAGGGGGTGTGTGCGTGCGGGGCTGGGCTTTGGGTGATGTCCCACAAGCGGATGCCGTCCCGCTGCGTTTCCTGGAGGGTCTCCCGCAGGCGCCTGAGGACATACGGGTGGTCCTGGGGCGCGGGGAGGTTGCGGGGGTGGACTCCCAGGGGGTGGAGCGCATCGGCCAGCATGGCTTCCCATGCGGCCTGCAGCATCCACCCCCCCGCCGGCCGGAGGCGGCAGTTCTCCACCGACCCCTTGCGGGGCCGATGGACCAGGCCCTCGAGGGAGGGCTCTCCCCGGGCCCACTTCCACAGCTCCCAGAGCTGCGTGTGGGTCCAGCGCTGCCACCACTGTTCCTGGGCGGGCCTGCGGTCTTGGGCGGAGGAGTGGGCGTGGGTGGGTGTGACGGGGTCGTGGGGACCGGCGGCGGTGGCGGGCCTGGGGGATTCCTCGTAGTCCTGTTCCGTGGGGGTGCGTGGGGAGTGGGGGTGCACGCGGATGTGGACCTGCGGGTGTGCGCGTACGGTCTCCGCCTCGGGGTTGGGCGGGGATTCGCGGCGGCGGCGGTAGTGGGGCATGCGTTGCATGTGGGCTGTCATCGAGGGCCGGTAGGGGGGCGGGGACGCTGCTGGTGGACCCTGGCGTCGTTCTGGCTTGGTCGGGAGCGGTCCGTGGGCCTGGGGTGCGGGCTTTGAGAGGTGGCGGGACGAGGTGCGTCGCGCTTCGGCCGCGGCGCGCTCCGCCATGAAGGTGGTGGCAGTGGCGTCGGTGACGGTGGGGGGGCGCCGCGCTGGGCGCTGCTGCCTTCGGGCCTGGGACGGCTGGGGCCGGATGTCGTATAGGACGTCCTCGGGGGGCCGGGCTCGCACTGCCGTCGTGGCGCCGGGTTTGGGCTTGGGTTTGGGCTTGGCTGCGGGTTGCGGTCGTGGCGTGCTGACGGGTTTGGGTGGCTGTTTGGCGGCGGTCTTGGGCTTCGGCTGGGTCGTGGGTGTGGGCTTCGTCGGGGCGTGGGCCTTGGCGGCGGCGGGGCTGCTCCCGGTGGGGTCGGGTTTGGAGGCCCGTTTTGGAGGTGTCCCCCGCGGCCTGGGGGGTGGAGTGCTGGATGAGGACGTGGTGGTGGTGGTGGATGAGGTGGTCGTGGTGGTTGAGGTTGTGGAGTCGGAGGCGGAGGAGAGGGCTGTGGGAGACGGCGGAGGGTCCTGGGCCTCGGGGGCGGGCGTATGATGCTGGGTCCTGTAAGTAGCGAGAAAGAGGGTGCAGGTTCGGGCACCGGGCATGTGCGCGCGTTTTCCCTGGTGATCCGTGCGTGCTGGTGCTGGCGTGGCGGCGTTGTCTCGGCTGCGCGGGCACGTGGGTTACCCGGGGGGTGGCCATATCTGCTCCAGGACGTGCGGGTGTGTTTGCTGGAGGTAGTCGAGGGTCTGGAAGAAGCATCGCTGGATGCCGGGCATGTCCTCCTCTGTGAGGTGGGGGTAGTTTTGGGTGGGGGTGTCTGGGCCCGGCCACAGCAGCGTCATGAGGCGGGCTGCCACCATGTACGGGCATAGTTGTAGGGTGGTGGGGCGAGGGGGGGTGGGTCCCCTGCGGTTTGGGGGGGCTTCCCTCTGCTGGGGTCGCAGCGTGACCACCCACACCCATCGGTCCGTGGGGATCCCCCAGGTCCGTTGGGTCCACTTGGCGAGGCAATACATCGCCCTACCAAGGCCCTGGTAGCCGCTGCGGATGGAGAGCAGCGTGTCCAGGGATTTGGGTTCCCATGTGCCCACGTTGTGGTGATGGGGTTCACTTGCAAGCTGATTCCACTTTGTCAAGAGCCATCAATGTGTGAATCATTCTTGATGTCCCTCACCAGTCATAGCTGATGTTCCCTCCCCCACCAGCTCGGTCCCAATATTCAGTCTTGATTAGGGTTAAGATTAGGTGACATTAAGTTTGGTACGAATTGAACCAAAATGATTTGCAAAACATCGATGTTGCCCCTTATGGCCTCCTTTTGCCACGTAGGTTGGGAGCAGAAAGGCGGAAAAGTAAAGTTGTATCCACTTCACACCGTTGCCAAGGTGTCCTACTGCGGACCACATCGTAGCGTAAAGATGTTAGAGACACGAAGTGCCAAGGGTTGACAGCAAGCGTAGCGTAAAGATGTTAGAGACACGAAGTGCCAAGGGTTGACAGCAAGAAAAAGAGGGGACAGCAATACATCATAGAGTGAGTTTTCCCGTTTACATTCCAACATATGTATTAGTCCACATATTTTCATTTCAAAAGATTCTTTGACAACCAGTTATAAGTTTAGCTATGTGTCCCAATGGTTGAGGCAACTATCGTGTGCCCATCGGTGCGCATAGGTACCTATGATCTGAGCAAAGTTACCCATCTTTTGCCAATGGTTAGGGTTAGGGTCACCGAGCTGGTGGAGCCAGTCTTGGTTTTATAACCCTTTTTAGTGTCTAGGGTGGACCTACCAGGTTTAGCAGCAGCAAGCAAGCAGCAGCAGCAAGCAAGCAAGCAGCACGCGCGAAATGGGTAAAAATCAGAACTCCGGTGTGGTGCTTCAGATTCGGCTGAAATTTCGGTGGATGATACCTATGGGTGTGAAGTACAATCAGACAAGGTTTGAGCAGAAAAACTCAACGGTGGCGGCCGGGAACGGGATTCGCAAGTGGCGGACCTCAGTTTCAGAAACTGCAGTTTAGGGCCAAAAACAGCCTTTTTTGGGCACAAAATGCCCTGGAACACATTCAAAACGGCCAAACGAAGGGAAACGGTGCGTACATCCACATGCAGCTCGACTTCCCCGTGTCAACGAGCTCTTTGCGGCACTCTAACTCCATGATATGCCGCGGAAGCGGCCCAAAAAGGCCCCCAAGAGCTCCAACTGCCGACAGCCACAAACCAAGAATAGGCCATATCTTTGGCTACATCGCTCAAAATGCGATTCAGAGGGCACCTACTCCACCCGCAACCCCCCACTTTTTGTGGTTTCCACCCCTCAGAATTGCCCAATTAGACGCCTAGACCCCAACAACTAGGCCCACTAGGCTGTGGCAAGCTGCAAGCTCAAGCCCAAACAGGTGGGTACCCAAATGGGTCAACAGGGTCCGAAAGGGGTAAAAATATGACTTTCCGCAAAAATGATCCTAGACCATGTGTGACGCTAAAACAAGTGTTTTTGGACTGTTTTGAGCTTGTGGCGGCCCATTTGGGTCCTCCAAAAATCCCAAGAAGCCTTGAAAATGGGCTGTTTTGGGACCAAAAATGGGTCAAAAATGGGTCAAAAACACATTTTTCCAAAACTCATCGTAGACCATTTGGGGTGCACAAACGGGTAAAATGAGCCCATTTTGAGCCCATTTTGGGGCATTTTGGCCCCTGAGAAGTCCAAAAAGCCTTGAAAGTGGGCCTCGTGGTGATGGGGTTCAGGTGCATTTCACTTTGTCAAGAGCCATCAATGTGTGAATCATTCTTGATGTCCCTCACCATTCATATCTAATGTTCCCTCCCCCACCAGCTCGGTCCCAATATTCAGTCTTGATTAGGGTTGGGGTTGTGCTTAGCGTCAGGGTTAGGGTTGAGATTGGGGTTAGGCTTGGGGTCACCGAGCTGGTGGAACCAGTCTTGGTTTTATAACCCTTTTTAGTGTCTAGGGTGGACCTACCACGTTTAGCAGCAAGCAAGCAAGCAAGCAAGCAAGCAAGCAGCAAGCAGCAAGCAAGCAGCACGCGCGAAATGGGTAAAAATCAGATCTCCGTCTTGGTGCTTCAGAGTTGGTTGAAATTTTGGTGCATGATACCTTTTGGTGCAAAGTACAATCACACGAAGTTTGAGCGAGAAACTCGACGGTGGCGGCCGGGAATGGGATTTGCAAGTGGCGGACCTCAGTTTCAAAAACTGCAGTTTAGGGCCAAAAACAGCCATTTTTTGGCCAAAAAAACCCTACAACACATTCAAAACGGCCAAACGAAGGGAAACGGTCGGTACATCCACATGCGGCTTGACTTCCCCGTGTCGACAAGGCCTTTGCGTCCTTCTAACTCCATGATATGTCCCGGAAATGGCCCCAAAAGGCCCCCAGAAGCTCCAAATGCCAACAGCCACAAACCAAGAATAGGCCATATCTTTGGCTACATGGCTCAAAATGCGATTCCGAGGGCACCTACTCCACCCGCAACCCCCCACTTTTTGTGGTTTCCACCCCTCAGAATTGCCCAAACGGATGCCTACACCCCTATACCTAGGCCCACTAGGCTGCGGCAAGCTGCAAGCTCAAGCCCAAGCAGGTGGGTGCGCAAACGGGTCAACAGGGTCCGAAAGGGGTAAAAATATGACTTTTCTCGAAAAGGATCCTACATCATGTGTGATGCTAAAACACGTGTTTTGGGACTGTTTTGAGCTTGTGGTGGCCCATTTTGGTCCTCCGAAAATCCCAAAATGCCTTGAAAATGGGCTGTTTTGGGACCAGAAATGGGTCAACAATGGGTCAAAAACGCGTTTTTCAAAAAATCATCCTAGACCATTTAGGTGGAAATGGGGAAAAATCAGAATTCCGTCGTGGGGATTCACATTTGGGTGAAATTTTGGTTGATGATACCTGTGGGTGTGAAGTACAATCACATAAAGGTTGAGCAAGAAACTCAACGGTGGCGGCCAGGAACGGGATTTGCAAGTGGCGGACCTCGCTTTCAAAAACTGTGCTTTAGGGCCAACAACAGCCATTTTTGGGCTTAAAAAGCCCTAGAACACATTCAAAACGGCCAAACGAAGGGAAACGGTGGCTACTCCGCACGTGCGGCTTGACTTCACTGTGCCAACGAGCTCTTTGCCGCCCTCTAACTCCATGACATGTCCCGGAAACGGCCCAAAAAGGCCCCCAGAAGCTTCAAATGCCGACAGCCACAAACCAAGAATAGGCCATATCTTTGGCTACATGGCTCAAAATGCAATTCCGAGGGCACCTACTCCACCCGCAACCCCCCACTTTTTGTGGTTCCCACCCCTTAGAATTGCCCAAACAGACGCCTACACCCTCGTACTTAGGCCCACTAGGCTGCGGCAAGCTGCAAGCTCAAGCCGAAACAGGTGGGTGCCCAAATGGGTCATTAGGGTCCAGTAGGGGCAAAAAGATGACTTTTCTCAAAAATGATCCTAGACCATGTGCGACGCTAAAACAAGTGTTTTTGGACCATTTTGAGCTTGTGGTGGCCCATTTTGGTCCTCCGAATATCCCAAAATGCCTTGAAAAAAGGCTGTTTTGGGACCAGAAATGGGTCAACAATGGGTCAAAAACGCGTTTTTCAAAAAATCATCCTAGACCATTTGGGTGCACAAACGGGTGAAATGAGCCCATTTTGAGCCCATTTTGGGGCATTTTGGCCCCTCAGAAGTCCAACAAAAGCCTTGAAAGTGGGCCTCGTGGTGATGGGGTTGACTTGCAAGCTGATTTCACTTTGTGAAGAGCCATCATTGTGTGAATCATTCTTGATGTCCTTCACCAGTCATAGCTAATGTTCCCTCCCCCACCAGCTCGGTCCCAATATTCAGTCTTGATTAGGGTTAGGGTTAGCACAATTTCGGCAAGTTAGTGCAAAGTGCCGAAGTTTGGATACCAAAGTTGTGCACAAGTTCCAAAACTACATTGATTTAAGTATCTTAGCATGCCCATCGTAACTTGATGGCATGGCTAAGGCATTGAACCCACTACTTTTCCGAGTCGATGTATACTAAAATTACTTGCAAAGCATCAATGTTGCCCCCTATTCCATCCCTTTGCTAAGTAGGTTGACAGCACAAACGTTGACAAATTGAGCTGTTTCCACTTCACACCGTCGCAAAGGTCTTATACCATGCACAACATCTTGGCTGACAGATGTTGTAGACAAGAAACGCCAAAGCTTGGGAGCAAAGAGACCGAAGGCCCTCTTGCACAAAACGGAGGGCAACAATAGATGCTAAAATGTGATTTTTTAAGTACATTGTAATGTACATGTAACTATTCGTTTGCGTATCTTCATTTATAAAGTTTTCTTGAACAACCAAAGGTGGGCTATTGTGTCCCCATAAGTGTTCTTACGTACCTGCAATATCAACAAAGGTACCAATCCTTTGGACAGTGTACAACTGGTTTGGCTGGGTAAATTGGAACAGATCTGCAACTATCAGTTTGGAGATTTTTTTTCAAATTCTTGGTTGTCTACCCGTTTGATGTTCTTGGTTCCACAGGCCGAAGGCCGTTTGATTACCGAAGAGCGCAAGCTTGAGGTTCCACCCCGAGAAACGCTGCGAATGTCGGACACTTTCAGGTATATATATATATATATATGTATATGATATAGCTTCCGTCTATATCGCGAACAGGCGGGGCGCGCGCGTGTCGTCTGGCATCTGGCGGATTTTGCGATTTCGATTTCTGCCACCAGCCATCAATCTGAATGCATTGCTATATGGAAATTTATCAAGACGGATACACCTGTGAAAAAATTTTGCGCGAAACAGCGCGATTTACGGATCGGCGCTGCATACTCTCCATTTGGGCACCTTGGTGCAAAGTGCCCAGGTTTGGATGCCAAAATTGTTAACAAGGTCCAAAACTACATTGATTTAACTTTCGGGTTATTCGATTTTGAGATGGTAGGCCGGCGTTCTGAATTTTTCGGATTTTAATACGTTTCGTCATGGTTGGTCCTTTTGCAACGTAGGTTGGGAGCACAAACGTTGAAAAGTTGCGTTGTCTCTACTTCACATCGTTTCCAAGGTATCCATTTGCGGACAACAAAGATGTTGTAGACACGAAGCGGCAAGGGTTGAGAGCGAGGGGGCCAAAGGCTCCCTTGCCAAAATGAGGGGGCAACAATAGATAGTAAAATGAGTTTTCCGGGTTACATTGGAACATATCTATTAGTGAAGCGGAATCGGTAACGATCCCCGCGTTTGCATTTTTGTAGCAGAGCTTAGCGTCGCGAAGGCTTCTGGCGCATAGCGCGAAGTCACGCAAATGACGCAATTTTACGTCAAGAGAGTGACTGAAGGCAGCCAAAAGCTGCCGTTACGTGTTTTTATTTGGCATTTATTTTTATATAGTTAAATTCTGTAGCTTAATATATGCCATTTGCGTCGTGTATGTTAATTCTGTTTGTTACGGAATCTGTTTGTCGTTGACGTTCAGGTTTGTGTCATATGGGAGGACCGTCAAAGGTTCTCAGAATTATTTGTAGGCGGGCACTGGCCTGAACGCCGCATCCCTCGTCCTGGGGAAGCATATATATATATATATATATATATATATATATATATATATATATATATATATATATATATATATATATATATATATATATATATATATATATATATATATATATATATATATATATATATATATATATATATATATATATATATATATATATATATATATATATATATATATATATATATATATATATATATATATATATATATATATATATATATATATATATATATATATATATATATATATATATATATATATATATATATATATATATATATATATATATATATATATATATATATATATATATATATATATATATATATATATATATATATATATATATATATATATATATATATATATATATATATATATATATATATATATATATATATATATATATATATATATATATATATATATATATATATATATATATATATATATATATATATATATATATATATATATATATATATATATATATATATATATATATATATATATATATATATATATATATATATATATATATATATATATATATATATATATATATATATATATATATATATATATATATATATATATATATATATATATATATATATAGTCATAGTCATAGTCATAACCACTTATCATGCCGTCTACTGGAGTTACCGGGCATCTCGCGCCGACAGGTGGTTCCTGCCTCGCTCGATCCCGTGGGTCCCAGGGCTGCCTGAGGTGGCCCACAGCATGACGGAGGACCCAGAGGACCGGGGATACCGGGCAACCAGGCTTTGGGGGCAGTGGCAACTGCAAAGCGTTAGCATTAGCAACGGCGACGGACGCTGGCCCGTTTGTTCGCCGGGGGTAAGGGGGCAAGGCAAAGCAGCGCAGCAGCATCGCAACAAGCAGAAAGCAAGGGCACCTCTGTCCGTCGCAAAGCAGCAACCAAGGAGCAAAGCAGCACGCATGCGGCGAAGCGAGAGCTGACCCTCCATCGTTCACTTTGCCCCGCCACTGTGGAGACACCCAACACCCATGACCCCACGTAATCCATTGTCGTCCGCGTCCTCGAAACTGCCCACCACCCCTGACTCCACGTATCCCTCTGCCAGCACGCACTAGCCCGTATGTGCACAGCCAGGATTTCTGGGAGGCTCCAGCCTAGCCTGGCCCTCAGCTTTCATCGCCCCCATGTCTCCACATTGTACGCCATCTTCCCACCGCACCAGTCCCCTAGTATAGTACAGAAACACGTTACCAACTCCACGTCCCCGTGGCCCCGTGCTGCCCCCACACCCCAGATATATACCATGCTGGCATCCCATGTCAGGGGCCAGCGCCCAGTCTGCATCGAGGCATTCACTTGCCCACATATAATATATCTTGAGGGTCTACAGGGGGGGACGCCGGCCGCTTTGCGACGGGAGTGGCGCAACCCGTGTATATCGCTGGCTGGGATTCGGGCTGGTGGGTGCCGTAGCTTGGTTATCGACCCCCTGTAGGGGTACCCACCAGAGGCTCGCCCCGGGCCGTGGTTACCAGGTGCACCTCATCTGGCCCACATACAATGCCCTGGCGCCTACCCTTGACCCTTACCTGCACTGATTGGCCAGCTTCCGTGGTTGCGCCTCTTCCGCCACAGCAGCGGCCAGGCCGCAGGTTCGGCCCCCACCGACGACGTGGCGAGCCTACTTATAGCATTGGCCCGCGCGTCACCCCCCGGACCACTCAGCATGCCGCTCCCCTGCCCTCCTCGCCTCTAGCCGACCGGACTGGCGCCCCCCAGGGGTAAGCCGTTACAGTGGTGAGGCGACTGCATACTCTTCACTACGACGCCGCGCAGTACCTCTGTTGCCACGCCGACGCCACCTGCTAGCCGCCACGAGACTCACCACTGCAACCACAAGGCCATGGTCAGAGGTTAGACTATGTACATGCCCGCAGGCACGGTCCCTCTAGTTTGTTAACGGGGCCAGGGGATGCCCCCGCGCTCCCCCTGAGTTGTTAGAGGGGTCAGGGGGACACCCCAGTACCGCCATGCATCCCCGTGCTCCCCCACTGTACGGTTCCCCAGTACCGCCGCGTTCCCCCACCGTACGGACTCCAGTACCGCCGCATACCCCCACCATACGGTCCCCTGTACCGCCGCGTACACCCCCACGATGTCAGTACACCGTCATCTGGAACTTCCCCGCTGCTCCCCCACTGTCTGGCTCCCCAGTACCGCCGCGTACCCCCGCCGTACGGATCCCAGTACCGCCGCGTTGACCCCCAAGACTCCAGTACTCCGCCACCTGGAACTCCACGTGCCCCCTGTGAGCGCTCCCTCCAGGCTGCCATGCCGTCTCCACGACGCCCGCCATACTGTCCCCCTGATGACCCCACCGTCATAACCTTCCACGCACACATCTTCGCCCCGTCGCCGCTCCTGGGGCCTGCAGGCTGACCCCGCAACCCCGTGTAACACTCCCAGGGGGCGCCGCAGCGCTGTAACCCCCATACAACTCCGTGCACCCCCGGTGTATCCCGAGCAACCACTCCCAAGACTGCCGTAGCCGGGCCGCCAGTAGAGACCCCGGTGCCATGGGAATACCCTACAGGGGTTTGGGCCTTATTACCCTGGTCGGGACGACCCATGACACCTCACTGTTGTATGCGGCGACCCGGGGCAGGCGGGTGAAGCATCCCTGTCCGACCCTCATGCACGGGGGCAGTACGGCTCACCATCAGGCCGGCACGACCTGTCACATCGCGTTGGCCGTCATACGCCGCCTGCCAGTACCGCACAATCAGGCCGCGTAGGCACTGCTTCTCAGGCGCCACTCCCTCCGCTGCGTCCAGCGTAGGGATGGTAGCTGGTGCACCCACAATTCCCATCCCCATCAACCTGCACCCCCGGCACCCACCACTCCGTCACCATTTCCTCCGTGATGCCACAACCAGAGTATCCGTGAGTCGCCCTCCAGAGCCGCCCACCACAGCATCAGGGGCAGGGCCGCAGACGGCGCTCCAGGGCACCGTACCCCTTCCACTCGGACGCTCTTCAGGCCACCCTGGATAGTCGTCCAGGCACTTGAGGACATCCGTCCAGAGTGCCGCAGTGCCCACCTCGCCTTAGGCCACCCCCTGTCGGCATGCTCCTGACATGTCCCGCACAGCGGGGCGGAGGCACACTGATGAACCCAAACGGACACCGTCCCCCCGCACCCGTGGCATCGCTGCGGAAGCACAGACCGCGATGGAACGCAGCTACCATCACAGCACTGCGACCACAGGTCCTGCCATACATCGCAGCACGCGTCCTGGAGCCCGAGCAAAGCCCCTGTCAGCGTGCGTGCTGTGGCACTACTGAGGAGGCTGCGCCTCACCTCCTCCCACGTGGACACCGGGCGGAGTATCGGTCGTCCGTCGGGCATCTCCGGCAGGCTCTCAAGCAGCCGGGGCCACCGCGCCACCTTGGGGCCGCGCGTGCCATGCGCCAGGAGCTCCCAACCGTAGTCCCGCAAGACCTCCCCGATGACAACAACCCCGTCCTGCTCCGGGCCCCTGGCGGAAGCCAGAACCAAGCGTCGCCCTCCCGCCCGAGCCTCAATGACCGCCCTGAGACCCAGGGTGTCAAGGGTGTGACGGGCATCGGCAGCCACGTGGTCGTCCCCCTCTGGCAGAGAGAACATGGCCTCCGTGACTTGGCCTTGCGCGTTGTCGCCCTGTACCCGCGCCAGCTGCTGGGAGCCCACTAACACTGCCATGGACCGCTGCTCCGTGACCGCCGGTACGGCTCGTCGCAGCTGCCGGTCACATAGCCACAACGTACCCACGTCAAGCACGACAGCCACCGCCAGGACTGGGAGACCGCACAGAGGTTGCTGAAGGACTGGCAGCACCTCGCGAGGCCAGCCCATGACGTTCCCCACAGCTGGATGGTTGGCGTACACATGGAGCCAGGGATCACTCTGGCCGTCAGGGTTTCTCACCTTGGTACCCCGCACCTGGGCCCAGGACTGCGCCGACACCACGCGGGACCACTCCCTGAATGCCGTGATGTCTCGCGCCACCCAGGAACCGATCCACCGGTCGAAGGCCTGCGCCACCGCCGCCATCCAGTGAGGGAACAAGGACAGGGCCTCCTCACGCTCGATGCACGACCGCGACACCAGTAGTGCGTGCAGCGGTGCCCTCAGAAAGGTTGCCCGCAGGTCGCCGGGGAGGCCGGCAAACGGGTTCCACGGCGGACGCTGCAGGATCCTCCCTGCCGGCGGGCAGAAGGGTGTGTCACCGCGCAGGAACGCGTATACCGCCCTCCTTCGATCTTGCATCGGCAGCTGCATGATCTGGGTGAGCCGATGGTTCCTGCGGGCATACACATCTTCCCCAATCTGGACCATGTCCTCCACAAAGAGTCTGGCCTTGGCAGGGCCCCGGGACGACGCCGCTCGCACCGCAGCGAACAGCCGCTTCAGGTCCCCGGGTACGACACCTGCCATCAGGGATTCTGCCCACCTGCAGCCGTGCTCCCTCCACGCCACGAACTCCACCGCCCTGTCCGTTAGGGGTAGCTCCGCCGTGAACTCCTCCACACGCCTGCACAGGAGCCCAGCCACCTCCTCGTCCCGCGCACACAGTAGGCGCATGTGGCCGATGTCCTCCTCCGGCCCCCCACAGAAGATACAGGGGTGGGCTGGTATTGCCACACGCGTGAGCTTCTGTCTCCACCGTCGCATGACCTGCATGGTGGACAAGCGACCGTCACGTGCCCGCAGCATATTCCTGTGCGTTGGGCCGTGGTGCACAGCTCCCAGGGACATCGCCTCGCAGGCGCCAGCCAGTGGCGTGTGCGCCCTGGTGCGTGCCGCTAGCGAACGCCACTCTATCTCCCGGACCTGCTGAAGGGCTTGCATGGATGGTACACGCGGCTCGAGCTCACCATTATCCCCCGGTACCAAGAGGATGGCGTGCTCCTTCGGCAGGACAAGATGGACTGGCGGGGCCATCGCACGGGCCGCGGCAGAGTCCGGTGCCTCAAGCGGGACCGCCGCTAAGTGCGAGCTCTGCCTCACCACCCAGTGGTGCGGCCCCCCAACTCGGCGCGGCAGCCGCCGCAGCCCCTCCACTATCCAGCTCAGTGCATGTTGATTGACCAGATGTGACGTCGGCCCCTTGATGCCACGGTACAGGGCCTCCTGCGCCCTGCGGAGATGCGCTCCTATGACGGACGCATCCACCACGTGTACCGTGCACGCTGACGGGGGCGTGTGCAACAAGTACGCCGCCGCGCCAATGATCTCTGCCTCCGGGACCGTGCCATAGATGGCACCCGTCCACGTGGGGATTCCGTGGCTGGCCACCGCCACATTTGTGGCGTCGTCTCCCTGGGGCGACGCGTCAGACGATGTGACTTTAGTCGCCACTGGCACCCAGCAGTACCGGTGGGGCTCTAGCCACGCCACGTCGGAGTGGGGGCTCTGCACCACCTTTCCCAGAGACGCCGCGCTGGAGGCCTTGAGCTCCGGGGACAGGACCACCCTCGGTCGATACACCGCATGTGGTCTCCAGGCCAGGTCACATCCGCAGACTGATTTGATGGCGTCCAGGGCGGTGGTGTATTCCGCCCCCCAAACCGTTGCGGAGCAGGAAGGCTGGTATACCACGACAGACCCCTGCTCCACTGCGCCACCACCACGCAACGACGTGACGGCGACATGCGGATCATGCGGCACGTTGGACATTCGGACCACTTCCGGGACCGAGTGCTCATCCGGATCCGGGATTGGGCCTGCCGGTAGCAGAAGAACAATTGCCCATTCGCTGCACTTGTGCACCGCCGCGCACGCCCTGGAAAACGCTGGCTGTCCGTGCACAACCCACAGTGGTGGCGGGCTTATGCCGCCCCCGGCGTGAGGAGTGAGTAGGGGGACGGACGCCGGATCGTCTTGCTGCTGGTAGCCCTCAAAGACGTCCCCCAGCAGAAACAGGAGGGCGGCCAGCGGGACGAACGGCATGGACAGCCCCGGGTTGGCCGGGTCCCATCCTTCCTCCCTGTATCCGCCCACCACATACACGTCCCCCGCAGCGGACTGTCTATTGCGTTTGCTGGCCTTCTTTCGGCGCACTGGGTGAATGAGCCGGTGAGTCAACGGACCGGGCAGCTGCGGCCGGAAGACGTCGCGAAGCCCCGTGAGCCACACGTGGTCCAGCTGGTGGGGTCCTACTCCCGCGTGCGGAAGGTGCAGGTGGTCCTCGTGGCACTCCTGTAGCTGGACCGCCCAGTGCCCAGGCGCAGGGCAGGGGAGCCGCGCATGCAGGAGGTCATTTGCGGGATCAGTCAGGGACTGCACTGCCGCATCTGTGCGGGGCCCCGAGAGAACGCAGATGTCCCTACCCTTGAAGGCGTAGGATTGGGATACCCACTTCCGCCCCGCCCACTGCACTTGCGGCAGATGGGCGTGTACACACGAGTACACCGACGATGGCATGAGAAGCCCCACGCGCAACGTCCCCATCGCCCTGAGCACCCTGTCCACCCACGTATTGCCAGCGTGTGTGGCGAATGACGCAGAGGGCACCATGAACTGCCCGCACACTCCGTACTGCACGTGCATGTCTCGGAGCATGGCCCGCAGCTCATCACGGACCGTCATCGACCTGTGGTGGGTGAGCTGAGCCACGGTCGCCACGACGGAGTCGCGGCATATAACCTGGACATCTGCCAACCGTAGCCCATGACCTGACCGCACCGCCACGTTGGACAGGTCCTTGGGCAGCTTCTCGAACTGCAGGGCCGCAGCCTTGATGGCAGTATTCAGCTTGACCACCGCCTCCGCCGTGTCGGACAGGTAGGGCGCCGCGTACCGCACGATGCCACCAACCACGGCCGCCATCACCTCATGAGGCACCGACGCCGGCCCCAGCGTGTTCTTGCACCAGCCCAGCAGGGCTTCACACCGGAGTACATGTTTCTCCTTCATGGTCGCCATCCCCCTGGGATCGAGGCGCAGGCCCAAGTATGGTACCGTGCCCTTGGCACGTAAGCATACCCATGGGGCCGCTGTGTCTCCCGGGTTCAGGTATACCATAATCGAGTGGATGCGAGCAGTACTGGCATAGGCGCATTTGCTCACGTTGAGGGACATGCCCATGTCCGTGAGATACCGCGCTATCATTGCCGCATACTCCAGGAATTGCGGCAGGGAGTGCGCTATCAGCAGGAGGTCATCACAGTACGCCTGTACCAGGGGTGGCACCGCGTGGCGAGCATCTCCCCGCGCCTTACAGGCAAGGCTCCGCAGGAGAGGCTCCAATAGGAGGAGGTAGAGCACAGCGCTCTCCGCACTGCCCTGCCGCAGGCCCCTGTGGAGCCGTATGCTCGGCGTCGGGCCATGCGCAGTGACGATGCGCACCAGGGACCCGCAGCTGAGGGTGTGGAAGAGCCTGATGAGCTCCTCCGGGACACCCATGTGGCGCAGGAGGAGCGCCAGTGCTCCGTGCGGCGCTGTGTCAAAAGCTTTCGACACATCGAAGGCCAGGACGTGGTTTTCCTCCATCCCACGCTGCAGCCTGCGCTGGGCCAGGAACACCGGGGCAGCCGCCGTGGAGCCCGGCATGGCTCCGAACTGCCAGTCCGCGGCCAGTCCCTTGCGTGCCAGAACAGCTGTGAACCTCCGCATGAGGGGGGTCATGAGCATTCGCATGTCTTGCTGCCCCAGCGCTATCGGCCTGTACTCGTCCAGGTTGCCCGTGGCTGTGCCCTTGGGCATCAGCCAGATAATGGCCTCGTGCCAGGACTCCGGGACATCCGCACCCCGCAGGATTGCCCTGTACGCATGCACCAGGAGCCCCTGCACCGGTTCAGGCAGCTCTGCTATGAGGGCTGCCGTGACCCGGTTGGACCCCGGAGCTTTGTCGTCCGCCACGGCCTGCCTCACGGCGTCTTTAAGGTCCTGCATGGTGTAGTCCTGTACCGACCTCCACTCTTCCGGCACCCCTTTGGGAATGTGGGCCCGGACCAGCCGCTCGAAGGCCGGCAGGTTCACTGGCCGCTTGGCGTACAGCGCCTCCCAATACCTCTGGACCTCGCCAATGACGTCCGAGGCCTCCAAGAGCACCTTCTCCGACTCGCGGACGCGTACGGACCATAGGCCTGACGGGGCATAGTTCACCACGTTGATGGCCCCCCGTATCGCCGTCCATCGGAGCTGCAGGTCCGGTACCCTGCCCCGCCAGTAGTCCTTGATGGACCGGCGCCTGTTGCTCCTGAGGACATCCCGCAGCTCCTCCACGCGTGTCTCCAGCTGGCGGAGCTGTTGGTCCAATGCGGCACGCAGGTCCTCAACCGAGGCGGGGGACAGGTCGGGGTCCACTCGCCGGAGGTGCTGTAGCAGGGCAGTCGCTTCCTGGGAGTGGAGTCCGGCCGCCGCCGCGTCCCGTTGCCACAGCTGATGGGCACGCCAGGCCAGGGCCTGCTGATCCGAGAGGCCCTGGTCCAGCGACGCTTCCGTTTCCGCCTGCCCGTGTGGGTACTGCGGGTCCACGCCGGAAGGCATGCGCACTCCCGTGACCCTGGACACGTCATCACGGAAGGCGTAGAGCAGGTCAAAGACCGCTTGCACCTCCGACGTGCCCATGGTGGCAGTGTCCTGGTCCGATGAGAGCCACGCCTGTAGCCGCTGATCCCCGCAGGCCTTCTGCAGTACTGCCGCCACCGCCTCACGAACCCCCGGGGAGTCCGGGCGTATGGCGTGCAGCCTGCCCTGGGCGTGCGAGTAGGCCATCCTGGTGACCCTCTCTTTGCCAGCCACCGCTAGCGGGATGTCCAGGACCACAGGGCCATGATCCGACCCCAGCGACGCTGGAGACCGCCCCGGCGCCAAGTGAGGGCGCTCACGCGCCGCCCACGGGACCAGAGGCGAGTTCAGAAGGAAGGAGTCCAGTCGGTGCCCCGCCCTCGTGGGCCTCCTGTCCTCCTCCCGTTCCGGGCCTGCCCTGCGGAAGCCACACGGTTCCCACAGGGCTTGGAACCTCCTCGTGGTAGGGTGCCACGGGGACTCCAGCCACACGTTGAAGTCCCCTCCGAGGAGCACGGCCCTGGTGCCACCCGCGCTCTTGGCCGCCGCGTACATGGCCACGTCAGCCCAGAAGGACGCCTTAGACGCCCAGGAGTCGCCGCCGCTACCCGGGCCGTGGACGTTGATGACCGTGAGGGTGCCACCTGCGGTCACCACATCCAGGGCCATGGCCTTGCCCGGCACGATGTCCACGATGTCTCGAACCTCCTCCGCGGCGAACACGTCCGCCCGAAGGGCAATCAAGAGCCCGCCGCGCACCGCCGCCGCCGACGCCGCCTGGGCATCCACCCCTGGGTATGTATGGTACCCATGGTGACGCCACTGGTTCTCGGAGTGCACCACACCCTGAGGGTCCTGCAGGCCAGTCTCCTGGAATAGGCCCGAATAGGCCCAGGATGGCACCCTCGGCCTTCATGATACCCGCCGCCACCGCTTCACCGTCGAGCATACCTGGGGTCACTGGTACACCGTCCCCCCGCATCGAGCCCTGGACGTTCCAGGACACCGCCGCTCTGGTGTCGGAGGCGGGGCCCCTTCATGGCTGCACGTGTGGATCGGGGCCCCCCGCCGGATCCGGATCACTGGACGGAGAGGGGCCACCAGCAGGCTCTGGGGGACCACCTGCATCCGGCGCGGGTGGCTGGCGAGGTGGCCCCTGACCCCGTGGGCCTCCGCCCGAGGATGTCGTCGCCTGCTGAGACCCGGCAGATGCGGCGGGCTCCCCCTCAGCCTGCCCGCCGGACGTACTTGCCGCCGTACTCCCCGTAGAAGTCACTGCCCCACGCCGCGCTGCAGACCCAATCGCCCGAGACCGTGCTGCCGACGGCGACGCCCCGCGCCCCGCCGCAGGGCGGGCACCCGTGGGCAGCGTGAGCGCTCTGGACTCCGCCTGGGCCGACGCGAAAGGCCCCGCCTGGCCCCCCGGCATAACGCCAGCCAGCATGGCCGGCGCCTGGTCCCGTTGTGCCGGATCAGTCACATGGTCCCGCTGGATGTGGTCTAGCAGGTCCTTGGGGTGGAGGTGGGTAGGCCGGCAGTGCGTGCCAGCTTTCCATGTGCAGTGACCAGCCCCATCCAGCCGAGACCAGGGGCAGACGTTGATCGTCTTTGTCCCACACTGATCCGTGGCCAAGTCACCGCCGAAGTGCCGCAGCACGTACCGAATGTTGACATAGGCGCCATACTGAGGCGGGGGGCTCCTCTTGGGCGGCGGCTGGGGCGCCGCTTTCGGGGCCTGCTTCGCCGCCGCAGCCGGGGGCGCCGCAGGCCGCACTGGTGGCACGCTTGGTGGTTGCGGTAGGTGCAGCATTCCCCCCCCGGGAAACTGCTCATCCACCCAGCGGCGCCACGCGTCGGCGAACTTCTCACGGTCGCCCTCGACCCTCCACCTGGAAGTGGAGAACGCCCGGAGCCACGGCCCCATGTTCTCCGCCATAACCAGGCGGAGGGCATCTCCTCCGCTCTGCCGGCGGAAGCGTGTCGCGGCCGCGCCTGCCACGGTCCCCTGGAGGTACAGCGCGTCGCCCCCGTCGCCACTCAGTGTACTAAGGTGCAGGGCCTCCAGGTCGGCGGGGCGGACCGTGAGCACCGTGCCCTGCCCGCGATCGTACAGGCGCAGCGCCGAGGAGTGGGGCTCCAACGCCGCCACAACCCAGTACCACGCCCGCGACGCGCTATGCAGCAGTGCAAGCGAGGCTGCCGGCCTGTTGCTGGATGACTGCGCCGCCGGGGCCCTGGGGAGGGCCGCCGCGTGACCCTGCAGCGCCCTGCATATGCCAGCTGCATGCTCAGCCTGCCACATGTTGCTCGGGACTACGGGCCAGACGTCCTGCCCCTGGACCACTGGCGGCCGCGTGACCTCCACGAA
This sequence comes from Eutreptiella sp. 'Long Island Sound 2002', assembly GCA_964036045.1. Classification (NCBI taxonomy): domain Eukaryota; phylum Euglenozoa; class Euglenophyceae; order Eutreptiales; family Eutreptiaceae; genus Eutreptiella; species Eutreptiella sp. 'Long Island Sound 2002'. Next base: position 40,693,241 of record OZ038381.1, on the reverse strand, counting down.
GACCGCCGGCGCTGGCGGGATGTCCTCGGCCGTGCACCTGTGCGCCCTGCGCACCGGCCCCAGCCCACTGAGGCACTCCTGGAACACCCGGTAGCAGGCCGGGCCCCTGGACTGCTGCCTCCTGAGCCGGCACGCGGTGACTACGACCCACTCCAGTCCCCCCGTTTCCACCCGAACACAGGCCCAATACTCCGCCCCCTCCAACACCACCAGCCGCCCCATATCCGCCATGCCCACCGTATGGGTGGAGGACACGCTCTCCACCCTCAGCCACCGCTTGGCGCTCTCTTCCCACGGCTGGGGGGCATGCATCCGCTGCTGCTGCATCGCGTCTTGCACGTGCTGCAGGGACACTGTCGCCAGCATGGACATCCCCCCGTCCGACGCCGCTGCCATACACAGTAGGGCATGTTGCATGCGCGCCCCGGGCAGCCCCACGTTGTGCGGGACGTTTGCCAGGTCCAAGGGCGCGCGGGGCGCCGGCAGGGCCTCCAACACCGCCGCAGGCAGCTCCCCCAGGGACGGCAGACGCGCGATGGGCCCCATGTCCCTGTTGAGGACCACCGCCGCCACCCACCGCCTGTCCAGCGCGGACAGGAGGTTGCCCGGCCTCGGCACCCTGAGGAGGGTACCGACGGCGGACATGAGGGCGCACACGCCACAGTCCTTGGTGTTGCCGGCCGGCTGCTGCACCTGCGCCGCCCGGGCCTCCGCCAGCAGACGCTCCGCACCCGGCCATCCCGCCCTCTGGCCCCTGGGTGCCATGCGCATCGTCCGGACCGCCATGTCCGACGTGTGCGGCCATTGGGGCGGGGCCCCCGACACCACAGGCCGGCCCAGCGGGTCCACTGCCAACCGCGTGTCAGGGGCCACGAGGTGGTGGGCCGTCCAGTGCCGCATGTCCGGCGTCTCCAACCGGTCGAGGTACACCGCCTCTGAGCCCCCCAGCTCGACGTACCTCGCAATGAGGAGGGCAGCCGGGGTTTGGTCGTGCCGCTGGCCTTCCCACCCCTCCCTCGGGAGCATCATGGCGTGGGGGGCCAGGCACTGCACCACGTCGGCTGCCAGCGCGACCACGTTCTCGCTGAGCTCCACCCCATGGTCCGCGGCCACCAGGAATTGGTGCCTGGGCTCGGAGTACACTCGCTCCAGGGCGCCCCGCAACCCAGCTGGCGGGGGAGAGGCGTCTCCGCAGCCCCGCAGCCAGGGGAGTGCGCCCGGGAGGTGCCGCCCCGCCCCTCCTGACCAGACGGCGGCCCTAAGGACCGGCAGGTCCCGCCAGACAGCCACTGCGACCTGATCGCGCCAGGGCTGCGGCTTGTTGGCACCCCACTGGAGGACGGCCACTACAGCATGCGTGGTCAGGGGCTCCGCCGTGAGCTGCAACGCCGTCCCCCCGTCGGTCTCGATCACCGTGCCCCTTGGGGCAGTGAAGACGTGGCCATCGGCCCCACGGACCGCCACCCATCCCCACAAGACCGCCACGGTCTCCCAGCTGGGGTGGTTGGTCCTCCTGGGCAGGACCACCACCGGTGGGCACGGGCCGTTGGCGGCCCACACGCGCCATTCCACTCCCACAAGACGCTCGTGACCAGGGGGCCGGTACACCTGGGGCCACGCGTCTGGGAGCTGGCGATGGACAGCGGTCCACACGTCAGCCCCGCCAGCCCGCGTGAACTGAAGTCCCCCCAGGATGTCCCCGTCCACAGGGCTGGGGAGGCGGGCGGTGCGAACTTCCAGCCCCTGACTCAGGCGAAGCCCTGGCCCCTCTGGGTCTCCCAGCAGCGAGACCTCCGGGTCCGTGGTCGCAAGACGAGCCGCCACCGTGGGGAGATGCAGGGAGACAGTCCACGGCTGGACTGAGACGGGCTCGCGAGGGAGGTCAGGGCAGGCCGCCACAGCACTGCCATCCCTCGCCCAGCTGAGCGCCCTGTCCCACCACTGCGCCCACGCACCCGGCGCTGCCGGCAACGACCAGGACAGGTACGTCACGACCGCCTTAGCCTGCCACTCGCGAGGGTCCATGCCGGCAGGATGTGTGTGCCACGTGCACACCCATCCCAGGTTGGCCTCCTGGACGGTGACCATGTCCCTCCACGGGACCACCGGGAACGGAGTGAGCAGGGCCGCCATGCCACACGGCAACGCCACCGCCCACTCGGTCAGGCCCCCACTCTCCACCGCATACACCACCGCCGGGAGTCCTCCCCCCTGCGCCTTTACCACCGCATCCTGCAGCAACGTCCCGTGGCCCCTGCCGTGGTCCCGGCTGCGGTCCAGGCTGAGAGCCCCCACACGGGCCATGGCCTGGAGGATCAGGAGCAACTCCTGGGGTACTCCCCGCGGCACCGGCGGCGGGGGGTGGGCGTACCGGCAGGCATCTGCCCGCATGCACCATCCCTTGGCCCAGTGCCTGCAGGTTTCCTCCTCCCCCGTCTTCGGCCCAGCCTTATCCGCCACCCCCGGCTCCCTGGGGCTCACCTCACGCGCTTCCTTCGCCCCCACGATAACCAGCTCCTCGTCCTGCTCCCCGGCACCCTGCGCCTCCTCACCCTTGAACCCCGGCTCCTCGTCCTGTTCCATGGCGACCTGCGCATCCTCACTCCCCCTGCGCTGGTCCTCCTCCTCCAGTTCCTCCGTCGTCGGCGGCGGGCCCGCAGCATCCGAGATCCTCGCCAGGGCCGCCGCCACAATGGCCTGCACGTCCACCTCCTCCCTGGCCACCTCCGGCTGATCCTGCTGCTGCTCCTCCCCCGTGGGCTGCTCTTGCCCCACCCCGTCACCGCCACGGCCTGCTTCCCCGTCTCCTCCCACCGGGATCGCGCGTTCGGACCCCTGGGGGGCGGCGCTCCCGTCGAGGCGCGTGCCCACCACCACCAGCAGCTTGAGGTCACCGCCGCGGCTCTCAAGGCGGTAGCTGCTGGAGGTGGGGACGAGGACCGCCCCATCCCCGGTCAGCAGCAGGCGGTCCGCGCCGAACACGACCTCTGCACCCTCGGGGTGCAACGCCACCAGGAGCGCATGGGACCCCAGCGCCTGGGGTGTGAGGGGCCGCCCAGCCTGCTCGCGACGCCAAGCGTCAGCCCCACCCCGCCACAAGGCCACGTACAGGCCTTCGTCCCGCCGCACGTCCTCCAGCCCTGCCTCGCCCATCAGGCGCACCACGGACAGGCGCACCGACAGGGGGAGGCTTTCCTGGGGCTCGGCCGCCCGGACATCACCGGGGTGATGACCCAGGACCGCCGCATCCCCCAGTTGGACACAGCGGACCTGGCCGTCGCCCGGGGACGCCGCTGCCAGGGCCATCTCCCGGGCGACCTGCCCTGGGCGCTGGAGCTCATAGCGCTCCAGGGCGCTCGCCAGCATCTCTGCCCCCCGCTGCCCCGTGCCCGTGAGGCGGTGCCTGTGGGCGCCCTCGGCCGCATGGTACCTGCAGTGCCGCCGCTCACAGCTCCCCAGGGGAGGGGGCGGCACCGCAGTGGGCATGGGCCGCAGCGGCTCGTTGGCCGGGTCCTCGTCCATGCCGGCGTAGACGTCGGGCCCGGCGTCGTCCTCAAACATGAGGGCCAGCGCCGACTCGCCGGGCCCGTATGCCTCCTCGTCCTCCACTTCCTCCGCTTCCTGTCCCCCCTCCGCCCCGTCCCCGGCTGCGACCACCGCCGGCGGCGTGTCCGGCCGCGGCGGGAAGGGCGCCAGAGGCCGCTCGTCAGCGCCTCCGCCCCTTGCCGCCTCCGCCGCGTCCAGCCGTGCCCGCAAGTTGTCGGGCAGCCGGGCCCAGCTGGTGCCCGCATGGAGGTCCATGCTGTACGCCAGCCCCGCCGGACACGGCACACCGGGTGCCACCTGGCGCCACTCCCGCCACTCCCACATCCACTCCTCCACTCCTTCCCCCTTGGCACGTCCCCCACTGGGCTCCACAACCCCGCCGCCCTCCGCTGGCGTTTGCGCCTTCGGCACACCCCGCCCCGCGTCCTGTCACCCCGAAGAAACCGCCCTCCGTCGACGTCTCCTTGGCCCCGTCCGTCCTCGGGGCGACAGCCGCGAGCGCCTGCGCTATTAGCTCGCCGGCGTCAGCCCCTTCCGGCGCGGCTCCCCCACTCCTCACGGCCGTCCGCCGGTACTCCTCCAGGGCCTGCGCGAGCAGCTCGCTGATGCCTCGCGGGCCAGCCACTGCCGCCTCCTGCGCCGCATCCTCCCCCGCTTGTACCCCCATCGTAGTCCTCCCCGCGGGGGCCGCGCCCTGCATCCCACCCGGCACCACTGGCTCCGGGCCCGTCGGCACCACGGGCGGGGCCTCGCGCGGCACGGCTGGGTCCGGCATCTGGACCGTCCGCGGTGGCGACCCCGCCGCGGGAACCTCCGGTTGAGGCTCTGCCAGGGGCGGCGCAGGTGCCCCCATACTCTTCGCCTCGCCCGGGGGCACACCATGTGCCTCCCCTTGCGACACCCCCTGCTGCTGGGCGCCCCGCCCCGGTCCTGGAGCTGGCACCGGTACCGGCACCGACACGGCGTGCTGAGGCATCGGCCGTGAGTGCCGCTGGGGCGGGGGGCGAGGGCATTCCACATGCAGGTGCGGACTGTGATGGTGATGGTGACGGTGAGGGTGGACGGGGTGCCGTGGCACAGCCTCTTGCGACACCCCCTGTTGTTGGGCGCTCCGCCCCGGCCCAGGCACCGGTACCGGCTCTAGCACCGGCATTGTGTGCTGAGGCCGCCGTGGGTGCTGCTGGGGTAGGGGATGTGGGTACTCCACATGCTGGTGTGGACGATGTTGGTGATGGTGATGGTGAAGGTGGACTGGGTGCTGTGGCCCAGCTCCTTGCGAAACCCCCTGCTGCTGGGCGTCCCACCCCGGCTCAGGCACCGGAACCGATTCCGGCACCGGCATCGTGTGCTGAGGCGTCAGTGATTGCTGCTGGGGCAGGGAATGTGGGCACTCCACTTGCTGGTGCGGATGGTGATGGTGACGGTGACGGTGAAAGTGGACGAGGTGCTGTGGCACAGCCCCTTGCGACACCCCCTGCTGCTGGGCACTCCGCCCCGGCCCAGGCACCGGCACCGGTTCCGGCACCGGCACCGTGTGCTGAGGCGGTCTTGGGTGCTGCTGGGGCAGGGGATGCGGGTACTCCACATGCCGGTGCGGATGGTGATGATGATGGTGATGGTGTAGGTGGACAGGGTGCTGTGGCACAGCCGCCAGATGGTGGTGAAGGTGAAGATGGACGGGGGGCTGTGGCACAGCTGCCGGGTGTACGTGTTGGTGTGGGAGGTGATGCTGCATCATGGGGAACCCGACGGGGTGATGAAGTAGGTGATGGAGATGAAGTTGGTGGTGGTGGTGAGTCCCAAAGGGCGGGATGGGCATGGGCCCGAGGCCAGGGGGCGGCGGCATCGGAAACGCACCCGGCGCCGCATACCCCGGCTGCCCCGCCAACCCCACCGGGGGCCGTCCGCGCTGCGCGTCCTCGAGCTGCCCGAGATCTTGTAGACATCGGAGTAGTCGGTTGAGCAGGTGCACCCCGAACGGCACCGTGCCCGCTGCGAACCGCGCCTGAACGTCGGGCGCGTTGTACGGGTGGGGATCGCGGGCCAACATCTGCCGCAAGCAGACGTCGACGAAGTGGTCCCACCCGTTGTCCCTGGCCGGACGGTCCGCGTCCACGCGCGCCTGGAACGCCGCGTACGTGTGCGGCCCGTGTCTGACGAGATCAGACACTGTGTCTACCAGGCGCCGGGCACGTCGCCGGAAGGCTGGCAACTCCGCGGGATTGGTGGGGACAGATAGCGACATTTAGCTAACGAAGGCTGTGTGAGCTAAGGACACGGGAGAACGGGTGGACTCCATGGCCCTTCCCGCTTGCCGTTGGCGTATGGTTGCACGACACTTCGCACGACACAGCTGCGCGCCCCCCTTGCTCGCCCCTTCTCCCCTCCGTGTTCCTGTGCCCCCGACTGTGCTCGCTTGGTGTGCCCCTTGGCCCTTGGGTTGGGGGGGGGGGGGGGCGCCCGACGCTGGCTCTGGTCCCTCCCCCCGGGAGTTTCCCCACGGGGGGGCCGATGCATGCACTCCCCGTCAGGGTGTAACTCTGTTGTACGGGCCGTCCATTTGTACCCGCTCAGTACAAATGGACCTGCGTCGTAACCAGGTACGTCGGCCCTTCCCCACACCGGGGTCGGGTACACTGTGGGTCTCTGGGGAGTCCTTGCGGGTTAGGCACGTCTCTTGCTTACCCCGATGGACGGTGTGCCCTACCCGCAGCCCCTCACAGGACACGAACCGCAGTACGTGCCGTGGGGAGTGCTCCTGGTCAGGCCCATTGGCCACCCCCCCAGGCCGGTGCCACCTCGGGCCGCTGGCCATCGGTCCCGGGCGTAACCCACCTTATTGCTCGCGCTCAGATGGGGCCGATACGGACACCGGGGGGGCCCCCAAACCCCAGAGGTCGGGTACCTCACCAGCGTCGTTCGCGGGCCCTTGTCACCCCGCCCCCCCCCGTTGGTCCCTGCTCCCCTGCTTACATCCCCAGGGGCCCTGGCCCCTTGCTGTGCCCCCTGGCTCCCGCCCTGTCCCGTCTGCCCCTGCTGCCTGTCCCTGCTCCGGCATGTTGGTGTCCTTGGTTGCTCGCTTTGCGTTTTTTTTTTTTTTTTTTTTTTTTTCCTCGTCGCCCTCGCCCTTTCTGCGGGTGGGCGTCGGAGAAGGAGGCGGGGGGGGGGGGGGGTTCTCGCTGTCCTCCCTTTTGCGCAAGCACGTCGGAAGCACGGCGCAGGCACGAGGCTCGGCACTTGTCCCTCCGCTGGGGGGGGGGGGTTGCCGTGTGGCCCCCGTCGTCACCCTACCCTTCCTGCGGTTGCACCCCCGGCGGTCCCCCCGTGGGGGCTTGCACGGCGCGTGCCCCCCTTGGGCACGGTCGTCTCGCCCCTCTGTCTCTCCACCCCGCCGCGGCGTCCCCGGGGGGGGGTCCGCCGCGCCACCGTCATCCCTCTTGTCCCCTCGCCATCTCCCCGCTGCCCTCGCCCCTGTCCTTGGTGGGTGCGGGAGGTGGGGGCGAGGGGGGGGGGGTGCGCCCTTGTTGCCCTTCCTCCGGCGTAAGCACGTCGCAGGCACGGCACTGGCACGCGGCACGGCACTTGTCCTCCTGCTGGGGTGTGAGGCACGCCGCGTGGCCCTTGCCTTTGCCCTGTCCACGCTGCGTGCTCTCCCCCGGTGCCCTCCCCGCTGGTGAGGGGGGGCCGCTGCCCGCCCTTCCCTTCCCGCAACCCCCACCCTTGGGGGGGCGGAGGCTTGTGGGGGGGGGGGGCCTTGTCGTTTTCCTGCCGTTGCCCTCGCGTCGTAGGCACGAGGCGTGGTTTTCGTCCCTCTGCAGGGGGGGGGGGGGTTAGCCTCGCGGCTCCCTCCGTCGCCCCTTCTATCCTACGCCCGCACCCCCGGTGGTCCCCCCGCCGGGGCTTGCACGGAGCGCGCCCTCTACGGGCACGGTCGTGTGGCTCGTCTCGCACTCTCCTTCCTCTGCCCCCCCACCCTGCCGCGTCGTCCTCGGGGGGGGGGGGAGGGGGGGGGGGCGGTTTTCGCCCCCTCCCTTCCCGCATTCGCCCTCGGGGGGGTGGTGGTGGGGGGGGGGGGTGGGGCGCCCTTTTCGCCTCCCATCCGTTGCACGCACGTCGCAGGCATGTCGTAGGCACAGCACAACCACGGGGCGAGGCACTTGGCTGCCGCGGGGGGGGGGGTCTCCCTTTGGGCCTTCCCGCCCTGCTCCATGGTAAAGGCCCCGCACTCCAGGATCACCAGCCGCTGTTGCCCCCTCGGCGGTAGTCGCCGCGTCTCCGCATGGTGCTCAGTGTCCCGTGCCTGCTCCCTCCTGTGCCCATACTTACTGGAGGAAGCACGTACCCGGGTGGATTCGGAAGATGATGAAGTGCGGGCAGCGGGGAGGACTTACCGTACGCCTCGAAGGCTTCTTGCGCCATCCGCCGCCCTGGACGAGGGGTGGGCCCCTGTTTCGGCACCCAACAGCCCGGGGGGGGCCGACCTCCCATCCTCTCCCTGGTGCCTGTGTATCCACTTCCGAGCGCCCTGATACCGTTGCCGTGGTATCAGTCCGCTGGAAGTGGCGGCTACAAAGCGGCCGGGCGCTCTCGTCCCCCGGGCCTCTGCCACCCCCGAGCGCGATGGAGGCCCCTGAGGTCCTATGGCAGAGACGCGGGGAGGCGGATGGGGGATTCATTTGTGGCATCCCCTGGCCACCTAGTTAATCAGTACAGTTCAATTTACGCCGCAGGGGGCCCACCGGTTGGCGCCGCTGGTGCCCGTCCCCTCTGCGTCACACGCTCTGCAACAGGCGCAGGGGGTCCAGTGGATGGCGCCACTGGTGCGCGTCCCCTCTGCGCCACTGGTGGGGTCACTGCACGGGAGGCCCTACGGATGGCGCCGCAGGTGCCCGTCCCCCCGTGTCGCTTCCTGCTTCCTGTCCTAGGCGTGACGGACATGACATGACGCATGGATGAGGTCAGAGTAGGTTGCAGGACGCGCACGGCGCACGGCACGACGTTTGGCAACTATCCCCTACCCTGCCCCCGCTGCTCCCTCCCTCGCCCCCTGTGCTCGCCTAACGCTGCGCTTGCCCCTGTCCCCCTCGTCGCCCCCTCTCTCTGCTCTGGCCAGCCCTTTGTGCCCCTGTCTCCTTGTCCTCGTCTTCGCTGTACCCTCCCCGCCACACACCTCTCCCTTTCCCTCTCCCCCTTGCCTCCCCCTGGCGCCCCGGCCCCCAGGCTTGTGGCTCGCTGGTCGCTCCGCACTCCCCTGCGGCCTTCTTCACTCTTCGCCCGCCTTGCCTCCCCCTCCCTCTCCTGCCCTGTGTCCCCTCTACCTCTCGCTGGCCACCGTGTAGGCAAGTCGCACGCACGCACCTGGCCCTCGTGGTATGTCTCTACGCTGCGCTCCGCCTTGTCCGGTGCCCCCGCGTACTGCGGGCGGCTCGCTCGGCAGTGGGGCACCTTTGTGCTTCTGCCCCACGCCCACCCCTTCATGCCGCCGTGGCACACCCTCGTCCCTGCCTTGCCTTCTCTGCCCCTCCGCCCTCCGGCCAGCGCGAGCACATTGCGGAGCATTTCGCGTGGCAGCGCCCTCCCTTTGCCTCCTCTCTCTGTCCTGGCCCCTCGGCCCTGTCCTGCCCCCTGTCTGCTCACACTCCTTCGTCCCCACTTGCCCCCCTTCCCTGGTCCCTTGGTCCCTGGCCCTCTGTGTCCCTGCCCTCGTCTGCCCTTTACCCCCCCGGCATGCATTTCGCGGAGCAACACGCGAGGCACCCCTCACTCCCCCTTCACCTTGCCGCTCCCTGGTTCTCTGGTTCTGTCTGCACCGCAGCCCGCGGCTTCTCCCGCCCTACCTCCCCCTCCCTCCCCTGCCCTTGCCCCTCTCTATTCTTACCTGTTGTCCCCTCGCTGGACACTTTGTCGGCATGTCGCACGCATGTCGCAGGTTCGCTTCCTGCCTCTCCCTTCCTGCCCCGCCCTTTCCCCCCTCATCTCCACGCAGTTGCATGCATGTCGCAGGCACGCACCTGGCCCTCGTCGTGTGACTCTACGTGGGGCGGACCTCTTCGCGGCAACGCGCCGCGGCTCCCCTCCTTGTCCATTGCCACTGCGCATTGCGGGCGGCTCGCTCGGTGGTGGGGCACCTTTGAGCTTCCGCCCCACGCTCGTTCTTTCGTGCCGTCGTGGCACCTGCCCTGCTCTGCTTTCTCTGCCCCTCTGCCCTCCAGCCAGCACGAGCACAATGCGGAGCAATTCGCGTGGCAGCGCTCCCTCTTCGCCCTCTCTCTCTGCCCTGGCTCCTTGGCCTCGTCCTGCCCCCCGTCTGCTCGCCCTCCCTCGTCCTCTCGTGCCTCCTAGGTCCCTTGGTCACTGGCCCTCGGTGTCCCTGTCCCCGTCCTCGCTTCACCCTCCCTGCTTACACTTCGCAGAGCAATTCGCGAGGCACCCCTCCAACTCCCCCTCCACCTTGCCTCTCCCTGGCGCCCTGGTTCCGTCCGCACCGGCCCGCAGCCTGCGGCCCTCTTCTCCCGCCCTATCTCCCCCTCCCTCCCCTGCCCTCTTCCTCCTCCACACTCCGCAGTACACTTCGCAGGACACTTTGTTGGCATGTCGCATGCATGTCGCAGGCACACGCCTGGCCCCTCCCTCTCCGCCCTGCCCCGTCCTCTCTCTACACTACGCAGGACACTCCGCAAAACACCGTGTCGACACTTCGCACGCATGTCGCAGGCACGCACCTGGCCTTTATTGGCGGCGTCGTTGGGAGGGCCGGCTCCACGCTGTGACCGCCCGCCGCTGCCGCAGCCCCCGCGGGAGCCGCTGCCGCGGGCAGCCACTCCATATGCCGCGGGGGGCGCGGCCCTGGTAGGCCCCGGCTGCCCCCCGGCCAGGGTTTCGCTGTACCCCCCGCGGCGCCTGGTCGCCGGGGGGGATCCATCACAAATATCTGCAAGACATCGAAAAAAAATAGATATATATATATATATATATATATATATATATATATATATATATATATATATATATATATATATATATATATGTATATATATATATATATATATACATATATATATATATATATATATAGATATATATAATACAACTTCCGTCTGTATCGCGAACAGGCGGCGCGCGCGCGTTGGGTCTGGCATCTGGCGGATTTTGCGATCTCGGTTTCTGCCACCGGAAATCGATCTGAATGCATTGCTGTGGGAAATTTATAAAGCGAAATACACCTGTGAAATTGTCATGCGCCAAACAGCGCGATTTACGGGTCGGCGGTACATATCCGCAATTTTGGCAGCTTGGCGCAAAGTGCTCAAGTTTGGATGCCAAAATCGTGAACAAGGTCCAAGAGAACATTCACTGAATTTGAGATCTGAATCTTGTTGGATTTTAATACATGAATACATGTCACCGAGTTTGATCATTTTGTGAGCTTAGAATGCAAGCTTAGAGCTCAGCCGGCTTAACATGCTAACATGGTCATACGACATGGCTAAAGTATTGAACCCACTACATTTCCAAGTCCATCTGCACCAAAACGACTTGCAAAACATCAATTTTGCCCCTTCTGGCCTCTTTTTGCCACATAGGTTGGGGGCACAGACGTTGAAAAGTTAAGTTGTTTCCGATTCATAGCATTGCCAAGGTGTCTTATTGCGGACGACATCGTAGCCCAAAGATGTTGTAGACACGAAGCGCCAAGGGTTGAGGGCGACGGGGCCAAAGGCCCCCTTGCCAAAAAGAGGGAGCAAAAATAGATGGTAAAATAAGTTTTCCCGGTTTTTTGACAACCTGTTTTAAGCTTGGCTATGTGTGCCGATTGTTGGGGCAACTATCGCGTGCCCATCGGTGCCAAGGCAGTAGTGGGGCACTGCGCCACGCCCCAACCCCCAGGCTAGGCAGCCTCCGCGCCAGCCCAAGGGGGTCCCCCTGGCGACAAGCCAGTAGCACGGGCCCGGCGGCGCCGGCGCCCCGGGCGACCACGCATTAGGGGGGCGACGCGGTGGATAAGCGCCCGCAGCCACGGCTGCGAATTGATGCACTGACCGGGGAGTGGCGAAACGGGGAAGCCGGGGAGGGACGGGGCTCCGAGCCCTGTGAACCCGGAGGACCCCGCCACCAGGCAGGAGGTGCATCTTCGAGGGCCCCCCACTAGGACCCGGTGGGGAGGATATCACCTGGCCCGACCAGGTGGCCCCCCGGGGTCGAAAGGCGTCTGGTACCCGCAAAATTAAACCTCAAACCTCAAACCCAACGGTGCCCATAGGTACCTGCAATCTGAGTAAAGGTACCCATCCTTTGGGCAGAGTAATGGGCTTACCGGGGTACATTGGAGGGTATATTCGAACATCTATTACTTAGTTTTGTCAAGTTTGCGGATTTTGTTTTCAAAATTTTCTTTGACAGCCCGTTTGACGCTTTTGACGGCTGGATCTTAAAAAACATGAAAAATCATTTACAGTGATGCAAAAAACTCATTCATGCGTGCCAGAAAAACTTCAAAAAGTCTTGCCCCAAAAACCCAAATCTCAGCGGAAAGCCGCAGCGCGCAGTGACAAATCGTCGCAGAACTGGGCCATGATAATCAAGCGGCCTTCATACAACATTTTGCTGTATGAACCCTAATTCATCGTGGTGTGTAGGCACACCAAAACAACCGAGGAACTGGTGGTTGTATCGGAGGAATTGAATAAAGCCATGGCAAGACGCATATCTCTTGGTCTACGTGCCTTTGCTCCCAAAGCCCCCCCCAAAGCCGCCCCAAAACACTATACAGGAAACGTGACATGATAACATTTCTTGGCCAAGGAATGTGAGGGGTAGGGGCCCCCACGTTTCTTGGCCAAGAAATGTTATCATGTCACATTTCTTTATATCCGTTATCAAAGTGTCACAATTTCTCGACGAAGAAATGTTATCACCGACCCCACATGGCAAGACCCAAATTTCCAAGACATCAACATCAAGAGGGATCAACAATTCAATTGAGCTGCGAAACGTCATTGTTTGATGTGACATCCCGCACAACTGGAGGCGGAATGGCTACCACGTGGCAACTACACATAGCCATAAATAAGGAAGGACTACGGGTTCACGGTGCAATCTTCGCAAATCCATGAGCCATGCCGAGGCACGCGAGTCAACTTCGCACACCGAAGGTGGTAGGTTGCACGGCATGCATCACATGACACCGGCTGAAGAGCAATGGTGTCGCGTTTTCGGGTGATCACCTCATCACACATGTAGCATACACTTGGTTCCACCTTAGGTCTACATGGGGCCTTCTTAGGCTTCTGTGCACCTGTGAAGGGGTTAGGCATATCTTCAAACACTTGATTGTTCGCTGCACCCTCCTCACTTGGTGGGGCTGCAAAAGCTGCTTCACGATATGCATCATGACCTTCTGCAAGTGAGGAAAAGACATCCCCCTTTTCAGACAACTGGGTTGGGGGGAACTCTTCATATTCATTTGCATCATCTACCGATGAGGAAACAATAGAAGCATTCAACAAATCGCAAGAATGTGAGCTTAGCAAAGCATCATCCGAGATAGTATATGTACTAAGTTGACGATTGTCCATTCTGGGTGGTGACTCGGGTTCCACTTTGATGGGTGAGTCTTGTTTTTGTGGATTTGGGCAAGGTTCCGCTTTGACTTCCGGTTTGGAACATGGTTCTGCTTTGATTTCTTCCTCCTCTTTGGATTGGGGCACATCATGTTTGCTCAAGAGCATTGCTGCTTTTGATTTCACCTGCTTACCCTTTCGGTGATATACACCAAGTGTTCTCGCAACCACACCAACATGCTTTGCTGCATCATGCAAAGAGATGTCATTGGCATTCGCGAGTTTTGTCATGACCAGCCGTCGGGCAATAGATTTAAAGGTCAACTTCCGATCAACCACTTTAGAAACCCAATTAGCTACACCACGATAGGTGTTGGCGGACGTAGGCTTCTTGAGCAACACCTTACTGGTGACACTTGTTATGCTTCGAAATAGGTAGTCCTACGTGTCTTGGTTAGGCTCACGGTCCAATGAACATTGACGTACATATGCTGCAATGGGACAAAACCTCTCATCCTCAATGCACAGTCGCACTTCTTGATCAAACAAATCCCTCTCCGATTGGAACCCGGCTGGTCGATTTTTCATTGTCCCAATCTTTGGTTTTAGGTATTTGCCATGTTCATCGGTCCCCCGCTCAAATGTCTTGGTCAGCATGTGTTGCAAGGTGTCACCTCCAAACCCGGTGCGATAGGCGAAAATCATGATGTTGTACCGTTGGACTTCAAATACACTTTGGAAGTTCGTGTCTTCCCATAATTTTTCCAATTCAGCATCTTGTAGTATTTCCTCCTCTGGGTTTTCGGCTTCTTTTATCGCATCTATGACCTTGAACAATTTGTCCACATGGGCGTAGTAAGAATTGAAACTGGGGAACCTCATATTTGATGATGGAACAAATTGGTTCTCTTGCCTTCGGGTGTTGTAAATGCCAGCAAGTGCATTGATGTATGCTTTGATTGTGCTCAGGGAAAGACTCCGCACCTTGTATTCCTCACCGCACAATTGTTTCCGAGGCTCGACGTACTTCTTTTGCTTGTCTTTTTCTGAGTTCATTGCGCGTACATCGACCGTGAACTTCACAAACCCAACTAGCCAGTCATCAAGGCTTTTGTATACTTGGTTGTTGGCCTCTGACACACGTTGGAACTGCATGGCTACATGTAAGTGCGGCTAGCCCCATCTGCTCAGATTTTCAGACATTCTGCCCAGATTGGCTACATTTTGGTCATTTTCTTTGCTTCGGCGGAATTGCCGCCTCGCAACTCAGTCACAGGATATTTCCTATATATTTCTGATATGCCGGATTTGATTCCGCGGTCCATTTCCCGTAAATCCGCCGCATTCCGCTATTTTAGCTGGAATCGCCATTTGCCGCTGACGCGCGCTCGCGGGCCAGATCGGCCAGACAATTTTACATAAATGGATTATTTAAATTCATTCGGACAGTTTTGGACACTCAGATGTATTTAGAATAATTCCCCTCAATTTTCTTCATAGACTGGGATTTTCTGCCGGACCACAATCAGCATGGACCTTGCTTCTGTTGTCGCTGCTCTCGCCTCCGTTGGTGTCCGAGTGTCCGGTTCTACACCCAATAACAACATCCAGGGAGACTCCTCGCGTGCCTGCCCCACTGGTCTTGCCGGCCCCGAGCCCTCCGGCACCCACAACGACCCAGGGCAGCACTTTCATGGTAGCAGAGGCTACCTGAATGTTGTTCCTTTGGTGTCCCAACCACAGCTAGCCCCTCAGTATGTCCCCGTAGACTCCGCCACCTCCGGAGACGTAACGATCACGCTCCCGTGGTGCTGTGCGAACGAGGCCTTGAGAGGAATGCCTTGCGCAAGCCCAAATTGCCCAAGAAGGACACAAATCAGCAGCTGTGGAGGCCCAGATTACAATCAAGATCCCAGTCGAAATTGGCCATCAAGCAGCTGGAATCTCCCAGCTTACGCTAATGGCAACGCTCCGGTGGAGCTTACGGACCTGGCAGGTACTAATACTCCGTACCAATGTTCACATTTTGTGACCATCGATGCCGACATTGACGACATTGAGATGGGTGGTCCAGGTGAGGTACCTACCTACAATCGACCAGCCTCATGGGCACAATGGGACAACCATTTGTCTTCGGAAGTGACCCGTAACCTTGAGGCGCTTGAGGCCCTGTGTCTATTAGCCACGTCTAAGCTGATAGGACAAGAAAGAATCGCCTCTGATTTTTTATTTGAATATTTTTTCCTCCTTCAAGAAGAAATTAATACCAGGAGGTGGTGGTGTTCTCAAGAAGATGAATCTTTTGCCATTTTCTTGCAGATCTGGGAGGCAAGCCCCTTCCCGAAGGAGAAGACCAAGGCACCGGTTGCCGGGCCCTCCGCCCCTCATCCCTCTGTTTCCATCCGCGACGATCTAGCCGCCGCGGTTTAGGAAGGAATTTTAGAGGCAGCTAGGCAGGCAAGCCTGGAAATTAGGACTGAAGGAGCTCCCCAAGTGGACTCCTGGCTGCGAACCACTGAGATTAGCGGTCCGACAGCCTGCTCAGGCCCTTCAGGACACGGTATGTACTGTCCTGCCGACTGCTCTTGCAGATCTCAGCGAGACTCTGAGCTCCAATTGCTCAAAGATCAAATGCAACTCATCATTCAGACGCTGGGAATTAAAGATCTTTTCAAGACCCACATGAGGTCTGAGGGCGCATCATCGGTGGATCAGACAACAGAACCGTCGGAGGAGGCGACAGAAATTTTTTCGATTGCTCCTTCGGTGGACTCTAAGACCACCGATGCACGGATCAGCAGGACTAAGCTAAAGGAAAGGGTTACAATCTCTCGATCACAGAGTAGATCGGCGAAGGCTAGGACTGAGGTTCAGAATGCCAAAAGAACTGCCTCCCGTACTACCCTTCCTGCTGTTGATTCCAATGCAATTGCCCAGATGTTGCTCGCCCAGACCCTCGCCGGAGCTGGTGTGGCTAATGATGCCGCCAAGGTGTCTACCATTACGGCCGGTGTTGGGCTGGATTCACTCCTAAATCCCACTTCATTGCGACTTCGTCAGGTTGCCAAGCAACGGAAGTATAATGGGAACCCCAGACGTTGGCCTCAGTTCCAACGGGAATTTAAACTGTGGGTTAAGACTCAAAAACTCCAGGATGATCAGTTCCTGATGGCGCTCTTGGACTGCCTTGAGGGAGCGCCGGCCAATACTTGGCTCAGAACCTGGAGTGATCGTGAAGATTCAAGTTCCCCCCTTACCTTTGATGAGGTGTGGGAACAGTTGGAGGTACGTGGATCCCGGCTGCCTGAGGACCATTACCACCAGATGTTGAAGAATTTTCCTTCATTCTCTCGATTAATCTTGCACGAAGTGCAGGACAAGAGACAGCGCTTCTGGAATCTCGTAGAAGAATCTGAACATTCAGGCGAAAAATTTTCTAGTGCCGAGCTGAAAAATCTGATTTTTGACAAGATCCCCTCAGAAACCGCCGCCACCCTTCGGAATCGACAGTCCGAAGAAAAGGTCAAGACCTGGTGGGCGGAGATCGATGGCTTTGACGCCTCGGCCAACCGGTTTACCGTCAGGGAGGCACTTCAAAAGTGCTCCCCCACGTCGTTTACCAAGGTGAAATTCACTGAAAACACGTGGAAAATCAAGTTTAATGAACACGAGGATCGGGACTTGTTTGTCCAAGTCCTCAATAGGGGAGTAAGTTTCCATGGCAATCGCCTGAAGGCCAGGAACTGGGTGTTTTCGTTTACCCCGCAGGAACTGTGGGAAGAGGTTGAGAGGCTCGCTGACGCCGCCAATCAAAATTTCCATGAGGGTCTTGGGGGAAACAAGAATACCCAGCAAAACACCCAAAATGGGGCCCAAAAGGGCAACAAAAGGGTGAATGATACCAGGAATGTTCAGGATCATTGTAGCATTTGTCTTCTTTTAGGTTCTACGAACCAAGCTAAGACACATTCCACTGCTAATCACCGATGGTCTGCTTACGATCACAAGGTGATTGGTGAAAATGTCAGTAATCCTCAGAATTCAGACAGGAATGACAGACAGGTGCATGGTGCCAAGGGGGGAAAGGGTAATTCGACTCCCTCCGGTGGGAACAAAAATACTGGAGGCCCTGGCGGGTCCCAAGGCAAAGGGAATCGGACTCCATCCGGCTCCGGTGGACAGCCAAACGGCCAGACAAGTCCCAATGTCAACGCCGGAGGCGGAAATCGAAATCCAGGACAAACCCCTCAATCCGGTACAAACAAAGGAAATGCTCCAGGATCACAGGGTAAAGGTAAGGGAAATCCTTCGGGAACCCCCTTCTCTGGTAAGGACAGAGGGTGTGGCGACGGTGGTGGCCCATCATCCGGCGGCCGAGGCCGTGGACGAGGAAAGGGCAACCATCGTGTGGATCAGGTCTCAGGTGCAGACCAGGTGTCTGATGCGGATCGAGATTACGTCCAAAATGCTCTGAATCCAGCGGATGATCCGTTCCAAGATGAATGGATCGACGAAACAGGCTGTGTTCACAATGTTAACGCAGCCGCTGGAGGTCAGAACGCCTAGGGGAGCCACGAAAATCGCCCCTCCCCAGGCGATTTCAGGCATGATCCCCAAATTCCTGATCAACCATTACTTGATGTAGGGTCGCTTGTCTCCTCTCCCCTGGATCCGGCAGCGGATCCTTCTGTTGTAGTGGACGAGGTTGGTGTACAGTCCAAGCACAGGGCTCGTCAGTTTGTCACAAAGCTGTGGGTCTCTGATTGCAAGGGAAATTTCCACCTCGCCACCTGTTTGTGTGATAATGGATCAGAGGTAAATCTCCAATCCAATGCATTCTTACCCGACGACTGCGTGTTTGAGTCGCCTCATCCTGTGACCCTCGAGGGAGTTTCTGGACATTCTCTCGCAGGTGGGCAACGCGGTTGTTATATATCCACCCATTTGGTCGCTCAAGACCTTTGGGAAGAGCAAAATGTGGAGGAAGTTGTCCTTAAGGATGACTACTTCTACCGTGCTGACATAAAGTATGACCTTTATTTGGGGCATCCTTGGCTTCGCAAGAACAGGGTAGCGCCCGTAGGTCATCGTCGTTGTTTTTTGCTGGAGTCAGGTCCCTTGGAGCGTCCTGAATTTCGTTTTTTGCACGCAGGGTTTAAAAGTGCAGAAGAATTTTTGAAGCAAAAAGTGACACCAAAATTTGGTGAAGATGTCACCATTGCAGAGGTGAATGGGAGTGCCGATTACTCCCAGGAGTTAGAATGTCTTCGTAGGGACTCCCAGTCACGACGCCCTTCGCCCTGGCACTCTTCATCCTACAGAGTTGTCGACAGATGGCGCGATGCAATTTGTGAATACTTTCATGAACACCATTCATTTTGGCCACAGTATGATGCCTTTGCTAACCGTACGAACAAGCGCTTTGATAAACACTTCAGCGACGCTTGGACCCACAAATGGGACAAGAAGTTGTGGATTAATCCTCCGTTTCACTTAATCCAGCAGGTCATCCACAAAATCAAGCAAGATAAAACCCAGGCAATTTTGGTTGTGCCCTTGTGGGACGACAAGCCTTGGTTTCAGGAATTACAGGACATTTGTGTAGATTACATCGAACTTCCCAGGAAGATTAAGCTGTATGCCAGGGACGACACAGGTCCCCTGCCACAGCGGTCCTGGAGTTCGCTTGCATTCCTGGTGGATGGAAAGCTTTCTGACTCTAATTCTGCTGATTCTAGTACAGATTCCTGTGTTGGGTCTGAATCTGAGGTTGAGCGTGGTACTGATGATGAATCTATTTTTTCTGATTTTTGTCCGTCAGATACCCAAGGTGATTCAACGTCCAATGGATCCGCCTCGTCTCCCTCTTCCCCAATACGGTCGACATCGAAAAGAATCTTCAGTGCACGGGCGAGGAAAAATCTCCAATCGCGCCGCAAATTCAGAGTTTTTTATGAAAAACCCCCTGTGGAAGCTTTCATGGATCCTTTCGAGGAGCTGGATCACGAGGAAAATCTCTGGGATTTCGACACAAGACCCACCTATCTTCAAGAGGCAGTGGATACGGACCTGTTTAGGGACATCCGTAAGAAGATTCTTCCTGCCAAAGCCGAAGAAGTCGCCAAAGTTTTTTCGACAGTAATTCCTGGCGATCAGGTGGACACTGAATTGTGTTCCAAGTCAAGAGAAAAGATTTTTGAGGAACGGAAGGACACAACCCTTTCAGGGAAGTTGATCAAAGACCCCCCTGTCCGTGGGCAGTTCGGTGAAGCCTTCATCGAGCTTCGTGAAGGGTACAAGGCAAAAAAACAGCGCCCTTATGAAAATCATGGACACAAACATGAGATTCTCAGAAAAATCATTGAGAGAAATCTCAGGGAATTTGGTTGGCTTGAGGGTTGTATGACCAGCGAATGGTGCTGTTCACCCTTCACAGTCCCGAAGCCACCGCCTGCAGACCAGAACACTATAGATGGTTGGCGAATGGTGGTTGATTTTCGCAATCTCAACGCCGAAACCAAGGCGGATTCGCACCCCCTGCCCCTCATTGAGGAGGAAATCGCCAAGAGGGCAAGAGGTCGTTTGTTCTCTGTGCTGGATCTCCGTCACGGCTTTCACCAAATGCCGTTGAGGAAGGACAGCAGACCTCTTACCTGTATGTGCACGCCATGTGGCCCAGTCCAGTGGACCGTCATGCCCATGGGATTGAAGAACGCCCCCTCATTTTTTCAAAGAATGATGGAGGATGTGCTGTTCACAACCCATCCTGAGCTTCGTGCCTTCGTGAGTGTGTACATAGATGACATAATCATCGCGACGGAGGGGGAGGGACTGACCGAAGCCGAGCTGGTGGCCCTACATGAGAAGCAGCTGAACCAAGTTTTGGACATTCTTGACGCTAATCAGCTGATTTGTGGGCCAAAGAAGGGAAAATTGTTTTTGAAATCAGTCGAATTTTGTGGTTCTCTCCTAGAGAATGGCACTCGACGACCCAGTCCAGGGAAGCTCGTCGCTATTCAGAAGTGGAAGCGCCCTGAGACGATCACGGAGTTGAGAGGATTCCTGGGTTGTTGCAATTTTTACCACACTTTTGTGCCGAATTATGCCAAATTTGCTGCCCCCCTCACTGAATTATTGGAGGTAGGGAGAGATGCAGGCAAGGCAGGTTCAAAGGTTCGTGTCAAGTGGACTGACGAGTGCGAGGAGGCCTTCCATCACTTGAAGGCAGCCCTCTGCGAAGTCGCCACGTTGCATGTGCCCCAATTTGACCGACCCTTCTACATTAGAACCGACGCATCTAGGTACGCGATCGGAGCTGTCCTTGAGCAGGTTGATGAAGCCACCGGCGATCATTACCCTCTTGCATTTTGGTCACGGAAGCTAGCCCCACGCCAAATGCAATGGTCGCCGCGTGAGCAAGAGACTTACGCCATCATCTGTGCTTTAAAAAAGTACCAATCGTGGGTTGGCACCAATCGAGTCGAGGTCCTGACGGATCATCGATCTCTGGAGTATTGGGCCACTGAACACATTGATACTGTCGCGAGCCCAGCTGGTCGACGGGCCAGATGGCACGAATTTCTCTCTCTGTTTGACCTCCATGTGTCGTATCTGCCTGGAAAACACAACACGGTAGCGGATGCTCTGAGCCGATGGGCTTACCCCGCCTCAGAGGGGCTGCAAAGTACCAACATCCATGGTACGGAGCAGGACCGCCATGTCATCATCGAATGGGATCAGGAAGAAAAGAAACTCATTCGACGTGCATGCATGCAGTGCGCTGTTAAACAGCACGCATTGCCGTGTCACGACATCACGGCCATCACAGATCCGGCGCATGCTCACGAGATCTGCACCAAAACGCTGAAAGTCGTGGAAAAAGTCACCGATCCCTCTTCAGGGAGTGTGAAACGGTTTGACTATACCCGACAAGTAAGTCGATTTCAGTTGATCGAGGGCATTAAGCGTCGAGATCCGGCCAAAACTCCACCCCTTCCTAAGGATTCCCTGATCATCCGTGACTGGACGTCCGATTACCTGCAGGATCCCATGTTTAAAGAGGTCTTTGGAAATCTCAAATCCAAAGATGCTCACAGGGATGGGATTTTTGCGGAGTACTCGTTGGATGGGGGGAAGCTGTGGATGGAGGGTAAATTGTGTGTGCCAGACGCCCTAGCCCCCCGAGTGTTAAACTGGTGGCACAAATGGGAGTCCCCCCACGCACATGGCCGTCGACTGTGGTCGATGATTAAGCATAGGTTGTTTGGATCGAGGCTCTACACTCATTGCATGAAAGTAGCTGCCGGATGTGCCCAATGTGCTGTCTCGACGCCTCCCAGCGCGAAGAAGCATGGCCATCTGAGGCCTCATCCTATTCCGGAGCGTCTCTTTAACAGAGTCACCAGTGATTTTTTCTATCTCGGTGAACTTGATGACGAAGAGTGCCATTGGACTAACAGAAAAGTCAATGGTGTGCTCCTCATTCAGTGCCGTCATTCCGGCTACATTCAAGTGTTGCCTTGCAACATTGAGTCGATGACTGGCAAGGCTGCCGCCAAATGGTGCGCGCAGACCTGGATGGGAGGCTGGGACGTCCCATCCGAGGTGGTCACGGATTCAGGCAAAGAGTACACCTCCGAATGGTGGAGAGAATTGTGTGCTCGCCTTGGAATCCACCACCTCCGATGTGAAATCCACTCGCATCGAGCGCTGCCTGGCGAAAGAGCCGGCCGCTCAATAATTAATATGCTTCGTAAGGAGCTCGCGAGTGAAAAGGATTTCCATTGGATGGAAGTTCTCTTCGCATTGCTTCGCCGGTACCACAACACGCCTTTGTATCATGGCCTTTCTCCAAATGAAATTGTCTTTGGACGAAAGAAGTGTTGGTGGAACATGCCGTTGAATAATCCTCGCCCCTGTAAAGATGCTTCGCTGTTTTTGGACGAAGTCCAAAGAGCAGATAAATCTGTGTCGAAATTAATCGAGAAGCATCAAGCTGACTGGCTTTGGGTTCAAAATCAAGGTCGAAAAAACCCCCACAATTTTGAAGTCGATGATCGAGTTTGGCTTCGAAAATCCGAAACCACCCTGGACGGAGATGACAAGCTTCTTCCCTTGTGGGAGGGGCCATTCGCTGTTACAGCGCGTCTTGGTGAGAACAGGTGGAGGATTCGTGTGGATGTCAGCAGGGAAATTGACGTTTCGGGCGATCGCCTCAAGAGAGAGATCCCCTCCCCTAAGGATCGAGTTAAACCCCTTTTTTGGACTGCGAAACACTTGTCCGATCGGGTCATCGAAGGGGGGAAGTACGAACTCAAGAGGATTGTTGAAGCAAGACGTGACGCCAAGGGCGAATGGGAATTTCTGTGTGAGTGGAGGGGCTTTGATTCCAGTCACAACAACTGGGAACCAGCCCAATCTTTTGTCCATGGATACACCAAGGGGTTCATTGACTTCCTGAAGAAGCACCCTAAAATTGGAGTACTCCTGACAGATTGTTTGTCGAAACCAGACAGACAAGTGGAGAGCGACGGAAAACGACCTGTGGTGAATCGAGATCCAGCCTTTTTCGGCCCTCAGCAGCCACATTCCAGGGCTGATCCGTCGATCCCCCCTCCTGCGGTCAGGCCAGCCCAGGAACCAAATGAGGACCAAGCTTCAAGTTCGGCCGCTGATCTGCAGCGCCCAAGCCGTACGAGGGCCAGGCCAGACAGGTTGGTGGTCACATGCATTCGTGCTTGGCCGAATTGAGGAAGCCCTCCTACCACATTCTGCTCAATCCACTGTTCATTCTTTCTGTTTATGTCATGATGTGGAGAACTGCGAATGTTTGATAATTTGACGTCAATCAACTTTTCTTTGGTCTCCGTTAGGCAGACAGGGCGTAGATACGCTGACGGAGTGTGCTGCCGTGTTCAGAAAAAACCAAACTCAGGCTTAATTCAGGCAGATTCGGGGTAATCTTGTCTCTGTTGGTCTGTGCATCTTTGGAATTTGGCTACTCGTGCAGATGGAAGCAAATGTACATAATCAAAACGCTGGCCAGCGACATTCACCCCTACAGGCAACCCCTGTAGTACTGGCTGCACCAGATGCGACGCCAGGAACTCAGATCTTACCTTCATTTGCTGTGATGCTGACGCCAAAGTCCAGATTCAGATCCAGGATCCTCAAATTTGCCTTGAATTTCTCAGGTTTGTCCATCATTCTGCCACTGTTGTACGAAACCCAGACGTCAATTGTTCAGACAATCTTCATCTAGGAGCTCTAGGGACTTCTAACAGCAACCTCTGAAGTCCGTAAGCTTCGTTGTATTTTTGGCACACGCCAATGTGAGCTCAATCCGACCTGAAACTGTCGAAAATGGTGAATCCAAGTGTCTTGTGGGACTCCATCGTAAGATTGGCCTTGTCCAAGTCGATTGACACCACCGCCACTGTAAATTCGGTGTTTCTCAGTTATATACTGTCAGTAAAGTGCCTTCAGCGAACCTTCGGCGCGTTACATGCCAAGGATCCAGGGCCAGCATGTCCCATCATGATGCATCATCACATGATCCACATTTTGATAGAATCTGTTAGATGCTCGCGAACCAACGTGCCGGAAAGCACAATTGAGCTGAATAAACGACAATATATATTAACTTTAGTCTAAACGAAGGTGTTGGTAGTTTCAGTTGTAGACATTCCGCTTCATTTCACCTTCATCTCAGGGAATTTACTCATGTTAGGACAATTTAGATTGATTTCCTTGTCATCTCCCATCATTCCTCGAAGATCTGTTTAGATCTAAGTGAACAGAAGAACATCTCTACCTTCGGTGGTTCACTTAGGGTCTGTAGACTACATGTGTATTTGTTTAACCTCTCTGTGATTGCTTAATCCCCTAAATCTCTGCTCAAATTCATTCTCATTTTTGCTGAATCTTGTGATCATCCACCAGATGCGCCAAATCTGAGTCACATGCTGTACTTTTCAGAACGAGAAAAGCGGGATAACACGATGTAGAGTTCGGCGAGGACACCGTAGCGTGCCCGCGACAGCGAAACTGTGCCAGAGCGCTGAGATGTCACTCCAATTCTTGATCCCCCCACTCAATCCACCGATAATCTACCTCATTCTCAACCAATGCATGGTTTGGTATCGATTCTCGATACGTTTACATGCTTTTTAGCCCTTGACCTAATGATTTACTGCACGGAGGACTGTTCGTCACTTATCATTTTGTCTCATTTCAGATTCATTCAGCCTGATTCAGTGCCAATTCAGCCCAGATCAGGTCAGATCAAGCAGATTTCGCCCCATCGAGGCTACATTTCTATGTTTTTCTGGGACTTACCCGCACTACGTTCTTCGTTGACGTAGCGACACACCCCAGTGTGTTTTTGGAGGGGGAGTGTAAGTGCGGCTAGCCCCATCTGCTCAGATTTTCAGACATTCTGCCCAGATTGGCTACATTTTGGTCATTTTCTTTGCTTCGGCGGAATTGCCGCCTCGCAACTCAGTCACAGGATATTTCCTATATATTTCTGATATGCCGGATTTGATTCCGCGGTCCATTTCCCGTAAATCCGCCGCATTCCGCTATTTTAGCTGGAATCGCCATTTGCCGCTGACGCGCGCTCGCGGGCCAGATCGGCCAGACAATTTTACATAAATGGATTATTTAAATTCATTCGGACAGTTTTGGACACTCAGATGTATTTAGAATAATTCCCCTCAATTTTCTTCATAGACTGGGATTTTCTGCCGGACCACAATCAGCATGGACCTTGCTTCTGTTGTCGCTGCTCTCGCCTCCGTTGGTGTCCGAGTGTCCGGTTCTACACCCAATAACAACATCCAGGGAGACTCCTCGCGTGCCTGCCCCACTGGTCTTGCCGGCCCCGAGCCCTCCGGCACCCACAACGACCCAGGGCAGCACTTTCACTACATTGACGGCAACAGCCTCCGCTTTTTTCGTATTTGCCGGTTTCCCAATTTGATCCTCGTTATCGGAATCATCCCCAAACATGTTGCTACCGCGAGGTTCATCCGGCTTCTTGCCCTTCCACTCTTCGAGAGCACCAATGAATGCCTCTACAGCTGGTGGCATTGGCAATTCTGCCTCTGAGACTTTGGCATCTTTATTGGACATTATTGAGGTACTCTAAAAAGGATGGGAGAAACAAACTAGTGATAACATTTCTTTGCCAAGAAACGTTATCTACTCACATTTCTTGGCCAAGAAATGTTATCATGTCACATTTCTTGGCCAAGAAACGTTATCAGCCAGTGGGGTCGGTGATCACATTTCTTCGTCGAGAAATTGTGACACGGATAACGGATATAAGCGTAAATTTGAACGTTCCCACACAATCTCGTCGATTCTCTCGTTCTCGAAGCAGGCGCCGAAGTCGCGACCATGGTCGATCCAGGCCACGTTCCAGGTTCCCAACTAACTCACATGGTGTTGCTCATCCGTCTAGTCATCCGATGTTGAATCCCTATATCCCCCCTTCAGTGCACTTACAGTCTCCGGCCCCTTCACCAACCTCACACCCCCACAGTCTCTTACCTCCAAACTCGCCCTTTCCTGCTAACCCCGGATCGCATACGCAAGTCTCGTACAATAGCCCAAACAAAGATCAAAGATATCCTAACAATCACCACCAACAGAAGTGAGCTTACACAAGATATGGAACCCATTCCCCTTTTATCTAGCTTGCCTCTACAAACTATTCAGCAGTACCTGCGCCCCCCCCCCCACAGCCCATGGTATTTCAATGGGTATTTAAGTTTGAGCGAAACACATGTGTCCGATACCAGGAGCCCCCCTCACAGCTCTTTTTCCTGAGTGCCATTCCTGTGGGGATGATGCACATCACGTTTAGTAGTCAACATTACACCATGTCTCGGCTTTTGTGCGCATGGGCCCATGGCTGCATAATAACTCAAATTCCAGGCGGCTCGACTCTCACATTGCAGAGTGCAGGTAGCCCACACACGGTTGCCTCCCTCCCCCCTCAGCATTCGATCACCCTGAGAGGTGATGTTTTCTATCGTCCCAACATACCAGTAGGTCCTTTGAGTGGTACCTCTTGTTTCATTCTCATTACCGTCCCCGGGCCAAACGTCACACAACGCTTTCTCCGACGAACCAACACACGAGCCACCCATAGCATTCAACGCCCGAGGACAGCCCTGGCCAAGGTGCATCAGGATCAGCTGCCGGCCCAAACAGCTCATCAAACCCCCCAGAACTCAAACAGTACCCCCCCGCCCCTCTCCCTTTGCAGTGCTGCAGTGCAGCAAGCAAAACACTAAACAATGTGGTGATGACCATGCGCCTGTGACACGGGGGCGTATGCGAGCCCAGTATCCTTTGCCTCATGGCCCCTCTTCCTCGCTTCCAAGTCCTCTCCTTGAATGGACAAGTCAGCATCCTATCCAAGCTGAGAAGCCTGCATCATCTGCTTCACAACCAAAACTACACCACACTGGCCTTGCTTCAAGAGGTAGGGATGATTTCAAATGGTCAGAAATTTCATCCTCTGTACACTGGTTGCTACACTGTCGTACATCGTAACTCCATTGGAGCTATTCTTTTCCTCAGCGACCCAGCCCTAATCCTAGTCGAAAGGCATTCGGATCCCAGTGGCTGAGGTCTTGTCATCCAGTTGCTCTATCATGCACGATCATTGATAGTGATATGCCTGTACTTGGAAGTAGGAGGGGAACCAGGTGATTTTCGACGTACCATGCAGTGGATTGCCCCCGACTTTTTGCCCCCACCGCCTTCTATATTCGACATGTTCAGGAAGTGTGTCATTGTGGGGCTGCTGCCGGCAGGGCAACCGTGCCCTGCCGCTCACCTTCCCACCACCCAACCAAGCAACTGACCAAAATTGTGGCAGGTACTACCCCTGTGACAATCACTGGCTTCAGTACCCGTTTTTATCTGGCAGAACTAGGAAGAGAATCGCCAGCAGGTATACCCACACGCCCTGGACCTCCATACCCCTCCCCTTATCATGTCTACAACTGACCTTCCCTTATCACACCCCCATGACCTTTATTCTTACCCGAGCACACGTCACAACTTTGTACCTTGACAAACCGGCACGCGCGAGATGGCACACCGTGGCGCGAAATGCCACACCTCGGCCGCGCAATCACACCTCTTAGGGATAGCAAATCCTAATGATTCCTACGGGGCCGGCCGGGGGGGGTCGGGGCCGCGCATCCGCCGCGTATAAGTGCTGTCAGCTAGGCCTTTCTCTGGGTTGCGTACACCAAATTAGGTTCACCAAATATGAATTTTGACAGCTTCTTTTGCAAGATTTTAATGAAGCACTGCTTTTATTTGCCCCGCTTTTTAATGCCCCACTTTTCGGACCAAAGTCCCACAGCGGGGTGCCTGTCCAACTTTTTGACGATGAATTCAGCACGTGCGTTGCCCCAGCTCCCAGGATCTGTCGTCACAAAGTTGGACACGCACCCCGCTGCGGGACGTTGGTCCGAAAAGTGGGGCATTAACAAGCGGGGCAAGGAAAAGCAATGCTTCATTAAAATATTGTAAAAGAATATCTCAAAATTGATATTTGTCGAACCCGATTTGGTGTACGCAACCCAGAGAAAGGCCCAGCTGACAGCACCGATACGCGGCGGATGCGCGGCTTCAACCCCGCCCGGCCAGCCCCGTAGGATTTGCAATCCCTACACCTCGGCGCAAAATTCAACGCCGCATGCAAAGTTTTATTCGGAAAGTTTTACGCTGCTTCGGCCAATGATTCTTATTCCGAAAGAAATATTTGATATCCATGGATACAACATGATTGATTGGAACAACTCCATATTCAGAGGTGTCGAACCGGTGCAATTTTTCCAATCGGTTTCTCACATTAACTGCAAATTGCTTGGGAACCCCGGAAACGTTGTTGGGTCTGGGTATTGTGTTTCGAAGTAGGATGTTTTTTTTTAGATTTATTGGGGTGTATTGCCTGTTTTGTGGGTGTTGTAACAACATGAACGACACAAAAGGGCTGTATAAGGCACGGGCGGGGAAAAAGAGGCCATCGGCGTCATTCGTCGTGAAATAGTATCCCCGGGACGGCGAACGATCCCGGGAAAACTTGATGGGAGGTTCCGTTACAATTAGATACAACTTCTGTTGTGATTTGTTCGGGTTCGTTGCATGTTTTGTGGGTGTTATGACGTCAGGAATGACGCAAAAGGGCTATATAAGGCCGGGGCAGGGCTAATACAATTTAAGGGTTCCAAGGCATCAGAGTTGAGGACAAACATCATTCATGGATTTAAAATGAGCTTTGTTCCACGTCAAGGAGCACAATCAACGGATGGCACGCATTGATCAAAAGTCCATTTAGGCTGCAAACGCAAGTGTAGCATTTGTTCTCCTGATCACCGGAGTTCCAGTGTCTATGTGCCTATTCATGGCTTGTTGCATGTAGTGGAACCGTGAGCTTAGTGTCTTATAGGCATTCAACAAATACATGTTTGTCCGTTTGGCAGCATCAAATAAGGAGTTATGTTTGCATGTGATTAGTGGCGTGACCAAAAAATAGGCGGACACCGGGCGAAACCAGCGATTTTGTAGCCCGCACCACAGCTTAGTTAAGAGCCCCAAGGCATCAATGTTGAAAACAAACATCAACGGCCACTCGCAATACCGTCGTTGAAAAAGAGTTCGACTACGTAGACAGCCACAGTCTCATTTACAGTCGGGGTAGTCCCCAAATATTCTGTTACCTGCCCCCCATTTTACCTGCCCCCCTATGGACAGAATTAATTAATTACGCTGCCTGTTGTTAGTGCGGCGCAAAAAATTTTTTTACCTGTACCTGTCCGCCGACGCGTCGTAAATACGGATCGGTATACAGCGGCATACCCTAGCGGTAGCTAGCGCGCCGGAAGAAGCCGGTAACGGTATGCAGACTGCGGGATATGGCTGAGCAGATACGGGCCCGTATGCCGATACTGTAGGTACGAGCACGCGCGTCAAATTTCAGACCTGTAGATCCAAGCGGCGGCCGATAATTGCCGTCGACGACGACCAAAGTACCAAATTGCGTGCGGTTGAGGTTTTGTATTGAGCAGTGAGTAACTATCTATGTGGCAAGTACGTGCGTGAAAGTTCACCTACGTGATGAATAGTGGTCGCAAGCCCAACTGAAGAGTTGTTGCATCAAGATTGGGTATTGGAAAGGTCCTTTTTGATCACCGCAAATGTGGAGCGTTGGTTCAAATCACTCTTCGGTGACAAATGATGCTCTAGAAAAGGGGGATGAAGGTAGGCGAAAGCTGCCTCACTCTGCAACATCTAAAATTGCACGTTTGAGGATGTACGCAACCGAGCAAACGGTGGCGGACACACGCCCGTGATTACGTGAGCATTTCACGTTTCAAAACCTTTGCATCTTGTGAAATGGGTTTCGAATAGGCAATTGTGGTGGTGTAGATGAAATTAGCATCGCCCGTTTTTGGTCTTTGAAGCGTCTTTCTTGGCATCGATGGCAACTTGAGAACCCGACTTTGCATTCAGCTGCAGGCTGCCACCCCGGCTTTCGTACAAGTGCTCTATCGCTTTCTGTGTGGCGCCTGTGTTGCAGTGGTGAATCCAAGAGCCTCCGATAAAGCCAAGAAGACGCGCCGATACTATCGTACACGATTGGGAATCGCATGATGTATTGGCATTGGCTCATGGGAATCTCCGAGGGTGATTCGCTCAAGGTAGCTTCTCCTACTGAACGCCAAATGTGGATACTTGAACGTCCAACACAGTAATTGTTGGTTGGTGAGGAAAGTGAGTTTATGTAGCAATCTAGCACAATCGGCCCGTTGATGCATGTACTTGCTGTGTGGTGTGGTGCCTCTTTGCTCGCCTTCTCTTCAACGTTGGAATGCACGGGACATTTTCCACGCCTTGTAACCTACTCTCATCGACGCTACCGGATGTGCGTTTGTACAAGCAACGTCACGCTATTGCGCTTCGAAACGTTGTCTTCCAAAGTTGACACGTTTGCAGCCAGGGAGCAATCTTAGGCCACCCATTTTGTGGTCATGAATGGAATGGGCGAGCACTTGTACGCACGAAAGATGGCATTTGGTATCGGTTCGGCTTTGTGCAAGTTGTTGAAAGGAATTCATGTTTTTCGTTCGATCCACCATTCATACGACGTTCTAGCCCATCAGCGACGTGAGTTGTATGCACACGAATCTACGCTGAAAATCGTAGTGCGTCAGTGAATCCTCAGCGCACGGTGTTGGCGTTCACGGCGAAGAAATCAAAAGTAATCGGGGACATCACGACGTTGCTGCGTCGTCACCAGGCAGCCAGCCGGTATCCCCTGGCTCTTGAAGCTGTGTAAAAAAAGGCCAAAAACAGTTCCAATGGGTATAAGAAGCATCAAGATGTGGTTTTCTGAGTCCTCCCCGGTGGTTTTCACTCTATTCAATGGGCTTTTGTCTCCCTCCGAATGCCATTTTAGTGCCGATTGGGTCAAAACTAAGCATGAAGCTCCAAAGCTTTTTTCAAGCTGTGTAAAAAAAGGCCAAAAACAGTTGCAATAGGTAGAAGAAGCATCAAGATGTGGTTTTGTGAGTCCCCCCCGGTGGTTTTCACTCTCTTCAACAGGCTTTTGTCTCCCTCCGGATGCCATTTTGGTGCTAATTGGGTCAAAACTAAGCATGAAGTTCCACAGTTTTCTTCAAGCTGTTTAAAAAAAGGCCAAAAACAGCTGCAATAGGTAAAAGAAGCATCAAGATGTGGTTTTGAGACTCCCCCCCGGTGGTTTTCACTCTCTTCAACAGGCTTTTGTCTCCGTCCGAGCGATGTTTTACTAGGTTTTAGCTCGAGCCCGTAAATTTAGCTCAACTGTCAAGTTGGCAACTGCACTACGGAGGAGCTCGTGGCCCGTGATAGGCTGTTGTGCTTCGTTTTGGGTCATATGTGAGTTGCGTAGTTTGTTTTTGATTAACGAGGCCACACAAACCATTTGGCGGTGGAATGTGATTTGCATTGAAATGACCAAGGTAGCATCAACCGTCATTTTACCTTGAATGTCAAGGTAGCAACTATGCCAGGGAATAATTGGAGGGAAAGAAACAGTTTTTGTTCTCTTTTTGGGTCATATGAAATATGTTCCTGAGTAAAGGAGCCGAGAGGTGTGTTTACGGGTGCATTGTACGTGGGATCAAGGTTACGTTGTGAGCATCTACAATCAATTCAGCTGGAATTGCAAAGTGGTAACTGCACTACGAAAGAGTTGGATGCTAGTAGTGCTTTCTTCCAGGACATATGCAATGTGATGAGTCAGGTTTTGAGGTGAGCAGCCACAAGGTATGTGTTGTGGTTGATTGTGGGTGAGATTGAGATGACAATGGTGCGATCTAGCAACATTTTAGGTTGAGTTTCAAAGTGGCAACTGCGCGATGCAGGTTGGGGAGAGCCTGTGGGATGACTTTAGTCTGTGAGCTGCAACAAGCTGCTGTATGTACGTATGTGGCTGCTGCTTCTCAAAGTTGTCAATTATTCCAGATTACATTATTTTTACATTTTGTTTACACTGAAGATTGGAACACATAGGTATAGTCTCTCTCTTTATCAGTCAAATCGCATCCATTTTGCCCTAGTTGCCTCGTCGGCAATTATCCGCCGCCGCTTGAATCTGCAGGTCTGAAATTTGACGCGCGTGCTCGTATCCACAGTGCTTGCCTACGGACCCGTATCTGCTTAGCCATATCCTGCGCAAGGCGCCAGCGCCAGATGCGCCGGTTCGATCCCCCGCACAGAACTGGCCTGCGACGCGCGCCGCCGCCTGGCGGCACCTCTCTGCCGCGCCAATTTGTGTCACCAGACGTTTCTGGGAATTTCGTGTCACCAGGAATTTTTTTCTGGACGATCTGTGTCACCAGAGTGGCAGCCTTACCAGCGGTTCGATTCCCGCCAGCACAGGGCAGCAGCGAGCAGCATCCTGCAACGAGCCGATCGTGCACCTCTACCGCCTGTTCAAGCATCATTGAGTAACTCATTGCTTGCGAATTCCTTTGCCATGGGTGTGGTACCACAAGTGCCAAATTTTCCAACCATGCCTCCCATGTCCTCACAACACTTTGCGACCCTGAGGCTGATTTCAAAACCCTGTACAAGCGATTGACTGACGGCAAGCTACCCCCACGCTCACTGGGAGTATGGGAGTCGGTAAACCTGATTGCCAGGCTGGTCAGGGAGGCGAAGGGATTGCGTGCATGCAACGGAGCACCATGGTTTGGCATCGGCGACGAACGCCAGTTGGACGTCATGCGCAAGGCATATGGCGAACGGGCTGTGAATATACCGTGGCAAGAGGTGCAGCGTTATGTACAGTTTGATGTTTTTCACAATGATTGCCTGGTTTTGGGTACGCGCGTGTTACGACAAAAGAGAGGTGTGCCGATTGGGGGGATGTTGTCCGCTCAGTTAGCATGCCTATACTGTATGTTACATGAACACTACTGGATCTCCCAGGCTGGCCCGGCAGTGCCCTGGGGACCAGAGGTTTGGCAGTCACCAAGAACACCGTGTATTCGAGTATATTCGGGGTTGTGGGCCCCCCCTTTCCGATTCCGTGACAATTTGGTTGGCGTGTTCGTGGGACCACGCAATCTGGAGGCGCTACGGCGTCGGTTCGAGGATATCCTGGGACTGGACCTACAGGTGGAAGGGTTCGGTCCAGATTGGGTTTCGTTAGAGGCGCATATGTCTTTTCACCCTCACACAGCCCAGATTGGGATGCGCCTGAAAGACAAACTCAACCTGCGACCACAGCCGGGAAACTTGCAGTCCTCAGCACCAGATGCGGCCCCCCCTCCCTCTCTCCAGCTCCCCCCACCACCCATCCCACCCCATAAACGCATCGTACGGTTTCCGGACGCACACTCACCGAATGTCCAGAGTGTGCTGGCCTCCTTGGTCCCCTCATTGGTTCGGAAGTCGATATTGTATGCTTTTTGTGTAGACGACGCGGTCAGCAACCTTTCACTGATGGTATGCGAACTGAAACTGAAAGGTTACAAACAGTCCTGGTGGCGTCCTCTGGCCAAGAAGGTGCTGAATGCTCCGCACCTTGGCGGCTGGGCGCCTTTGTGGGCAGTGTTAGCGAGGCGGTCACTGACCGCTTGCCTATGAATTTTCATAGGGACGTGCGTGAAGAGTTTTTTCTTCTTGAAGAACTATGATCACACGTGCATACTTTGTGCAACACCGAGCTGTCACACTTTGCTTTGTTTGCGGATGCCGAAAGCACCACTCCTCAACCCATGTTCGACCAAGGGTACTGATTTGCACACTCGATTTCGGTCAGTTGTGATGCATGTTGGTACAGCGGACGTACATATTTGTTGCACAGTGTGTTATTGGCAATGCCCCTTATGCATGCTCCGCCGTGCCCGTAAGCCCAATTGACAAGTGCTTCGCAAACAAGTGACAGTTTAAATTTGCATGCAAAAGTTCAACCACATAGAGGTTGCAGCAGTTGATTTTCCAGTTGGGTAACTTTCCAAGCCCGCAACGAGTATGAGATGAGGACAGCAATGTGCTTCGCGTTGTGCCATTGTTACGGGAAGCTTCGGGAAGGATTGGTTATTGGTGCATGGTATTGAGAAAACAATTAAGATTTTAGATATTTTCTCAAGAAAAAGGGAAAAAAAGAAAAAAAACAACCCAAAAATAGGTCCATTTTGACCCTTTTTTAGTTCTCAAAAGACTCAGTAAGAATCGCCCAACTCGTTAGGATTTTAGGCACCACTTATATCATCGGGCACTGCTTATGTCATTCCTTGTCTCGGCGAAACTTGGGTACTGTTTATACAGTACACGTGGAAACACTGCTTGTCTACCGAGGAACGGAGTACACCTACGCCTTCGGCCAGGCCGAAGGTGGAAGAGGCCATGCCTGCCAGACAGAGCCAGATCGAGAATGGCATTGGATAGGGGCACTTTACCTTATTGTTGATCGCTGTCACAGCGGCGGCTCAAAAGCCGTGTTGTGTTCACAGTTCGGGATCGCCATTTCTCTGCTTCTGGGCGGCCATTTTGGCTGCGATGTACCGCAATTCTCCCCATAAGGGCTCATCCGGAGAATTGGCATTTCTCCGGATAACACTTGAGCCTCACTCGTTGGTTATGGCTCGACCATGTCTTCCGGCTTTTTGTTTGCTGCAAAATGCCACGGCCAGGCTTTGGTAGATAACCATTGCCATACAAATTTTTACGCCAAACTTTATTTTAATGTATGGGAAGAATTAAAAAGCTGCGCGGTTAAAATGAACGATGTACGGCAAATGCGGCAAAAAACTGAACTTCGGTTTACACTTTTCACCTTATAGTGTGTCCATATTTTTCAACATGGTTGTCTTTGAGGGCCGTCATTGCTTACTTTGTTTCTAACATTTCAAATCATGTGGTTTCTTGTGAGACTTCATTTATTGCTTTGTCGGAGTTTGTTGCATTCTCCTTTAGCTTTGTGCATGATTGCACCTAAGCATGGCACCCAAGAAGAATGCTATACAGGAAACGTGACATGATAACATTTCTTGGCCAAGAAATGTGAGGGGTAGGGGCCCCTCACATTTCTTGGCCAAGAAATGTGAGGGGTAGGGGCCCCCACATTTCTTGGCCAAGAAATGTTATCATGTCACGTTTCTCTATATCCGTTATCGAAGTGTCACAATTTCTCGACGAAGAAATGTTATCACCGACCCCACATGGCAAGACCCAAATTTCCAAGACATCAACATCAAGAGGGATGAACAATTCAATTGAGCTGCGAAACGTCATTGTTTGATGTGGCACCCCGCACAACTGGAGGCGGAATGGCTACCACGTGGCAACTACACATAGCCATAAATAAGGAAGGACTACGGGTTCATGGTGCAACTTTCGCAAATCCATGAGCCATGCCGAGGCACGCGAGTCAACTTCGCACACCGAAGGTGGTAGGTTGCACGGCATGCATCACATGACACCGGATGAAGAGCAATGGTGTCATTTTTCGGGTGATCACCTCATCACACATGTAGCATATACTTGGTTCCACCTTAGGTCTACATGGGGCCTTCTTAGGCTTCTGTGCACCTGTGAAGGGGTTAGGCATATCTTCAAACACTTGATTGTTTGCTGCACCCTCCTCACTTGGTGGGGCTGCAAAAGCTGCTTCACGATATGCATCATGACCTTCTGCAAGTGAGGAAAAGACATCCCCCTTTTCAGACAACTGGGTTGGGGGGAACTCTTCATATTCATTTGCGTCATCTACCGGAAGTATTCAACAAATCGCAAGAATGTGAGCTTAGCAAATCATCATCCGAGATAGTATATGTACTAAGTTGACGATTGTCCATTCTGGGTGGTGACTCGGGTTCCACTTTGATGGGTGAGTCTTGCTTTTGTGGATTTGGGCAAGGTTCTGCTTTGACTTCCGGTTTGGGGCATGGTTTTGCTTTGATTTCTTCCTCCTCTTTGGATTGGGGCACATGATGTTTGCTCAAGAGCATTGCTGCTTTTGATTTCACCTGCTTACCCTTTCGGTGATATACACCAAGTGTTCTCGCAACCACACCAACATGCTTTGCTGCATCATGCAAAGAGATGTCATTGGCATTCGCGAGTTTTGTCATGACCACCCGTCGGGCAAAAAGAGAGAAACAAACTAGTGATAACATTTCTTGGCCAAGAAACGTTATCTACTCACATTTCTTGGCCAAGAAATGTTATCATGTCACATTTCTTGGCCAAGAAATGTTATCAGCCAGTGGGGTCGGTGATCACATTTCTTCGTCGAGAAATTGTGACACCGATAACGGATATAAAGCCCAAGCCAAGATCCAAGCAAGCGCGAGTGGTTACTCTGGTGGATAGTGAGATGGCGGCTTTGGATGCGGATGATGATGGTGGCTTTTTTCAGGACATGAGGCGCGCGGCACCACACACACACCTGCTAACTTTGCGCGGTTGGATTTCGTATCAACTCAAGATGAGCTTGATGCGCTTCCAAAAGTACCTAATGGGTTGCTCAAAGCACGGGAAACTGCTGTAAGGATGGTAGATGTTGATGACTTAATGAGGTTGAAGAAGTAGGCAATCCCCATCCCCAAGCAAACAAACAAGTCAAGGTTGAGGCGGACTACTTTGTTGTGGTTTGCAACATGACGAGGGTTGATGTGCCATAGAAGATAGAACTTGCCCCTTGACACACATGGTTGGTGTGGTAAGAAGACCCTCCTCTTTGGAGTGCAGTTGTCAGCACAGGATTTGCCGCGCATTTTCACCATTGCACCAATGTGTTTGAAAGACAATGAGGCGGAACTCTTTTTTGTCCACGAACAAACAAGATGGGCCCCGGGTGGAGACACACCCGGTGTACAAGTTGGCCAAGGAGGCAAAGAAAAGTGATGCAATGGTTGCTATGCTCCATTGCGGAAGGAAAAGTGGTGACCATGCGGAGTTTAGCACTGCGTATGTTTACAAAGTGCGTTCGGAATACCATTCAATAGGCTATGGGGCATCAAGTTTGTGTGTGGAGGAAGCATATCCTATGGCCAATCACCCTTTGCCGGGTGAAGCACCCGTGGCAGATCCAAACCACTTCAAAGATACAGGTTACATATCTCTTGAAAATTGCCCCCAGCCGGAAATCCATACGGTTTTGCAAGGTGTGCGGTTGCCGGGTGATCAAGCCGATATCATGGAGGAAATTGTGTTGCAGGATCCACGGCAGGTGGAGTGGTCACGATGGCAATCAAAGCCAAAGATTTACACACCATTGACATAGGAGCAGGTGTAGATGGTGTTGGAGGATGGCTCTAGAGCTGAGTGTGCCTACGGACTATGAAGTTGCAGCATGTAAGTTACTTGAAATGAACGCCACACAAAAGTGGCGTGGTTACCAAATCGGCCACCGGGACATTGGCTACAACTACAAGTCTCAACAATTGCATACAAGTTTGCACTTCATTCAAGAGGCACAGTTCATTTGTCCAGTGATCAGCTGCTTTGCTACTGCCGTGTTGTAGTCCCCTTTTTCTCAAGCAACCCGTTGATTAATTGGACACATCGCTGCTACAATGTCATGATGCATATGGTGCATATGTGATGCAGCCGCTGGCACCTCTTGGTGCCCGACCTTGGCCAACAGCGTTGCATGTTTGCTTGTGTGCCGCTGAAGAGGAACCAGGGCGAAGCCGACGAACAATACAGGAGTAGTTGTGTGGTCTACTTCCATGGGGATGGTTGAGTAGCCATGGGGTCAACCGTCGTTTGCACAAAACTGAATTCCAAGTCCAAAGTAGTGCACATACAAGAAAAAAACCGGATTTGCCATTTGAGAAGTCGTCTTGTTGCACGTTTGCTTTGCCAGTCTTCATACGGCAAAAGTATTTTTTCTGCACGGTAACAACCGTGCAACAAAAAAAAAATTGCCGTACGGAAAAAATATTTTTGCCGTACGGCAAAATTGATTTTGCCGTGTGGCAAGTCCGGCAAGTCCGGCTAATTTCGTTTGACCGCATTACAAAAGCGTGGGGGGGTTCTCAAACCATAAGTACATGACAAGGGTAGTATTAGTGCATGCCACTTCACTCTTGGGGGGGGTAAATGCTCGTTTGGGACCCATTTATTAATTCCACGCCCTCATGCACTTCGGTTGAGGAAATTCCAAAGTTTCACACATTTTGCACTGGCCTTTTTGCCGGTATCACCAGGCCGTGGTGGTTACGTGTGTGTAAATATATCCAACGAAGGGTTTGTAAACTTTTAAAACGGTTGAATAGAATTACTTGTGTAGCGGAGCTGCGCCAGCCAGGGGGGGGGGGGGGGGCGGGAGGGGGGCGGGCCAGCCAGCCAACCACCTAGCCAGCCACCTAGCCAACCACCATTGCTTTGCAACATGCATGTTTGCCTCACCGCCCTTGCTCTCAAGATCTCAAGATGATGTCACCGATCCATGGAGTGTGTGGTAAAATTTCCTTCCCTTTAAACAAAGCACATCATGCGTCGGGATGGGGTTTTGGGTTGTTTGCTCGTGTGGGAATCCGGACCTAGTGGTCTAGTTGCACAATCACCAACACAATTGCCGTTGCATTGTGTTGTAGCGTCCCCGTTGTCCAACTAACGTCGGCAAGCATGCATGGAGATGCCCCAGTGCATGCATTTTTTAAATAGGAAAAAAAGTGTGATGTCCTATCACACCCGCAACCTTTCCCGTCGTTGCGCCTAACCCATTACTCAAAAAGGATGGTCTGATGCGGTGATTCTATGTTTGTGTTCTTGGTCTTTATGGGAGGTTCCGAAGGCAAGGCAACTTGGAGTATGAGGTAAGGGTGTTCTTGAAAGGTGGCCGACCCCCCCCCACCCTTCGCAAGGGCAGAGCAAACACCATGCCCCTCAAAGCAACCCCCAG
The DNA here is from genome assembly GCA_964036045.1 of Eutreptiella sp. 'Long Island Sound 2002'. Lineage (NCBI taxonomy): Eukaryota > Euglenozoa > Euglenophyceae > Eutreptiales > Eutreptiaceae > Eutreptiella > Eutreptiella sp. 'Long Island Sound 2002'. Next base: position 40,654,700 of record OZ038381.1, on the reverse strand, counting down.
GGCCTTGTAGGTCTTGCACCACTGCCGAAGCGATGAAGGGCATCCGCAAGCGTCCGGCCTAGTGCCTCCCGGGCCACCCACTTGGTGTCGTTGGCCTCCTCAAGACGAGCGATGAGCACTGCCGGAGAAACCTGGTAGTGGGGCTCATAGGAGTGGGGTGCATGGTTGTGTCCATTCAACCTTTCAACTTGCCCGCCCACTTGCGGGTTCTCAGCGCCATGCTAGACATGAATGGGCCATACGAGTCAAAAACCTCGTCCCACTAGCCCCAACCCCATTTGCACCCCTTTGAACGTCTGGCACCCAATCCGTGCACCAAACCCAAATTGATACCAAAATGGTACTCTGTGAACATGCATGAATCTTTCCCTTTTGATCTCGCTTTCAAAGGTCTGTGTCTCAGTTTGCACAGAGTATACGCTGCATATGCGCATAACGCATATGTACGCGTACAATACCGCGACCCACTAAGGAGGGCAATTTTGATTTAGCGGGGGGGAGGTGCTTCACTTGAGATGAGGCCAAGCGGTGCGCGTTGCAGTGGCAACCCACAGTGTGGGTACATTGGACATGTGTCCATTCTGGTTGGTTTGCGGCTAAGTACCGCAATTTTTATATTTTTTCTAGCATCCCCACTGAAAGGCGGAATGTGGAGTTCAAGATGAACATCCGCCATTCATTTCTAGGTTATGAAATATCGCGCCCGTATTTTAGTGCGCAAGCATTCACCCACGTACTAGAGCTTGATGCTCTTGACGTGGGCTTTCAGATGTGGCATGTGCATGACACGAAGGACAAGAAGCGACTCATCGGACGGCGAAAGGCCTAAGGAGACAAATGAATTGAAACGTGCTGCTTTGCGACAGGGCTGTGGGACAGGTGCAAAGACAGGTGGCTGTCGTAGGACAGGGGGTCGCGGCAGGGCTCAAGACAAGGGGGTGTCGTGAGACAGCTGAACCAAGGCAAGGGGGTTGTCCCGAAGACAAGGGCTGTCTTGGGGCTGTCGTGGGATTTTACGAAATGCGCATGGCACGTGCGCACACGGGGGCAACGGTGTCTACGGGTCCCATTGGCATATGAAACATGTTTTAGTACCTAAAAGTCATAGGATGTGAGGGGGTATGGTGAAGGAAAACACCACTTTTGGGGGGCGGGTCGTCGGCCTCATCCTGTGTGGCTGCACCTCAGTGCACCTGAAGAGTGAACACGAAGGTCAAACTTGAGGTTAAGATGGGAATAGTTTTGAACTAGAATATGTGGTTTCGTAGTCAGCTGTCTTAGTGCATGGCATCGTTATTTTCAAAGCATCCACCTCCACGTGAACGAGTCTAAATCGACTCCTTTGTTCTACTCTTTTGGGCACTGGATGTGCCCATTTGGGCCACCGGAGACCCTTGTCCCTCAGATTTACTCCTGTATCATGGGCAGTAACCGCGAAGGAGTAGTATTGGGGTTCTCTCCATGAGTAGCACCTTCCACACATGTAGCAGTTCGCCATGATGCAGGCAATCTAGTGCCAGCTGAGGATTCTTCCGGGTGTCCAACCTATGCCGATTATCTTTGCCTATTGCCCCCCGTCTCAACTGGAAAGCGCAAGACTATCAGCACTGTTACCAATGCCCTGCGAGAGCACTATCCGAAACTGATTGTGATGGGTGACTTGGAGGCTATGTACTGTGCTCAGTGACGAAAATACCCCCCCTGTGGAAGGGGTTAGATGCCAAAAAAGAATGGTTACTTAAGATCGGCCTCAACTTTCTGGTTCATCCCTTCAGGAAAATTTGCTGGTGTCTTTGACTGGTGGGGCTGGACCCCCCCCCCCCCCCTTAAATCTGGAAGTGTCTTGGCAGGGACACCAACGTCAGAGACCAACCACAATTGCGCCCAAGCTCATTGCTCAATGGCCCAGTGCTGCAAGCCTATTCCCCCCCCCCTTTTCTATGGTTCACACCCACTTCATACCCCCCTCCATCACAGTGCAGGAAAATGAAATTTATTGTGCAATTTTTGGTGCATAATGTTCTCAGTTCCAGACCCCTCCCCGTTAGAGCTTCCCTCTGGGAGTCGGAGGGTTAGGTTAGGACAGTGTTACAATTGGATAGGGACGGTGGTGTTGGGGGCAGTTGGCGCTTCCACTCCCAATCTATTTCCAGGGCCATGAATACACACAGTTGAGCAGGGGCTGCCAATTGCCGCTCCAGCCCGCCGCATGCGACGGGGGCTGAAGCAATGCCTGAGGTGCATGCGGCAGCTGCCGGTGCTGCAGATTTTCCTGGGACTCTGCATCGGTCTGTGGCTCACCATCCTTGACCCCGCAGCCCCGGCCGCAATGCGCTGCTTCCATGTGCCGGTGCGAAAACACCGCCGGACGGTGCGGGACTCACACGGCGTGGTTTACGTCCTTGGGCTGCACTCCCCCATTATTGAGGTGTACCGCAAGCGCTACAACGGCCGCGGGCCATACTTGGACGAGCTGCTGGGGTCCTTGCGGACCCTGCGGCAGAACTCACCGAGAACCCCCGTGGCACTTGTGACAGACGCGGAGGACAACATCAACGCATCTGTGGCAGCGATGTTCGACCAAGTCATCGTACAGGAGGGCAAAGTGCATGTGTCATGGGGTGATGTGATTCCAGCAGTGCTGGCGAGCCCATGGCGGCGCTCCCTCTTCTTGGACCTTGATGTGAAGGTGTGCAAGGGTCACGAGTTACCTGTCGTGTGTCATGTGTGGAGGAGGGCGGGAGGATCCATTCAATCTTCAAAGGACACAGCATCTGTTTTTGCAAACCGCCCTTTAAGACCGCCGTCAGTTATGCTTCAACAGCCGCAGATGCCTCAGCTTTTCGATGCTGTACAAGCTCACCCTGTGAAATATTGCAGAGTCCAAGTGTAAACCCCCCATTTGTTTGCCCTGCGGAGCATTGGGATTGCCTGATTTTGTATGACAATGTATTTTTATGTATATTTGCCTCAAATATTTGTTGCAGTGCACGGCAGCTACCAGTGTCTGGTCCAGGTGATGGATTGTGTGTCAATATCGGCCTTGCCCAAACAACACGCGGCGGCGTGGTTTTGTGTCGTATTGTGCATTTGCCAAGGCCCGTCTTATCTTCCTCTCTTCAGGGGAGGGCAGGGGTAGTTGGTGAGTGGGTGCCTGTCGCGGCGAGCTAATAGGCCTCTGGATGTCCGCCAGGTGCTGTTGTATTTCCAGATATGTGAAGATGTTGAGCACATGTTTGGTTGGCTGGACAATTATGAGATCGGACTTGTGCTTGAGCCCTTCCTGTTCAGCCATGTCAAGGGGGCGCTGCTGAGGGATGGCCCACAGGCCATCACTTGGAACAGCCTGAACAATTGGAACACGGGGATGCTGCTGTACGACAACAACCCCCGCGTGCGTGCCATGTTTGAGGATTGGAATGCGGCATACAATTATCCCGGGGGGCGCGGCGGTGGTGACCAGGTTTACCTCTACCTTCACCTTTTCTCAAGCTCCTTGCCATTTCAGCTACAGAATCCACGCACAAGTATTGTTTGGGAACATGTGTGTTCGCATAATTTACCCGGTAGCAGTTGAATATTCCCCGCATATTGACGCCGATGACGTCATAGGACGACGTTAGTATGCCAGGAAACTTGTTGGGGAACATTCTACCAACACGTGGGAACATTCTCCATTTCACATCCATAACATTATTTTTGGACAAAGCCACCATTTCCGATGAATCAGGCACCCTCTGTACCCACCCGTGAGTGTAACGCATGTACAGATGGACGTTTTGCGCCCATTCATTATGGTCACAGAAAATTGACATCGTGAGCATTCCTCGTTCCATTTTTTTTGGTGGAATCGTCTTGTTTCGCTCTCATCAGTGCCGTGCATGATTCCATATGTGACATTGATGGCATTCATGACAGGATAGGCGACCCATACAATACCCATTTTGCTGAAACAGGGTCTAAGTGGATTCTGCATGCCAAAATAGGCTGCCTCAGTTGCGTAAAGTGAGCGGTTCCACGTCAAAAGTCATCCTGCTTGCATAATTGCACGTTCAATCGGCAATGAATGTGCTTCGTCAATATAGGGGACTCTATTTGTGTTATTTTTGTCATTGTCTGCATGCCACGGCTCAGTAGAACAGACGCTACTGCCCAAGACGACATTAAGGATATCGTGCACCAAGTACATGGTGGGTCATGGTGCATAGACACTTGGGATCCTGATTGTGTGATTGTACAGCGCACGGAAACCAATTCACACCGTATGCGGGCCACATGGATAGAAAATTTGGATTTATGCTGGTTGCGGTTGGTTTTGAGAACAGGCTTTCAACAATTGCGTGACACAAAATGTGTGTTGGTCATGTGTGGAAAAGACAAGGGATTGGTTGGCTGGCGGTTGTCCATTGAATCAGTCCAGGTGGCTAGTTGTTGCGTTGCCTGTGTGCCTATTCCATGTGCCTTTAGTCTGCAACTTCAAGCATTGGAAGTGTAAAACGTGTGGGAGCAGTTGGACCTTCACCGTAGCAGTGAACTGTGGGTACATGTGGGCGTGGATGGCAAGCCATTATGAAAGTTGCACGTCGTTGCGAACATGGTCAGCCCATGCGGTTAGGGGGGGGGGGGTGGAAAAAATTTGTGCAAATTTTTTTCATACCCCCCCCCCTCCGGGGGTACCCCCCGAAAAAAAAGCTGGCACCCCATGTAGGAAATTTTTTTCGGCAAGAGGAATTTTTTTACTGTGTGCTACTTGAACTTGCATGGCACCTTCACTTTGCCACATTGTATGACATTGGCACATGAACTACTACTGAGATAAAAGTAATTGGTTTTGTTTTGCATGGTGCCATTGATTTCTCTCCAGTGGCGGGGGACACTTGTTGAATGCAATCGTCAGCCCGCGGACAAGGGGCCCCTGGCGCGGGGCGCCGCCACCCACATTGAGCATTGTGTCTGATCCATCTACTCTCCAGGCGGAGCCGCTAGCCTTGCTACACTAGCGGTGCCCCACTCAGCAATGAGTGTGGGCGAAGCGTGGAGCTACGTGACCACCAGCGTTTGGTGGCCGTGTGGCAACCCGGGAGTGGAATTGCGGTACGCAATGTGAAATGTGGGGTGTTCCACTTGTTTGTTTGTTTGTTTCACAACCCCATATTGGTCAGTATTGTTGCGCCCCTTGAGTTGGGGTTAGGGACTCGCAATCCACGCTTTGTTGCTTGCATGGTTGTAGAGAGCCGCAATCGATCATTAGGGAGAAGACAAAAGAGGGAAAGAAAGAGGGATTTGGGCTAGTGCTCAACGAGGGAGGGCGAAGAAAGCGTGAGAGGGAGAAGGTCCAATTAACAATAATCCATCAAGAGTTGGGTTCAATGGTACGTGTTATTTGCTTTTCCTTCTCGCGGACCTTTTAGATGTCGTCGGCGATCAACATCGCATTGGGCCAACGGGGTGCCCATGGGTGGACATGTCCCTGTGGTGAGCGCTTTCTCAGGTCTGGCTACACCCGACACGCAATCCTACCAGTTGCATGGCCAGGGACACCAACTATCCATGGCGCGCTTTTTCAACAACTCGTCCCAAGGGTCGCAGCCCTCTCAGCTGCAATCATCGCGGCTATCAGAAGACCCCAGTAGCCCACGTTCTGGGCTAGTGAACCCTTGGCACTGTCACTCTCGCCTACTGTGTTGCCTAAGTGCATGGGTGCTTTGCCACTAGGTGTGCTGAGTCTGATTGCCCTTCGTGGGTGTTATCCACTGATGTGCCACTCCCACGAGAAAGTGCACTGGATATATGTGGATGGAGTTGGTTGTTTCTCGCGTGACCCGCCATGCAAGGGTGAGGCTCAAGCCGATGACAATGGGCATTTGATGCCTTGCACCCCATGCGAAGCACTTCCGCGGGACCCCACAATGTGTAACTGATTCCAGTACTGAGCATTGGAAACTAGGCTTCTGAAGCTATCAGAGCGTGCTGCGGGGCACCGTGCTGAGAAACGAGCTGTTGTCAGGGAATTGCGCCGAGTGTCTGATGTGTGTCAAACTCTCGTGGAGAAGTGTGATGCGCACAAGGCCCTTATTCGCGCCATTGGCCAGGACAAGCGGCCACTGGCTTCTCGTAGGGCCGCCCGTATTACAGCGGCCGGACAAAGTGTGGCTGTTGTTTTGGAGGACATGACTTGATGCAGGATATGGCGTTTCACATTAGCCGTGGCGAGGCAAAGGGGGTTTGTCCTCCATGCCTCTTTTGTGGGCACACTAATGGTGCATGCCGCCTCCAGATGGCAAGGAGGAAATCGGCCAATGCACGTCGGCAACCTACCATTGCTTCCGGAAGTCAGTATGGCAGCCCTGGGAAAGCAAATTGTGCACAACGAGCCCATCCAATGTGTTGTCCATGGATGTGGCCGCTAGGAATCTCGCTACAACATGCCCGGCCACTTGCTGGTTGATGACACACATAAGAACTTCCCCTTCACAGAGTAGCATCGGGCGCTATGGGAGGTTGACGAGGAGGAGAAGGCCATCCCAAAGAAAGGAATGACTACCTAGGGAAAGGAGTTGGCTGCAAAGAAGAAGGAGCGCGAGAAGACGCGCGTGAAGGGAAAGCGGCAGAAACTGAAAGGTCAGACCAGGTTGCAACGTGACATTCTCGCGAATGCAGACAATGTGGCAGAGCAAGCGGCAACTGCGAAGGCCCTCAAGGCAGGAGACACCGCAGCAGCATCAGTCATGGCGGTTCACGAACAACATGATGCAGATTATGACCCTGACGAGCAGGAGGACAACACCAATCCGAGCAGTAGTCGGAGCACCAACAACAGTAGCCGAAGCAGCGACAACAGGCCAGTAGCAACAACAGCAACATCAGCAGTAGCAGCAGCAAACTAAGCAAGAGTAGTAGCAACACGCGGGCCGAGAAGCGGAGGAAGAAGAAGATTCCGAACACCGAGAAGAGGAAGAAGAAGAACACGAAAGCGAAATCCCCGGTAAAGCAGCAGGCTCCGAGCAACGCACGCCAAAAGCAACCCTCAGCTTCCCAAGATGGGAGGCCAAAAAAGCGATCAGTAGCCGCTGGCGATAACCGGCAACAAGGTGTGTTGGCCAGCAATTGGGTAACCGCGTAATGCCACTCGAAACGCGAAACGACTCAAAACGGCCTTACGGGAGTGGGCACCCCGTTTGGCGGGCGAAACGTTGGCAAGCCAATGAAGGTTGGTAGGACATGGGGCTACGGTTGGGGGGGTAAGGACGAACTATGTGCATGCGGTGCAGCGATAAACATGCATTCAACTATACGTTTTTTGTAGTCAGATACAACCACAGGAGAAAAAAATTTATGGCGATGTGCGCGCAAGAACGGTGTGTTGCAACAATTTTGCACCATTCACACACATACACAGACATACTAACACACCAACACACAAACCGTACCCTCACTGAGAACCCATCTTTGTTGGCAAGCCATTGTGGCGTGGCGGCCATCAACCAGCATGTGAGAGGGCAATGGGGACTTGACATTGTGGGGTCCACTGTAGGCTTGGGCAACCTGCAGAACGGCCAGAATGGACATCAATCACCCTTGTCCTTCAATGCTGCTGGTTCGGTTCTCGCCCCAGATAGGGTGTATTGCCGTATCTGGGGACTCTTTCGTACCGATAAGAGGCCAGGGTGGGGCGCTGCATTGCAGCCGGAACAGAACGGGGGTCTTTGTGCCCTCAAACACAAATACCACCCATACGGGCTCAAATATCGATGGTTACCTTGAAAAATACCCTCCTTGCACCTTCCAAACCCAAACACATGAGGTAGAGGTAAGGAAATTTCAGGTTTGGGGTCCGAAAAAAAGATTCGCGCGATATTTTTTCGTACCCCCCCCCCTCCAAGGGTACCCCCCGAAAAAAAAGCTGTATGCCGGTACAACGAAGTTTTTCCTACCCCCCCCCCCCCCCCACGCTACCATGCGGTGGCATTTTAAATGTTGATGAGCACTCGCCAACACGGCATTTTGCGTGCTCCGTATACCATGGCTATGGCAGCCATGAAACATTGCATACCATAGTCAGCCACATTGGCCTACCAACCAACATTCAAATGATGACTGGTGCCATTGTCTAGATAATGGCAAACCATATGTGGTTAGGGTGTTTGTGTGTGTTGACCATATGTTGCTTTACCAATTGACTGGCCGCGATGCTCTGGGTTCACCACTGGATTTTGGATGCCCATGCCCGAGCTGCAATGCTACACCCACTGAGGTTGCATCATATGATGGGGCTGTCAGAGAGATGGTGATGGTATAAGGCACAAGTTGCGCATAGCAACTTTTGTTTTGCCGAGTGAGGGGGGGGGGGACAGAGGCAGCAATGTCAGTGACGGCTACACTGACAGTGACAGTGACAGTGTCAGTGCCTGAGGTACGTGCTACCCACCCCACACTCTCACACCCCAGCTTGATGTATTTCTAACCTGCCTAAGCCTCATCATAGGGAATCAGACGACATCATGGCTGATGCAGAGGCATGGCATCCAGAGCGACAACACCACAGAGTGGCGCAACCGTGGGCCTTGCTGGCAACGGCGGCCATAGTTGTTGACGTGTTACAGGCCGGATGCGAAGTGGGGTGGACGGCCGTAAACCCCACACGGGCCCGTCAGCAGCCCGGTACGGCCGGGTTCCCACGGTGTTGCACCACCTTGCAGCACCAGGCTGTGCCCGCTGTGGGCCTCGCAATCATGGTCGTGATCATGGCGGCCGCGCGGGGCACGCTTCAGAAAGAGAAGAGCATGGGCGCAGACCGCATCACTGAAGGGGGCACGGACCAAGACACCCAGCAGCCCGACACAGCCCGGCACAGCAGTATTCATGCACGAAGAGGCTACGTGGAGACGGGTGAGGTAGGCGAGAGTGAGGTGCCCAGCAAGGCCGTCACGGGAGCAAACGGCGTGACCACGCACGGTGCCGTGGACTGCCCCGCCCCTGCTGTTTGGGGGGATACCCAGCGCAGTGGCTGGTGTAGCTGCGGAGCAGCGGGGCCTCCCAACAGTTGGGGTGGGGGAGCCCGGGACAGCCAACAGGCCGCGGTGGGCGACGCGGACGACAACATCGACGCAGCGGCACGGCCGTGCCGAGCGGAAGCTGAGGACGGAGGGCGGCTGGAGGCACACGAGAGCTGTTGTATTTTCGTCCACACAGGGCCCAAAACCATGGCGGTCCACCTGCAGGCGGGGCACACGCTGGTGGGCCATGTGCGGGACCAAGTAGCAGCACGAGAAGGCATCGCCACGGAACATCAGCGCCTCATGTACGCGGGGAAGCAGCTGTTCAAAGGTGATCTCACCCTGGAGGACTACGGCGTGACAGAGAAGTGCACGCTAGCAGGTGGGGATGGCTCATCCAGCAGCAAGCGGCCCTGCTTGGCGTTCGAGGACCCGATGGACATTGAGGCAGCGGGGCTGGACCCCCTATACGCGCAATGGAAGTTGTGGCTCGAGACATGCGCGCCGATCGCAACGGCCTTCCTTCCACCGGAGGCCAAGGCGGCAGAGGCACTTGGGTATCGAGAGAGAGCAACGCGCCAAGGGCTCACTGAAGCGGGGGTGCAGGCGATGGTACACTGGGTGGCACCAGGCAAGCCGGATCACGAAGTGCTGCTGGCACTGGCAGCGTATGAGAAGGCCAAGCCATACAAGGTGGACCTGTTACAGGGGAAGTGGGTCCAGGCACCAAAACAGCCACAAGGGCAGCCACAAGACCTGACGCAAAATGCGCCACAGGTGGACTCTGTACAAAAGGAAATTGCAAACCTGGAGGCCCAGCTCGCAAACCTCCGAATGCCAAAGGTCCCCTTATGCTCAGAGGAGCAGCTCAAGGCCGTCAGTGACAAGGCGATGCAGGCCGGGATGGAGAGAGACTTGGTGGCGGCACTGCAGGCATATGGGGCGACACCGATGGCGGGACCGGAAGAAGCGGCGAAGGCGAGAGAGGTACTACGCGCGGCAGTATGAACTACCCTGTATCTGACTGTGACCACCATAGCGCCGCAGCCAGCCCCGCAACCCGCACCCATGGCAACAAGGACAGCTATGGCCCACCACCAGGCGACCCCCGTCTTCTAGGCGGCCCCCCAGGTACCACTCCAACAAGTGGCACACACGCACCCTGGGCCACCGGGGGCGTGCTTCAGGTGCGGAATGTACGGGCACTGGTCGACAGATTGTCTGACAGCGGCCCCCATCCCACAACAGCTCACCACACAAATGCTGCAGACACAGGCCGCGCAGTGGCCGCAGGCATCGCACATGCCACGGGCCCACACAGCCCCGGCTTCGGTGGCCTCAGCCCCCCCCCCCCGTACGGGGGGGTTCACACAGGTGGGGGCCCAGACGCTTTACACGGCGCACACGACGGGGCGACAGTATGATGCGTCCGGGCCCCCGCCTTACCCCTACAGCAGATGCCACGGCAACCACCGGAGCTGGCAGCCATGCCCGGCGCGACAAACAAGCATGCCACCACAACCCCAACCCCAACCACATCCCCAATCCCAACCCCAACAGTAGCGCAAGCGCACCGGGAGAGCCGGGAGCAGCAGGGGACGACCCTGGCACAAACGACGGGATGGCAATTCAGCTACGCTGCCTTGCCACCTCCGCGGATGCACTCACAGCACGGGACGTCGCGACAGAGCCGGGTGCACTGGCAGTCAGAGCCTGGGCAGAGGGCACCAGACGAAACTGGCGCCGCGACTCGCAACGTGTTGGCAGGACGGCGGTCATGTACGCAGACCTTGACGCCGCCTCGGCATTGGCCAAGCACCTCACCCATGCTCGCGGCACAAGGACGAACGTCCGCCACGCTCAAAGGTGTTGTATCGAGCGTCCGAATGTGTGAAACCCTGGGCATCGCGGCACGGTGGTTACCCCACTCCACTGGGCCATATCCAAGGCAGCAGACCGGGCCTACGCACACCCACCGCCCCGGCGTATCTGGGCCAATGCGCACACACTGCACGTACTGGACGAACTTACCTCGGGGCCATTTGGCACAGCAGTCGTCGCGCTGGCCTGTCTGGGGACAGCCCTGTGCTGGCGTGTCAGTGAGGCCGCTTCAGTGCGGCCAACAGACCTGGCGACACCCTGGAGAGTGGCCTTCTATGACTAGAAGACCCAACGCAGGTGGATCACGGCACGGCTCAGCCACTGGGGCGAGGCGTGGAGAATGCGCCTGCACGCCATTGTTCAGCACAGGCCGGGTTGGGTCCCGCTATTCGCCTCAACCGCTGAACTTCAGCACGCCCTAAGTTGCGCTCATGGGCACAGTGTGGCACTCAGTGGCGTGGCACGCTTTCCGCAGGCTGGGGGCAGCGGCACTGGCTGCCACGGGGGCAGCAATGGCGGTCACGGCCAGGTGGGGAAGGTGGAAGTCCGAACGGCAGGCGGCTGAGTACGCAACACCCCCGCTCGACTGGGAGTGTGAACTCCCTGCCCTGCTCCCCTGGCCAGCGCTCGGAGGGGGGGCCACACTACGCGCAACGTCGCAGATGGAAATGTGGCCAATGGCAGTCATGGGGGGTGAGGCCTCCGCTAGAGCGAAGGACACGGCACCCATACCAATCGTCATGTCGGATTTGGGCGAAGACAGCGATCACGGGGTACTGGGGCCCGCTGTACAGGCTGATGGAGTACGCGCCAGACGACGCCAGTGCCAAGAGCCAGGAACCAACTCGGGATCAGATTTGGGCCACGCCGCCCTGCAGGCGCAGCGCCGCATGGTACGCGTCCGGGTGTGCACCAGGTGCGCCCTCCGCCGAAGACCACCAGCAGGCCAACACAAGTCCCAGGGGCAACAGTCCGTCGAAGGTCCGCCGCCCGAGATGAGCCCGCCGGGGGAGCCCACAGCCTGCGGCAAGTGCTGAGACGCACTGCCACCGCACATGCGCGCAGCAGCCGGAAAAATTTCGTCCCGACTCCGAGTGCAGGAGCGCAAAGTCATGGACCTGCTACAGCTCTAGTGGCACAGGGCGTTACTGTGGATCTGGGACAGGCCCCTGGCCCCGGAATTGAAGAGGGCGGACCTGCAGCTACTACATGAAGTCCTGCACGAGCTGGAACGGCCCACTAGAGGACGCCAGTTCGCCGGTGCTCGGTGAAGGCCGCAAAGTGTCAGTGCAGCTGGCGCCCAAGGGTCTGGGGAGCGCGGGATCCGTACAAGTGCCCCCAGCCCTATGGGAGTAGTGGGCAGACCCGTGCTTCGAATGGGCTTGCCGCAACGAGCCGACCCAGCCCCACTCGCGATGTCCCCAGGCGCGGGCCCTGCTCATTGCCCTGGAGCGCCAGGGCCTGGTAGAGGGCACAGGGGAGGCACCCAGCCGCCCTCATCGTCAACATGAAAGCCTTCAACCACACCTGCGCCTACAAGGCCCGGCGCTTCAGGCTGCCCACTTTGGAGGGCCTCGCTGACATGCTGCGTGCGGGGGGGGGGGGGCGACAAAAATTGACTTGGCCAATTGCTATCGGTCGATCCACCCCCCCCCAACCTGACCAGGGCGATCAGGGTAGGAGTTGGCGATAGGTCCTTTGCGATCGTGCGTGTGCCCTTCGGTTGGCACCAGGCACCGGGGCTGGTGCAGCACCTCATCGTGATAGTGATTGCCCTTGTCGACCCACGAGGTGTGGTGGTGGTGCAGTACCTGGATGACATCCTGGTGGTTGGCAAGCAGAAGCAGGAAGTCCACAAGGTGACCCACGATGTGCCCAACGCCCTGAGTAAGGCTGGTTTCCTGATTGGCGCTAAGAGCATCCTCACCCCTGTGGCTGAAGTCACGTGGATGGGTAAGACAGTGAACGCACAGGCAGGCAGAATCCAGCCCAGACCAGTGGCTGTGGCAGATTGCGTGGCCAATTGGATACGCTTGGCGGTGGCCCCGCTGACGCAAGTGTCCCTCAGGAGGCTCTTGGGCTGTCTGGTATGGCTAGGGCGACCCGGCAACACAGCGGCCGCATTGTGGAGCGGCGCACGGGCCTGGCTGCACTTTGGGCCGCGCTCGGCGCCCAAGGCGCCACCAAACCTTGTCAGGGGCATTTTGGAGGGTCTGTGCTGCGCGCTGTGTGGATGGGTGCCTGCCGGCACCCAACACACATTCACGCGTGCACCCTGCCTGTTTGTGGATGCCGCGCAAGGGCCAGGAGCGTACTGGGTACCCAATTGGGACCAGGCAGGCCCTTGGATCAGGCGCTGCCCCGGCTCTGTGACGTCACAGCAGAACTTTGGGGAGTCCTTGCAGGGCTCGAAAGGGCCAAGGGACCAACCAACCTGTTTGTGGATAACACAGGGACACTGAGCACAGCACTCTGGGGCAGGGCTGGTGTTGCACTACCGGACCAGCAACGCATCATGAGGCGCCTAGCGCACAGGTTACGGTGGTAGGGTGGAGCACTGCAGCTGCACTACGTACCCTCCCCGCTGAACCCGGCAAACCCGGTTTCTCGCTGGTTCAGTGGACTGTCGGCCACGGACATTGTCGTGCAGGCCAGGGCCAGGGAGGCGGTTTTTGTGAGCTGTGCACGCACAGCCCCGCGGGGCAGCATAGCTGACAGGGACAGGCAGCAATTGGTCATGTGTGGGCCGTACTTTTCTTGCAGCCCAGGCATTGGGGGCACTAGCGGCGGCGGTCAGGCGCAACAGCCAGCGGGCGTTCGGTGGTGGCTGGGCCATCAGGGATCCATGTATGTGTGCAGTTCGGTTCTTTGCCATTTTCAATGACTCGTTCGCGTTCACGGGGGCGCACGCAGCGGGGCCGTCGCGGTGGCCGCCGGCACCGAAGATGTGCGCAGGTGGCGGCGCGCCGCGCGGCGCGCCCCTTGGCATGGTTCTGTGTGTGCTCGTCGTGTGGAAGGCCGCGCTGTGCGGCGCGTTTTTCTTGGCGGAGCAGCGAGGTTGGTGTTTGCCTTGCCGTTTGCTGACAGTGCAGCGCCGGACGTGCCGAGTGCCGCGGTGTGGGACATCCGTGACCGCTTGCGAATCATCCCCGATCCCGGCGTCACATCCAGAGGCAGTAGGGACGTAAAGGGACCGCGGCGACACCATTGCAGGCACGGCTGGCGCCTGCTCATGGCGGAAGGGCCTGTCTACCTTTCCCTGAGCACACACCACCGGGAAGGCGGACAGGCCCTTCCGTATTTGTGGGTGCAAGGGCGCCCGGCCCTCGTATGGCGAGTGGCTGCCTTGAGCTGTGCGGTGTGCCAGGCGCTGTGGACGTGTGCCGCAGCAGCCGGGCCAGCTGTCCTTACCCTTTCAGTCTGCGTGCTCCGCGTGCCTGCTACCCCTTTCTCGGTTTGCACTGGCACAACCGTGATCCGGCACGCTATTGTACCTGCGGCTCACTGGTGGCTAAGTGGAAATGTGAAGTTAGGGCTCAGTTGGGGCTCAGTTGTGCATTGCGATGTCTTTTCTGCTTGTTTGTTGTGCGTTTTGCATGCTAGGTAATGTGCATTTGATGTTTTTAGAAGTTTTAGATACTCACTTGGTCAATGTTCAAGGGGGGGGGGACTTTTTTTGGCGACGGCTCAGTTGACTGAGCGCCCGACTGAGCCGTCACTGAGCCGTCACTGAGCCGGCTCATTGAGCGCTTAGTGAGGGCTCAGTGAGCGCTCACTGAGCGCGCCAAATGGCTCAGTGAGCGCTCAGTGACGGCTAATTGGGTGCTCACTCAGAGGGTTCCCCCCCCTTTCCGCCTCTCCTCCGCCCCCCTATCCGCCTACCCATCCATTCCTTCTCGCTCCCATAGGTCCTGTCTTTCACACCATGTCTATTGTTGTCCCAGGCCTGGAACCGGCAGCTTCAAAGGCTCTCGCATCTTTCCTTAGTCGCCCCCGGGTACCTACCGCTTTCACAGAGGCAGCGTACCCGGGGGTGCCTTCGACGGACCTAGAGCCCTTGAAGCCGTGGGCCCAGCAGCTCCCTGCCCCTTCCCCAGAAGTGGTCCACATCAACGTGTCCGATGTGACCCTTCTTGGAAAGAGCTGGATGCACCGGTGCAACCAAATGTTGCGCCAGGTGCATGCAGCTCTTCGTGCCGTACGCTTCCGCTTTCCTGTGGCTGCTGTCCAAGATTTGGTGCAGCAGTCCTCAGGAAAGCTGATCGGTACCCCCCACGAGTTCGGGACACGGGTTCATGACACCAAAGATCTCCAACACGGTTGGGCTTCAGATCTTGGTGTCAGCCACGTGGCACCCAAGAAGGGACTCCTTGAGCCCCTGCCTTTCGGGGTCGGGGTGGTGTCAGGGGAATGGTGGGAAACCCTTTCGGCTTGTCCCATCATTCCTGAGTGGTGCCATGTGGTGCCCGACTACACCACCCCAGCCTTGTACAGGACCAAGGAGCCCGTGTTCCTCCGCGGTGCCGCCTCTCCTCCCCCCTACATCTCCCTGGCTGCCCCGGTGTTCTCACATGAACTCCCGGCTCATGACCTTGAGTCGGATGAGTCCTTGTGCGACTTGGGGCTCCGGGTGGTTAGGGGGGCGGTAGAGGCCAGGGAGTGCGAGAACTGGTACCGCATTCTCGTCGACTCCTGCGGCACCCAGCCGGATGCAATTTGGGATCTGCTGTCCAATGCACACTCTCGCGAGGAGTGCTTGGCTGATCCCAAACTGCCACGGCGCTGGGGTACTCGGTCCGGCAAGCTTATCTCTGTGTTGGGAAGGGACGCCTTGCAACGGGCTAGTCAGCAGTGCAGTGCTCGCTGGCCCGAGATGAGGGGTCTCTTCCCAACGCAGTGGTCGGCAATTGCCGCCGGGGAAGATGCTAGGGAGCAGACCTGGCATACTACATTGATAAGTTGCCAGGTACGCTCCCTAGCATAGGTGAGCTGCCCGGCCATCTCTCAATGATGTTTGTCCTCTCGGACAAGTATCATTTAGAGGTGCACCTGGGCAGTCACCTGGGTGACCATGACGCTCTGCGGGTCGAGACCTTCGAGTTTTAGCGTGGGGACATGGTTCTCTTTGCCTCCACGCTGAGACATCGGGGTCTCGCCGCGCTGCCGGGGGTGGGGAAGCAGGTCGTTCTCTTCCGCTTCCTCACCCCCGACGAGCGTCACAAGTGGGTGGATCTGGAGCGGTTCATCCTTGACCCTCTGCCAGGGGCCAAGGATGAGCTGGCTTCACGGCCACGGGGAGACGGGCCGCTGCCCAACCCCAGGGCTATCAGCCACTGGGGGCAGTACTTCGCCTTCGGCGAGGGACTGCAGGGCGCGGTCGGTCTGCCGCGGTTTGAGCAGCTGGACGACTGGCTGGCCCCCGTGGGCCCGTCAGGCCCCGGCTGCCCATACCACCCGCTGCTGCTGGCCAGGCCTGCCCTGGACGCCGCCGACCCTATGTGCCACGTGTACGTGGAGGAAGGCGACGTCCTGTGGACAAGCGGGCCATCATGGCTCGACCTGGGTAACAGTGGACCCGGGGAGGCTGCCATGCTGCAGCAGTATTGGGCCCCCTCCTGCCGCCCCATCTCTGCACACCGGGCTTTGTTGCTTGGCTTCTCCTGGCATCGCGGGCCGGAGAAGCGCTGTACAAGGAGCGATGCGGGCGCCAATAATTGGTATCACGCATGTCGAGTTTTGTACTCGTCTCCCCTAGAGTACCAAGTATTAGTATGATGGGGCAGTGTCCTTGTGGGAAGGTCCTGCCCATTACCATGGAGCCCACTAGCAAGGTCTTCCTGGATGCGCATTGCAAGGGGGAGCATCACACACATGGGCTGCGGTATGGCAAGATGGTCGCCGACTTCTTCCCCTTGGTTCTCCCTAGGGATGCCTCCCCCCTCAGGAACGTGATTAGCCACGTGAATAGAAAGCCGGACCTCCAAGTCTTCGCTAGTGCAAGGGGGGCGTGGGCAACAACCGTCATGGCTGCCTTTGCCCACTTCAAACCCGACTGCAACCACCCCCAACACTAATTGATGGCTTGGATGCCAAAACCGAAACTGGACCACCTAGTCCCAACAGGGGCCATTGTTGTGCTGGTGTGCTGCCAGGGCAAGCCAACTTGCCGCCCCCCCTTAGGAGGATGTACCCCATTACATGCAGCAGCTATGAACAATCCCCGTGGGAATTTTGTGATGCCGCCGGGTTTCTTGCTTTGATGCCGGGATCAGGGCCGATGGACAAGGTCCCACGCATGTAGAGCTCGTCGATCAAGAGGTGCCGCATCTGCACGGCTTCGGCATGCTTCACACTCTCCAACAGGAACGCCAGGCTAGGGGGCTCATTGGGCAACACTTGCGGTGCCCGTGCTATGTGCCCCCGCCCGGTGTCATAGACGGGTAGGTAACCGCCACGTTCAGCGCATACAATAGTTTGGGGCCTCCCATCCCCAAAATAGCTAGCGGAGGAGCATCCTTGTCTTTCGCATCCTAGGACTGCTCCATCCAAGTGTCGCACAGGTTCGCCACGACCCTTGACGGTTTCCAACCGGCTTGCAGCAAGCGGGCGGCACATAGGCCCGCCAACGGCCGGTCGTTCTCGGCAAGCACAACGGTGAAGCCTCCTGGGCCATCAACTTGGTGTCTTTGGCCTCATCAAGACGAACCATGAGGACTGCGAGAGCAATCCATTAGTGGGGCTCGGTAGGAGTGTGGTGCATGGCGATGTCCATCCAACCCTTGAACTTGCCGGCCCACCTACCGGTTCTCAGCTCCAGGCAGGACATGCAAGGACCCTCCCTGTGGAGGACGTTATCACAGTCTCGTACGAAGCTCACACCGCTAGTGTGTGCTGCACAGAGCTAGTCATGTCCGCAGCGGGGAGGACATTGAGGCTCTAAGGGAATGCGTTGACCGGCGTTCCACCCGTTACCATACAACCATGCAAGCCACCGTGGTCTTCATGGCCCCCCACGCCGCGGAGGCCTACATAGCCATTTTCTCATGTGCGTGATTCCCACATGCGCGAAGTTCAAGGCTGAGCGTTGCCGTGCTTTACGGCAACGCATGGCCACCCCGTGCAGCGTAGCTACCTTACCGGAGTGCCACATCATCCCCGTGTCGGCAGACACGGACGGCGACTCCTTGCACTGACGCGAGTTGCATGTTTCCCTATAGGCAAATGCAGCAATCACCCCCTCAAAGGTCCCCACCTTCCTCAAGATCGATGAGGTAGGAATGTGCAGGAGCTTTGACCAACCCTCATGAAAAGGTCATCCGGTATGCGTGACGAGGATGGCTTTGTGATGCATGGGGAGGTGCCCCATGCGGTCTTGCGCGAGCTCCACAAGTTCTGTGCCGACCCCAAGCACGACTTGCCTCCGTATCCGTAGGCCAAGCACGAGGTGGAGGCCGCATTGGACCTCCTAAGCACAGTCCTAGTCAGGCAAACAACTCTTGCTAGCCCTGCCTCACATCCCCCTATGACCCATGCACCCAAGGGCTGTTGTTGTGCTCGGCATAGCATATGAAAATTTTTTGATGGAATCTTCAACATGGGGCGTCCCCCCACAATCTCTTTGAGCAAGTCTACAAGGCGGGATACATCATCTACCTCGTACATCTACGCCATCAACCCTTTCGTGGCACCTAGTACCTGCATTTTGCATGTACAGTTGTGGCCTTTCAAATTATTGTAGCCCACCATCAGCGGTTGGCAAACGAGGGCCATGGCCCCAAAAACCACTACCCCTCACTTTGTGGCAACCAGTGGGCAGAGGATGGCCTCTTCCAAGTCCGCACCATAGTGGTTCACCACCGCTGTTCCATTGCCGAGCTGGCAGTTAGGTTCTCCGCGGCACTAGTTGTTGCCACCATCTATGCCAGGCACCCCAGCGGGCAATATATGTGGTCGCGCTTTACCTCCGTAGACCGGGCACGGCCTAGGCAATACACACGTGTCCTAGATATCTCCCTTGTTCACATCCCGTCTGTCTGCTTGCGGGTGGCAGAATCCGCCCTAACCATATTTCGCGACTAGTGGCCTGAGGCCGCTTACCCGGACTTTGCCCGTTGCTCCATGTTCGAGCCATTTGGGGATCCGCTATTGCATGTTGACCCCAACTATGTGCGGTTCTTACCGGGTGACAATGGGGGTGTGGGTGGGGGCACATGCGTGTGCAGCTTTTTTTGGAAGGCACAAGGGGGGCACATCCCATATCAGAGGAGGGCAATTCATATCATGAGCTGATTCAGCATGCATATCAACGGCAAACGCACGAAGAGGCTGGTAGACCGTCTTAATCCTTGCCAAGTAGCCGTGTGACCGGGACAATTCTGATAAGGATGTCCTTTTGTTGTGATTCTCAACGTCCCCGGGAAACCCGGCCACAATGCCCCCTTTCTCCTCACCTTTCCCCCTGCCTTTTTGCGGGGGGGGGCTAGTCTCACGGACCCGTCACATCAACATGTGTCCGCAGGGGCTCCCATCGTAGTGGGAACGTTGCACGCGTTCACCATGCGACAGGGGAATGGACATGGATTTCGAAGGGGGCGATGGGAAATTTAATGCAGTTGGAGTACCGGGGATGCGAGGTTGCTGATCCCGACATGCAGGCAAGGGGATAGATGGTGCATGGGACTCCCCGAATGCCTGTGTCAATTCGCTAGAAGCCAAGACAAGCGAAGCACCGGTTTAGGAACGAGGAGGGTGCCCTGCGATGTTTTGACGATTTTACCGCCCATGGTCTGCCGGTGTGAGGGGCAGGTCACGCGTCGGGTTCCTAGATGTGGTAAGAGAATGCCACTAGAGCACATGCGCATCCACGTTCCCTTCCACCTACACCGCAAGGATTTGCAAAATCCTTGTTGCGGCTTTTGTGGGGATTCCCATTGCGTGCTATGCACGCATCGCGTGAAGGGGGGTGAACCACAAGTGCAGCTAACGTCTTGTCGCAATGGGCTCTCTTGTCAATTCAACATGAAGGCAGCTAGAAGCAGTCAATGTAGGTGTTCCCTTTGGAATGCCCTGTGAGCGGTTGCAGCACTGCAAGTTGGACCACCCTAGCTTCGCCGTTGTTGACTAGCAGGCCGCCGCCTGGAACCGGGGGTTGGGGGAGCTAACCACCTTTGATGAGGGGGAGGCCGTGTTCTTTGGGGCGAAACAAAAGTCACGGTGGAAGGATGAGGCAACGAGGGCAAAGGGCGAACAATTTTGGGAGCTAGTCAGTGCCGCCCTCCGCTCTATGCATGGGGATTCCGAAGGGGGCAGCACCTGACGCGCCAGGCGCGGACATTTCGCACTGTGGCTTGACCGAGCAGTTGACGCTTCTGCCCCGGGGGTCCTTTGTCTTGGGATTTTGAGCGCACTCCGTGGTAGTCTTGAGCTGAACTACTGCGCTAAGTTGCTCCATCAACTCGTTCATGCTTGCAGCGCCAGATCGTGCAAGACGAGGCGCTATACAAATGTCGTTTGTTGCTCTTTCAAGATGCCGGCCTTAAAGCTCAGCCCCGGCACGAGGTAGCGGTCTGTGTGGGGCGAATTGAGCCAGTGGCCCACGGAACTGTTGGACCTAGCGCTCGTGTCAGCGGTGAACATTGCTTTGAAAATCCCGAGGGCAGACAGTCATTGTACCGAACTATGGAAGAAATCTCCTTGATGGTACGTTGTGCATTGTATGGCGTTATGCAATCCCTTTGCGATTGGGGATTGCGATTGGGGATTGTGATATGTTGTTGTTGTTGTTGTTGCGGTTTGCTTGCACTCTAAAAATGTGTGGCCCCTGGAGTTGCTGATATGGACTCAGGCATGCGGCCCCTTGAATCAGGGATACCGACTCACAAACCATGCACCTCGACGTGTCGCCCCTTGAATATGGATCACAGTCCGCGCGCCCTTGGAGGATGCTTTATGATGCTTGTCATCTGCAGTATTGCGGTGATTATTTGAGCACCCACACATGTGGGGATGAATTGGTGGCCCATGCGGAGTAGCCCACCAACTATGTTTTTGATGATATTGCTAAGGCACCCAAACCTGTGTGCATGGATTGATGAAACTCGAAAGATGATTGTGTTGAGGTGCCATTTTGGTTGTGCTATGTTTAAGCGAAGGAGGGGTGTTTGCACCCAAGGGTTATCTCTACTTGGGGGGCCCTTTGGGAGGTGTGTCGAAGCCAGCCCTTCATGGGTAAACACGTTGGAAAAGTAGCGTGCGGCGCGCGCACGGCACAGTTACTCCCCCAAGGTCGAAGGTAAAGGCAAGGGTGGCGCTGCCACAGGTAGATAGTCGCTTGGTGATGATGAGTCCGAGGCGCCAGCGTCACGGCAAGGGCGCGGGGATCTCCAACGCGTGGAGTGCTAGAATGCCAACTTCCTCCCTGGCAACTTCTGCCGCTCCTCGAATAGATCTTCATAGGGCTGAACGAGCTGTCGCTCCAACGGTGGTTTTGGCTCGCATTTATCAGTGGCTGTTGCGTTGCAGGCATCCATGGGTTCTGGACCAGCATTTGTCGCCCGCTCATACTACTCCACTTCGGGGTGCAGATTGCTGGTGCCAGCCACTAGCATGGCTGCACCAACGCCTAGGTCCTTGGCGTCGGTGCGGAGTTCAGCGACTCCTACCCCACCACCACGTCCCAAAAAGACCAAGAAGCAAACCGACACACTACGAAAGGGAGGATGTGTGTTGCCAAACTTGTGTCAGATTTGGGCTCAATTGCTTGTGCATGCGATGCACCGCATGCTGGCGTTTGAAGAACACATCCGTTTGTCCATTAGCTCAACGAGCGGACGATACAATGGTTAACACGTGAAACGGATGGAGAGCAGGATGGACAGCAGGTGGGTTGGTTGGGAAGAATAGTTGAAGAATGGTGAGATTTTCCAATAAACACCAATTTTGTTCGCACATTGCCTCGGAGGTTGTGTTACCTCTCATCTTGAACACTTTTGCATGTGATGCGGCGCCTGTTAGCCTTTTAAGAACACATCCGTTTGCCCACTAGCTCACCGCGGGGATGATGCAATGGTGGAGTGCTCATTGCAATGGACCTCAAGTGGGTTTGCTGGAAAGAACAGTACAAAGATGCCGAACTGTCCCCATGAGGACCAATATTGTTGGCACACTTGCCTCGGACCTTGTGTACCCTTTGGCCTTGATCTCTATTGCATGCGTGCGGCGCGTGTGATTCTTTGCACAACACATCCGTTTGCTGAAGTACTCAATGATGGAGGCACACAACGTTTCACAACTCAACGGCAAGGACCGCAGTCGGGTTAATCCCAGTGAGTACGGGAATCATGCGATGCCTAGGAGAATCTTTTTGGTCAGTTCAGGCCACAATGTCATTTCAAAGGTTGGGACCAAGAGTTCCTTGAAGTGTACTCATCCCCATCCCCACCATCATCTCGTGCTTGGGAACAAGCCTTGCCGGTAGGGTTGGGTGGGGGCGGTTGCCCGGTAAACAACAAAGACTGATGTAGCGCGTTTGTTGCCCGGGCTTCCGCTTCGTTGGAGGGAGGTGGCATTTTTGGTGACATTATCGACACGGGCAAGTCAAATGGGGTGGAGCACCTCCACCGAACGCCACCGTCCAAGATCCCTTGACGCACAACCCTTGTGGCTATGAGAGACAAGCAAGGTGGCCGCACTACTTTCATCACCTGCATCTACGGTGAGTGTGTGTGTTACCGGTTCGCGTTGATCAACCCCTAATGCAACCCTAGAGACATGAAGGGCCAGTGTGGGCATTTCCTGGAGGTATTTCGTGACACACAGTGAGGAGTGGGCGACACTTGTGCCAGACACGCTTAGGCTTGTGCCCATGATCACCGGCGAGAGAAGACCACACCCCAAGATGGAGCCTCCCCATCCACTGCCTGCCCCTTGGTGCCAACCAAGACACCCTTACCAAAGTAAAAAAAATGGTAGTTGCATCTCCCGTGATCGCCTCCTCCGCTACCCCAACCACCACGCCAAGCAGTGCCCCTTAAGCAATGCTCCCGAACCGCTCTCCTACCGTTGCGGCCGCATTCGGAATCCAAACCAGGCACCCTAACACAAATGCTCCCAAGAAAGCGTGGCAAAAGCCCCCGCTCGCTCCACACTCCGAGGAAACATCTCTTTCCTTCACTAGCCCCGTCCGCTACACCCCATTGCACCACTTTTTGCTTCCTCCCCATCCATCTCGACCCACTGCGCCACCCCTCGCACTCCCTCCTCTCGTAGACTTTTGGCACCCGACACTCGCTGCTGCCACACACCGTCCTACTACACAAGCAACAAAGGACCCAGTGAAGAGACACGACACCGAGCCGTGGTTTTCAACAGCACACGGAATGATTGGATAGTGGCAAAATTCCCATCGGAGGACCAATCTTGTGAGGAATCCGTCTCCGAACCCGTGTCACCGTGGGTATTGAAATATATTGCATGTCCCTTGGTGCGCGTTTGAACCCCAAGGTTGTTCCAGCCAAATTGTTCCAGTGTTCTAGGCTATATGGCCGGAACCAAAAAAGTTCGAAATTTGTTTACCCCCCAACCAAGCCTACCCGTACATGATAGCAAAATATGTTGTTTGCTAGCCTTGGGGGTCCCCGTTGGTATGCTTATATTTGTTGTCCGCCGCGTTGCCACGTGAAAAAAACTTGTTTTCAAAAACAGTTTTTGTTAGAACACCATTGGAACACCGCTGGAACAAGTTATTTGAACGTCGCCGGAACAAGCAACCTACATTAAGAGCAAAGCACGAGGAAGGGTAAAATGGTAACATACATTGTTGTGCAAGGTGCCCGTGAGGGCGCATCGGGGTAGTCTCTTTGTGAACCCCTTTTCGGGTGGCGGGTGATTAGCAATGGTTTTTGGTTTTCTTTCACTCTCCCTTCCAACACCCAGGCTCCCGACCTAGGGCCTAGCCCAGGCCTTTGCTTAGGTTCCGTCCTACTCTAGGGGGGGGGGTCTAGCGGAGTCTCGGGTGTTGTCAGTCTCCACCCCCCCCCCCCCGGGGGGAGGGTAGGCCCTTGTGGGGGTTGTGGGTCAGTTGAGTCTGTTGAGTCTGTCCCCCTTCTCTCCTGCTTCCCCCCGTGCTTGCTTCACTGTGCAGGTATCCTGAAAAATATTTTTGTACGGTATGTTTGCATGCAATGTCATAGCATGTGTGCATGCCCCGCGCCAATCAAGGGGGTAGGAGTTTATATTGTCACGTTGGATTGAAGAGCTGGGGCGAACCCGAGAACCCCACAGTAGATGATCTGGTGTGTGGTCCATGGTGTGTGGTCTATGGTCAGTGGTTGGTGGTCTGTGGTCTGTGGTGTGTGGTCTGTGGTTGGTGGTCTGTGGTCTGTGGGTCTGTGGTCTGTGGTGTGTGGTGTGCGGTCTGTGGTTGGTTGTCCATGGTCTATGGTCTGTGGTCTGTGGTCTGTGGTCTGTGGTCTATGGGCTGTGGTTGGTGCTCTGCGGTCTGTGGTCTGTGGTCTGTGGTGTGTGGTGTGCGGTCTATGGTCTGTGGGCTGTGGTTGGTGCTCAGTGGTCTGTGGTGTGTGGTGTGTGGTCTGTGGTCTGTGGTCTGTGGTCTGTGGTCTGTGGTCTGTGGTTACAAATAAGGGGGCAATAAAAGTTGTTCTGGCGAAGTTCCAGCAAGTTGTTCCGGCGACGTTCCGGCGATGTTCCGGTGCTTTTAGGTGTTCAAGATTTGAACACCGCCAGAACCATTCACTGGAACGTCGCCGAAACACCTTCCTGGGGGAAAGTTTTCTCTGGCCCGAGTGGCCCGTATGACATGGAGGAAACTGGTCTGTGGTCTGTGGTCTGTGGTCTGCGGTCTATCGTACGTGGTTGGTGGTCTGTGGTCTGTGGTCTATGGTCTGTGGTCTGTGGTCTTTGCTGTGTGGTCGGTGGCCTGTGGTGAGTGGTCTGTGGTGTGTAGTGTGTGGTGTGTGGTCTGTGGTCCGTTGTCTGTGGTGTGTGGTTGGTGATCCGTGGTCTGAGGTCTATGGTCTTTAGTCTCTGGTTTGTGGTCTTTGGTTTGTGGTTTTTGGTTTGTGGTCTGTGGTTGATGGTTTGTGGTAGATGGTCTGTGGTTGGTGGTCTGTGGTTGGTCTGTGGTATGTGGTCTGCGGTTTGTGGTTGGTGGTCTGTGGTTGGTCTGTGGTGTGTGGTCTGTGGTGTGTGATTGGTGGTTTGTTGTCTGTGGTCGGTGGTCTCTGGTTTGTTGTCTGTGGTTGGTGGTCTGTGGTTGGTGGTCTGTGGTTGGTGGTCTGTGGTTGGTCTGTGGTATGTGGTCTGCGGTCTGTGGTTGGTGGTCTGCGGTTGGTGGTCTGTGGTTCGTCTGTAGTGTGTGGTCTGTGGTGTGTGGTCTTTGGTCTGTCGTCTGTGGTTGATGGTCTGTGGTTGGTGGTCTATGGTTGGTCTGTGGTAT
The DNA here is from genome assembly GCA_964036045.1 of Eutreptiella sp. 'Long Island Sound 2002'. Classification (NCBI taxonomy): domain Eukaryota; phylum Euglenozoa; class Euglenophyceae; order Eutreptiales; family Eutreptiaceae; genus Eutreptiella; species Eutreptiella sp. 'Long Island Sound 2002'. Next base: position 40,629,368 of record OZ038381.1, on the reverse strand, counting down.
GTGGTCTGCGGTCTGTGGTTGGTGGTCTGTGTTCTGTGGTCTGTGGTCTCTGGTTGGTGGTCTGTGGTTGGTGGTCTGTGGTTGGTGGTCTGTGGTTGGTGGTCTGTGGTTGGTCTGTGGTATGTGGTCTGCGGTCTGTGGTTGATGGTCTGCGGTTGGTGGTCTGTGGTTCGTCTGTGGTGTGTGGTCTGTGGTTGGTGGTCTGTGGTCTGTGGGTCTGTGGTCTGTGGTGTGTGGTGTGCGGTTTGTGGTTGGTTGTCCATGGTCTATGGTCTGTGGTCTGTGGTCTGTGGTCTATGGGCTATGGTTGGTGCTCTGCGGTCTGTGGTCTGTGGTCTGTGGTGTGTGGTGTGCGGTCTATGGTCTGTGGGCTGTGGTTGGTGCTCAGTGGTCTGTGGTGTGTGGTGTGTGGTCTGTGGTTTGTGGTCTGTGGTCTGTGGTCTGTGGTCTGTGGTCTGTGGTTACAAATGAGGGGGCAAAAAAAGTTGTTTTGGCGAAGTTCCAGCAAGTTGTTCCGGCGACGTTCCGGCGATGTTCCGGTGTTTTTAGGTGTTCAAGATTTGAACACCGCCAGAACCATTTACTGGAACGTCGCCGAAACACCCTCCTGGGGGAACGTTTTTTCTGGCCCGAGTGGCCCGTATGACATGGAGGAAACTGGTCTGTGGTCTGTGGTCTGTGGTCTGCGGTCTATCGTACGTGGTTGGTGGTCTGTGGTCTGTGGTCTGTGGTCTGTGGTGTGTGGTCTGTAGTCTGTGGTCTTTGCTGTGTGGTCGGTGGCCTGTGGTGAGTGGTCTGTGGTGTGTAGTGTGTGGTGTGTGGTCTGTGGTCCGTTGTCTGTGGTGTGTGGTTGGTGATCTGTGGTCTGAGGTCTATGGTCTTTAGTCTCTGGTTTGTGGTCTTTGGTTTGTGGTCTTTGGTTTGTGGTCTGTGGTTGATGGTTTGTGGTTGATGGTCTGTGGTTGGTGGTCTGTGGTTGGTCTGTGGTATGTGGTCTGCGGTTTGTGGTTGGTGGTCTGCGGTTGGTGGTCTGTGGTTGGTCTTTGGTGTGTGGTCTGTGGTGTGTGATTGGTGGTTTGTGGTCTGTGGTCTGTGGTCTCTAGTTTGTGGTCTGTGGTTGGTGGTCTGTGGTTGGTGGTCTGTGGTTGGTGGTCTGTGGTTGGTCTGTGGTATGTGGTCTGCGGTCTGTGGTTGGTGGTCTGCGGTTGGTGGTCTGTGGTTCGTCTGTAGTGTGTGGTCTGTGGTGTGTGGTCTTTGGTCTGTCGTCTGTGGTTGATGGTCTGTGGTTGGTGGTCTATGGTTGGTTTGTGGTATGTGGTCTGCGGTCTGTGGTTGGTGGTCTGTGGTCTGTGGTCTGTGGTCCCTGGTTGGTGGTCTGTGGTTGGTGGTCTGTGGTTGGTGGTCTATGGTTGGTGGTCTGTGGTTGGTCTGTGGTCTGTGGTCTCTGGTTGGTGGTCTGTGGTTGGTGGTCTGTGGTTGGTGGTCTGTGGTTGGTGGTCTGTGGTTGGTCTGTGGTATGTGGTCTGCGGTCTGTGGTTGATGGTCTGCGGTTGGTGGTCTGTGGTTCGTCTGTGGTGTGTGGTCTGTGGTGTGTGGTCTTTGGTCTGTGGTCTGTGGTGGATGGTCTGTGGTTGGTGGTCTTTGGTTAGTCCGTGGTGTGTGGTCTGTGGTGTGTGGTTGGTGGTCTGTGGTCTGTGGTCTGTGGTCTTTAGTCTCTGGTTTGTGGTCCGTGTTGTGTGGTCTGTGGTTGGTGGTCTGTGGTTGGTGGTCTGTGGTTGGTGGTCTGTGGTTGGTCTGTGTTGTGTGGTCTGTGGTGTGTGGTTGGTGGTGTGTGGTTTTTAGTCCCTGGTTTGTGGTCTTTGGTTGGTGGTCTCTGGTTGGTGGTCTGTGGTTGGTGGTCTGTGGTTGGTCTGCGGTATGTGGTCTGCGGTTTGTGGTTGGTGGTCTGCGGTTGGTGGTCTGTGGTTGGTCTGTGGTGTGTGGTTTGTGATGTGTGATTGGTGGTTTGTGGTTTGTGGTCCGTGGTCTCTGGTTTGTGGTCTGTGGTTGGTGGTCTGTGGTTGGTGGTCTGTGGTTGGTGGTCTGTGGTTGGTCTGTGGTATGTGGTCTGTGGTCTGTTGTTGGTGGTCTGCGGTACGTGGTCTGTGGTTCATCTGTGGTGTGTGGTCTGTGGTGTGTGGCCTTTGGTCTGTGGTCTGTGGTTGATGGTCTGTGGTTGGTGGTCTGTGGTTGGTCTGTGGTATGTGGTCTGCGGTCTGTGGTTGGTGGTCTGTGGTCTTTGGTATGTGGTCTCTGGTTTGCGGTCTGTGGTTGGTGGTCTGTGGTTGGTGGTCTGTGGTTGTTGGTCTGTGGTTGGTTTGTGGTATGTGGTCTGCGGTCTGTGGTTGGTGGTCTGCGGTTGGTGGTCTGTCGCTTGTCTGTGGTCTGTGGTCTGTGGTTTGTGCTCTTTGGTCTGTGGTCTGTGGTTGATGGTCTGTGGTTGGTGGTCTTTGGTTGTTCTGTGGTGTGTGGTCTGTGGTGTGTGGTTGGTGGTCTGTGGTTTGTGGTTTGTGGTCTTTAGTCTCTGGTTGGTGGTCTGTGGTTGGTGGTCTGTGGTTGGTGGTCTGTGGTTGGTGGTCTGTGGTTGGTGGTCTCTGGTTGGTTTGTGTTGTGTGGTCTGTGGTGTGTAGTTGGTGGTGTGTGGTCTTTAGTCCCTGGTTTGTGGTCTGTGGTTGGTTTGTTTTGTGTGGTCTGTGGTGTGTGGTCTTTAGTCCCAGGTTTGTGGTGTGTGGTTGGTGGTCTATGGTTGGTGGTCTGTGGTTGGTGGTCTGTGGTTGGTCTGTGGTATGTGGTCTGCGGTCTGTGGTTGGTGGTCTGCGGTACGTGGTCCGTGGTTGGTTTGTGTTGTGTGGTCTGTGGTGTGTGGTTGGTGGTCTCTGGTCTGTGGTTGATGGTCTGTGGTTGGTGGTCTGTGGTTGGTGGTGTGTGGTTGGTCTGTGGTATGTGGTCTGCGGTCTGTGGTTGGTGGTCTGCGGTTGGTGGTCTGTGGTTGGTCTGTGGTGTGTGGTCTGTGGCGTGTGGTTGGTGGTCTGCGGTTGGTGGTCTGTAGTCTCCGGTTTGTGGTCTTTGGTCTGTGGTCTGTGGTCTGTGGTCTTTAGTCTCTGGTTTGTGGTCTGTGGTTGGTGGTGTGTGGTTGGTGGTCTGTGGTTGGTGGTCTGTGGTTGGTGGTCTGTGGTTGGTCTGTGGTATGTGGTCTGCGGTGTGTGGTTGGTGGTCTGTGGTCTGTGGTCTGTGGTTGGTCTGTGGTCTGTGGTCTGTGGTGTGTGGTTGGTGGTCCGCGGTTGGTGGTCCGTGTTTGGTCTGTGGTTGGTCTGTGGTGTGTGGTGTGTGGTGTGTGTGTGTGTGTGTGGTACCGCACACTGCACACCTTGTTCCGGCGACGTTCCGGTAACTTGTTCTGACGACGTTTTGGCGACGTTCGAATGACCGTTGGAACGTCGCCAGAACGTCGCCAGAACAGGTTGTTGGAACGTCGCCAGAACAGTGGAAAATACACACAGTTCTTGGCGCGCACAAGGCGCACTGCGCGCACTGTAGCCCGGGGGGGGGGGGACCTAGGGAACCGTGGTAAGCAGATCAATTACCCGCCACTGCGGTGGCTGGGCCCTAGGTCATCTGCCTGGGCTTTGGAAGGGAGAGTGAAACCCAACTACCCGCCACGCAGTGGCTGGGCCCTAGGTCGACTGCCTGGGGTTTTGAAGGGAAGGCACAAACCTTTCTTCTTTTTTTTTCAATATTTTTATCAAAATCAAAATCAAAATTGTCATTCAAAGACAGACAAAGGGGTGCAAACAGGGAAAGGGACAAAGGGGGGCAAGGAGCGAAAGGGACACGGGGGGGGGGGGGGTAACACACAAAACACACCAACACAATGCACACACCCAAGCCCAAACCCAAACCCAAACCCAAACCCAAACCCACACCATAGCCCAAACCCGCAACCCAAACCCAAACCCAAACCCAAGCCCAAGCCCAAACCCGCAACCCAAACCCAAACCCAAACCCAAGCCCAAGCCCAAACCCGCAACCCAAGCCCGAACCCAAGCCCAAACCCAAACCCAAACCCACACCCAAGCCCAAACCCAAGCCCGAACCCAAACCCAAACCCACACCCAAGCCCAAACCCAAGCCCAAACCCAAACCCACACCCAAGCCCAAACCCGCAACCCAAACCCAAACCCAAACCCAAGCCCAAGCCCAAACCCGCAACCCAAACCCAAACCCAAACCCAAGCCCAAGCCCAAACCCGCAACCCAAGCCCCAACCCAAGCCCAAACCCAAACCCAAACCCACACCCAAGCCGAAACCCAAGCCCAAACCCAAACCCACACCCAAGCCCAAACCCAAACCCAAACCCAAACCCAAACCCAAGCCCACAACCAAACCCAAGCCCAAACCCGCACCCAAACCTAGCCAGGCATCGGCCGCTCGCTGGTGGGAGTTGTAGACCACCCGGTGGGTGTCCACAACCTCCTGCATGGCCTAAGAAAACAACATCAATTTTGTTGGAACCAAATTGTTCCGGTGACGGTTCCAACAAAACACTTGAACGTCGCCAGAACGTCGCCAGAACACGTTATCGGAACGTCACCGGAACAACACGGTGTGTATACGGCACACCTTAAAATTGGCTTCCTAGAGGTTGCCAAGGTCGCCATCGCTTTGTCCCCGCAAATTGCGAGGCCGATGACCCACACGCAGGCGGGAATGCGTCCCCAAAGGCCCATGCAAGCGATGGACACCGACAATTGGGACCACTCCCCATCTGCGCATGGGTAGCCATCCCCCCTGACAATGCATGTCAGGGGTAACGACCAATCGATCATGCGGCACAACGGCAGTTGGCTGGCAATGTGGCGCAGCCACGATGCCCATGGCCAACTGATGCCCGTGGCCTTGGGATCCAATGTGCTCACCGGGGGGGCAAGCTCCAAGGGGGCTAGTAGATTTTGCCAGCGCTGCTAGAAAGCCCTGCTGTATCTCTCGGACACAGCTCGGTTGGGCCAAGCGCACGGCCACCGCAAATTGGCAGTGGGTGAGTGGAGAGGAGATGGCCCATTCCGCTATGAGCTCCCCAACAAGATCCCCGTCCTGGAGGCTAACAGCACTAGCCAAATGGATGAGGTAGGCGGTTAGTTGCTGAACCGGGGTCTCTGTCGCAGGCATGCCGAAGCTACAACAATGAACTACGAAGCGAAATTTGGCAATCCATACCTCTAGGGGAAGATGCCCGTAGACCCACCGAGGATTCAGGCAAGGAACAAATACCAAAATGGGACCCTAGGCATGGCCACAATGCACAAATCAAACGAGAAAACGGGTACGCCAACGTTGAAAAGTCATACAACGGTGCGTGTGGACTACAGGGAACAGCAGGCTTGCAAATGGATACGAAAAGTTCCAAATGTGTACACCTAGTGGAAGATGGCACCAACAGCCCACAATATGTCAACATGGCCCCGATGGGAAAGACAAGCCTTGGACGTGTTACACATGCAAGAAAGGGACAAAAAACATCATTTACGAACTTGGAAACTCATGGTGATGGATGTGGTTATCTGGCGTGCGACACTTGTTCCAGTGGTGTTCCCAAAGAAATTGTTCCGGCGGGAATTGTTCCCATTGGGAACATTCTAGTCGGGAACAACCTTGGGGTTCAAACGCGTACCAAGGGGTGATGCGGTGCCTCCCAACCTTTGCAAGACACATCCGATCGCCCATAAGCTCAACGAGGGGACGACACAATGGTTCACAACTCAAGGGAAAGGACTGCACTGTTGGGAACACAAGCAAAGAAGTGGCAAAATTCTCTTGTGAGGACCAATGTTGTCGGAACTCCATTTCCAAACATGTCACACCGAGGGTTTTGCACTTTTTTGCAAGTGATGCGGCACCTCCCAGCTTTTGCGAAACACATCCGTTTGCCCATGAACTCACGGAGGCAACGACGCCATGCTTCACGGCTCCATGGACAGGACCGCGGGTGTGTTTGTCTAAAGAAATTCGGAAGAGATGGCAAAGTTCCCCATGGAGGCCCAATGTTGTAGGGACTACATCTGTGAACGTGTCACACCATGGGTCTTGCACTCTTCTGCATATAATGGAGCGCCTCCCAGCTTTTGCAGAACACATCCGTTTGCACATAAGCCCACCGAGGGGACAACACAATGGTTCATTGCTCAACGGAAAGGACCTCAGGTGGGTTTGCTGAAAGAGGTGTGGCAAAAAGTGCGTGTTCTTCTTCTTTTTTTTTCACGGCACTTGTTTCAGTGCATTTCTCTAGGGCCGAGATCGATGAATTACTCCTTTGCAAGAGAGATGTGTATGAGGCAGCAGGTGAGTCACCCAAAGAGCAATGTACAGAGCGGAACCTCCAGCAAGCGGTGCCGCTAGTCAGCTAGTGGGCGCAAGTTACATGGACCGCAAAGATAGGGGCCACTGGCGGGCGAAGTGGCAACAAGCGGCGGCCAAAGTCGCGCCGAGGGTGCGCCTCTCCGTTTGGAAGCCCGTGTCTAGTGGCAGAAGCACGCCCGTTGCCTATTATTGGTTCCCAGGGGAGGGAACCCATTGGGATCCACTAGATGGTTTGGTAAGGGCGGAGGATTGGATTCCTCCCACAAGTGTATCCAAGAAGGCGCCAAGGACGTCAAAGGGTTGGCTAGTGCACGAGGATGAAGATGTGGACGAGGTGGACGAGGTGGAAGAATTGGGAGGCATTGCCGCAAGAGTGTTGCACACCTGGCCCTGCTACAGTGAAAAAAGGCAGAGGACGACACAACCAGCGAGAGAGAGAAGGGAGCCGCCCCGTCAAAAACCGGTTAGACAAGATGACGAACTGATTGAGGAACTCAGGAGAAAGCAAGAAACAAATGAGATGTGGCTCCGCTGGGTGTGAGACGAGGAAAAGGAGAGGGCAAAGGAGGCAATGGAACAGTGGGTTTGAAAGGTGCGCGAAGTGATAGCGCCCTTGAGAGCGCACCAAACGCGGCACTAGAACGTGGCAAAAACGGCACTAGATGACTACAAGAAGCAGCGACCTGAGCTACGAGACATGCAAGGCCTTTACGGACGCAAAAAAAATCGTCCGCCGGGAACAGCAGGCATGGTGCCGAAGAGGCCCCGAGCGTAACAGTCTCACCGGGACGGGGAAAGCCTGGAGTATGCTGACCACGTCTACCTCGTTGCCGTGGACCATGTCCACCACAAGGTGTTCGTGGTGGACTCACTCCGGCGGCAGCCATCCTTCAATGTAGCAGCGCAGCCTACAGCACCCGGGGTCGGACTGCATGAGCGGAAGGAACGATGGCCTGCAACCACTGGCCAAGTGTGGAACTAGTCCTACATTGTTGTCACGCTTCTGGCTTGGTTTCTGTTCTATGGGATCTAGAAGATGCTGACGGCTGAAGACTTGTTCACGCTTGAGTCCATGACCAAGAAAGACAATCGGGAGCACTACGAGATGTTGCAGTAGCTGAATAATTGGACCGCACAAAGGAAGACAACACCAAAGTGATCGAGCGCAAAACTACCGAAGAGGCCGCAAATTGTAACAGGTGCAGTACAACAGCTAATTGGAGCGGTGAGCGACAGGCCACACACAAACATGGCCTTGGGCAAGGCCGCGATCTTTGCGGCAGTTGCCAAAGAAAGCAATGAGGGTGCGGAATTTTTGATCGGCGCGGCCGTTGGGAATCAACCGGTGGTGCGGATTGGCGATGGAGAGTTGCGGAAAGGCACAGTGGTGCACCTGCAAGAGCTGCTAGGGATTATGCACCTTGGGAAGAAGATGCGGACCACTGCGGACAGGATTGTGCTCAGGGTGACGGACACCGCAGTGGATGAGGTTTTGTACGCATTGGGCACACAGCCCACAACCGAGGAGCAACAGAGCATGCCCCCCAGCCAACGTGGAAGAAGCATTTAGCCGCAGACTGGGCGCAACAGCACGGCCTGAAGAAAGCAGAAGAAGAAGACGTCAGCAGAAGAGGTTAGAAGAAGTAGAGGAGGTGTGAAGAAGAAGTGAGAAGAAGATGTGCAAAAAAGGTCACTCAGCAAATAGAAGCACGAAAAAGTGAGCAAAAGAAATAGCAGAGGATGTTAGAAGCAGAAGAAGTGGGAAGAAAAAAAAGAAAAAATAAGAAACACTCACCAAAAAAACACTCAGCTCGATACAAACAAAAGAAAAACTCATTCGAAAAGGCACAACCGGCGGAACTAGAACAGTGGAAGGTGAAGTTGGACATTGGTAAGTGCACCACGGTAGTGGTGGCTGCGCTGCGGCGTATGCGGTTGATCTGGCGCTAGTTCATGCAGCCCGCCATTGTCTTGTTTGGGTCGCCAGACCGCGCGGCACTGATTCCCCCTTCACAGCGCGCAATCACTAGAGGAGGTTTTAGCCCCTCTAGTATGTGGTGGTGGGACCACGGCTAGTGTCAGGGAAGCGGTGTGTGCTGTGGCGTGGTCCTAGTGTTGCGGAGGCGGGACCAAGAGAGGGGATGGGAGCGAAGATGGGAAGAGGGCAAGGAAGGGAAAAGAGACAGCTAGATGTGGGAGCCAAGGGATGATAGCGTGAAGAGGAGGAGGAGAGAAGGGGTGATAATGCAAGGGAGAGTGGTTAGGTGTGGCGGGAGCAAAGATAACATCGAGAGGAAGGGGACACCTAGGAGCAAAGGGATGGGAATGGGTGGAGAAGGAGAAGCAAAGGGATAGCTGGAGTGGGAGGCAACGGATGGGAACGGGAAGGGAAAGAAGACCGAAGGCATCGCCATGCAAGGGTGATGCAAGGGTGATGCAAGGTTGTGGCGCGGAGGAGCCCATGGGCCTAGCCTCGGCACCCACACAGATCAAGAGGTGACCAGAGGTGGAAAGGGAGGATGCAGGAGGAGAACCATTCGCCTATGCAGTGCAAAGAACTACGGCCAAAGATGGGGCTGGCTAACCAAGAAAGGAAGAGACAGCGAGGCAAACAAGCCAAGTGCGCGCGCGCACACACACACACACGCACACACTAACACTACAAACTTGCAAAAATCATCCAGACAATAAAATTCAGCAAAAACAGTAAAATCATGCTACAAAAACGTGCAGACGAAATGGGAGAATACCCTCCCCAACCGTGAGGTGCAGCAATGAGTGAGTGAGTTGGGTATTCTAGCGTGCACCTAGGGCCTAGGTACACTTTTTTTGTCCCCCACCCGTTCTAGACGTTCCGTTGTGCGGGTACCCGTGTCCCCGTGTCCCCGTATACTGTACCCAGTAACAAATAATGTTCCAACATGCGTTTGTCCAAAACGTCGGGGATGTTCTGGATGTCCTGGAACACTATTTGTTACCGGGTACAATATGCGGGTGTATTTCCATAAAATTTTCCTTGATGTTCCCAACGTTTGTCGTTCCCACCGGATTGCACGGTTTTTTGTGTTCCCACGTGGGTACATGTGGGTCCCGGTGTACACCCTGCATTTGGTGGCCAAAGTAATTATATTGCCATTTGAACCATGTAGCCAAGACTCACCAGCGCGTTCTGAAAATGTTTCATGGATACAGCTCAAGAGCTGTGATAGCATGAGTTCAACTTGTTGTGACTCCACTGTGCCCCTTTACGTATGGCACGAGGGTAGCTATTGACGTATTAAGAATCTTCAAAAGGGGTGAATCAAACAAACGCCGCAAACAGATCTCAAAAAAAAAAACACCCCAGCCGCAGTACATCTCCAATGTAGATGAAGCACCCCACAAACATTTCAGTTCTAGACACATCGCTTAGTGGTTGCCACAGGGTAGCAACCACCTAACACTGGCCCAAGGGACACCTGCCCACCCCTTGTTGCTGCTGTCCTCCGGACCCGGCAGTCACAAAGTCAGATATGGAGGGTAGGAAACTGCTGCCAGCTATGAGTGATTCTGATGATTCCACACATGTCCCATTTGATACAAGGGGGTGGGTCGCTTGCTGTGTCTCAGATGATTGTCTTCAATCAGGTGGGCATACATGCTCCATCCAACCCTTTTCTGGTCTGTTTGTCACGGCTCAAGGCCCATCGGGTCCCACACTGCGCCATTTGTCTCTGGTGATGCTCCAAGGGAAGTGCACAGCGGGAGCCTGTTCAGTAATGCATGACCCCTGCTGCATGTGCGGCCAAAAGTGTGGCAGATATTGTTAGACAACTGCACTGATCCATTGAGATGCCATGCATGGGCTTGTCTGCAGGGGGCACGCCCTCCCTCCCTTGCCATCCCTGTACTGCCTTCGCAATGTGCCTCCAGGACGAATTCATGAAGGCGCTTGAGCGCAGTGGCGTCCGAGTAAAGCAATTGCCCGCGGAGTACAACTTGCGGGTTCACACAAACACGCTCCCACACTTCCTGACAAACAGCGTCATTCTACTTCACTCTCGGTACGAGACCTGCAAGCGGCTAAACCGAGTCACGGGCCCACGGCTGTATGACCATTTGAAGGAAGACGTGGTGTACACGTGGCGCCTGCCTCGCGCGCCCGCATGGCACGTGACCGTGTCGAACCATTTGGATGGGCCTTTGGTGTCCGAGTGCGTCGCAGATCGGGTGACGAAACTGGACATGGAGCTGCCAAAGCTCAAGTACAGGGGGGAGTTGTAAGGCAGTGAAGATACAAATGTAATAGGGGGACAGTAAGCAGTACAGCCGGAAAGTAGCAAGACGTACAAAGGCAGTGGATTGGGGGGGGGGGGATGGGCAAGTGCGGGGGGACAGTCTGGGATGCTTCATTTTGGGATGGCACTTCGAAATGTCGGGGAGGAGTACCTGCGACCGAATTTTGATACCCCCCCCAAAAGCCGCATCTTGCCCAGGGCACAGAGGCCAATAAGCCCGACGGCTCGACGGAGAGACAGCGGCCTGACGGAAGCGTCGGGCTGCTTTCTCTGGTGCAAGGTCTCAGGCCTCCGGCAGAAATGCGATGCTGGAAGGTTCCCGAACTTCCAAGCCATCCAAATGCTGATTAGCAAGGCGTAGAGCAGAGCAAAACACATTACATATTGCTCACTCCGAATGTCCAGCCAGTGTACTTTTTGGCCTTTCTTTTGCCCCCCCCCCCCCCACCTGCCCCGCCCCCCCCAAGACGCAAAGGGTCTTCTGCTTCCTTGCAGCAACAGACCAGAAATTGGAGAACAGCGATACATTGCCTACTTTGCATTTAAAAGGTACATGCCGAGAAGTTACACAGACTCCTCAAAGCACAACACATACATAGCCACGTGTTTGGGTCGTTAATGTGACACAGATGCATCCACGCATGCACCGAGGGGATCCTTGCACAACCGGCGATACAGTACATCTGTGTGGCCCTGATTCGCTTGATTTGTGCTATTCCAATTGTCCTGCAGTGGGGAACACCAGTTCGGAAAATCAAGGTTGTGGATTGGCCTTCATGCTAACAAACATATGGATGTCATGCACAAAGTGTTGAGTCTACGAATATCAGTTCATGATCATTTTGGGGATGATATGGTGCCCTCTTGGATTCACTTTAACCTTTTTGTCAGTGCTGGATTTCTGCTCGGAACACGCGTTTTGGACAGATCCTAGGGGTTCTCTGGGGACCTCATGGTTTCTCTGTTGGTGTTTTGTTGCATGGCAAGGGAACAATGGACTCTCCTGATGGCTAGCTTGTCCCAACACCCTTGGGACAGCATCATTCCACAGTTTTGGGCACAGTTAGGTGTTGCTGCCAGAATCTAATCCGACCCAATCGTAACCGCCACTCTTCATTGGTACCCCCGATTCACACATGTGTCCTTGCGGTCCATGTCTTACCTTTTCAACACAATCCTATTTGTTGCTTTCGTGCGGAAGTGCACATTTTGGCAAGGGTGGAAATGTAATCCTTACAATGGGAACTACCAAAACAGCTGTTTACAGCTTGACTGTGAATGCATGTTTGATCCAAGATGGGGAGGGGGGGGGTATATGTGTCACTTGCTCCCAACAGAATTGGTTTCATTTTGCTGGGTTCAGGCTGCTATGGGTGCTTCATCGCATTGGCCCAGTACTGGCCATCTTTTATGCCCCCCAACAACACTACACTAAGCAACCACTGTGGTTCCTCACGAGAAGGCAGGGACGTAGGCGTGCGTGTAGGCAGGCTTGTGTTGTGTCATTTAAAAAAAACAACATCCTAAACCCCTGGTTTGTCAGTGTTTATCGCTGGTAATCAGTGTTCATGCTATGTTTGGTGAAGGCATTTGTTTGGCATCAGTTTCATTTCTTACACACTTTAGCTTTTTCTCATGGTCCCCCGCGGCCGCCTAGGGGCGCGTGACCTCACCGTGGTGTGGGGGTGTAACCAGGGGGGGGATACCCCTGGGCTAACACGCAACCTGGGGGGGCGACGCAGTCCAGCGGCGGCGGCTGGGTCGTGAGAGCGCGCGCCCCATCCCCCACCGGCCACCTGGGGGAGCCACGATGGTACAGGGCAGGCTCCACCTGGGGGTGGCGGTTTGCGAGGGTCCCCGGATCTCCCTGTGACCCAGCCCACCCCAGGGCTTGCGATATCCCCCCCTCCCAGCCCATACACACCGCGTGTTCTGCACAGGTGCATCATGGGAGGGAACCGACTAGTCCAACCAGGGGGCCACCCTGGCCTCATCAGTGCCCGGTCGGGCCAAGGGGATCAGGGCCTCAACAATGCCTGGTCGGGACGAGGGGATCTTTGGACTATGGAAGGGGGAGCCAACGCTGCAGCCGGGGAAAGGGCCAGAGTCTGCCGCTACGGTGCTCACTGCGCCCGCACGATGGCACCTACCCGCGGTTGAGGCGGTCGGGCTCTCCATGAGAGATGGGGAGGCCCCCAGGCCGCGTGTCCGGGTTTGTGAACTGTGACAGAAGGGGAGGCCCCCCAGGTCGTGTCCTTGGCCGCGGAGGGGCGCCATCCCATCCCAAGGCCCACTGGTGCTTTGAAAGAAGGGGAGGCCCCCCAGGCCACAGGTCCACATCCGTGGGGGGTGCCGCCGCTCGGAGCCCCCACGAGCGATGGCTATGAAAGATGGGGAGGTCCTCCAAGGTCTTGTCCGCGGGGGGCGCCATCCCCCCAGTGACCCTGGGTTTGGTGGATCATGGAATTTACATGGGAAAAGATTTGGGTATCTGTGTGACCTATGAGATGTGTATGTATTAAGTAATGTACGTCGTATAAACAAAGAACCTCAGTATTGTATAACGTAAACGTCCGGTCAACAACCCGGGAGGGCCGGAGGAACGGGTAAAAGCCCCGGATCCCCCAACGGCAGCCCCGATGGTGAGTGCACCGCCGGATGGGGCGTGTCAGCGGGGTAACGTTGTACATTATGTAATTAACGCAATAATTAGTGCCTAGTGCCGTCCTAAATCATGCTTAAAGGGTAAAGGGCCTCCCCCAGGCCCAGTTAAGTGCGCCCCACAGAGCCGGACTCAACCGGCCGCGTTGAGGCGGGCCCAGAAATGGGTATGACAGGCCAGATTTTAAGTGCTAGCAGCCACGCCTCTTCGCCTCCCCCCGGGCTTAAACTGCCCAAGGGGGGCCTAAATTCCGTAAGGTTCGGGAGTTAAGCCCCGGTGAAATTTAGGGTTCTAGTTAAGAGGACTCACGTTGAGTCCCAGATACTGTTACCCCGGGGTTGTGACCCCCGATACTGCCTGCCTACCGCTTGCTGCTGCGTAGGAAATCCAGAAGGGGCCGAGGGCACCCCCGTGGACAACTCGCGGAGGCGAGGCGTTAGTACGGTCCTCGGACCAGATGTTCCAGCCCGGGGCTCCACGGACGGGGGTGCCTGAGGCACGACGGGTCTCAGCAGCGGCCGCCGGCAGGGCGGGGCCCACCGCCCCCCCAACCGGTAGAACCGCGCCACTGCAGACCACCGCTCCCTGCAGACGTTCATGAATAGGGGCGATTCCAAGGAGAACAAGGTATGCACAGGGCCCTCCCACACAGTGACAGATACACCCGAATCCCTCCAGTCCTGCCTGGGCCGTTTGGGGGATAGGGGCGCCCGTGGGAGCAAATATGCGTTGCCCTTTCCGTCCCCCCATACAGCGGCGGAAACACCCGAGTCCCTCCGGTCCTGCTTGGGCCGATTGGGGATAGGGATGCCCCGTGAGGAAACAAGGTATGCACAGGGCCCAGCCATCCCCGCATAGCGGCGGATACACCCGAGTCCCTCCGGTCTTGCCTGGGCCGCTTGGGGGATAGGGGGCCCCGCGGGAGCAATTACGCGTTGCCCTTTCCGTTCCCCCACGCAGCGGCAGAGACACCCGAGTCCCTCCGGTCCTGCCTGGGCCGCTTGGGGGATAGGGACGCCCCGTGGGGGTACGAGGAGACACAAAGCCCATCCACTCCCACACAGCGGCGGATACACCTGAGTCCCTCCGGTCCTGCCTGGGCCGCTTGGGGGATAGGGACGCCCCATGCGGGTACGAGGAGACACACAACCCATCCACTCCCACACAGCGGCGGAGACACCCGAGTCCTTCCGGTCCCGCTTGGGCCGCTTGGGGGATAGGGTCGCCCCGTGGGGGTACGAGGAGACACAACGCCCGTCCACTCCCACATGGCGGCGGATACACCCGAGTCCCTCCGATCTTGCGTGGGCCCCTCGGGGGATAGGGACGCCCTGTGGGGTACGAGGAGACACACCGCCCATCCACTCCCACACAGCGGCGGATACACCCGAGTCCCTCCGGTCCTGCCTGGGCCGCTTGGGGGATAGGGACGCCCCGTTGGGTTACGAGGAGACACAAAGCCCATTTACTCCCACACAGCGGCGGATACACCTGAGTCCCTCGAGGTCCCACCCGGTCCGCTTGGGGGATAGGGACGCCCTGTGGGGGTACGAGGAGACACACAACCCATCCACTCCCACACAGCGGCAGATACACCCGAGTCCCTCTGGTCCCGCTTGGGCCGCTAGGGGGATAGGGACGCCCCATGCGGGTACGAGGAGACACAACGCCCGTCCACTCCCACACAACGGCGGATACACCCGAGTCCCTGCGGTCCTGCCTCGGCCGATGGGGGGATATGGACGCCCCGTGGGAGGACAAGCTATGCATGGGCCCCAACCACTCCCACACAGCGGCGGATACACCCCAGTCCCGCCGGTCCTGCGTGGGCCGCTTGGGGGATAGGGGCGCCCCATGGGAGAACCAGGGGATACCAGACCTAGCCGCTCCCACACAGCGGCGGATACATTCTAGTCCCCCCGGTCATGCCTCACCGCCTGGGGGATTGGGACTCCCCATGGGACCACGAGGAGACACAAACCCATCCCTTCCCACACAGCGGCGGAAACACCCGAGTCCCTCCGGTCCTGCCTGGGCCGCTGGGGGATAGGGACGCCCCGAGGGTGCACTAGGAGACACATGCCCATACCTAGCCATAAGCACACAGCGGCGTATACACCCTAGCCCCCCTGGTCCTGCCTTGGCCTTGGGGGATAGGGACGCCCCGGGGGGACGAAGTCAGGGGCCCAGCCCCATGGTGTGGTCAGGGGCCAAGCCCCACAAGGTTTCGGGCCTATAAAGGGGTGGGGGTGCCCGTGGGGGCCGTGGATGAGGGAGCTACCGGCCCGTCCCTGCACCTAACACAGGGGGGCAGCTTTGGGAAAGACAGCTCGGCGATTTCGGGAAACCCTCCGCCCAGGGTGCGGCTTATAAGTCAACCAAGAACACCCCATCCAGGGCCACCCCTTGGTCGGACAGGCCCGTCACAGCGTGGGAGGGGAGGACAGGGGATGGAGGGCCCCACGGTGTTCGTTTTAGCCTTGCCTGAGCGTCAACGATAAGGCAGGTTACACCTGGTGTCCGTTGCCAGCGGCCCAGGTGGCACCGACCCGTGGGGTGGTAATTGGTCCGACTTGGGCGACCTCCATAGGTGCGAACTGCGGTTCAAACCCAGAGAGGGGCGCCGATCTGGGAGGGGCGCCACCCATATGGTCAGGGTTAACCGTGGCGGTACAAGGGATCTCTTCGACCAGCAATGTTTCACCCCGCGGTGCATGGGTGGGCTACCTCCCTGGCTACGTTAGTGGTGCAAATGTACAAAGCGGGTGCATTTGGACGCGGCAATCAACAGGTGAGACCCTTAACTGGGGGAGTCACACAACGGCCCCCTCTTGGAGATCCCCCACGCCAACGTGCCTCGCCGTGACAGGATATAGGCTTAGGAGGCCCATAGTGCACCCTATCGTTTTAGCGAAAAAAGGGGTAATGGGTGGTTTTTTGCGTATGGTAAAATGGGGGTTCAAGTTTGCATTCTTTCAGCAAGCTCGGCTCTGTAGAGCCCAGACCAGCCGTGTAAGTCATTTTTGGCCCCAATATTACACATCTTAGATCTCTGGGCTCTGCAAAGCCCAGGTTACAAGTTATACCCTCTGTACCTACCCCTGGTACAACACTCGGTACCTGTATACAGTGGTCAAGTGGCCACGCTACATGGCGCTGGGTTAAGTGGTATACTCTCGTCGACATTGTAAAATATTCAACCTAAACATTGTCCCCGGATAGGTCAGCAGTAACAGTATTCAAGGATACAACTCCTACATACATTACTAGTGGGCAATGATCCAAGACCACTTCCCATTTTGCCCCCTTTTGTGTGACATAATAGCGCTATGACACTTTGAAACTTATTCAACAAGTGGTCTGGTAGTATTTTTTTCTATGCCTTTCTGCCGCGTTGCTCTTGTATCGTGTTTTACAATGGTGCACCCGTGGCATTGTGTGAGTATGACAGTCGCCCTTCAAGAGTACGCTGCAACAAGCCTTGGACTGTTTGCACGCAGTGTAGTGCAACACGGTCCAATGGGTTAGTGTTTCTATTGTTGTGGTGCGTCCCATACTATGGGAGTTTCAGGACACATTGTTTGCAATAAACCCTAAACTATTGCAGTTGGTTTTTATGCATACTGTGCAGTGCTCGGTCATTTACTATCTGGTCATACGTCCCATATTCCTTTGACTACGGCTCTCGGGGCCGTCGCGCGTCCCCCGTGTCCCCCGTGGGGAAGTGTTGGCTATGGGGGTTTTTGGGGTTGCCGAATCCATTTCCGGGGTCGTTTTTGTGCGGTTTAGGGGTTTTTAGGGTCAGAGCCACTGTTGGAACTTGGCTCTCGCGTTCTACGTGTCCCCGTCGTCCCCCTTTCCCGCCCATGGTGCCTTGCACGCGTCGCGCGCGTCTTTTTTTTTGCCTCTGAGGTTGTCCCTGGGGACGATTGCTCGTCGGGCGCGTTCTGCGTGTTTTGCACGGTTTTCTTTTAGGGACAGGGTCCGGCAACACGGAGGGGGGTTGGCTCCCCCGAGGCCTGAGGGCTGTTGGTAAGCCCTGCAGGGACCGGTAGCCACCGGCAGGTATGTTCCTTGTTTAAAAGCGACACCGAATGGCCAGTGACGTTGTGTAGGCCGCAGTCCCGTAGCACACAAGTAGTCCACAAGGCAATACCAGGGCCACACGCTCTCCCATAGACCACAAGTTGCACCCACGGCCACGCAGGCCACACCACGAGGCGCCTAAACAGTGCATCGTTGTCATCGCCTTCCGTAGCCTTTTTTAGACACAAAAAGTGACTGACGGTTGGATTTTGAAAAAGCAGAGAAATACGAGCATCGGTGTGTCCTGTGTGTCTCGCTTGTCCTGCGTGCTGTCTTTGCACGTGTCCCTGCAATCCGTTATTCGTTCCGCATGTCGTGCATGTTCTCCATTGCACTGTTCCTTGTGTCCAGGCATGGCGCTGCCGCTCTACCCGTCATCATACCAAGTGGCTAGGTCACACTTGGAGCAATGTGACCCAATGTCGGCAGCCGACGTCAAGCCTGGCACCGCCGCGGTGATATTTCAAATAAAGCAGCAGACCGGTGGGTACCACGTGGGCTGGGTGCAAGCGGTCAAGGACATCAAAGACCCCAAGACAAAGGAAGTCGAGGAAGGCCTCTACTTGGCGCAGGCGATCAGCTACCAAATACACACCCGCGAGAACAAGAAGACCGGTGCCAAAGAAAGGCGTATCGAGAACCAAAGGAGCCAAGGAAATTTCGCCGTGGCAATCAACAAGATCAAGAGTGGTTGTTTCTGGGGATTCATCCCACATGAGGTGTGGGCGCGTTCTGCGCGTCGTGTGCATTGGCTCTGTCTCTGTCCCTGGGGCCTGTTTGAATGTCGTGCCTGCTATGCGCGTCCACAGTCCCAGGCTCCCCCACTGTCCCTAGGGACAGGGAAGCGTTTGGCGCGTCGTGCGCGTCCTCCACCTCCTGTACCCGTGTCCACAGCCGGACAAGAAGTCGAAGAAAGGGAAAGAGAAGTCAAAGAAGCAAAAGGAGAAGCAGAAGGAGAAGGAGCAGACAAAGAAGAAGAAGAAGGAGGGAAAGGAAAAGAAGACGAGGGGCCAAACTCCAAAGAAGAAGAAGGAGGAAGCGGCGGAGGAAGGGGACGAAGATGAAGAAGAAGAGGATGAGGAGGATGACGAGATTGTCCTCCTCGGCAAAAACCACGCCAAGGTGGCGTCGGTGAAGGCAGAGGTGGCCAGGATGACAGCGGCGGGGACCAGGATGGGGAGGCAGGTGAGGTCAACTTTGTTGGAGAGGGATGACCCCATGTCCGCGGACAGTGGGAAGGGAAGGTCAGGGTCGGGCAGCGAGCCCAGCAGCAGCGGCAGCAGTAGCACCAGCACCAGTATCAGCAGCAGCAGCAACAGCGGTGACACCGAGCAGGACGAGCCAAGCAAGTTGGCAAAGACCAAAAGTGCACTTCGCACCGTCAAACCAGAGGAAGTGGTCGCGCGGCCGAAAAGGCCGCACTTTTTCGTGGAGACCTCCGGGCGGCCCCCGCTTAAGTTGCCTACCAGGGCAACCCGCCAAGAGAAGCATAAGAGCAACGATGCCCACCAGCGAAGTCTCCAAATCCGCGAGGAGTTCCTGCAGGAGTACGATAGCAATCTGGGGCAACGGGTACAGCATTACAAGGAGTGTTGTAAGAAGAAGGACCACCCTGCAGAAGGTGTGTACCCACTGCGTGTCATTCGTGTTGTCTCTCGACATGTCCCTGGCCGCCCTGACGTTCGTTGCGCGTGTTCTGCGCGTTTTGCATGTTGTCTCCAACCGTGTCCCTGACGCCTTGGCAACGTTCCACGCGTCGCGCGTGTTCTGCAGCTGACCCCTTTTTTTGTAGATCGGCAGGATTTGGCGATGGCGGTCACCTTGTCGTCGACCGCGGCTCCATGTACCATCCGGGCCGTGCTGCGGTGCGGAACAAAGAATTGTTCCAGTGCAAGCCAGGCCCACGAGTACTTCAAGCAGCAGTTCCCCACCAGTCAACCGGCAAGCGCGGCCGCCTCGTTGTTGCGGGCCATGGCGTGGTGCACAATGGGTTGTGACATGGCGGTGCCGTACACGGAGGGGCAAGATGTTGGCAGCGTCAAGACGGAAGGCGTGTCGTTGGGTGCCCTGAGCAGCTATGGGTATAGTAACCAAATAGGCTATCAGACTTCAAACTTCAGACTTTTATGGACCATCACCCCCAACCCCCCACCCCCAAGCCCCCCATGATAGGCCTTTGCCCCCCCCCCCCCATATCGGACATGCGCTTTGCCCCCCATATGAGACTTGCCCCCCCCCCCCCTTTTCTCTTGCCCAATTCTGCACCTTGCTTCCTTGACCATGGCCGTAGGCATGAACTAGGTATGTGAATAACAACACGGTCAGTTTTGCTGGTGGGCCACTCCAATGCTCAACCCGAAACCCCCCATCAGGCTTTTCTCCCCCCCCCACCCACCCACCAAGTGCTGTTGGGGGGCGAGGTCGGACAAGAAACTGCCATGCTACTGGGAACAAGTGGAAAATGGGAAAATATGGAACCTAGGAAAACGTTCAACATGCGGGAAAGTCAGGGACCCTGGGTATAGTAACCCCCCCCCCCTTTTTCGAACTGCTTGGTATGTGCATGTCATCAACTTGCACATGTGATATGATGTGATGTATTGTGGTGTGGTGTGATGTGATGTGATGTGATGTGATGTGATGTGATGTGATGTGATGTGATGTGATGTGATGTGGTGTGATGTGATGTGATGTGATGTGATGTGATGTGATGTGATGTGATGTGATGTGATGTGGTGTGATGTGATGTGGTGTGTTGTGGTGTGGTGTGATGTGATGTGATGTGATGTGATGTGATGTGATGTGATGTGATGTGATGTGATGTGATGTGATGTGATGTGATGTGATGTGATGTGATGTGATGTGATGTGATGTGATGTGATGTGATGTGGTGTGGTGTGGTGTGGTGTGGTGTGGTGTGGTGTGGTGTGGTGTGATGTGATGTGATGTGATGTGATGTGATGTGATGTGATGTGATGTGATGTGATGTGATGTGATGTGATGTGATGTGATGTGATGTGATGTGATGTGATGTGATGTGACCCCCACTGCTGCCCAGGGGCGCGTGACCTCACCGTGGTGTCAGGGTCCTCCCCCCCGGGCTAACACGCAATCTGGGGGGTGACCTGGCCCAGCCGCGGCGGCCGGGTCACGGGATTCAGCGCCTCACCCCTTGCCGACCACGGTCGGCCACGATGGCACAAGGCGGGCTCCACCGGGGGGTGGCGGTAAGCAAGTGAGCCCCGGGTCTCCCTTGGCCCAGCCCTCTCCAGGGCTTGTGTGTCCCCCCCCACAATGCTCCCACCCACGACACCGTGCGTCCCTGCACAGGTACGTCATGGGTGGGGGCCGCATACGAGAATCCCCGGCCAGGTTTGGGGTTACAACACAATGGCCTTCGGTCAGGGGTCTGATGTCACTGGGGGCTACCGGTCCTGCCCTGCGGTGCAATGCGGGACAACCGTGACATCAGACCTTACAACCACTTACCCAGTGAGCACCGGGAGCCACGATGGCACAGGGCGGGCTCTACCGGGGGGTGGCGGTATGCAGGAGTAACCCGGGTCCCCCTGTGACCCAGCCCTCTCCAGGGCTCTTGTGCGCTCCCCTACCGCAACCCACTGTTCCTTGTGTTCTGCACAGGTACATCATGGGGTGGAGATCTCGTCCTATCCGACGGGACCGGAATAGGGAGGCGGTGGAATAAAGGGGAGCCAGCGCCGGGGCGGAGGTAAGGGCCAGCACCTGCCGCTACGGTGCTCACTGCGCCGGGGTAATGGCACTTGCCTGCAGCCTTGACGTCTGGCTCCCCAGGAAGTGCTGTGACAAAAGGGGAGGCCCCCCGTCCCTGGTCATTTGCCCGTCAGGGCGAGGAACCGATACTTGGAGTTGTGGTTTGAAATAAGGGGAGACCCCCCAGACCCGTACCTGAATGGCTGTACTGAAATAAGGGGAGGCCCCCCGATCCCTGGACCTCGGCCTACAAGGGGCGGAGGAATTTTGAGATGCCAGAGCGGGAATGAAATAAGGGGCGGCCCCCCGGTCCCGGGTCCTCCGCCCATGCAGGTTAGGAACGACCTTGATATGCCGATGCAGTTTTGAAACAAGGGGTGGCCCCCCAGTCCCTGGTCTTCCGCCCAGACAGGCTGGAAAGACATTGATGCACCCATACAGTTCTGAAATAAGGGGTGGCCCCCTCGTCCCTGCCTCTGCCACGTAGGGCGACCTCGGAACGGTCCCGAGACGATAGTGAATCAAGGGGAGGCCCCCCGGAGACGAATTTGTTTGGAACCAAGGGGGGGCGCCATCCCCCCCAGGCTCCAGATGTGTATGTATCAAGTAACGTAGGTACGTTACTGAAAGAACCACAGTATTGTATAATGTACGCCTCCGGCCAACAGCCAGGGAAGGCCGGAGGTCCGGGTAAAAGCCCCGGACCCTTCAACGGCAGCCCCAAAGGTGAGCGCACCACTGGAAGGGGCATGTCTGCGGGGTAAAAGCATGCGCTTAGTAAACATCTAACGTAATAAATAGTGCTTACTGCTGTAATTAATGCTTAACCGGGTAAAAGGCCCTTCTCCCGGGGCTAGTTTCGTGCGCACCCCCCAGAGCCGGACCCGACCGGCCGTGCTGAGGCGAGCCCAGCAATGGGTATGGCAGGCGAGACTTTAAGTGCTGGTAGCCACGCCTCAGCACACTCCGCGGGCTTATAAGGCCCACGGGGGCCCCAAATACCGTTTCGTTCGGGCGTTAAGCCCCAGCGGAATTTGGGGTTGTTGATGGTTAAGAGGACGCACGTTGAGTCCCGGCTACTGTTACCCCGGGGTTATGACCCCCGGTACTGCCTGCTTACTTGCCTGCTGCTGCTAAGAGATAGGAAGGGGTTAGGACCGACCCCCCCCCCCTAGCCACCCACGGCACTGGGACACCCCCACAGCGGCCGCAAGGGCTACGCGTGGGCGTCTCCCCTCCGTGAATTATTTGACCCCTCCGTGAATTTTTTGACCCCTCCGTGAATTATTTGACCCCTCTGTGAATTATTTACCCCCCTGCGTGAATCATTTCATCCCTCCGTGAATTGTGTGCATGATGTTGTTTTTAATGGGTGTGTATGTGTGTATGTGTGGGCATGCGTGGGTGTCTGTATGTTTGCTCTGGGTCCCCCTGGGAGGGGGGACTCATCAGCTGGGCAGCTATACCCCTTAAACCCCTCCCCTCTGCTCTCGACCCCTTCCCCGACCCTCTGTTAAACAACCAGCACAAACAAAAGTCAGTTAAACACAAGGCGGCCACTGACAGCACCGCTTTCGGAAATTTTTTTTTGCATTTTTGGAGAACACTTTCTTGCCTGTTAAACGGTGCTGTCTGATGGCGGGGTGCTTGGGCAGGCAGGCTTGCGTTCACTGCCCTACAGGGGGGGAGAGGAGAGGACGCCCGGGCACCCAAGGGGTCAGAGAGAGCAGGGTGGGATGTAAAAATAAAAACCTGTAAGTTCCTCTCCACCCTCCCCGCCTGGGCGGTCCACATGGACCAACCCCTCCTGGCTTCGGCTTCCACATATTTTTAAGGACTTTAACAGGTTAGGGATGTTGCAGACAATACAATTTTCTGTGATTTGCCCTGGTGCTTTAGTTAGGAATAGCCCCTGCACTGTACCGCACCACACTGCACTACACTCCCCCCAATATCAAACTTGTCCATTGTCACCACACCCTTGAGGTGTAGAAGTGGGTTGTGGTCTCGACCCTAGCGTCTGAAACCCAACCAGTGCTTGCAACCCCTTCAATGATGGTACGCCCCCCCCCCCCCCACCCCCCCACCCCACCCCACCCCACCCCATCTCTCTGACTCAAACCGATCGGGGGGCTCATATGTGACTGAAGACAAGTGGGAACAGAATCCTGATGTCTGACCCAAGCAACCTCACCTGAGCTGATCGGGTCGGTTTTGCTGGTGGGGTGGGTGGGTGGGGGTTCATGGGGTTGGGCCGGAACTGTGGAGAGGGGGGGTAGTGGGTTTCGAGTACGGCACAGCATAGCATGGCACAGCACAGCACATCACAGCACACCACAGCACAGCACAACATACAGCATAGCACAGCATATTACAGCACAACACAGCACAACACAGCCCCCACGCCCGCCCAAGAGAGCCTCCCTCCCTCCCTCCCTCCCTCCCTCCCTCCCCTCCCTCCCTCCCTCCCACCCTGTCATTTCCCTTCTTGTGTGGTGAGGTTAGGGAGGGTATGCCTGTTTTCTTTTTTAGGTTTTCTTTTATAGTAGAGTGCTTTCCCGCTTGCCAGCTTACCAAGGTCCGAACCCCGCCAAAAAAAAATAGGAGGTATGTTACTCCGTTCCTTAGTTAGTTCCGGTGGACCCCTCTGTGAATTGTTTACCCCCCTCCGTGAATTATTTGACCCCTCCGTGAATTGTTTACCCCCCTCCGTGAATTATTTCACCCCTCCGTGAATTATTTACCCCTCCGTGAATTATTTACCCCCGGCTGTTCCGAGGTCTCGGTGCGACGCTGCTCCGAGCGGGTCCCGTGTCTGGCGTGTTGATGCCAACCTTTGATATCTCGCTCGCGATACTGCGCGATTTATTCCCCTCTCTCTCGTGAGTGCCGTCGATGGTGCGACGGACATCCCGACAGATCGATAACTATCACCTGGAAATAGATGTTTTTACATGTACCACCTCACGAGAAGAATGGCCTCGACCTTGCAGACATTCATCTGCTGACAGGCGCGCTTGATCAAGCGCTCGACGTGCTGCACGTGATTCAGGACATCGACCTCTTCGTCGCGCGCTTCTCCAATTACCTCGGCCCGCAGGAGTTCGTGCAGTAATGATTGGACCCTGCAAAATATCTGATCCTTTGATTATGCCCTGTCTACAGACTCCGAGCAGTTTTGTTGCGGGCATTGATTACGCAAGAATGTGAGCCCTCTTTGTACCCCTCTCTATCGCCTTGTCCAAAGAAGTGGGTTTCATCCAAATTCCTCAGCAGGGTTTACTTTCCAAAAATCTTCCTCCGAAAAAAAACAGCCCTTGCCAGCAAGTGGTGGCAAACTCTCATATGTGTGTTGCATGGCAGTATTTATTTGGGGTGCAATAAGCCTGATGGGAATCTGATCTAGAGGGCACAGTGTTGCCATGGCAACCCAGTTTTCTTCTCACTGGTGTGACCCTCAGCCCCCACTTCCCCGATTTTGACACCTATTCCCAAGCTCCTCAAGTTCTGCAAGGTCCTTTTCCCTTTTAGCTGAAAACATTTCTGCTCCTCTTCCTCATGTTATTCCGCCGTGAATTGTTTACCCCCCTCCGTGAATTATTTGACCGCTCCGTGAACTGTTTACCCCTCTCCGTGAATTATTTGACCCCTCCGTGAATTATTTACCCCCCTCCGTGAATTATTTGACCCCTCCGTGAATTATTTACCCCCCTCCGTGAATTATTTCACCCCTCCGTGAATTGTTTACCCCCCTCCGTGAATTATTTTACCCCTCCGTGAATTGTTTACCCTCCTCCGTGAATTATTTTATCCCTCCGTGAATTGTTTACCCCCCTCCGTGAATTTTTTTAGCCCTCCGTGAATCGTTTACCCCCCTCCGTGAATTATTTGACCCCTCCGTGAATTATTTACCCCCCTCCGTGAATTATTTTACCCCTCCGTGAATTGTTTACCCCCCTCCGTGAATTATTTTACCCCTCCGTGAATTATTTACCCCCCTCCGTGAATTATTTGACCCCTCCGTGAATTATTTACCCCCCTCCGTGAATTATTTTACCCCTCCGTGAATTGTTTACCCCCCTCCGTGAATTATTTTACCCCTCCGTGAATTGTTTACCCCCCTCCGTGAATTATTTTATCCCTCCGTGAATTGTTTACCCCCCTCCGTGAATGATTTCACCCCTCCGTAAATTATTTACCCCCCTCCGTGAATTATTTCACCCCTCCGTGAATTGTTTACCCCCCTCCGTGAATTATTTGACCCCTCCGTGAATTATTTACCCCCCTCCGTGAATTATTTTACCCCTCCGTGAATTGTTTACCCCCCTCCGTGAATTATTTTACCCCTCCGTGAATTATTTACCCCCCTCCGTGAATTATTTGACCCCTCCGTGAATTGTTTACCCCCCTCCGTGAATTATTTTACCCCTCCGTGAATTATTTACCCCCCTCCGTGAATTATTTTACCCCTCCGTGAATTATTTACCCCCCTCCGTGAATTATTTGACCCCTCCGTGAATTATTTACCCCCCTCCGTGAATTATTTGACCCCTCCGTGAATTATTTACCCCCCTCCGTGAATTATTTCACCCCTCCGTGAATTGTTTACCCCCCTCCGTGAATTATTGTACCCCTCCGTGAATTGTTTACCCCCCTCCGTGAATTATTTCACCCCTCCGTGAATTATTTACCCCCCTCCGTGAATTATTTGACCCCTCCGTGAATTATTTACCCCCCTCCGTGAATTATTTGACCCCTCCGTGAATTATTTCCCCCCCTCCGTGAATTATTTGACCCCTCCGTGAATTGTTTACCCCCCTCCGTGAATTATTTGACCCCTCCGTGAATTGTTTACCCCCCTCCGTGAATTATTTGACCCCTCCGTGAATTGTTTACCCCCCTCCGTGAATTATTTTAACCACCCGTGAATTGTTTACCCCCCTCCGTGAATTTTTTTACCCCTCCGTGAATTGCTTACCCCCCTCCGTGAATTATTTTACCCCTCCGTGAATTGTTTACCCCCCTCGATGAATTATTTGACCCCTCCGTGAATTATTTACCCCCCTCCGTGAATCATTTTACCCCTCCGTGAATTGTTTACCCCCCTCCGTGAATTTTTTTACCTCTCCGTGAATTATTTACCCCCCTCCGTGAATTATTTCACCCCTCCGTGAATTGTTTACCCCCCTCCGTGAATTATTTTACCCCTCCGTGAATTATTTACCCCCCTCCGTGAATTATTTTACCCCTCCGTGAATTATTTACCCCCCTCCGTGAATTATTTGACCCCTCCGCGAATTATTTACCCCCCTCCGTGAATTCTTTCACCCCCTCGGTGAATTATTTACCCCCCTCCGTGAATCATTTTATGCCTGCGTGAATTGTTTACCCCCCTCCGTGAATTATTTGACCCCTCCGTGAATTATTTACCCCCCTCCGTGAATTATTTTAACCACCCGTGAATTGTTTACCCCCCTCCGTGAATTTTTTTACCCCTCCGTGAATTATTTACCCCCCTCCGTGAATTATTTTACCCCTCCGTGAATTGTTTACCCCCCTCCGTGAATTTTTTGACCCCTCCGTGAATTATATACCCCCCTCCGTGAATTATTTGACCCCTCTGTGAATTACTTACCCCCCTCCGTGAATTATTTCACCCCTCCGTGAATTGTTTACCCCCCTCCGTGAATTATTTTACCCCTCCGTGAATTATTTACCCCCCTCCGTGAATTATTTTACCCCTCCGTGAATTATTTACCCCCCTCCGTGAATTATTTTACCCCTCCGTGAATTATTTACCCCCCTCCGTGTTTTATTTTACCCCTCCGTGAATTGTGTACCCCCCTCCGTGATTTCTTTGAACCCTCCGTGAATTGTTTACCCCCCTCCGTGAATTATTTTACCCCTCCGTGAATTATATACCCCCCTCCGTGAATTATTTTACCCCTCCGTGAATTATTTACCCCCCTCCGTGAATTATTTGACCCCTCCGTGAATTATTTACCCCCCTCCGTGAATTATTTCACCCCTCCGTGAATTGTTTACCCCCCTCCGTGAATTATTGTACCCCTCCGTGAATTGTTTACCCCCCTCCGTGAATTATTTCACCCCTCCGTGAATTATTTACCCCCCTCCGTGAATTATTTGACCCCTCTGTGAATTATTTACCCCCCTCCGTGAATTATTTGACCCCTCCGTGAATTATTTACCCCCCTCCGTGAATTATTTCACCCCTCCGTGAATTGTTTACCCCCCTCCGTGAATTATTTTACCCCTCCGTGAATTATTTACCCCCCTCCGTGAATTATTTTACCCCTCCGTGAATTGTTTACCCCCCTCCGTGAATTATTTGACCCCTCCGTGAATTTTTTACCCCCCTCCGTGAATTATTTACCCCCCTCGGTGAATTATTTACCCCCCTCCGTGAATTATTTCACCCCTCCGTGAATTGTTTACCCCCCTCCGTGAATTATTTACCCCCCTCCGTGAATTATTTGACCCCTCCGTGAATTATTTACCCCCCTCCGTGAATTATTTGACCCCTCCGTGAATTATTTTACCCCTCCGTGAATTGTGTACCCCCCTCCGTGAATTGTTTACCCCCCTCCGTGAATTCTTTTTACCCCTCCGTGAATTATTTACCCCCCTCCATGAATTATTTTACCCCTCCGTGAATTATTTACCCCCCTCCGTGAATTATTTGACCCCTCCGTGAATTATTTACCCCCCTCCGTGAATTATTTCACCCGTCCGTGAATTGTTTACCCCCCTCCGTGAATTATCTTACCCCTCCGTGAATTGTTTACCCCCCTCCGTGAATTATTTTACCCCTCCGTGAATTATTTACCCCCCTCCGTGAATTATTTTACCCCTCCTTGAATTATTTACCCCCCTCCGTGAATTATTTGACCCGGCCGTGAATTATTTACCCCCCTCCGTGAATTATTTTACCCCTCCGTGAATTATTTACCCCCCTCCGTGAATTATTTCACCCCTCCGTGAATTGTTTACCCCCCTCCGTGAATTTTTTTTACCCCTCCGTGAATTATTTACCCCCCTCCGTGAATTATTTTACCCCTCCGTGAATTATTTACCCCCCTCCGTGAATTTTTTTCACCCCTCCGTGAATTATTTACCCCCCTCCGTGAATTATTTCACCCCTCCGTGAATTAGTTACCCCCCTCCGTAAATTTTTTTACCCCTCCGTGAATTGTTTACCCCCCTCCGTGAATTATTTCACCCCTCCGTGAATTATTTACCCCCCTCCGTGAATTATTTTACCCCTCCGTGAATTGTTTACCCCCCTCCGTGAATTTTTTTACCCCTCCGTGAATTGTTTACCCCCCTCCATGAATTTTCTTACCCCTCTGTGAATTGTTTACCCCCCTCCGTGAATTATTTGACCCCTCCGTGAATTATTTACCCCCCTCCGTGAATTATTTTACCCCTCCGTGAATTGTTTACCCCCCTCCGTGAATTATTTCACCCCTCCGTGAATTGTTTACCCCCCTCCGTGAATTATTTTACCCCTCCGTGAATTATTTACCCCCCTCCGTGAATTATTTTACCCCTCCGTGAATTGTTTACCCCCCTCCGTGAATTATTTTACCCCTCCGTGAATTATTTACCCCCCTCCGTGAATTTTTTACCCCCCTCCGTGAATTATTTCACCCCTCCGTGAATTGTTTACCCCCCTCCGTGAATTATTTTACCCCTCCGTGAATTATTTACCCCCCTCCGTGAATTATTTTACCCCTCCGTGAATTGTTTACCCCCCTCCGTGAATTATTTCACCCCTCCGTGAATTATTTTACCCCTCCGTGAATTGTTTACCCCCCTCCGTGAATTACTTTACCCCTCCGTGAACGTTTACCCCCCTCCGTGAATTTTTTTACCCCTCCGTGAACTGTTTACCCCCCTCCGTGAATTATTTGACCCCTCCGTGAATTATTTACCCCCCTCCGTGAATTTTTTTACCCCTCCGTGAATTATTTACCCCCCTCCGTGAATTATTTCACCCCTCCGTGAATTATTTACCCCCCTCCGTGAATTATTTCACCCCTCCGTGAATTGGTTACCCCACTCCGTGAATTATTTTACCTCTCCGTGAATTATTTACCCCCCTCCGTGAATTATTTTACCCCTCCGTGAATTGTTTACCCCCTCCGTGAATTATTTTACCCCTCCGTGAATTATTTACCCCCCTCCGTGAATTTTTTTACCCCTCCGTGAATTATTTACCCCCCTCCGTGAATTTTTTTACCCCTCCGTGAATTATTTACCCCCCTCCGTGAATTATTTACCCCCCTCCGTGAATTTTTTACCCCCCTCCATGAATTATTTCACCTGGTTTTCTCTATTACAATGAGTTTGGGGTGGTTATATATGCGCGCACCGGCCCCAAACACGGGAGCGGTGATGTACGAAAACGGAGGAAAGAATTTACGCCAAATGATATTGCAAACATGTTTGTAGGAGTGCCAGACGCCGTTGATCAACGAGATACCCCGCAACCAATCCGGAAAATTCCAGTCAATGGTTGCTCTAGAGTACAAAAATTTGAGCACCCGGTGGTGGATGTTGCAATCAACGAGCAATGCCATCGGGTTCTGACAATGCCGTTGGGTAGTGCGTAGCATATCGAGGAGATCAAAGAGCTCTTGGTTCTGACCTGTACGGGAGTCATATATGCCAAATGGCTTCCAAAAGAGTTGCTGTCTACCAGCCTCCCCGGCAATGTGGAGGGGGGCACGGATGGTTTTCCGAGAAATGAATGTATTGCACATATCAGTGCACACCTTCAACATTTCTCTGTGCTGTTGAAAAACTGCCATGGCCACTGTGTCCCCCCGGTCCACTAGGTCACGCAGACTCGGGTGGCCAAGAAAATGAGGAAGGGGGGTTGTGTGCAACACCGCTATGGCGGTCGCATCTAGACAGACATTGGGTTTCACCGGATTGGCCCGAAACTGGGCATGCCACCAGTTGTCCACCCACACCACAATATCACGGCGAACAATGCTAGCCCCACATTTACCGGAACTACAATGCCCCCTGGTCTGCAATAGACAACCAAGATGGCTTGGTGAGACCCGCGTGCACCAGCTTGCGGCTGTGTGCCCGCATTATAGCAATGGTGCTCTCACCACTGGGGACGGCCGCTTGTGGCAAAGCCATGCGACGCATCCCCAGCCATACATAATAGGCCTCCTTGGAAAAATTAGTTAGCCAACGCGGCCATTGTTTTCGTGCCAACAGCTTGCGAATGCGGTCGAGCGTAATGCGGGTTCGCTTGTTGACACGTAGACCCGCACAGAATTTTATGAATTCCTTTGCCACACCATGGCGCACAGCCGACAATATTATTTGGCCACCAGTGCGCCATTCTATCGTACAAAGAGACCGCATGTAGCTGACATGCAACGACATAGAAACCGGTGCCATAGTTATAAGACAGTCTGGGTGGCACAACAGGAAAAGGTGGTAACCAAAACAGGTAGCTAGAGGCGTAGACTAGCACACAAAAGGGGGCAAAATGGGAAGTTGTGAAGGTCTGGGCTCTGCAGAGCCCAGCCAACAGGGAAACCCCAATAAGCACCCCTCGAGTACCAAGGTTATGAGTGCTGGGCTCTGCAGAGCCCCGCGTCCCGTAATAAGTAATGGCGGGCCGTGTAATAGACAGAGGAAACACAGGGAGGGACGTGCCACGAGCAAGTAATCGAGAAGGGGTAAAAGTAGCATTTGGCGCGAGCTGGGCTCTGCAAAGCCCAGGGTCCCAAGAAATGATAGTTATGGGGTGCATACCACCCATTTGGGGAGTAGACCAACCACTTAATGGATCACAGAGTTTTCCGGTATTTGGCCGGGGGCATATCAGGTAGTAATGACCACCGTGAGCGATGCCGACCATCCTTCTTTACCGGGATAGTAGATGGTTGTGGGGACGCAGATGGAGCCACATCCGGCGACAATCCTACATGCGCATGTTGCAAAAGTGAGTAACGGAAAATGGGTCAAAAATGGGTCAAAAACGCGTTGTTCCAAAAGTGCTCCCGGACCATTTGGGATGCTCAAACAAGTGTTTTTAGCCCGTTTTGAGCCCGTTTTGACCGAGTTTAGCCCCTTCCACCACATGTATGCACCAAGTTGTGCCCTTCGCACGTACCTTAGAGCCGTGTCGTGGAGCCACCTAGAGTTGGAAGAGGGGTGTAGATTAGAGGATATATATATATAAATATATATATATATATATATGTATATATATATATATATGTATATATATATATATATATGTATATATATATATATATATATATATATATATATATATATATATATATATATATATGTATATATGTATATATATATATATATATATATATATATATATATATATATATATATATATATATATATATATATATATATTACTACACCCCTCTCCCCTTAAATATATATATATATATATATATATCCTCCAATCTACACCCCTCTCCCAACTCTAGGTGGCTCCACCACACGGCTCTAAGGTACGTGCGAAGGGCACAAAGTGGTGCATACATGTGGTGCAAGGGGCTCAACTCGGTCAAAACGGGCTCAAAACGGGCTAAAAACACTTGTTTGAGCATCCCGAATGGTCCAGGATCACTTTTGGAAAAACGCGTTTTTCACCCATTTTTGACCCATTTTTGGTCCCAAAACGGCCCATTTTCAAGGCATTTTGGGATTTTCCGTGGCCCATAACGCACCACCACGGGCTCAAAACGGCCTAAAACCACTTCTCTGAACATCCTAAGTGGTCTAGGAACAACTTTGGAAAAAATGATTTTTTTCGCCCCGGGGACCCTGGTGGACCCACCGTTGGCCCCCAACGTGCGCGGGCTGGGCTGCCCTCCGGCTCCACCAAGTGACCACTGGTACGGGGGTGTGAGTGGCTCGTTGGGCGATTCTGAGGCTTGGAAACCACAAAAAGTGGGGGGTTGCGGGTGGACTAGGTGCCTTCGGAATTCGGATTTGAGCCACGTAGCCCAAGATACGCCCCGTGCTTGGTTTCGGGGTGTTGGTGCGCATTGCGCAGGTTTTTGGGGCTTTTTGGCGCCTTTTTGGGCCGTTTCTCCGACATATGGTGGAATTAAAGGGCACTAGAGAGCTCTTTGACACGGTGAAGTGAAGCCGCACGTGCGGTGTACTCACCGTATCCCTTCGTTTGGGCGTTTCGCCCGGGTTTTGGGGCTGTTTTGGGCGAAAAATGGCTGTTTTTGGCCCAAAAGTGCGCAGATTTGGGAGGGCACGTCCCGACTTGGCACCCCCGCCCTGGGCCGCCACCGCTGAGTTTTTAGCTCAGAACTTGGATTTGGCAAGGCCACCACCTAGGCTCCAAGATAGGTAGAGTAGAGTAGAACCCGAAGCGATGAGGTGGAGCAATGGCCAAAACGGTGAGGAGAAGTGCTTGCTTGTTGTTGCTTGCTTGTTGTTGCTTGCTTGTTGTTGCTTGCTTGCTTGTTAGCTAGATTTAAGGGGAGAGGGGTGTAGTAATATATATATATATATATATATATATATATATATATATATATATATATATATATATATATATATATATATATATATATATATATATATATATATATATATATATATATATATATATATATATATATATATATATATATATATATATATATATATATATATGGCACAACGTGCAACGCCCCCCCCCCCCCTAGGGACCCACCGGCCGGGGGTTGGTTGGGGTTAGGGACCCCCCCCCCTATTTTTGGGTCGAGGAATTCAAAAAAAGAGGAATTAGAGCCGTTTGGGACAGTGGTGGGATGCTATGACCCTTCAAAGTTGCTAAAAATAGGTATTTCTTACCGAGTGACATCATCCCCAAAAATAGCCTCAAAATCCTAAAAATTGCCCTATTCACCTCACAAAACCCACAAAACCCCCAGCTCATTGCCGTCAATGCCTTCATTTGGATCCATTCATCACCCTTTTGCCCCATTAGGGGCAGGGGAAGGGGCACCTACACCCCAGCGTACCAATTTGTGAGCCTACCTTGCATATTTTGCTATTTTTAGTTCACTGGTTAGGACCCTATTTTTGGTGATGTCATACCCTATTTTTAGCCCTACCCACACCTTTGTGCGACCAAATGCTCCACCCCAACTATCCAAAAACCTTCTCAAAGGTGTTTATTTGTGTTCCCCACCCTTAAAATAGGGGGTGTGGTCCTTACTTGCCCTCCAGTCCTCCCCAAGTCACGGAGGTGGGGGGGGGGGGGCGTTGCACGTTATGCCATATATATATATATATATATATATATATATATATATATATATATATATATATATATATATATATATATATATATATATATATATATATATATATATATATATATATATATATATATATATATATATATATATATATATATATATATATATATATATATATATATATATATATATGTATATATATCCTCCAATCTACACCCCTCTCCCAATTCTAGGTGGCTCCACCACACGGCTCTCAGGTACGTGCGAAGGGCACAAAGTGGTGCATACATGTGGTGGAAGAGGCTAAACTCGGTCAAAACGGGCTCAAAACGGGCTAAAAACACTTGTTTGAGCATCCCAAATGGTCTGGGATCACTTTTGGAAAAAACGCGTTTTTCACCCATTTTTGACCCATTTTTGGTCCCAAAATGGCCCATTTTCAAGGCATTTTGGGATTTTCCATGGCCCAAAACGCGCCACCACAGGCTCAACACGGCCGAAAAACACTTGTTTGAGCATCCCAAGTGGTGTAGGAACAACTTTGGAAAAAATGATTTTTTTCGCCCTGGGGACCCTGGTGGACCCACCGCTGGCCCCCACTGTGCGTGGGCTAGCCGGCCCTCCGGCTGCACCAAGTGACCACTAGTACGGGGGTCTAGGCGTCTCGTTGGGCGATTGTGACGCTTGGAAACCATAAAAACTGGGGGGTTGCGGGTGGACTAGGTGCCCTCGGAATTCGTTTTTGAGCCACGTAGCCCAAGATACGGCCCGTTCTTGGTTTCGGGGTGCTGGTGCACATTGCGCAGATTTTGGGGCCTTTTGGCGCCTTTTTGGGCCATTTCTCGGAAATATCGTGGAGTTAGAGGGCACCAAAGGTCCCTTGGTCACGAGAAAGTCAAGCCGCACGTGGATTGTAGCAGCCGTTTGCCTTCCTTTGGCTGTTTTGAGCCCTTACTAGGGCCGTTTTGGGCGAAAAATGGCTGTTTTTGGCCCAAAACTACGCAAATTTGGGAGGCCACCTACCGACTTGGCGCCCCCGCCCCGGGCCGCCACCGGTGAGTTTTTGGCTCAAAACTTGGATTTGGCAAGGCCACCACCTAGGCTCTAGAATGGCTACAGTAGAGTCAAGCTCGAGGCGATGGGAAGGTGCAGTGGCCAAAATGAAATGGTGACGTGTTGTTGTTGTTGTTGCTTGTTGTTAGCTAAATTTAAGGGGAGAGGGGTGTAGTAATGTAGATATATATATACATATATATATATATATATATATATATATATATATAGCAACAACAAGCAACAACAACAACAACAACAACACGTCACCATTCCGTTTCGGCCACTGCACCTTCCCATCGCCTCCGGCTTGACTCTACTTTAGCCATCCTAGAGCCTAGGTGGTGCCCTTGCCAAATCCAAGTTTTGAGCCAAAAACTCACCGATGGCGGCCCGGGGCGTGGGCGCCAAGTCGGGAGGTGCCCTCCCAAATCTGCGCAGTTTTGGGCCAAAAACAGCCATTTTTCGCCCAAAACGGCCCTAGTAAGGGCTCAAAACAGCCAAACGAAGGCAAACGGCTGCTACACTCCACGTGCAGCTTGACTTTCTCGTGACCAAGGGACCTTTGGTGCCCTCTAACTCCACGATATTTCCGAGAAACGGCCCAAAAAGGCGCCAAAAAAGCCCCAAAATCTGCGTAATGTGCACCAGCACCCCAAAACCAAGAACGGGCCGTATCTTGGGCTACGTGGCTCAAAAACGAATTCCGAGGGCACCTAGTCCACCCGCAACCCCCCACTTTTTATGGTTTCCAAGCCTCAGAATCGCCCAACGAGACACGTAGACCCCCGTACTACTGGTCACTTGGTGCAACCGGAGGGCCGGCTAGCCCACGCACAGTGGGAGGCAACCGTGGGTCCACCACGGTCCCCGGGGCGAAAAAAAATCATTTTTTCCAAAGTTGTTCCTACACCACTTGGGATGCTCAAACAAGTGGTTTTCGGCCGTTTTGAGCCCGTGGTGGCGCGTTTTGGGCCATGGAAAATCCCAAAATGCCTTGAAAATGGGTCATTTTGGGACCAACAATGGGTCAAAAATGGGTCAAAAACGCGTTTTTCCAAAAGTGATCCCGGACCATTTGGGATGCTCAAACAAGTGTTTTTAGCCCGTTTTGAGCCCGTTTTGACCGAGTTTAGCCCCTTCCACCACATGCATGCACCACTTTGTGCCCTTTGCACGTACCTGAGAGCCGTGTGGTGGAGCCACCTAGAGTTGGGAGAGGGGTGTAGATTGGAGGATATATATATATATATATATATATATATATATATATATATATCTATATATATATATATATATAGATATATATATATATATATATATATATATATAGTCATAGTCATAACCACTTATCATGCCGTCTACTTGAGTTACCGGGCATCTCGCGCCGACAGGTGGTTCCTGCCTCGCTCGATCCCGTGGGTCCCAGGGCTGCCTGAGGTGGCCCACAGCATGACGGAGGACCCAGAGGACCGGGGATACCGGTCAACCAAGCTTTGGGGGCAGTGGCAACTGCAAGGCGTTAGCATTAGCAACGGCGACGGACGCTGGCCCGTTTGTTCGCCGGGGGTAAGGGGGCAAGGCACAGCAATGCAGCAGCATCGCAACAAGCACAAAGCAAGGGCTTCTCTGTCCGACGCAAAGCGGCAACCAAGGCACAAAGCAGCACGCATGCGGCGAAGCAAGAGCGGACTCTCCGTTGTTCGCGTACCCCCGCCACCGTGGAGACGTCCAGTACCCGTGACCCCACATAATCCATTGCCAGCTGCGTACTCGTAAATGCCCACCACCCCTGACTTCACATATCCCACTGCCAGCACACAATAACCCGTATATGCATAGCCAAGATTTCTGGGAGGCTCCAGCCTAGCGTGGCCCTTAGCTTTCATCGCCCCCATGTCCCCACAACGTACGCCGCCGACCCACCGCACCAGTCCCCTAGTATAGTACAGAAACACGGTATCAACTCCACGTCCCCGCGGCCCTGAGCTGCACCTACACCCCCGATATATACCGTGCCGGCACTCCTTGTCAGTGGCCAGTACCCAATCAGCTTCGAGGCATCCACTTGCCCACATATAATATAACCTGAGGGTCTACAGGGGGGACGCCGGCCGCTACGCGACGGGAGTGGCGCAACCCGTGAATATCGCTGGCTGGGATTCGGGCTGGTGGGTGCCGTAGCTTGATTATCGACCCCCTGTAGGGGTACCCACCAGAGGCTCGCCCCGGGCTGTGGTAACCAGGTGCACCTCATCTGGCCCACATACATTGCCCTGGCGCCTACCCTTGACCCTTACCTGCACTGATTGGCCGGCTCCCGTGGTTGCGCCTCTTCCGCCACAGCAGCGGCCAGGCCTCAGGTTCGGCCCCCACCGACGACGTGGCGAGCCTACTTATAGCATCGGCCCGCGCGTCACCCCCCGGACCACTCAGCATGCTGCCCCTCCTCTCTCCCCGCCTCTAGCCGACCGGACTGGCGCCCCCTAGGAGTACCTGGGGGTATGTCGGTTGTGCGCAAAAGCGGCAGTGGGCAACAGAGAAGTGCGCGGGGGGGGGGATGCAGGAGGGAACTCCTTAGGGGTAGTGCATTATGAGGGAGGGGCAGAGGGCGCTAACTGACCGCCTACCACTGGAGGTGACTGAACTGTGACTCAGGGCAAGGGGGGTGCTTCGATGTGGTACAGTCACCGGTGGCAACAGGCTGTATTTTGACTGCCCACCGGTGCGGTCTGCTTTCACAGGTAATGGAAGGGACCTTACGTGCTGGCGATCGGAGGGGTGCCGATCAATCTGTGTAAGTGTGGGTTGGTCGGCATCCGGCGGAGGAAGTGGCCGAGGAGATGGGATACGGGGATGGGGAGACAACTCAACAGGGAAACGTGATTCTGGATTCAGTGTATCCAGGATCAATGCAGGCCGCTCCTCGCTGCGTGACAGAAAATGGGATCGGCATATCCGATCCGCTTGTTGCCATGTGACGAGGGGGTTGCGCATTGGGTTCCGCAATGCAAAACGGAACCGTGCACGAAGCCCCCAAATTTCCTGCACGAACCATCGTGCCTGGTCACCACCGTTGTCCCTCGGCAACTCCATTGTCTTTGGAGTCAATGGGTCATTGAGGGAGGCCTTTGGTGGGGT
Source organism: Eutreptiella sp. 'Long Island Sound 2002' (assembly GCA_964036045.1). NCBI lineage: Eukaryota > Euglenozoa > Euglenophyceae > Eutreptiales > Eutreptiaceae > Eutreptiella > Eutreptiella sp. 'Long Island Sound 2002'. The sequence continues at coordinate 40,591,740 of OZ038381.1, read as the reverse complement.
TGGCTGGTCCTTGGGGACAAGCTTTGGTGGCCGCGGTGGGGATGGGGGTGCTGACCCCGTAAACATAATCGCCTCTTGCAAGGCGAGCGTAGCTGCAGCACGCGCTGCTGTTCCGCTGGTTGATGGGACCGATAAGGGTACAGGCCCTACATCCTCATCTCCTTCAGTATCCTGGCCGGAACCCGGTACATCCACCTCCGTACGTCTAGCATGTGGGAAATCAGCCATGTCTGTTGTAAAAGGAAGATAACATGTTACATGTACTTAATATATTCCTTTGGCTACAGAGCCGCCATTCACGACCAGAGCCACGGAAAATGTCTTGCGTGTCCCCGGCAAACAAACCTAAACGTTCTAGGACACGTAGGACGCACATGACGCGCAGGACTTTGGGGGCCAAATGCGGTGTGGCTCCGGGGACATGTTGAGAGCCACCAATCCAGGACGCGCAGGACGCGCAGGACGCACCCAACACTGATGTGCAGATGCACCATGGTGTTCGTGTGTGTGTTTGTGTGTGTGGGATGGGTGGGTGGATGGGGCCGCGTCCTCACAGTTGGGTATCCAGCCTACGCGGTTGTCCCACCAGGGTTCGCACTGGTCCCATGGGTAGGGATAGCAGAGGCTCCGCCCCCACGTCCGTCTCGTCATAGCCCACCTACTCCACATCATGGGCGGGCTCAAAGCACGTGATGTGCATGGCCGTGCCACATGCCGCGCACGCCCAATGCGTTCGGCCCTCACCACAATAGGTGCAGAGCTTCCGCTGCGTGTGCCGGACCGGTGCGTGTACCACGCTTTCCGGGCGGGCCGCGGGCTCCTCGGGCTGCGCAAATTACCGCCGCTTGAGGATGTCCCACTGGAACTCCCACATGGTGGTCTTCGCGTCCACCAACCCCAACGCCTTGCATGTAGCAAAGGCATTCCCGGCCGCGTACCGCAACATTAAGGCACGCACAGCGTGGCTCCATGTCATTTGGCGCCCCATTTGGCGCATTTGCAGCGCCATTTGGTTTGCCCCGTCCACGGCACGGGAGACCTCGCGGTACTTGGCCACCATGGCGGGGAGGTTGTTGCCCCTCCGATCCCGTGCGGGATCGTCCACCCCATACCAACAATTGGTAAGGAAGGGGACGTTTTTGGGGGGCTTGTGCGCAACCTTCGGGTTCTTGTAGACGCACAGCTCGTAGGTGCCGTCCACAATTGCCCGTGCACAATCGCCCTCTTGGGTCGACTGCTTGTCTCTTGTTAGGCCGGCATCCCGCTTGTCCTTCTTGACGAGCATCAAGTAAGGGGTCCCACGCGCCGAGAGGCCTGGTGCCATGGCATGGCTTCCGAAGAAGCTATCGGCCACGAACACGGTCCCAGGTGGGATGAGTCGTGACCAGAGCCCCACGATGCGCTCGGCATCGAAGTTCCCCGCACACGACCCAAAACGCCGGACTCTCCCCTGACGGCCGGTGTAGAGGTAGACGTCCACAACGTACCCCCCCCGTGTTGTCGGCAAGGACGTATAACTTTATAGCGGTGGCATGGGGCTTGCGGGCGATGTATTGCCCTAGCCCCATGCACCGCCCGACGGTGTGGGGGACAATGGCCTCATCCCCACACACCGCCCCACCGATATCCCACGCTGCACTCCACACGGAGTTGCACTCCTCCAGGAGGTTGGTAACATCGGTGCGTAGAAGTTTTTGTAACCGGTAGTACATAGACCGGGGTAAGAGGGAAGCCATGTACTTGTTGTACGCTAGATGCTTTTCATCCCAAATGCCGTCCACTTGTACCGGCCGGACCATGCCGAGGCAAATCAGGAACGAATTGTACCTACAAATGGTTAAGACACACGCGTGGGAAGACGGTGCCAAGATGAGGAACGACAAACGAAGCCAACCTGCAGAGCGCGCACGACGTTGGGAGCCGTAGCACATGACGCGCACGACGTACTTGTCCACCCATGGAATGCGTTCCTGTTGGTGTTCTGCAACGAGGATGGCGCACTGCAGCCCGGTGATTGGCTTCAGCATGTAGTCCCAAACCTCATCGATGTCGAATCCATCCAGTCTTGGAACCCCGGGTCGTATGGGCCGCGACAGATCACTTTTGCACTGGGAACGTGGGAGCGGCCCCTCCGAAAGACGGTCCAATGAGGGCATGTGTGAGTTGTTAACAAAGGATGCATGCGTTTCGCATGTCGTGCGCGTTGTCCCCAGACCTGTCCTTGGTGCCACAACAACGTTCTGCGCGTCCTGCATGATGTCCCCCATGCTGTCCCTTGGGCCGCACAGTGTGTCGCGGGCGTCGGGCGCGCCGTGCGCGTCTCTGCACACTAACTGTGACAAAAAAGTGCCGCAAATATATATATATATATATGTGTGTGTGTGTATGTACATTGCTCCGCCACTCCCCAAGGGGAAGGTGCCCCAGCTACCAAGGCCTCGCGAGACCAATCACAAGTCCACGCGTCCAGGACTGACTCACGGAGCGCTGGGTTCCGTTACCTCCTTACCTCCCTTTACCTTTCCTTCTCTCCTTCCATTCCCTCCTTCCATTCCTCCTCCCCCCGCTGCCGCTGCCGCCCGCCGTCCCCTTCTTGGGCCCGCTGCCCCAACGCCGGCCTTCCCCACTACAGCATGCACCGCTTCCCAGGTAACCACCGCACCACTCAGCCCCACCCCACCCGCGAGGGCCGGCCTGGGACGGAACACACCCGCACCCCGTTCCACCACCTGTGGCCGCATCGGCTTCCGGACCCTTTTGCGTCAACAACGGTTCTCCACGGGCTGGGGGCGGTTCGCAAGGATCTGCGGGCTGCTGCTTGTCATCCGGCTTAGCCTCAGGCAATTCCTCCTGCTCGGCCTCCTGCACCACCTTTTCCTCCAGTTTGGCCTCCGGCTCGGGCACGCCCCCGGACGGCTCCGCCTCGTCCTCCTCCTTCTTGAGCGGGAAGTCGATTTCCCCCCCCTCGTCAACCTCCGGTGCGGGAGGGATACCAGGGGGGGGTGGGGGCGGCTCCTCTCAGTGGGTTCGTACTCTTGGTACGTGAGTTGCGCTCGGTACTTGGCATACACCGGCTGCTGCCCGTAGTACTGGTACAACTGGCCCTAGTAGTTGTACTGTTGTGCCTAGGGCTGGGGCTGCGAGTAGTACGCCGTATGCGCGGTCTGCAGAACAAGACTCGACACGTATGACGCGCAGAACGCGTGCAGCACTGATGAGGGGCGCCAGGGACAGGAGCAGAGACACACGTATGACGCGCAGACCGCGTGCAGCAGTGACGCGGGGCGCCAAGTACAGCTATAGAGCCGACGCGTACGACATGTAGAGCGCGTTCAGCACTGACATACCCTCTGACGCTTCAAAGTCATGTAGTCGTCATAGTCGCTGCTGCTCATCCGCCTCCAATTCTTGCCCAGATTTGCAAGGGTCTCATCGTCGGCCCCATCCTGCGTCAACGTGTAGCAGAGCAACCCGGCCGCCTTCAGGGTCCGCTCATATTTGTCGGCCATCTTCTCGAACGACATGTCGATAAGGTCTTCCCCGCGGAACCCACTCCACGTATCCATATCCCCACGCCTCATCTTGTCGCCGCTTGTGCCCAACGCCTCCCGCGCCGCCGAAGCACTCAGGGCCAGCTATGGGTATAAAGTCCGAAGTCTGAAGTCTGATTTGGCATCTCGTGTCAAGGACATAAAACAAGACCCCCAAAATAATTGACGCTACCCTATGCGTCAATTCCTATGGGGTCCTGGACCCCCAAAATAATTCACGCGACCCTATGCGCTAATTCCTAGGGGGGTCTAGACCCCCAAAATAATTGACACACCCACAGGGGTCAAATAATTCACGGAGGGGTCAAATAATTCACGGAGGGTTCAAATAATTCACGGAGGGGGGTCAAATAATTCACGGAGGGGTGAAATAATTCACGGAGGGGGATAAAAGATTCACGGAGGGGTAAAATAATTCACGGCGGGGGGTAAACAATTCACGGAGGAGTGAATCCATTCACGGAGGGGGGTAAATAATTCACGGAGGGGTGAAATAATTCACGGAGGGGGGTAAATAATTCACTGAGGGGTAAATAATTCACGGAGGGGGGTAAACAATTCACGGAGGAGTGAATCCATTCACGGAGGGGGGTAAATAATTCACGGAGGGGTGAAATAATTCACGGAGGGGGGTAAATAATTCACGGAGGGGTAAATAATTCACGGAGGGGGGTAAACAATTCACAGAGGGGTCAAATAATTCACCGAGGGGGGTAAACAATTCACGGAGGGGTGAATCCATTCATGGAGGGGGGTAAATAATTGACGGAGGGGTGAAATAATTCACGGAGGGGGGTAAATAATTCCAATAGGGGTGAAATAATTCACGGAGGGGTAAATAATTCACGGAGGGGGGTAAACAATTCACGGAGGGGGGTAAACAATTCACGGAGGGGGGGGAACAATTCACGGAGGGGTGAAATAATTCACGGAGGGGGGTAAATAATTCACGGAGGGGTCAAATAATTCACGGAGGGGGGTAAACAATTCACGGAGGGGTAAAATAATTCACGGAGGGGGGTAAACAATTCACAGAGGGGTCAAATGATTCACGGAGGGGGGTAAACAATTCACGAAGGGGTAAAATAATTCACGGAGGGGGGTAAACAATTCACAGAGGGGTCAAATAATTCATGGAGGGGGCTAAACCATTCACGGAGGGGTAAAATGATTCACGGAGGGGGCTAAATAATTCACGGAGGGGTAAAATAATTCACGGAGGGGGGTAAAAAATTCACGGAGGGGTGAAATAATTCACGGAGGGGGGTAAATGATTCACGGAGGGGTAAAACAATTCACGGAGGGGGGTAAATAATTCACGGAGGGGTAAAATAATTCACGGAGGGGGGTAAATGATTCATGGAGGGGTAAAATAATTCACGGAGGGGGGTAAACAATTCACGGAGGGATAAAATAATTCACGGAGGGGGGTAAACAATTCACGGAGGGGTAAAATAATTCACGGAGGGGGGTAAATAATTCACAGAGGGGTGAAATAATTCACGGAGGGGGGTAAATAATTCACGGAGGGGTAAAATAATTCACGGAGGGGGGTAAACAATTCACGGAGGGGTAAAATAATTCACGGAGGGGGGTAAATAATTCACGGAGGGGGGTAAACAATTCACGGAGGGGGGTAAACAATTCACGGAGGGGTAAAATAATTCACGGAGGGGGGTAAAAAATTCACGGAGGGATGAAATAATTCACGGAGGGGGGTAAACAATTCACGGAGGGGTAAAATAATTCACGGAGGGGGGTAAATAATTCACGGAGGGGTCAAATAATTCACGGAGGGGGGTAAATAATTCACGGAGGGATGAAATAATTCACGGAGGGGGGTAAACAATTCACGGAGGGGTAAAATAATTCACGGAGGGGGGTAAATAATTCACGGAGGGGGGTAAACAATTCACGGAGGGGGGTAAACAATTCACGGAGGGGTAAAATAATTCACGGAGGGGGGTAAAAAATTCACGGAGGGATGAAATAATTCACGGAGGGGGGTAAACAATTCACGGAGGGGTAAAATAATTCACGGAGGGGGGTAAATAATTCACGGAGGGGTAAAATAATTCACGGAGGGGGGTAAATAATTCACGGAGGGGTAAAATAATTCACGGAGGGGGGTAAACAATTCACGGAGGGGTCAAATAATTCACGGAGGGGGGTAAACAATTCACGGAGGGGTAAAATAATTCACGGAGGGAGGTAAATAATTCACGGAGGGGTAAAATAATTCACGGAGGGGGGTAAATAATTCATGGAGGGGTAAAATAATTCACGGAGGGGGGTAAACGATTCCGGAGGGGTCAAATAATTCACGGAGGGGGGTAAACAATTCACGGAGGGGTAAAATAATTCACGGAGGGGGGTAAACAATTCACGGAGGGGTCAAATGATTCACGGAGGGGGGTAAACAATTCACGGAGGGGTAAAATACTTCACGGAGGGGGGTAAACAATTCACAGAGGGGTCAAATAATTCATGGAGGGGGCTAAACCATTCACGGAGGGGTAAAATGATTCACGGAGGGGGGTAAATAATTCACGGAGGGGTAAAATAATTCACGGAGGAGGGTAAAAAATTCACGGAGGGGTGAAATAATTCACGGAGGGGGGTAAATGATTCACGGAGGGGTAAAATAATTCACGGAGGGGGGTAAATAATTCACGGAGGGGTAAAATAATTCACGGAGGGGGGTAAATGATTCACGGAGGGGTAAAATAATTCACGGAGGGGGGTAAACAATTCACGGAGGGATAAAATAATTCACGGAGGGGGGTAAACAATTCACGGAGGGGTAAAATAATTCACGGAGGGGGGTAAATAATTCATAGAGGGGTGAAATAATTCAGGGAGGGGGGTAAATAATTCACGGAGGGGTAAAATAATTCACGGAGGGGGGTAAAAAATTCACGGAGGGGTGAAATAATTCACGGAGGGGGGTAAACAATTCACGGAGGGGTAAAATAATTCACGGAGGGGGGTAAATAATTCACCGAGGGGTCAAATAATTCACGGAGGGGGGTAAACAATTCACGGAGGGGTAAAATAATTCACGGAGGGGGGTAAACAAGTCACGGAGGGGTAAAATAATTCACGGAGGGGGGTAAACAATTCACGGAGGGGTAAAATAATTCACGGAGGGGGGTAAATAATTCACGGAGGGGTAAAATAATTCACGGAGGGGGGTAAACAATTCACGGAGGAGTCAAATAATTCACGGAGGGGGCTAAACAATTCACGGAGGGGTAAAATAATTCACGGAGGGGGGTAAATAATTCACGGAGGGGTAAAATAATTCACGGAGGGGGGTAAATAATTCATGGAGGGGTAGAATAATTCACGGAGGGGGGTAAACAATTCCGGAGGGGTCAAATAATTCATGGAGGGGGGTAAACAATTCACGGAGGGGTAAAATAATTCACGGAGGGAGGTAAACAATTCACGGAGGGGTAAAATAATTCACGGAGGGGTAAAATAATTCACGGAGGGGGGTAAACAATTCACGGAGGGGTAAAATAATTCACGGAGGGCGGTAAATAATTCACGGAGGGGTCAAATAATTCACGGAGGGGGGTAAATAATTCACCGAGGGGTCAAATAATTCACGGAGGGGGGTAAATAATTCACGGAGGGGTCAAACAATTCACGGAGGGGGGTAAACAATTCACGGAGGGGTAAAATAATTCACGGAGGGGGGTAAACAATTCACGGAGGGGTGAAATAATTCACCGAGGGGGGTAAATAATTCACGGAGGGGTGAAATAATTCACGGAGGGGGGTAAACAATTCACGGAGGGGTAAAATAATTCACGGAGGGGGGTAAATAATTCACGGAGGGGTCAAATAATTCACGGAGGGGGGTAAATAATTCACGGAGGGGTAAAATAATTCACGGAGGGGGGTAAACAATTCACGGAAGGCTGAAATAATTCACGGAGGGGGGTAAATAATTCACGGGGGGGTAAAATAATTCACGGAGGGGAAGAAAAAATTCACGGAGGGGTAAAATAATTCACGGAGGGGGGTAAACAATTCACGGAGGGGTCAAATGATTCACGGAGGGGGGTAAACAATTCACGGAGGGGTAAAATAATTCACGGAGGGGGGTAAACAATTCACGGAGGGGTAAAATAATTCACGGAGGGGTAAAATAATTCATGGAGGGGGGTAAACAATTCACGGAGGGGTAAAATAATTCACGGAGGGGGGTAAATAATTCACGGAGGGGTCAAATAATTCACGGAGGGGGGTAAATAATTCACGGAGGGGTCAAATAATTCACGGAGGGGGGTAAAAAATTCACGGAGGGGTCAAATTATTCACGGAGGGGGGTGAACGATTCACGGAGGGGTATAATAATTCACGGAGGGGGGTAAACAATTCACGGAGGGGTGAAATAATTCACGGAGGGGGGTAAATAATTCACGGAGAGGTAAAATAATTCACGGAGGGGGGTAAACAATTCACGGAGGGGTGAAATAATTCACGGAGGGGGGTAAACAATTCACGGAGGGGTGGAATAATTCACGGAGGGGGGTAAATAATTCACGGAGGGGTAAAAGATTTCACGGAGGGGGGTAAATAATTCACGGAGGGGTAAAATAATGCACGGAGGGGGGTAAACAATGCACGGCGGGGTGAAATAATTCACGGAGGGGGGTAAATAATTCACGGAGGGGGGTAAACAAGTCACGGAGGGGTCAAATAATTCACGGAGGGGGGTAAACAAGTCACGGAGGGGTCAAATAATTCACCGAGGGGGATGAATAATTCACGGAGGGGTAAAATAATTCACGCAGGGGGGTAAATAATTCATGGAGGGGTAAAATAATTCACGGAGGGGGGTAAACAATTCACGGAGGGGTCAAATAATTCACGGAGGGGGGTAAACAATTCACGGAGGGGTAAAATAATTCACGGAGGGGGGTAAACGATTCACGGAGGGGTAAAATAATTCACGGAGGGGGGTAAACAATTCACGGAGGGGTAAAATAATTCACGGAGGGGGGTAAGCACTTCACGGAGGGGTGAAATAATTCACGGAAGGGGGTAAATAATTCACGGAGGGGTAAAATAATTCACGGAGGGCGGTAAATAATTCACAGAGGGTTAAAAAATTCACGGAGGGGGGTAAATAATTCACGGAGGGGTAAAATAATTCACGGAGGGGGGTAAACAATTCACGGAGGGGTAAAATAATTCACGGAGGGGGGTAAAGAATTCGGGGAGGGGTCAAATAATTCACGGAGGGGGGTAAATAATTCACGGAGGGGTCAAATAATTCACGGAGGGGGGTAAATAATTCACGGAGGGGCCAAATAATTCACGGAGGGGGGTAAACAATTCACGGAGGGGTAAAATAATTCACGGAGGGGGGTAAACAATTCACGGAGGGGTGAAATAATTCACGGAGGGGGGTAAACAAGTCACGGAGGGGTGAAATAATTCACCGAGGGGGATGAATAATTCACGGAGGGGTAAAATAATTCACGGAGGGTGGTAAATAATTCACGGAGGGGTAAAATAATTCACGAACGGGGGTAAATAATTCACGGAGGGGTCAAATAATTCACGGAGGGGGGTAAATAATTCACGGAGGGGTAAAATAATTCACGGAGGGGTAAAATAATTCACGGAGGGGGGTAAACAATTCACGGAGGGGTAAAATAATTCACGGAGGGGGGTAAATAATTCACGGAGGGGTCAAATAATGCACGGAGGGGGGTAAATAATTCACGGAGGGGTCAAATAATTCACGGAGGGGGGTAAATAATTCACGGAGGGGTCAAATTATTCACGGAGGGGGGTAAACGATTCACGGAGGGGTAAAATAATTCACGCAGGGGGGTCAACAATTCACGGAGGGGTGGAATAATTCACGGAGGGGGGTAAATAATTCACGGAGTGGTGAAGCAATTCACGGAGGGGGGTAAACAATTCACGGAGGGGTGAAATAATTCACGCAGGGGGGTAAATAATTCACGGAGGGGTCAAAAAATTCACGGAGGGGGGTAAATAATTCACGGAGGGGTAAAAGATTTCACGGAGGGGGGTAAATAATTCACGGAGGGGTAAAATAATTCACGGAGGGGGGTAAACAATGCACGGAGGGGTGAAATAATTCACGGAGGGGGGTAAATAATTCACGGAGGGGTGAAATAATTCACGGAGGGGGGTAAACAATTCACGGAGGGGTCAAATAATTCACGGAGGGGGGTAAACAATTCACGGAGGGGTAAAATAATTCACGGAGGGGGGTAAACAATTCACGGAGGGGTAAAATAATTCACGGAGGGGGGTAAACAATTCACGGAGGGGTAAAATAATTCACGGAGGGGGGTAAACAATTCACGGAGGGGTGAAATAATTCACGGAGGGGGGTAAATAATTCACGGAGGGGGGTAAACAATTCACGGAGGGGTGAAATAATTCACGGAGGGTGGTAAATAATTCACGGAGGGGTAAAATAATTCACGAACGGGGGTAAATAATTCACGGAGGGGTCAAATAATTCACGGAGGGGGGTAAATAATTCACGGAGGGGTAAAATAATTCACGGAGGGGAATAAAAAATTCACGGAGGGGGAAAATAATTCACGGAGGGGGGTAAACAATTCACGGAGGGGTCAAATATTTCATGGAGGGGGGTAAACAATTCACGGAGGGGTAAAATAATTCACCGAGGGGTAAAATAATTCACGGAGGGGGGTAAACAATTCACGGAGGGGTAAAATAATTCACGGAGGGGGGTAAATAATTCACGGAGGGGTCAAATAATGCACGGAGGGGGGTAAATAATTCACGGAGGGGTCAAATAATTCACGGAGGGGGGTAAATAATTCACGGAGGGGTCAAATTATTCACGGAGGGGGGTAAACGATTCACGGAGGGGTAAAATAATTCACGCAGGGGGGTCAACAATTCACGGAGGGGTGGAATAATTCACGGAGGGGGGTAAATAATTCACGGAGTGGTGAAGCAATTCACGGAGCGGGGTAAACAATTCACGGAGGGGTGAAATAATTCACGCAGGGGGGTAAATAATTCACGGAGGGGTCAAAAAATTCACGGAGGGGGGTAAATAATTCACGGAGGGGTAAAAGATTTCACGGAGGGGGGTAAATAATTCACGGAGGGGTAAAATAATTCACGGAGGGGGGTAAACAATGCACGGAGGGGTGAAATAATTCACGGAGGGGGGTAAATAATTCACGGAGCCGTGAAATAATTCACGGAGGGGGGTAAACAATTCACGGAGGGGTCAAATAATTCACGGAGGGGGGTAAACAATTCACGGAGGGGTAAAATAATTCACGGAGGGGGGTAAACAATTCACGGAGGGGTAAAATAATTCACGGAGGGGGGTAAACAATTCACGGAGGGGTAAAATAATTCACGGAGGGGGGTAAACAATTCACGGAGGGGTGAAATAATTCACGGAGGGGGGTAAATAATTCACGGAGGGGTCAAATAATTCACGGAGGGGGGTAAATAATTCAGGGAGGGGTAAAATAATTCACGGAGGGGGGTAAATAATTCACGGAGGGGTAAAATAATTCACGGAGGGGGGTAAATAATTCACGGAGGGGTAAAATAATTCACGGAGGGCGGTAAATAATTCACAGAGGGTTAAAAAATTCACGGAGGGGGGTAAATAATTCACGGAGGGGTAAAATAATTCACGGAGGGGGGTAAACAATTCACGGAGGGGTAAAATAATTCACGGCGGGGGGTAAACAATTCACGGAGGGGTGAAATAATTCACGGAGGGGGGTAAATAATTCACGGAGGGGTCAAATAATTCACGGAGGGGGGTACATAATTCACGGAGGGGTCAAATAATTCACGGAGGGGGGTAAATAATTCACGGAGGGGTCAAATGATTCACGGAGGGGGGTAAACAATTCACGGAGGGGTAAAATCATTCACGGAGGGGGGTAGACAATTCACAGAGGGGTGAAATAATTCATGGAGGGGGGTAAATAATTGACGGAGGGGTGAAATAATTCACGGATGGGGGTAAACAATTCACGGAGGGGTAAAATAATTCACGGAGGGGGGTAAACAATTCACGGAGGGGTAAAATAATTCACGGAGGGGGGTAAATAATTCACGGAGGGGTGAAATAATTCACGGAGGGGGGTAGACAATTCACGGAGGCGTCAAATCATTCACGGAGGGGGCTAAACAATTCACGGAGGGGTAAAATAATTCACGGAGGCGGGTAAACAATTCACGGAGGGGCAAAATAATTCACGGAGGGGGGTAAACAATTCACGGAGGGGTAAAATAATTCACGGAGGGGGGTAAACGATTCACGGAGGGCTGAAATAATTCACGGAGGGGGGTAAATAATTCACGGAGGGGTCAAATAATTCACGGAGGGGGGTAAACAATTCACGGTGGGGTAAAATAATTCACGGAGGGGGGTAAATAATTCACGGAGGGGTGAAATAATTCACGGAGGGGGGTAAATAATTCACGGAGGGGTAAAATAATTCACGGAGGGGGGTAAATAATTCCCGGAGGGGTAAAATAATTCACGGAGGGGGGTAAACAATTCACGGAGGCGTCAAATCATTCACGGAGGGGGCTAAACAATTCACGGAGGGGTAAAATAATTCACGGAGGGGGGTAAACAATTCACGGAGGGGCAAAATAATTCACGGAGGGGGGTAAATAATTCACGGAGGGGTAAAATAATTCACGGAGGGGGGTAAACGATTCACGGAGGGCTGAAATAATTCACGGAGGGGGGTAAATAATTCACGGAGGGGTCAAATAATTCACGGAGGGGGGTAAACAATTCACGGTGGGGTAAAATAATTCACGGAGGGGGGTAAATAATTCACGGAGGGGTCAAATAATTCACGGAGGGGGGTAAACAATTCACGGAGGGGTAAAATAATTCACGGAGGGGGGTAAACAATTCACGGAGGGGTGAAATAATTCACGGAGGGGGGTAAACAAGTCACGGAGGGGTGAAATAATTCACCGAGGGGGGTGAATAATTCACGGAGGGGTAAAATAATTCACGGAGGGGGGTAAATAATTCACGGAGGGGTAAAATAATTCACGGACGGGGGTAAATAATTCACGGAGGGGTCAAATAATTCACGGAGGGGGGTAAATAATTCACGGAGGGGTAAAATAATTCACGGAGGGGAATAAAAAATTCACCGAGGGGTAAAATAATTCACGGAGGGGGGTAAACAATTCACGGAGGGGTCAAATGATTCACGGAGGGGGGTAAACAATTCACGGAGGGGTAAAATAATTCACGGAGGGGGCTAAACAATTCACGGAGGGATAAAATAATTCACGGAGGGGGGTAAGCAATTCACGGAGGGGTAAAATAATTCACGGAGGGGGGTAAACAATTCACGGAGGGGTAAAATAATTCACGGAGGGGGGTAAACAATTCACGGAGGGGTCAAATAATTCACGGAGGGGGGTAAATAATTCACGGAGGGGTCAAATAATTCACGGAGGGGGGTAAATAATTCACGGAGGGGTCAAATTATTCACGGAGGGGGGTAAACGATTCACGGAGGGGTAAAATAATTCACGCAGGGGGGTAAACAATTCACGGAGGGGTGAAATAATTCACGGAGGGGGGTAAATAATTCACGGAGTGGTGAAGCAATTCACGGAGGGGGGTAAACAATTCACGGAGGGGTGAAATAATTCACGCAGGGGGGTAAATAATTCACGGAGGGGTCAAAAAATTTACGGAGGGGGGTAAATAATTCACGGAGGGGTAAAAGATTTCACGGAGGGGGGTAAATAATTCACGGAGGGGTAAAATAATTCACGGAGGGGGGTAAACAATGCACGGAGGGGTGAAATAATTCACGGAGGGGGGTAAATAATTCACGGAGGGGTGAAATAATTCACGGAGGGGGGTAAACAATTCACGGAGGGGTCAAATAATTCACGGAGGGGGGTAAACAATTCACGGAGGGGTAAAATAATTCACGGAGGGGGGTAAACAATTCACGGAGGGGTAAAATAATTCACGGAGGGGGGTAAACAATTCACGGAGGGGTAAAATAATTCACGGAGGGGGGTAAACAATTCACGGAGGGGTGAAATAATTCACGGAGGGGGGTAAATAATTCACGGAGGGGTCAAATAATTCACGGAGGGGGGTAAATAATTCACGGAGGGGTAAAATAATTCACGGAGGGGGGTAAATAATTCACGGAGGGGTAAAATAATTCACGGAGGGGGGTAAATAATTCACGGAGGGGTAAAATAATTCACGGAGGGCGGTAAATAATTCACAGAGGGTTAAAAAATTCACGGAGGGGGGTAAATAATTCACGGAGGGGTAAAATAATTAACGGAGGGGGGTAAACAATTCACGGAGGGGTAAAATAATTCACGGAGGGGGGTAAATAATTCACGGAGGGGTCAAATAATTCACGGAGGGGGGTAAATAATTTACGGAGGGCTCAAATAATTCACGGAGGGGGGTAAATAATTCACGGAGGGGTCAAATGATTCACGGAGGGGGGTAAACAATTCACGGAGGGGTAAAATCATTCACGGAGGGGGGTAGACGATTCACAGAGGGGTGAAATAATTCACGGAGGGGGGTAAATAATTGACGGAGGGGTGAAATAATTCACGGATGGGGGTAAACAATTCACGGAGGGGTAAAATAATTCACGGAGGGGGGTAAACAATTCACGGAGGGGTGAAATAATTCACGGAGGGGGGTAAATAATTCACGGAGGGGTCAAATAATTCACGGAGGGGGGTAAACAATTCACGGAGGGGTAAAATAATTCACGGAGGGGGGTAAATAATTCACGGAGGGGTAAAATAATTCACGGAGGGGGGTAAATAATTCACGGAGGGGTCAAATAATTCACGGAGGGGGATAAATAATTCACGGAGGGGTAAAATAATTCACGGAGGGGGGTAAACAATTCACGGTGGGGTAAAATAATTCACGGAGGGGGGTAAATAATTCACGGAGGGGTAAAATAATTCACGGAGGGGGGTAAATAATTCACGGAGGGGTCAAATAATTCACGGAGGGGGATAAATAATTCATGGAGGGGTAAAATAATTCACGGAGGGCGGTAAACAATTCACGGAGGGGTAAAATGATTCACAGAGGGGGGTAAATAATTCACGGAGGGGTAAAATAATTCACGGAGGGGGGTAAACAATTCACGGAGGGGTGAAATAATTCACGGAGGGGGGTAAATAATTCACGGAGGGGTGAAATAATTCACGGAGGGGGGTAAACAATTCACCGAGGGGTCAAATAATTCACGGAGGGGGGCAAACAATTCACGAAGGGGTAAAATAATTCCCGGAGGGGGGTCAATAATTCACGGAGGGGTGAAATAATTCACGGAGGGGGGTAAATAATTCACGGAGGGGTAAAATAATTCACGGAGGGGGGTAAACAATTCACGGAGGGGTAAAGTAATTCACGGAGGGGGGTAAACAATTCACGGAGGGGTAAAATAATTCACGGAGGGGGGTAAATAATTCACGGAGGGGTGAAAGAATTCACGGAGGGGGGTAAATAATTCACGGAGGGGTAAAATAATTCACGGAGGGGGGTAAACAATTCACGGAGGGGTCAAATAATTCACGGAGGGGGGTAAACAATTCACGAAGGGGTAAAATAATTCACGGAGGGGGGTAAACAATTCACGGAGCGGTCAAATAATTCACGGAGGGGGGTAAACAATTCACAGAGGGGTCAAATAATTCACGGAGGGGGGTAAGCAATTCACGGAGGGGTAAAATAATTCACGGAGGGGGGTAAACAATTCACGGAGGGGTAAAATAATTCACGGAGGGGGGTAAACGATTCACGGAGGGGTAAAATAATTCACGGAGGGGGGTAAACAATTCACGGAGGGGTGAAATAATTCACGGAGGGGGGTAAACAATTCACGGAGGGGTGAAATAATTCACCGAGGGGGGTGAATAATTCACGGAGGGGTAAAATAATTCACGGAGGGGGGTAAATAATTCACGGAGGGGTAAAATAATTCACGGAGGGGGGTAAATAATTCACGGAGGGGTCAAATAATTCACGGAGGGGGGTAAATAATTCACGGAGGGGTAAAATAATTCACGGAGGGGGGTAAACAATTCACGGAGGGGTCAAATGATTCACGGAGGGGGGTAAACAATTCACGGAGGGGTAAAATAATTCACGGAGGGGGGTAAACAATTCACGGAGGGGTAAAATAATTCACGGGGATGAAATAATTCACGGAGGGGGGTAAACGATTCATGGAGGGGTAAAATAATTCACGGAGGGGGGTAAATTATTCACGGAGGGGTCAAATAATTCACGGAGGCGGGTAAATAATTCACGGAGGGGTCAAATAATTCACGGAGGGGGGTAAAAAATTCACGGAGGGGTCAAATAATTCACGGAGGGAGGTAAACAATTCACGGAGGGGTGAAATTATTCACGGAGGGGGGTAAACAATTCACGGAGGGGTAAAATAATTCACGGAGGGGTAAAATAATTCACGGAGGGGGGTAAACAATGCACGGAGGGGTGAAATAATTCACGGAGGGGGGTAAATAATTCACGGAGGGGTGAAAGAATTCACGGAGGGGGGTAAACAATTCACGGAGGGGTCAAATAATTCACGGAGGGGGGTAAACAATTCACGGAGGGGTCAAATAATTCACGGAGGGGGGTAAACAATTCACGGAGGGGTAAAATAATTCACGGAGGGGGGTAAACAATTCACGGAGGGGTGAAATAATTCACGGAGGGGGGTAAACAATTCACGGAGGGGTAAAATAATTCACGGAGGGGGGTAACTAATTCACGGAGGGGTCAAATAATTCACGGAGGGGGGTAAATAATTCACGGAGGGGTAAAATAATTCACGGAGGGGGGTAAATAATTCACGGAGGGGTAAAATAATTCACGGAGGGGGGTAAATAATTCACGGAGGGGTCAAATAATTCACGGAGGGGGGTAAATAATTCATGGAGGGGTGAAATAATTCACGGAGGGGGGTAAACAATTCACCGAGGGGTCAAATAATTCACGGAGGGGGGCAAACAATTCACGAAGGGGTAAAATAATTCACGGAGGGGGGTAAACAATTCACGGAGGGGTAAAATAATTCACAGAGGGGGTAAATAATTCACGGAGGGGTAAAATAATTCACGGAGGGGGGTAAACAATTCACGGAGGGGTGAAATAATTCACGGAGGGGGGTAAATAATTCACGGAGGGGTGAAATAATTCACGGAGGGGGGTAAACAATTCACCGAGGGGTCAAATAATTCACGGAGGGGGGCAAACAATTCACGAAGGGGTAAAATAATTCACGGAGGGGGGTCAATAATTCAAGGAGGGGTGAAACAATTCACGGAGGGGGGTAAATAATTCACGGAGGGGTAAAATAATTCACGGAGGGGGGTAAACAATTCACGGAGGGGTAAAGTAATTCACGGAGGGGGGTAAACAATTCACGGAGGGGTAAAATAATTCACGGAGGGGGGTAAATAATTCACGGAGGGGTAAAATAATTCACGGAGGGGGGTAAATAATTCACGGAGGGGTAAAATAATTCACGGAGGGGGGTAAACAATTCACGGAGGGGTCAAATAATTCACGGAGGGGGGTAAACAATTCACGGAGGGGTAAAATAATTCACGGAGGGGGGTAAACAATTCACGGAGCGGTCAAATAATTCACGGAGGGGGGTAAACAATTCACGGAGGGGTAAAATAATTCACGGAGGGGGGTAAACAATTCACGGAGGGGTGAAATAATTCACCGAGGGGGGTGAATAATTCACGGAGGGGTAAAATAATTCACGTAGGGGGGTAAATAATTCACGGAGGGGTAAAATAATTCACGGAGGGGGGTAAACAATTCACGGAGGGTCAAATAATTCACGGAGGGGGGTAAACAATTCACGGAGGGTCAAATAATTCACGGAGGGGGGTAAATAATTCACGGAGGGGTAAAATAATTCACGGAGGGGGGTAAACAATTCACGGAGGGGTAAAATAATTCACGTAGGGGGGTAAACAATTCACGGAGGGGTAAAATAATTCACGGAGGGGGGTAAATAATTCACGGAGGGGTAAAATAATTCACGGAGGGGGGTAAGCAATTCACGGAGGGGTAAAATAATTCACGGAGGGGGGTAAATAATTCACGGAGGGGTAAAATAATTCACGGAGGGGGGTAAACAATTCACGGAGGGGTCAAATAATTCACAGAGGGGGGTAAACAATTCACGGAGGGGTAAAATAATTCACGGAGGGGGGTAAACAATTCACGGAGGGGTGAAATAATTCACCGAGGGGGGTGAATAATTCACGGAGGGGTAAAATAATTCACGTAGGGGGGTAAATAATTCACGGAGGGGTAAAATAATTCACGGAGGGGGGTAAACAATTCACGGAGGGTCAAATAATTCACGGAGGGGGGTAAATAATTCACGGAGGGGTAAAATAATTCACGGAGGGGGGTAAAGCATTCACGGAGGGGTAAAATAATTCACGGAGGGGTAAAATAATTCACGGAGGGGGGTAAATAATTCACGGAGGGGTCAAATAATTCACGGAGGGGGGTAAATGGTTCACGGAGGGGTCAAATAATTCACGGAGGGGGGTAAACAATTCATGGAGGGGTCAAATGATTCACGGAGGGGGGTAAACAATTCACGGAGGGGTAAAATAATTCACGGAGGGGGGTAAACAATTCACGGAGGGGTAAAATAATTCACGGAGGGGTAAAATAATTCACGGAGGGGGGTAAACGATTCACGGAGGGGTATATAATTCACGGAGGGGGGTAAATTATTCACGGAGGGGTCAAATAATTCACGGAGGCGGGTAAATAATTCACGGAGGGGTCAAATAATTCACGGAGGGGGGTAAATAATTCACGGAGGGGTCAAATTATTCACGGAGGGGGGTAAACGATTCACGGAGGGGTAAAATAATTCACGGAGGGAGGTAAACAATTCACGGAGGGGTGAAATAATTCACGGAGGGGGGTAAATAATTCACGGAGGGGTGAAATAATTCACGGAGGGGGGTAAACAATTCACGGAGGGGTAAAATAATTCACGGAGGGGGGTAAACAATTCACGGAGGGGTGAAATAATTCACGGAGGGGGGTAAATAATTCACGGAGGGGTCAAATAATTCACGGAGGGGGGTTAATAATACACGGAGGGGTGAAATAATTCACGGAGGGGGGTAACTAATTCACGGAGGGGTCAAATAATTCACGGAGGGGGGTAAATAATTCACGGAGGGGTAAATTAATTCACGGAGGGGGGTAAATAATTCACGGAGGGGTAAAATAATTCACGGAGGGGGGTAAATAATTCACGGAGGGGTCAAATAATTCACGGAGGGGGGTAAATGATTCACGGAGGGGTAAAATAATTCACGGAGGGGGGTAAACAATTCACGGAGGGGTAAAATAATTCACAGAGGGGGTAAATAATTCACGGAGGGGTAAAATAATTCACGGAGGGGGGTAAACAATTCACGGAGGGGTGAAATAATTCACGGAGGGGGGTAAATAATTCACGGAGGGGTGAAATAATTCACGGAGGGGGGTAAACAATTCACCGAGGGGTCAAATAATTCACGGAGGGGGGCAAACAATTCACGAAGGGGTAAAATAATTCACGGAGGGGGGTCAATAATTCAAGGAGGGGTGAAATAATTCACGGAGGGGGGTAAACAATTCACGGAGGGGTAAAATAATTCACGGAGGGGGGTAAACAATGCACGGAGGGGTAAAGTAATTCACGGAGGGGGGTAAACAATTCACGGAGGGGTAAAATAATTCACGGAGGGGGGTAAATAATTCACGGAGGGGTAAAATAATTCACGGAGGGGGGTAAATAATTCACGGAGGGGTAAAATAATTCACGGAGGGGGGTAAACAATTCACGGAGGGGTCAAATAATTCACGGAGGGGGGTAAACAATTCACGGAGGGGTAAAATAATTCACGGAGGGGGGTAAACAATTCACGGAGCGGTCAAATAATTCACGGAGGGGGGTAAACAATTCACGGAGGGGTAAAATAATTCACGGAGGGGGGTAAGCAATTCACGGAGGGGTAAAATAATTCACGGAGGGGGGTAAATAATTCACGGAGGGGTAAAATAATTCACGGAGGGGGGTAAACAATTCACGGAGGGGTCAAATAATTCACGGAGGGGGGTAAACAATTCACGGAGGGGTAAAATAATTCACGGAGGGGGGTAAACGATTCACGGAAGTGTGAAATAATTCACGGAGGGGGGTAAACAATTCACGGAGGGGTGAAATAATTCACCGAGGGGGGTGAATAATTCACGGAGGGGTAAAATAATTCACGGAGGGGGGTAAATAATTCACGGAGGGGTAAAATAATTCACGGAGGGGGGTAAACAATTCACGGAGGGTCAAATAATTCACAGAGGGGGTTAAATAATTCACGGAGGGGTAAAATAATTCACGGAGGGGAATAAAAAATTCACGGAGGGGTAAAATAATTCATGGAGGGGGGTAAACAATTCATGGAGGGGTCAAATGATTCACGGAGGGGGGTAAACAATTCACGGAGGGGTAAAATAATTCACGGAGGGGGGTAAACCATTCACGGAGGGGTAAAATAATTCACGGAGGGGTAAAATAATTCATGGAGGGGGGTAAACGATTCACGGAGGGGTAAAATAATTCACGGAGGGGGGTAAATAATTCACGGAGGGGTCAAATAATTCACGGAGGGGGGTAAATGGTTCACGGAGGGGTCAAATAATTCACGGAGGGGGGTAAATGATTCACGGAGGGGTCAAATTATTCACGGAGGGGGGTAAACGATTCACGGAGGGGTAAAATAATTCACGGAGGGGGGTAAACAATTCACGGAGGGGTGAAATAATTCACGGAGGGGGGTAAATAATTCACGGAGGGGTGAAATAATTCACGGAGGGGGGTAAACAATTCACGGAGGGGTCAAATAATTCACGGAGGGGGGTAAACAATTCACGGAGGGGTAAAATAATTCACGGATGGGGGTAAACAATTCACGGAGGGGTAAAATAATTCACGGAGGGGGTTAAACAATTCACGGAGGGGTAAAATAATTCACGGAGGGGGGTAAATAATTCACGGAGGGGTGAAATAATTCACGGAGGGGGGTAAATAATTCACGGAGGGGTCAAATAATTCACGGAGTGGGGTAAATAATTCACAGAGGGGTAAAACAATTCACGGAGGGGGGTAAACAATTCACGGAGGGGTAAAAAAATTCACGGAGGGGGGTAAATAATTCACGGAGGGGTAAAATAATTCACGGAGGGGGGTAAACAATTCACGGAGGGGTCAAATGATTCACGGAGGGGGGTAAACAATTCACGGAGGGGTAAAATAATTCACGGAGGGGGCTAAACAATTCACGGAGGGGTAAAATAATTCACGGAGGGGTAAAATAATTCACGGAGGGGGGTAAACGATTCACGGAGGGGTAAAATAATTCACGGAGGGGGGTAAATTATTCACGGAGGGGTCAAATAATTCACGGAGGGGGGTAAATAATTCACGGAGGGGTCAAATAATTCACGGAGGGGGGTAAATAATTCACGGAGGGGGGTAAATAATTCACGGAGGGGTAAAATAATTCACGGAGGGGGGTAAACAATTCACGGAGGGTCAAATAATTCACAGAGGGGGTTAAATAATTCACGGAGGGGTAAAATAATTCACGGAGGGGAATAAAAAATTCACGGAGGGGTAAAATAATTCATGGAGGGGGGTAAACAATTCATGGAGGGGTCAAATGATTCACGGAGGGGGGTAAACAATTCACGGAGGGGTAAAATAATTCACGGAGGGGGGTAAACCATTCACGGAGGGGTAAAATAATTCACGGAGGGGTAAAATAATTCATGGAGGGGGGTAAACGATTCACGGAGGGGTAAAATAATTCACGGAGGGGGGTAAACAATGCACGGAGGGGTAAAGTAATTCACGGAGGGGGGTAAACAATTCACGGAGGGGTAAAATAATTCACGGAGGGGGGTAAATAATTCACGGAGGGGTAAAATAATTCACGGAGGGGGGTAAATAATTCACGGAGGGGTAAAATAATTCACGGAGGGGGGTAAACAATTCACGGAGGGGTCAAATAATTCACGGAGGGGGGTAAACAATTCACGGAGGGGTAAAATAATTCACGGAGGGGGGTAAACAATTCACGGAGCGGTCAAATAATTCACGGAGGGGGGTAAACAATTCACGGAGGGGTAAAATAATTCACGGAGGGGGGTAAGCAATTCACGGAGGGGTAAAATAATTCACGGAGGGGGGTAAATAATTCACGGAGGGGTAAAATAATTCACGGAGGGGGGTAAACAATTCACGGAGGGGTCAAATAATTCACGGAGGGGGGTAAACAATTCACGGAGGGGTAAAATAATTCACGGAGGGGGGTAAACGATTCACGGAAGTGTGAAATAATTCACGGAGGGGGGTAAACAATTCACGGAGGGGTGAAATAATTCACCGAGGGGGGTGAATAATTCACGGAGGGGTAAAATAATTCACGGAGGGGGGTAAATAATTCACGGAGGGGTAAAATAATTCACGGAGGGGGGTAAACAATTCACGGAGGGTCAAATAATTCACAGAGGGGGTTAAATAATTCACGGAGGGGTAAAATAATTCACGGAGGGGAATAAAAAATTCACGGAGGGGTAAAATAATTCATGGAGGGGGGTAAACAATTCATGGAGGGGTCAAATGATTCACGGAGGGGGGTAAACAATTCACGGAGGGGTAAAATAATTCACGGAGGGGGGTAAACCATTCACGGAGGGGTAAAATAATTCACGGAGGGGTAAAATAATTCATGGAGGGGGGTAAACGATTCACGGAGGGGTAAAATAATTCACGGAGGGGGGTAAATAATTCACGGAGGGGTCAAATAATTCACGGAGGGGGGTAAATGGTTCACGGAGGGGTCAAATAATTCACGGAGGGGGGTAAATGATTCACGGAGGGGTCAAATTATTCACGGAGGGGGGTAAACGATTCACGGAGGGGTAAAATAATTCACGGAGGGGGGTAAACAATTCACGGAGGGGTGAAATAATTCACGGAGGGGGGTAAATAATTCACGGAGGGGTGAAATAATTCACGGAGGGGGGTAAACAATTCACGGAGGGGTCAAATAATTCACGGAGGGGGGTAAACAATTCACGGAGGGGTAAAATAATTCACGGATGGGGGTAAACAATTCACGGAGGGGTAAAATAATTCACGGAGGGGGTTAAACAATTCACGGAGGGGTAAAATAATTCACGGAGGGGGGTAAATAATTCACGGAGGGGTGAAATAATTCACGGAGGGGGGTAAATAATTCACGGAGGGGTCAAATAATTCACGGAGTGGGGTAAATAATTCACAGAGGGGTAAAACAATTCACGGAGGGGGGTAAACAATTCACGGAGGGGTAAAAAAATTCACGGAGGGGGGTAAATAATTCACGGAGGGGTAAAATAATTCACGGAGGGGGGTAAACAATTCACGGAGGGGTCAAATGATTCACGGAGGGGGGTAAACAATTCACGGAGGGGTAAAATAATTCACGGAGGGGGCTAAACAATTCACGGAGGGGTAAAATAATTCACGGAGGGGTAAAATAATTCACGGAGGGGGGTAAACGATTCACGGAGGGGTAAAATACTTCACGGAGGGGGGTAAATTATTCACGGAGGGGTCAAATAATTCACGGAGGGGGGTAAATAATTCACGGAGGGGTCAAATAATTCACGGAGGGGGGTAAATAATTCACGGAGGGGGGTAAATAATTCACGGAGGGGTAAAATAATTCACGGAGGGGGGTAAACAATTCACGGAGGGTCAAATAATTCACAGAGGGGGTTAAATAATTCACGGAGGGGTAAAATAATTCACGGAGGGGAATAAAAAATTCACGGAGGGGTAAAATAATTCATGGAGGGGGGTAAACAATTCATGGAGGGGTCAAATGATTCACGGAGGGGGGTAAACAATTCACGGAGGGGTAAAATAATTCACGGAGGGGGGTAAACCATTCACGGAGGGGTAAAATAATTCACGGAGGGGTAAAATAATTCATGGAGGGGGGTAAACGATTCACGGAGGGGTAAAATAATTCACGGAGGGGGGTAAATAATTCACGGAGGGGTCAAATAATTCACGGAGGGGGGTAAATGGTTCACGGAGGGGTCAAATAATTCACGGAGGGGGGTAAATGATTCACGGAGGGGTCAAATTATTCACGGAGGGGGGTAAACGATTCACGGAGGGGTAAAATAATTCACGGAGGGGGGTAAACAATTCACGGAGGGGTGAAATAATTCACGGAGGGGGGTAAATAATTCACGGAGGGGTGAAATAATTCACGGAGGGGGGTAAACAATTCACGGAGGGGTCAAATAATTCACGGAGGGGGGTAAACAATTCATGGAGGGGTAAAATAATTCACGGATGGGGGTAAACAATTCACGGAGGGGTAAAATAATTCACGGAGGGGGTTAAACAATTCACGGAGGGGTAAAATAATTCACGGAGGGGGGTAAATAATTCACGGAGGGGTGAAATAATTCACGGAGGGGGGTAAATAATTCACGGAGGGGTCAAATAATTCACGGAGTGGGGTAAATAATTCACAGAGGGGTAAAACAATTCACGGAGGGGGGTAAACAATTCACGGAGGGGTAAAAAAATTCACGGAGGGGGGTAAATAATTCACGGAGGGGTAAAATAATTCACGGAGGGGGGTAAACAATTCACGGAGGGGTCAAATGATTCACGGAGGGGGGTAAACAATTCACGGAGGGGTAAAATAATTCACGGAGGGGGCTAAACAATTCACGGAGGGGTAAAATAATTCACGGAGGGGTAAAATAATTCACGGAGGGGGGTAAACGATTCACGGAGGGGTAAAATAATTCACGGAGGGGGGTAAATTATTCACGGAGGGGTCAAATAATTCACGGAGGGGGGTAAATAATTCACGGAGGGGTCAAATAATTCACGGAGGGGGGTAAATAATTCACGGAGGGGTCAAATTATTCACGGAGGGGGGTAAACGATTCACGGGAGGGTAAAATAATTCACGGAGGGAGGTAAACAATTCACGGAGGGGTGAAATAATTCACGGAGGGGGGTAAATAATTCACGGAGGGGTGAAATAATTCACGGAGGGGGGTAAACAATTCACGGAGGGGTAAAATAATTCACGGAGGGGGGTAAACAATTCACGGAGGGGTCAAATAATTCACGGAGGGGGGTAAATAATTCACGGAGGGGTCAAATAATTCACGGAGGGGGGTTAATAATACACGGAGGGGTAAAAGATTTCATGGAGGGGGGTAAATAATTCACGGAGGTGTAAAATAATTCACGGAGGGGGGTAAACAATGCACGGAGGGGTGAAATAATTCACGGAGGGGGGTAAATAATTCACGGAGGGGTGAAAGAATTCACGGAGGGGGGTAAACAATTCACGGAGGGGTCAAATAATTCACGGAGGGGGGTAAACAATTCACGGAGGGGTAAAATAATTCACGGAGGGGGGTAAACAATTCACGGAGGGGTCAAATGATTCACGGAGGGGGGTAAACAATTCACGGAGGGGTAAAATAATTCACGGAGGGGGCTAAACAATTCACGGAGGGGTAAAATAATTCACGGAGGGGTAAAATAATTCACGGAGGGGGGTAAACGATTCACGGAGGGGTAAAATAATTCACGGAGGGGTGTAAATTATTCACGGAGGGGTCAAATAATTCACGGAGGGGGGTAAATAATTCACGGAGGGGTCAAATAATTCACGGAGGGGGGTAAATAATTCACGGAGGGGTCAAATTATTCACGGAGGGGGGTAAACGATTCACGGAGGGGTAAAATAATTCACGGAGGGAGGTAAACAATTCACGGAGGGGTGAAATAATTCACGGAGGGGGGTAAATAATTCACGGAGGGGTGAAATAATTCACGGAGGGGGGTAAACAATTCACGGAGGGGTCAAATAATTCACGGAGGGGGGTAAACAATTCACGGAGGGGTGAAATAATTCACGGAGGGGGGTAAATAATTCACGGAGGGGTAAAATAATTCACGGAGGGGGGTTAATAATACACGGAGGGGTAAAAGATTTCATGGAGGGGGGTAAATAATTCACGGAGGGGTAAAATAATTCACCGAGGGGGGTAAACAATGCACGGAGGGGTGAAATAATTCATGGAGGGGGGTAAATAATTCACGGAGGGGTGAAAGAATTCACGGAGGGGGGTAAACAATTCACGGAGGGGTCAAATAATTCACGGAGGGGGGTAAACAATTCACGGAGGGGTAAAATAATTCACGGAGGGGGGTAAACAATTCACGGAGGGGTAAAATAATTCACGGAGGGGGGTAAACAATTCACGGAGGGGTAAAATAATTCACGGAGGGGGGTAAACAATTCACGGAGGGGTAAAATAATTCACGGAGGGGGGTAACTAATTCACGGAGGGGTCAAATAATTCACGGAGGGGGGTAAATAATTCACGGAGGGGTAAATTAATTCACGGAGGGGGGTAAATAATTCACGGAGGGGTAAAATAATTCACGGAGGGGGGTAAATAATTCACGGAGGGGTCAAATAATTCACGGAGGGGGGTAAATGATTCACGGAGGGGTAAAATAATTCACGGAGGGGGGTAAACAATTCACGGAGCGTTAAAATAATTCACAGAGGGGGTAAATAATTCACGGAGGGGTAAAATAATTCACGGAGGGGGGTAAACAATTCACAGAGGGGTGAAATAATTCACGGAGGGGGGTAAATAGTTCACGGAGGGGTGAAATAATTCACGGAGGGGGGTAAACAATTCACCGAGGGGTCAAATAATTCACGGAGGGGGGCAAACAATTCACGAAGGGGTAAAATAATTCACGGAGGGGGGTCAATAATTCAAGGAGGGGTGAAACAAACCACGGAGGGGGGTAAATAATTCACGGAGGGGTAAAATAATTCACGGAGGGGGGTAAATAATTCACGGAGGGGTAAAATAATTCACGGAGGGGGGTAAAACAATTCACGGAGGGGTAAAGTAATTCACGGAGGGGGGTAAACAATTCACGGAGGGGTGAAATAATTCACGGAGGGGGGTAAATAATTCACGGAGGGGTAAAATAATTCACGGAGGGGGGTAAATAATTCACGGAGGGGTAAAATAATTCACGGAGGGGGGTAAACAATTCACGGAGGGGTCAAATAATTCACGGAGGGGGGTAAACAATTCACGGAGGGGTAAAATAATTCACGGAGGGGGGTAAACAATTCACGGAGCGGTCAAATAATTCACGGAGGGGGGTAAACAATTCACGGAGGGGTAAAATAATTCACGGAGGGGGGTAAGCAATTCACGGAGGGGTAAAATAATTCACGGAGGCGGGTAAATACTTCACGGAGGGGTAAAATAATTCACGGAGGGGGGTAAACAATTCACGGAGGGGTCAAATAATTCACGGAGGGGGGTAAACAATTCACGGAGGGGTAAAATAATTCACGGAGGGGGGTAAACGATTCACGGAAGGGTGAAATAATTCACGGAGGGGGGTAAGCAATTCACGGAGGGGTGAAATAATTCACCGAGGGGGGTGAATAATTCACGGAGGGGTAAAATAATTCACGGAGGGGGGTAAATAATTCACGGAGGGGTAAAATAATTCACGGAGGGGGGTAAATAATTCACGGAGGGGTCAAATAATTCACGGAGGGGGGTAAATAATTCACGGAGGGGTAAAATAATTCACGGAGGGGAATAAAAAATTCACGGAGGGGTAAAATAATTCACGGAGGGGGGTAAACAATTCATGGAGGGGTCAAATGATTCACGGAGGGGGGTAAACAATTCACGGAGGGGTAAAATAATTCACGGAGGGGGGTAAACCATTCACGGAGGGGTAAAATAATTCACGGAGGGGTAAAATAATTCATGGAGGGGGGTAAACGATTCACGGAGGGGTAAAATAATTCACGGAGGGGGGTAAATAATTCACGGAGGGGTCAAATAATTCACGGAGGGGGGTAAATGGTTCACGGAGGGGTCAAATAATTCACGGAGGGGGGTAAATGATTCACGGAGGGGTCAAATTCTTCACGGAGGGGGGTAAACGATTCACGGAGGGGTAAAATAATTCACGGAGGGGGGTAAACAATTCACGGAGGGGTGAAATAATTCACGGAGGGGGGTAAATAATTCACGGAGGGGTGAAATAATTCGCGGAGGGGGGTAAACAATTCACGGAGGGGTCAAATAATTCACGGAGGGGGGTAAATAATTCACGGAGGGGTAAAATAATTCACGGATGGGGATAAACAATTCACGGAGGGGTAAAATAATTCACGGAGGGGGTTAAACAATTCACGGAGGGGTAAAATAATTCACGGAAGGGGGTAAACAATTCACGGAGGGGTGAAATAATTCACGGAGGGGGGTAAATGGTTCACGGAGGGGTCAAATAATTCACGGAGTGGGGTAAATAATTCACAGAGGGGGAAAAATAATTCACGGAGGGGGGTAAACAATTCACGGAGGGGTAAAAAAATTCACGGAGGGGGGTAAATAATTCACGGAGGGGTAAAATAATTCACGGAGGGGTAAAATAATTCACGGAGGGGGGTAAACAATTCACGGAGCGGTCAAATAATTCACGGAGGGGGGTAAACAATTCACGGAGGGGTAAAATAATTCACGGAGGGGGGTAAGCAATTCACGGAGGGGTAAAATAATTCACGGAGGCGGGTAAATACTTCACGGAGGGGTAAAATAATTCACGGAGGGGGGTAAACAATTCACGGAGGGGTCAAATAATTCACGGAGGGGGGTAAACAATTCACGGAGGGGTAAAATAATTCACGGAGGGGGGTAAACGATTCACGGAAGGGTGAAATAATTCACGGAGGGGGGTAAGCAATTCACGGAGGGGTGAAATAATTCACCGAGGGGGGTGAATAATTCACGGAGGGGTAAAATAATTCACGGAGGGGGGTAAATAATTCACGGAGGGGTAAAATAATTCACGGAGGGGGGTAAATAATTCACGGAGGGGTCAAATAATTCACGGAGGGGGGTAAATAATTCACGGAGGGGTAAAATAATTCACGGAGGGGAATAAAAAATTCACGGAGGGGTAAAATAATTCACGGAGGGGGGTAAACAATTCATGGAGGGGTCAAATGATTCACGGAGGGGGGTAAACAATTCACGGAGGGGTAAAATAATTCACGGAGGGGGGTAAACCATTCACGGAGGGGTAAAATAATTCACGGAGGGGTAAAATAATTCATGGAGGGGGGTAAACGATTCACGGAGGGGTAAAATAATTCACGGAGGGGGGTAAATAATTCACGGAGGGGTCAAATAATTCACGGAGGGGGGTAAATGGTTCACGGAGGGGTCAAATAATTCACGGAGGGGGGTAAATGATTCACGGAGGGGTCAAATTCTTCACGGAGGGGGGTAAACGATTCACGGAGGGGTAAAATAATTCACGGAGGGGGGTAAACAATTCACGGAGGGGTGAAATAATTCACGGAGGGGGGTAAATAATTCACGGAGGGGTGAAATAATTCGCGGAGGGGGGTAAACAATTCACGGAGGGGTCAAATAATTCACGGAGGGGGGTAAATAATTCACGGAGGGGTAAAATAATTCACGGATGGGGATAAACAATTCACGGAGGGGTAAAATAATTCACCGAGGGGGTTAAACAATTCACGGAGGGGTAAAATAATTCACGGAAGGGGGTAAACAATTCACGGAGGGGTGAAATAATTCACGGAGGGGGGTAAATGGTTCACGGAGGGGTCAAATAATTCACGGAGTGGGGTAAATAATTCACAGAGGGGGAAAAATAATTCACGGAGGGGGGTAAACAATTCACGGAGGGGTAAAAAAATTCACGGAGGGGGGTAAATAATTCACGGAGGGGTAAAATAATTCACGGAGGGGTCAAATAATTCACGGAGTGGGGTAAATAATTCACGGAGGGGTAAAATAATTCACGGAGGGGGGTAAACAATTCACGGAGGGGTAAAATAATTCACGGAGGGGGGTAAATAATTCACGGAGGGGTCAAATAATTCACGGAGGGGGGTAAATAATTCACGGAGGGGTCAAATAATTCACGGAGGGGGTAAATAATTCACGGAGGGGTCAAATAATTCACGGAGGGGGGTAAACAATTCACGGAGGGGTAAAATAATTCACGGAGGGGGGTAAACAATTCACAGAGGGGTGAAATAATTCACGGAGGGGGGTAAATAATTCACGGAGGGCCGAAATAATTCACCGATGGGGGTAAACAATTCACGGAGGGGTAAAATAATTCACGAAGGGGGGTAAACAATTCACGGAGGGGTGAAATAATTCACGGAGGGGGGTAAATAATTCACGGAGGGGTCAAATAATTCACGGAGGGGGGTAAATGGTTCACGGAGGGGTCAAATAATTCACGGAGGGGGGTAAATAATTCACGGAGGGGTAAAATAATTCACGGAGGGGGGTAAACAATTCACGGAGGGGTGAAATAATTCACGGAGGGGGGTAAATAATTCACGGAGGGGTAAAATAATTCACGGAGGGGGGTAAACAATTCACGGAGGGGTCAAATCATTCACGGAGGGGGGTAAACAATTCATGGAGGGGTAAAATAATTCACGGAGGGGGGTAAACAATTCACGGAGGGGCAAAATAATTCACGGAGGGGGGTAAACAATTCACGGAGGGGTAAAATAATTCACGGAGGGGGGTAAATGATTCACGGAGGGGTCAAATAATTCACGGAGGGGGGTAAATAATTCACGGAGGGGTAAAATAATTCACGGAGGGGGGTAAACGATTCACGGAGGGGTAAAATAATTCACAGAGGGGGGTAAATAATTCACGGAGGGGTAAAATAATTCACGGAGGGGGGTAAACAATTCACGGAGGGGTGAAATAAATCACGGAGGGGGGTAAATAATTCACGGAGGGGTGAAATAATTCACGGAGGGGGGTAAACGATTCACCGAGGCGTCAAATAATTCACGGAGGGGGGCACACAATTCACGAAGGGGTAAAATAATTCACGGAGGGGGGTCAATAATTCACGGAGGGGTGAAATAATTCGGGGAGGGGGGTAAATAATTCACGGAGGGATAAAATAATTCACGGAGGGGGGTAAACAATTCACGGAGGGGTAAAGTAATTCACGGAGGGGGGTAAACAATTCACGGAGGGGTAAAATAATTCACGGAGGGGGGTAAATGATTCACGGAGCGGTCAAATAATTCACGGAGGGGGGTAAACAATTCACGGAGGGGTAAAATAATTCACGGAGGGGGGTAAATAATTCACGGAGGGGTCAAATAATTCACGGAGGGGGTAAATAATTCACGGAGGGGTCAAATAATTCACGGAGGGGGGTAAACAATTCACGGAGGGGTAAAATAATTCACGGAGGGGGGTAAACAATTCACAGAGGGGTGAAATAATTCACGGAGGGGGGTAAATAATTCACGGAGGGCCGAAATAATTCACCGATGGGGGTAAACAATTCACGGAGGGGTAAAATAATTCACGAAGGGGGGTAAACAATTCACGGAGGGGTGAAATAATTCACGGAGGGGGGTAAATAATTCACGGAGGGGTCAAATAATTCACGGAGGGGGGTAAATGGTTCACGGAGGGGTCAAATAATTCACGGAGGGGGGTAAATAATTCACGGAGGGGTAAAATAATTCACGGAGGGGGGTAAACAATTCACGGAGGGGTGAAATAATTCACGGAGGGGGGTAAATAATTCACGGAGGGGTAAAATAATTCACGGAGGGGGGTAAACAATTCACGGAGGGGTCAAATCATTCACGGAGGGGGGTAAACAATTCATGGAGGGGTAAAATAATTCACGGAGGGGGGTAAACAATTCACGGAGGGGCAAAATAATTCACGGAGGGGGGTAAACAATTCACGGAGGGGTAAAATAATTCACGGAGGGGGGTAAATGATTCACGGAGGGGTCAAATAATTCACGGAGGGGGGTAAATAATTCACGGAGGGGTAAAATAATTCACGGAGGGGGGTAAACGATTCACGGAGGGGTAAAATAATTCACAGAGGGGGGTAAATAATTCACGGAGGGGTAAAATAATTCACGGAGGGGGGTAAACAATTCACGGAGGGGTGAAATAAATCACGGAGGGGGGTAAATAATTCACGGAGGGGTGAAATAATTCACGGAGGGGGGTAAACGATTCACCGAGGCGTCAAATAATTCACGGAGGGGGGCACACAATTCACGAAGGGGTAAAATAATTCACGGAGGGGGGTCAATAATTCACGGAGGGGTGAAATAATTCGGGGAGGGGGGTAAATAATTCACGGAGGGGTAAAATAATTCACGGAGGGGGGTAAACAATTCACGGAGGGGTAAAGTAATTCACGGAGGGGGGTAAACAATTCACGGAGGGGTAAAATAATTCACGGAGGGGGGTAAATGATTCACGGAGCGGTCAAATAATTCACGGAGGGGGGTAAACAATTCACGGAGGGGTAAAATAATTCACGGAGGGGGGTAAATAATTCACGGAGGGGTAAAATAATCCACGGAGGGGGGTAAACAATTCACGGAGGGGTCAAATAATTCACAGAGGGGGGTAAACAATTCACGGAGGGGTAAAATAATTCATGGAGGGGGGTAAACAATTCACGGAGGGGTAAAATAATTCACGGAGGGGGGTAAACAATTCACGGAGGGGTGAAATAATTCACGGAGGGGGGTAAATAATTCACGGAGGGGTGAAATATTTCACGGAGGGGGGTAAACAATTCACGGAGGGGTCAAATAATTCACGGAGGGGGGTAAACAATTCACGGAGGGGTAAAATAATTCACGGAGGGGGGTAAACAATTCACGGAGGGGTAAAGTAATTCACGGAGGGGTGAAATAATTCACGGAGGGGGGTAAACAATTCACGGAGGGGTAAAATAAGTCACGGAGGGGGGTAAACAATTCACGGAGGGGTGAAATAATTCACGGAGGGGGGTAAATAATTCACGGAGGGGTGAAATAATTCACGGAGGGGGGTAAACAATTCACGGAGGGGTCAAATAATTCACGGAGGGGGGTAAACAATTCACGGAGGGGTAAAATAATTCACCGAGGGGGGTAAATAATTCACGGAGGGGTGAAATAATTCACGGAGGGGGGTACACAATTCACGGAGGGGTCAAATAATTCACGGAGGGGGGTAAACAATTCACGGAGGGGTAAAATAATTCACGGAGGGGGGTAAATTATTCACGGAGGAGTAAGATAATTCACGGAGGGGGGTAAACAATTCACGGAGGGGTAAAATAATTCACGGAGGGGGGTAAACAATTCACGGAGGGGTAAAATAATTCACGGAGGGGGGTAAACAATTCACGGAGGGGTGAAAGAATTCACGGAGGGGGGTAAATAATTCACGCGGGGGTCAAATAATTCACGGAGGGGGGTAAATAATTCACGGAGGGGTAAAATAATTCACGGAGGGGGGTAAAAAATTCACGGAGGGGTAAAATAATTCACGGAGGGGGTTAAGTAATTCACGGAGGGGTGAAACAAATCACGGAGGGGGTAAATAATTCACGGAGGGGTAAAATAATTCACGGAGGGGGGTAAACAATTCACGGAGGGGTAAAATAATTCACGGAGGGGGGTGAATAATTCACGGAGGGGTGAAATAATTCACGGAGGGGGGTAAATAATTCACGGAGGGGTAAAAGAATTCGCGGAGGGGGGTAAACAATTCACGGAGGGGTAAAATAATTCACGGAGGGGGGTAAATAATTCACGGAGGGGGGTGAACAATTCACGGAGGGGTAAAATAATTCACGGAGGGGGGTAAATAATTCACGGAGGGGTAAAATAATTCACGGAGGGGGGTAAATTATTCACGGAGGGGTAAAAAAATTCACGAAGGGGGGTAAACAATTCACGGAGGGGTAAAATAATTCACGGAGGGGGGTAAATAATTCACGGAGGGGTAAAATAATTGACGGAGGGGGGTAAACAATTCACGGAGGGGTGAAATAATTCAGGGAGGGGGGTAAATAATTCACCGAGGGTCGAATAATTCACGGAGGGGGGTAAATAATTCATGGAGGGGTGAAATAATTCACGGAGGGGGGTAAACAATTCACGGAAGGGGTAAAATAATTCACGGAGGGGGGTAAATAATTCACGGAGGGGTCAAATAATCACGGAGGGGGGTAAATAATTCACGGAGGGTTAAAATAGTTCACGGAGGGGGGTAAACAATTCACGGAGGGGTCAAATAATTCACGGAGGGGGGTAAATAATTCACGGAGGGGTAAAATAATTGACGGAGGGGGGTAAACAATTCACGGAGGGGTAAAATAATTCACGGAGGGGGGTAAACAATTCACGGAGGGGTGAAATAATTCACGGAGGGGGATAAATAATGCACGGAGGGGTCCAATAATTCACGGAGGGGGGTAAATAATTCACGGAGGGGTCAAATAATTCACGGAGGGGGGTAAACAATTCACGGAGGGGTAAAATAATTCACGGAGGGGGGTAAACAATTCACGGGGGGGTAAAATAATTCACGGAGGGGGGTAAATAATTCACGAAGGGGTAAAATAATTCACGGAGGGGGGTAAACAATTCACGGAGGGGTCAAATAATTCACGGAGGGGGGTAAACAATTCACGGAGGGGTAAAATAATTCACGGAGGGGGGTAAATAATTAACGGAGGGGTAAAATAATTCACGGAGGGGGGTAAACAATTCACAGAGGGGTCAAATAATTCATGGAAGGGGGTAAACAATTCACGAAGGGGTAAAATAATTCACGGAGGGGGGTAAACAATTCACGGAGGGGTAAAATAATTCACGGAGGGGGGTAAATAATTCACGGAGGGGTAAAATAATTCACGGAGGGGGGTAAATAATTCACGGAGGGGTCAAATAATTCACGGAGGGGGGAAAACGATTCACGGAGGGGTAAAAAAATTCACGGAGGATGTTAAACAATTCACGGAGGGGTAAAATAATTCACGGAGGGGGGTAAATAATTCACGGAGGGGTCAAATAATTCACGGAGGGGGGTAAACAATTCACGGAGGGGTAAAAAAATTTACGGAGGGGTGTAAATAATTCACGGAGGGGTAAAATAATTCACGGAGGGGGGTAAATAATTCACGGAGGGGTCAAATAATTCACGGAGGGGGGTAAACAATTCACGGAGGGGTAAAATAATTCACGGAGGGGGGTAAACAATTCACGGAGGGGTGAAATAATTCACGGAGGGGGGTAAACAATTCACGGGGGGGTCAAATAATTCACGGAGGGGGGTAAACAATTCACGGAGGGGTAAAATAATTGACGGAGGGGGGTAAATAATTCACGGAGGGGTGAAATAATTCACGGAGGGGGGTAAATAATTCACGGAGGGGTAAAATAATTCACGGAGGGGGGTAAACAATCACGGAGGGGTAAAATAATTCACGGAGGGGGGTAAACAATTCACGGAGGGGTAAAATAATTCACGGAGGGGGGTAAATAATTCACCGAGGGGTAAAATAATTCACGGGGGGGGGGGTAAATTTTTCACGGAGGGGTAAAATAATTCACGGAGGGGGGTAAACAATTCACGGAGGGGTAAAATAATTCACGGAGGGGGGTAAACAATTCACGGAGGGGTAAAATAATTCACCGAGGGGGGTAAACAATTCAGGGAGGGGTGAAACAATTCACGGAGGGGGGTAAATAATTCACGGAGGGGTCAAATAATTCACGGAGGGGTCAAATAATTCACGGAGGGGTGTAAATAATTCACGGAGGGGTCAAATAATTCACGGAGGGGGGTAAACAATTCACGGAGGGGTAAAATAATTCACGGAGGGGGGTAAATAATTCACGGAGGGGTAAAATAATTCACGGAGGGGGGTAAACAATTCACGGAGGGGTCAAATAATTCACGGAGGGGGGTAAATAATTCACGGAGGGGTAAAATAATTCACGGAGGGGGGTAAACAATTCACGGAGGGGTAAAATAATTCACGGAGGGGGGTAAATAATTCACGGAGGGGGGTAAATAATTCACGGAGGGGGGTAAATAATTCACGGAGGGGTCAAATAATTCACGAAGGGGGGTAAACAATTCACGGAGGGGTAAAATAATTCACGGAGGGGGGTAAATAATTCACGGAGGGGTAAAATAATTCACGGAGGGGGGTAAATAATTCACGGAGGGGTAAAATAATTCACGGAGGGGGGTAAATAATTCACGGAGGGGTAAAATGATTCACGGAGGGGGGTAAACAATTCACGGAGGGGTAAAAAAATTCACGGAGGGGGGTAAATAATTCACGGAGGGGTGCAATAATTCATGGAAGGGGGTAAACAATTCACGAAGGGGTAAAATAATTCACGGAGGGGGGTAAACAATTCACGGGGGGGTAAAATAATTCACGGTGGGGGTTAGAAATTTACGGAGGGGGGCAACCAATTCACGGAGGGGGGTAAACAATTCACGGAGGGGTCAAATAATTCACGGAGGGGGGTAAACAATTCACAGAGGGGTAAAATAATTCACGGAGGGGGGTAAATAATTCACGGAGGGGTAAAATAATTCACGGAGGGGGGTAAACAATTCACGGAGGGGTCAAATAATTCATGGAGGGGGGTAAACAATTCACGAAGGGGTAAAATAATTCACGGAGGGGGGTAAACAATTCACGGAGGGGTAAAATAATTCACGGAGGGGGGTAAACAATTCACGGAGGGGTCAAATAATTCACGGAGGGGGGTAAACAATTCACGGAGGGGTCGAATAATTCACAGAGGGGGGTAAACAATTCAGGGAGGGGTAAAATAATTCACGGAGGGGGGTAAACAATTCACGGAGGGGTGAAATAATTCACGGAGGGGGGTAAATAATGCACGGAGGGGTAAAATAATTCACGGAGGGGGGTAAACAATTCACGGAGGGGTCAAATAATTAACGGAGGGGGGTAAACAATTCACAGAGGGGTAACATAATTCACGGAGGGGGGTAAACAATTCACAGAGGGGTAAAATAATTCACGGAGGGGGGTAAATAATTCACGGAGGGGTGAAATAATTCACGGAGGGGGGTAAATAATTCACGGAGGGGTAAAATAATTCACGGAGGGGGGTAAACAATTCAAGGAGGGGTAAAATAATTCACGGAGGGGGGTAAATAATTCACGGAGGGGTGAAATAATTCACGGAGGGGGGTAAATAATTCACGGAGGGGTAAAATAATTCACGGAGGAGGGTAAATAATTCACGGAGGGGTCAAATAATTCATGGAGGGGGGTAAACAATTCACGGAGGGGTCAAATAATTCACGGAGGGGGGTAAACAATTCACGGAGGGGTAAAATAATTCACGGAGGGGGGTAAACAATTCACGGAGGGGTAAAATAATTCACGGAGGGGGGTAAATAATTCACGGAGGGGTGAAATAATTCACGGAGGGGGGTAAATAATTCACGGAGGGGTAAAATAATTCACGGAGGGGGGTAAACAATTCACGGAGGGGTAAAATAATTCACGGAGGGGGGTAAATAATTCACGGAGGGGTAAAATATTTCACGGAGGGGGGTAAACAATTCACGGAGGGGTCAAATAATTCACGGAGGGGGGTAAACAATTCACGGAGGGGTAAAATAATTCACGGAGGGGGGTAAACAATTCACGGAGGGGTAAAATAATTCACGGAGGGGGGTAAATAATTCACGGAGGGGTAAAATAATTCACGGAGGGGGGTAAACAATTCACGGAGGGGTCAAATAATTCATGGAGGGGGGTAAATAATTCACGAAGGGGTAAAAAAATTCACGGAGGGGGGTAAACAATTCACGGAGGGGTAAAATAATTCACGGAGGGGGGTAAATAATTCACGGAGGGGGGTAAACAATTCACGGAGGGGTCAAATAATTCATGGAGGGGGGTAAACAATTCACGGAGGGGTAAAATAATTCTCGGAGGGGGGTAAACAATTCACGGAGGGGTAAAATAATTCACGGAGGGGGGTAAATAATTCACGGAGGGGTGAAATAATTCACGGAGGGGGGTAAATAATGCACGGAGGGGTAAAATAATTCACGGAGGGGGGTAAACAATTCAAGGAGGGGTAAAATAATTCACGGAGGGGGTAAATAATTCACGGAGGGGTGAAATAATTCACGGAGGGGGGTAAATAATTCACGGAGGGGTAAAATAATTCACGGAGGAGGGTAAATAATTCACGGAGGGGTCAAATAATTCACGGAGGGGGGTAAACAATTCACGGAGGGGTAAAATAATTCACGGAGGGGGGTAAATAATTCACGGAGGGGTGAAATAATTCACGGAGGGGGGTAAATAATTCACGGAGGGGTGAAATAATTCACGGAGGGGGGTAAATAATTCACGGAGGGGTCAAATAATTCACGGAGGGGGGTAAACAATTCACGGAGGGGTAAAATAATTCACGGAGGGGGGTAAATAATTCACGGAGGGGTGAAATAATTCACGGAGGGGGGTAAATAATTCACGGAGGGACAAAATAATTCACGGAGGGGGGTAAACAATTCACGGAGGGGTAAAATAATTTACGGAGGGGGGTAAATAATTCACGGAGGGGTAAAATAATTCACGGATGGGGGTAAACAATTCACGGAGGGGTCAAATAATTCACGGAGGGGGGTAAACAATTCACGGAGGGGTAAAATAATTCACGGAGGGGGGTAAACAATTCACGGAGGGGTAAAGTAGTTCACGGAGGGGGGTAAATAATTCACGGAGGGGTAAAATAATTCACCGAGGGGGGTAAACAATTCACGGAGGGGTCAAATAATTCACGGAGGGGGCTAAATAATTCACGGAGGGGTGAAATAATTCACGGAGGGGGGTAAATAATTCACGGAGGGATAAAATAATTCACGGAGGGGGGTAAACAATTGAAGGAGGGGTAAAATAATTCACGGAGGGGGGTAAATAATTCACCGAGGGGTAAAATAATTCACGGAGGGGGGTAAATAATTCACGGAGGGGTCAAATTATTCACGGAGGGGGGTAAACAATTCACGGAGGGGTCAAATAATTCACGGAGAGGGGTAAATAATTCACGGAGGGGTCAAATAATTCACGGAGGGGGGCAAACAATTCACGGAGGGGTAAAGTAGTTCACGGAGGGGGGTAAATAATTCACGGAGGGGTAAAATAATTCACGGAGGGGGGTAAATAATTCACGGAGGGGTAAAATAATTCACGGAGGGGGGTAAACAATTCACGGAGGGGTCAAATAATTCACCGAGGGGGGTAAACAATTCACGGAGGGGTCAAATAATTCACGGAGGGGGGTAAACAATTCACGGAGGGGTAAAAGAATTCACGGAGGGGGGTAAACAATTCACGGAGGGGTAAAAAAATTCCCGGAGGGGGGTAAATAATTCACGGAGGGGTAAAATAATTCACGGAGGGGGGTAAATAATTCACGGAGGGGTAAAATAATTCACGGAGGGGGGTAAACAATTCACGGAGGGGTAAAATAATTCACGGAGGGGGGTAAATAAGTCACGGAGGGGTAAAATATTTCACGGAGGGGGGTAAACAATTCACGGAGGGTTCAAATAATTCACGGAGGGGGTAAACAATTCACGGAGGGGTAAAATAATTCACGGAGGGGGGTAAACAATTCACGGAGGGGTAAAATAATTCACGGAGGGGGGTAAATAATTCACGGAGGGGTAAAATAATTCACAGAGGTGTGTAAACAATTCACGGAGGGGTCAAATAATTCATGGAGGGGGGTAAACAATTCACGAAGGGGTAAAATAATTCACGGAGGGGGGTAAACAATTCACGGAGGGGTAAAGTAATTCACGGAGGGGGGTAAATAATTCACGGAGGCAGGTAAACAATTCACGGAGGGGTAAAATAATTCACGGAGGGGGGTAAATAATTCACGGAGGGGTGAAATAATTCGCGGAGGGGGGTAAACAATTCACGGAGGGGTGAAATAATTCACGGAGGGGGGTAAATAATTCACGGAGGGGTCAAATAATTCACGGAGGGAGGCAAACAATTCACGGAGGGGTAAAATAATTCACGGAGGGGGGTAAATAATTCACGGAGGGGTGAAATAATTCACGGAGGGGGGTAAATAATTCACGGAGGGGTAAAATATTTCACGGAGGGGGGTAAACAATTCACGGAGGGGTAAAATGATTCACGGAGGGGGGTAAACAGTTCACGGAGGGGTAAAATAATTCACGGAGGGGGGTAAATAATTCACGGAGGGGTAAAATAATTCACGGAGGGGGGTAAACAATTCACGGAGGGGTCAAATGATTCACGGAGGGGGGTAAACAATTCACGCAGGGGTAAAATAATTCACGGAGGGGGGTAAACAATTCACGGAGGGGTAAAATAATTCACGGAGGGGGGTAAACAATTCACGGAGGGGTCAAACGATTCACGGAGGGGGCTAAATAATTCACGGAGGGGTAAAATAATTCACGGAGGGGGGTAAACAATTCACGGAGGGGTAAAATAATTCACGGAGGGGGGTAAATAATTCACGGAGGGGTGAAATAATTCACGGAGGGGGGTAAACAATTCACGGAGGGGTGAAATAATTCACGGAGGGGGGTAAATAATTCACGGAGGGGTGAAATAATTCACGGAGGGGGGTAAATAATTCACGGAGGGGTAAAAAAATTCACGGAGGGGGGTAAATAATTCACGGAGGGGTCAAATCATTCACGGAGGGGGGTAAACAATTCACGGAGGGGTAAAAAAATTCACGGAGGGGGGTACACGATTCACGGAGGGGTAAAGTAATTCACGGAGGGGGGTAAACAATTCACGGAGGGGTAAAATAATTCACGGAGGGGTGAAATAATTCACGGAGGGGGGTGAACAATTCACGGAGGGGTAAAATAATTCACGGAGGGGGGTAAATAATTCACGGAGGGGTAAAACAATTCACGGAGGGGGGTAAACAATTCACGGAGGGGTGAAATAATTCACGGAGGGGGGTAAATAATTCACGGAGGGGGGTAAATAATTCACGGAGGGGTGAAATAATTCACGGAGGGGGGTAAACAATTCACGGAGGGGTAAAATAATTCACAGAGGGGGGTAAATATTTCACGGGGGGGTAAAAAAATTCACGGAGGGGGGTAAACAATTCACAGAGGGGTGAAGTAATTCACGGAGGGGGGTAAATAATTCACGGAGGGGTCAAATAATTCACGGAGGGGGGTAAACAATTCACAGAGGGGTAAAAACATTCACGGAGGGGGGTAAACAATTCACGGAGGGGGGTAAAGAATTCACGGAGGGGGGTAAACAATTCACGGAGGGGTAAAATAATTCACGGAGGGGGGTAAATAATTCACAGAGGGGTGAAATAATTCACGGAGGGGGCTGAATAATTCACGGAGGGGTAAAATAATTCACGGAGGGGGGTAAATAATTCACAGAGGGGTCAAATAATTCACGGAGGGGGGTAAATAATTCACGGAGGGGTCAAATAATTCACGGAGGGGGGTAAACAATTCACGGAGGGGTCAAATAATTCACGGAGGGGGGTAAACAATTCTCGGAGGGGTAAAATAATTCACGGAGGGGGGTAAACAATTCACGGAGGGGTAAAATAATTCCCGGAGGGGGGTAAATAATTCACGGAGGGGTGAAATAATTCACGGAGGGGGGTAAATAGTTCACGGAGGGGTAAAATAATTCACGGAGGGGGGTAAACAATTCACGGAGGGGTAAAATAATTCACGGAGGGGGGTAAATAATTCACGGAGGGGTAAAATATTTCACGGAGGGGGGTAAAGAATTCACGGAGGGGTCAAATAATTCACGGAGGGGGTAAACAATTCACGGAGGGGTAAAATAATTCACGGAGGGGGGTAAACAATTCACGGAGGGGTAAAATAATTCACGGAGGGGGGTAAATAATTCACGGAGGGGTAAAATAATTCACAGAGGTGTGTAAACGATTCACGGAGGGGTCAAATAATTCATGGAGGGGGGTAAACAATTCACGAAGGGGTAAAATAATTCACGGAGGGGGGTAAACAATTCACGGAGGGGTAAAGTAATTCACGGAGGGGGGTAAATAATTCACGGAGGGGGGTAAACAATTCACGGAGGGGTAAAATAATTCACGGAGGGGGGTAAATAATTCACGGAGGGGTGAAATAATTCACGGAGGGGGGTAAACAATTCACGGAGGGGTGAAATAATTCACGGAGGGGGGTAAATAATTCACGGAGGGGTAAAATGATTCACGGAGGGGGGTAATCAGTTCACGGAGTGGTAAAATAATTCACGGAGGGGGGTAAATAATTCACGGAGGGGTCAAATGATTCACGGAGGGGGGTAAACAATTCACGCAGGGGTAAAATAATTCACGGAGGGGGGTAAACAATTCACGGAGGGGTAAAATAATTCACGGAGGGGGGTAAACAATTCACGGAGGGGTCAACTAATTCACGGAGGGGGGTAAATAATTCACGGAGGGGTCAAATAATTCACGGAGGGGGGTAAATAATTCACGGAGGGGTAAAATAATTCACGGAGGGGGGTAAACAATTCACAGAGGGGTGAAATAATTCACGGAGGGGGGTAAATAATTCACGGAGGGGTGAAATAATTCACGGAGGGGGGTAAACAATTCACGGAGGGGTCAAATAATTCACGGAGGGGTAAAAAAATTCACGGAGGGGGGTCCATAATTCACGGAGGGGTCAAATAATTCACGGAGGGGGGTAAACAATTCACGGAGGGGTAAAAAAATTCACGGAGGGGGGTAAACAATTCACGGAGGGGTAAAATAATTCACGGAGGGGTGAAATAATTCACGGAGGGGGGTGAACAATTCACGGAGGGGTAAAATAATTCACGGAGGGGGGTAAATAATTCACGGAGGGGTAAAACAATTCACGGAGGGGGGTAAACAATTCACGGAGGGGTGAAATAATTCACGGAGGGGGGTAAATAATTCACGGAGGGGGGTAAATAATTCACGGAGGGGTGAAATAATTCACGGAGGGGGGTAAACAATTCACGGAGGGGTAAAATAATTCACAGAGGGGGGTAAATATTTCACGGGGGGGGGAAAAAAATTCACGGAGGGGGGTAAACAATTCACAGAGGGGTGAAGTAATTCACGGAGGGGGGTAAATAATTCACGGAGGGGTCAAATAATTCACGGAGGGGTAAAAACATTCACGGAGGGGGGTGAACAATTCACGGAGGGGTAAAATAATTCACGGAGGGCGGTAAACAATTCACGGAGGGGTAAAATAATTCACGGAGGGGGGTAAATAATTCACAGAGGGGTGAAATACTTCACGGAGGGGGGTGAATAATTCACGGAGGGGTAAAAAAATTCACGGAGGGGGGTAAATAATTCACAGAGGGGTCAAATAATTCACGGAGGGGGGTAAATAATTCACGGAGGGGTCAAATAATTCACGGAGGGGGGTAAACAATTCACGGAGGGGTCAAATAATTCACGGAGGGGGGTAAACAATTCTCGGAGGGGTAAAATAATTCACGGAGGGGGGTAAACAATTCACGGAGGGGTAAAATAATTCCCGGAGGGGGGTAAATAATTCACGGAGGGGTGAAATAATTCACGGAGGGGGGTAAATAGTTCACGGAGGGGTAAAATAATTCACGGAGGGGGGTAAACAATTCACGGAGGGGTAAAATAATTCACGGAGGGGGGTAAATAAGTCACGGAGGGGTAAAATATTTCACGGAGGGGGGTAAAGAATTCACGGAGGGGTCAAATAATTCACGGAGGGGGTAAACAATTCACGGAGGGGTAAAATAATTCACGGAGGGGGGTAAACAATTCACGGAGGGGTAAAATAATTCACGGAGGGGGGTAAATAATTCACGGAGGGGTAAAATAATTCACAGAGGTGTGTAAACGATTCACGGAGGGGTCAAATAATTCATGGAGGGGGGTAAACAATTCACGAAGGGGTAAAATAATTCACGGAGGGGGGTAAACAATTCACGGAGGGGTAAAGTAATTCACGGAGGGGGGTAAATAATTCACGGAGGGGGGTAAACAATTCACGGAGGGGTAAAATAATTCACGGAGGGGGGTAAATAATTCACGGAGGGGTGAAATAATTCACGGAGGGGGGTAAACAATTCACGGAGGGGTGAAATAATTCACGGAGGGGGGTAAATAATTCACGGAGGGGTAAAATGATTCACGGAGGGGGGTAATCAGTTCACGGAGGGGTAAAATAATTCACGGAGGGGGGTAAATAATTCA
Source organism: Eutreptiella sp. 'Long Island Sound 2002' (assembly GCA_964036045.1). Taxonomy (NCBI): domain Eukaryota; phylum Euglenozoa; class Euglenophyceae; order Eutreptiales; family Eutreptiaceae; genus Eutreptiella; species Eutreptiella sp. 'Long Island Sound 2002'. The sequence goes on along the minus strand of OZ038381.1, from coordinate 40,547,801 downwards.
CGGAGGGGTCAAATGATTCACGGAGGGGGGTAAACAATTCACGCAGGGGTAAAATAATTCACGGAGGGGGGTAAACAATTCACGGAGGGGTAAAATAATTCACGGAGGGGGGTAAACAATTCACGGAGGGGTCAAATAATTCACGGAGGGGGGTAAATAATTCACGGAGGGGTCAAATAATTCACGGAGGGGGGTAAATAATTCACGGAGGGGTAAAATAATTCACGGAGGGGGGTAAACAATTCACGGAGGGGTGAAATAATTCACGGAGGGGGGTAAATAATTCACGGAGGGGTGAAATAATTCACGGAGGGGGGTAAATAATTCACGGAGGGGTGAAATAATTCACGGAGGGGGGTCCATAATTCACGGAGGGGTCAAATAATTCACGGAGGGGGGTAAACAATTCACGGAGGGGTAAAAAAATTCACGGAGGGGGGTACACGATTCACGGAGGGGTAAAGTAATTCACGGAGGGGGGTAAACAATTTCCGGAGGGCTAAAATAATTTACGGAGGGGTGAAATAATTCACGGAGGGGGGTAAACAATTCACGGAGGGGTAAAATAATTCACGGAGGGGGGTAAATAATTCACGGAGGGGTAAAACAATTTACGGAGGGGGATAAACAATTCACGGAGGGGTGAAATAATTCACGGAGGGCGGTAAATAATTCACGGAGGGGGGTAAATAATTCACGGAGGGGTGAAATAATTCACAGAGGGGGGTAAACAATTCACGGAGGGGTAAAACAATTCACGGAGGGGGGTAAATAATTCACGGAGGGGTAAAATGATTCACGGAGGGGGGTAAATAATTCACGGAGGGGTGAAGTAATTCACGGAGGGGGGTAAATAATTCACGGAGGGGTCAAATAATTCACGGAGGGGGGTAAACAATTCACAGAGGGGTAAAAACATTCACGGAGGGGGGTAAACAATTCACGGAGGGGTAAAATAATTCACGGAGGGGGGTAAATAATTCACGGAGGGGTGAAATAATTCACGGAGGGGGGTGAATAATTCACGGAGGGGTAAAAAATCTCACGGAGGGGGGTAAATAATTCACGGAGGGGTCAAATAATTCACGGAGGGGGGTAAACAATTCACGGAGGGGTAAAAAAATTCACGGAGGGGGGTACACGATTCACGGAGGGGTAAAGTAATTCATGAAGGGGGGTAAACAATTCACGGAGGGGTAAAATAATTCACGGAGGGGTGAAATAATTCACGGAGGGGGGTAAACAATTCACGGAGGGGTAAAATAATTCACGGAGGGGGGTAAATAATTCACGGAGGGGTAAAATAATTCACGGAGGGGGGTAAACAATTCACGGAGGGGTGAAATAATTCACGGAGGGGGGTAAATAATTCACGGAGGGGGGTAAATAAACTCGGAGGGGTGAAATAATTCACGGAGGTGGGTAAACAATTCACGGAGGGGTAAAATAATTCACGGAGGGGGGTAAATAATTCACGGAGGGGTAAAATAATTCACGGAGGGGGGTAAACGATTCACGGTGGGGTGAAGTAATTCATGGAGGGGGGTAAATAATTCACGGAGGGGTCAAATAATTCACGGAGGGGGGTAAACAATTCACAGAGGGGTAAAATAATTCACGGAGGGGGGTAAACAATTCACGGAGGGGTAAAATAATTCACGGAGGGGGGTAAACAATTCACGGAGGGGTAAAATAATTCACGGAGGGGGGTAAATAATTCACGGAGGGGTAAAATAATTCACAGAGGTGTGTAAACAATTCACGGAGGGGTCAAATAATTCATGGAGGGGGGTAAACAATTCACGAAGGGGTAAAATAATTCACGGAGGGGGGTAAACAATTCACGGAGGGGTAAAGTAATTCACGGAGGGGGGTAAATAATTCACGGAGGGGGGTAAACAATTCACGGAGGGGTAAAATAATTCACGGAGGGGGGTAAATAATTCACGGAGGGGTGAAATAATTCACGGAGGGGGGTAAACAATTCACGGAGGGGTGAAATAATTCACGGAGGGGGGTAAATAATTCACGGAGGGGTAAAATAATTCACGGAGGGGGGTAATCAGTTCACGGAGGGGGGTAAATAACTCACGGAGGGGGGTAAATAATTCACGGAGGGGTCAAATGATTCACGGAGGGGGGTAAACAATTCACGCAGGGGTAAAATAATTCACGGAGGGGGGTAAACAATTCACGGAGGGGTAAAATAATTCACGGAGGGGGGTAAACAATTCACGGAGGGGTCAAACAATTCACGGAGGGGGGTAAATAATTCACGGAGGGGTCAAATGATTCACGGAGGGGGGTAAACCATTCACGGAGGGGTAAAATAATTCACGGAGGGGGGTAAATAATTCACGGAGGGGTAAAGTAATTCACGGAGGGGGGTAAACAATTCACGGAGGGGTGAAATAATTCACGGAGGGGGGTAAATAATTCACGGAGGGGTGAAATAATTCACGGAGGGGGGTAAATAATTCACGGAGGGGTAAAAAAATTCACGGAGCGGGGTAAATAATTCACGGAGGGGTCAAATAATTCACGGAGGGGGGTAAACAATTCACGGAGGGGTAAAAAAATTCACGGAGGGGGGTACACGATTCACGGAGGGGTAAAGTAATTCACGGAGGGGGGTAAACAATTCACGGAGGGGTAAAATAATTCACGGAGGGGTGAAATAATTCACGGAGGGGGGTAAACAATTCACGGAGGGGTAAAATAATTCACGGAGGGGGGTAAATAATTCACGGAGGGGTAAAACAATTCACGGAGGGGGGTAAATAATTCATGGAGGGGTGAAATAATTCACGGAGGGGGGTAAATAATTCACGGAGGGGGGTAAATAATTCACGGAGGGGTGAAATAATTCACGGAGGGGGGTAAACAATTCACGGAGGGGTAAAATAATTCACGGAGGGGGGTAAATAATTCACGGAGGGGTAAAATGATTCACGGAGGGGGGTAAACAATTCACGGAGGGGTGAAGTAATTCACGGAGGGGGGTAAATAATTCACGGAGGGGTCAAATAATTCACGGAGGGGGGTAAACAATTCACAGAGGGGTAAAAACGTTCACGGAGGGGGGTAAACAATTCACGGAGGGGTAAAATAATTCACGGAGGGGGGTAAACAATTCACGGAGGGGTAAAATAATTCACGGAGGGGGGTAAATAATTCACGGAGGGGTGAAATAATTCACGGAGGGGGGTGAATAATTCACGGAGGGGGAAAAAAATTCACGGAGGGGGGTAAATAATTCACGGAGGGGTCAAATAATTCACGGAGGGGGGTAAACAATTCACGGAGGGGTAAAAAAATTCACGGAGGGGGGTACACGATTCACGGAGGGGTAAAGTAATTCACGAAGGGGGGTAAACAATTCACGGAGGGGTAAAATAATTCACGGAGGGGTGAAATAATTCACGGAGGGGGGTAAACAATTCACGGAGGGGTAAAATAATTCACGGAGGGGGGTAAATAATTCACGGAGGGGTAAAATAATTCACGGAGGGGGGTAAACAATTCACGGAGGGGTGAAATAATTCACGGAGGGGGGTAAATAATTCACGGAGGGGGGTAAATAATTAACGGAGGGGTGAAATAATTCACGGAGGTGGGTAAACAATTCACGGAGGGGTAAAATAATTCACGGAGGGGGGTAAATAATTCACGGAGGGGTAAAATAATTCACGGAGGGGGGTAAACAATTCACGGTGGGGTGAAGTAATTCACGGAGGGGGGTAAATAATTCACGGAGGGGTCAAATAATTCACGGAGGGGGGTAAACAATTCACAGAGGGGTAAAAAAATTCACGGAGGGGGGTAAACAATTCACGGAGGGGTAAAATAATTCACGGAGGGGGGTAAACAATTCACGGAGGGCTAAAATAATTCATGGAGGGGGGTAAATAGTTCACGGAGGGGTGAAATAATTCACGGAGGGGGGTAAATAATTCACGGAGGGGGGTAAATAATTCACGGAGGGGGGTAAATAATTCACGGAGGGGTGAAATAATTCACGGAGGGGGGTAAATAATTCACGGAGGGGTAAAATAATTCACGGAGGGGGGTAAACAATTCACGGAGGGGTAAAATAATTCACGGAGGGGGGTAAACAATTCACGGAGGGGTAAAATAATTCACGGAGGGGGGTAAATAATTCACGGAGGGGTAAAATAATTCACGGAGGGGGGTAAACAATTCACGGAGGGGTGAAATAATTCACGGAGGGGGGTAAATAATTCACGGAGGGGGGTAAATAATTAACGGAGGGGTGAAATAATTCACGGAGGTGGGTAAACAATTCACGGAGGGGTAAAATAATTCACGGAGGGGGGTAAATAATTCACGGAGGGGTAAAATAATTCACGGAGGGGGGTAAACAATTCACGGTGGGGTGAAGTAATTCACGGAGGGGGGTAAATAATTCACGGAGGGGTCAAATAATTCACGGAGGGGGGTAAACAATTCACAGAGGGGTAAAAAAATTCACGGAGGGGGGTAAACAATTCACGGAGGGGTAAAATAATTCACGGAGGGGGGTAAACAATTCACGGAGGGGTAAAATAATTCATGGAGGGGGGTAAATAATTCACGGAGGGGTGAAATAATTCACGGAGGGGGGTAAATAATTCACGGAGGGGGGTAAATAATTCACGGAGGGGGGTAAATAATTCACGGAGGGGTGAAATAATTCACGGAGGGGGGTAAATAATTCACGGAGGGGTAAAATAATTCACGGAGGGGGGTAAACAATTCACGGAGGGGTAAAATAATTCACGGAGGGGGGTAAACAATTCACGGAGGGGTAAAATAATTCACGGAGGGGTTAAATAATTCACGGAGGGGTACAATAATTCACGGAGGGGGGTGAATAATTCACGGAGGGGTAAAATAATTCACGGAGGGGGGTAAACAATTCACGGATTGGTCAAATAATTCACGGAGGGGGGTAAACAATTCACACAGGGGTAAAAAAATTCACGGAGGGGGGTAAACAATTCACGGAGGGGTAAAATAATTCACGGAGGGGTAAAATAATTCACGGAGGGGGGTGAATAATTCACGGAGGGGTAAAATAATTCACGGAGGGGGGTAAACAATTCACGGATTGGTCAAATAATTCACGGAGGGGGGTAAACAATTCACACAGGGGTAAAAAAATTCACGGAGGGGGGTAAACAATTCACGGAGGGGTAAAATAATTCACGGAGGGGGGTAAATAATTCACGGAGGGGTGAAATAATTCACGGAGGGGGGTAAATAATTCACGGAGGGGTCAAATAATTCACGGAGGGGGGTAAACAATTCACGGAGTCGTAAAATGATTCACGGGGGGGGGGTAAACAATTCACGGAGGGGTAAAATAATTCCCGGAGGGGGGTATATAATTCACGGAGGGGTAAAATAATTCACGGAGGGGGGTAAACAATTCACGGAGGGGTGAAATAATTCACGGAGGGGGGTAAATAATTCACGGAGGGGTAAAATAATTCACGGAGGGGGGTAAATAATTCACGGAGGGGTAAAACAATTCACGGAGGGGGGTAAATAATTCACAGAGGGGTCAAATAATTCACGGAGGGGGGTAAATAATTCACGGAGGGGGGTAAATAATTCACGGAGGGGTACAATAATTCACGGAGGGGGGTGAATAATTCACTGAGGGGTAAAATAATTCACGGAGGGGGGTAAACAATTCACGGATTGGTCAAATAATTCACGGAGGGGGGTAAACAATTCACACAGGGGTAAAAAAATTCACGGAGGGGGGTAAACAATTCACGGAGGGGTAAAATAATTCACGGAGGGGTAAAATAATTCACGGAGGGGGGTGAATAATTCACGGAGGGGTAAAATAATTCACGGAGGGGGGTAAACAATTCACGGATTGGTCAAATAATTCACGGAGGGGGGTAAACAATTCACACAGGGGTAAAAAAATTCACGGAGGGGGGTAAACAATTCACGGAGGGGTAAAATAATTCACGGAGGGGGGTAAATAATTCACGGAGGGGTGAAATAATTCACGGAGGGGGGTAAATAATTCACGGAGGGGTCAAATAATTCACGGAGGGGGGTAAACAATTCACGGAGTCGTAAAATGATTCACGGGGGGGGGGTAAACAATTCACGGAGGGGTAAAATAATTCCCGGAGGGGGGTATATAATTCACGGAGGGGTAAAATAATTCACGGAGGGGGGTAAACAATTCACGGAGGGGTGAAATAATTCACGGAGGGGGGTAAATAATTCACGGAGGGGTAAAATAATTCACGGAGGGGGGTAAATAATTCACGGAGGGGTAAAATAATTCACGGAGGGGGGTAAATAATTCACAGAGGGGTCAAATAATTCACGGAGGGGGGTAAATAATTCACGGAGAGTAAAATAATTCACGGAGGGGGGTAAACAATTCACGGAGGGTTCAAATAATTCACGGAGGGGGGTACACAATTCACGGAGTCGTAAAATGATTCACGGGGGGGGGGTAAACAATTCACGGAGGGGTAAAATAATTCACGGAGGGGGGTAAATAACTCACGGAGGGGTAAAATAATTCACGGAGGGGGGTAAATAATTCACGGAGGGGTAAAAGAATTCACGGAGGGGGGTAAATAATTCACGGAGGGGTAAAATAATTCACGGAGGGGGGTAAACAATTCACGGAGGGGTAAAATAATTCACGGAGGGGGGTAAACAATTCACGGAGGGGTGAAATAATTCACGGAGGGGGGTAAATAATTCACAGAGGGGTCAAATAATTCACGGAGGGGGGTAAATAATTCACGGAGGGGTCAAAAAATTCACGGAGGGGGGTAAACAATTCACGGAGGGGTAAAATAATTCACGGAGGGGGGTAAATAATTCACGGAGGGGTAAAATAATTCATGGAGGGGGGTAAACAATTCACGGGTGGTTAAAATAATTCACGGAGGGGGGTAAACAATTCACGGAGGGGTAAAATAATTCACGGAGGGGGGTAAATAATTCACGGAGGGGTACAATAATTCACGGAGGGGGGTGAATAATTCACGGAGGGGTAAAATAATTCACGGAGGGGGGTAAACAATTCACGGAGGGGTCAAATAATTCACGGAGGGGGGTAAACAATTCACACAGGGGTAAAAAAATTCACGGAGGGGGGTAAACAATTCACGGAGGGGTAAAATAATTCACGGAGGGGGGTAAACAATTCACGGAGGGGTAAAATAATTCACGGAGGGGGGTAAATAATTCACGGAGGGGTGAAATAATTCACGGAGGGGGGTAAATAATTCACGGAGGGGTCAAATAATTCACGGAGGGGGGTAAACAATTCACGGAGTCGTAAAATGATTCACGGGGGGGGGGTAAACAATTCACGGAGGGGTAAAATAATTCCCGGAGGGGGGTATATAATTCACGGAGGGGTAAAATAATTCACGGAGGGGGGTAAACAATTCACGGAGGGGTGAAATAATTCACGGAGGGGGGTAAATAATTCACGGAGGGGTAAAATAATTCACGGAGGGGGGTAAATAATTCACGGAGGGGTAAAATAATTCACGGAGGGGGGTAAATAATTCACGGAGGGGTCAAATAATTCACGGAGGGGGGTAAATAATTCACGGAGAGTAAAATAATTCACGGAGGGGGGTAAACAATTCACGGAGGGTTCAAATAATTCACGGAGGGGGGTACACAATTCACGGAGTCGTAAAATGATTCACGGGGGGGGGTAAACAATTCACGGAGGGGTAAAATAATTCACGGAGGGGGGTAAATAATTCACGGAGGGGTAAAATAATTCACGGAGGGGGGTAAATAATTCACGGAGGGGTAAAATAATTCACGGAGGGGGGTAAATAATTCACGGAGGGGTCAAACAATTCACGGAGGGGGGTAAACGATTCACGGAGGGATAAAATAATTCACGGAGGGGGGTAAATAATTCACGGAGGGTTGAAAGAATTCACGGAGGGGGGTAAATAATTCACGGAGGGGTCAAATAATTCACGGAGGGGGGTAAATAATTCACGGAGGGGTAAAATGATTCACGGAGGGGGGTAAACAATTCACGGAGGGGTGAAATAATTCACGGAGGGGGGTAAATAATTCACGGAGGGGTGAAATAATTCATGGAAGAGGGTAAACAATTCACGGAGGGGTCAAATAATTCACGGAGGGGGGTAAACAATTCACGGGTGGTTAAAATAATTCAGGGAGGGGGGTAAACAATTCACGGAGGGGTCAAATAATTCACGGAGGGGGGTAAATAATTCACGGAGGGGTAAAATGATTCACGGAGGGGGGTAAACAATTCACGGAGGGGTAAAATAATTCACGGAGGGGGGTAAACAATTCACGGAGAGGTCAAATAATTCACGGAGGGGGGTAAACAATTCACGGAGGGGTCAAATAATTCACGGAGGGGGGTAAACAATTCACGGGTGGTTAAAATAATTCAGGGAGGGGGGTAAACAATTCACGGAGGGGTCAAATAATTCACGGAGGGGGGTAAACAATTCACGGAGGGGTCAAATAATTCACGGAGGGGGGTAAATAATTCACGGAGGGGTCAAATAATTCACGGAGGGGGGTAAACAATTCACGGAGGGGTGAAATAATTCATGGAGGGGGGTAAACAATTCGGGGAGGGGTAAAATAATTCACGGAGGCGGGTAAACAATTCACGGAGGGGTGAAATCATTCACGGAGAGGGTAAATAATTCACGGAGGGGTCAAATAATTCACGGAGGGGGGTAAATAATTCACGGAGGGGTAAAATAATTCACGGAGGGGGGTAAATAATTCACGGAGGGGGGTAAATAATTCACGGAGGGGGGTAAACAATTCACGGAGGGGTCAAATAATTCACGGAGGGGGGTAAATAATTCACGGAGGGGTAAAATAATTCACGGAGGGGGGTAAACAATTCACGGAGGGGTAAAATAATTCACGGAGGGGGCTAAATAATTCACGAGGGGTAAAATAATTCACGGAGGGGGGTAAACAATTCACGGAGGGGTCAAATAATTCATGGAGGGGGGTAAACAATTCACGAAGGGGTAAAATAATTCATGGAGGGGGGTAAACAATTCACGGAGGGGTAAAATAATTCACGGAGGGGGGTAAATAATTAACGGAGGGGTAAATCAATTCACGGAGGGGGGTAAATAATTCACGGAGGGGTCAAATAATTCACGGAAGCGGGTAAACAATTCACGGAGGGGTCAAATAATTCACGGAGGGGGGTAAACAATTCACGGAGGGATAAAATAATTCACGGAGGGGGGTAAACAATTCACGGAGGGGTGAAATAATTCACGGAGGGGGATAAATAATGCACGGAGGGGTGAAATAATTCACGGAGGGGGGTAAATAATTCACGGAGGGGTAAAATAGTTCACGGAGGGGGGTAAATAATTCACGGAGGGGTAAAATAATTCACGGAGGGGGGTAAATAATTCACGGAGGGGTCAAATAATTCACGGAGGGGGGTAAACAATTCACGGAGGGGTCAAATAATTCACGGAGGGGGGTAAACAATTCACGGAGGGGTAAAATAATTCACGGAGGGGGGTAAACAATTCACGGAGGGGTAAAATAATTCACGGAGGGGGGTAAATAATTCACGGAGGGGGGTAAACAATTCACGGAGGGGTAAAATAATTCACGGAGGGGGGTAAACAATTCATGGAGGGGTAAAATAATTCACGGAGGGGGGTAAACAATTCACGGAGGGCCAAAATAATTCACGGAGGGGGGTAAACAATTCACGGAGGGGTAAAATATTTCACGGAGGGGGGTAAACAATTCACGGAGGGGTAAAATAATTCACGGAGGGGGTAAACAATTCACGGAGGGGTCAAATAATTCACGGAGGGGGTAAACAATTCACGGAGGGGTCAAATAATTCATGGAGGGGGGTAAACAATTCACGAAGGGGTAAAATAATTCACGGAGGGGGGTAAACAATTCACGGAGGGGTCAAATAAATCACGGAGGGGGGTAAATGATTCACGGAGGGGGGTAAACAATTCACGGAGGGGTAAAATAATTCACGGAGGGGGGTAAATAATTCACGGAGGGGTGAAATAATTCACGGAGGGGGGTAAACAATTCACGGAGGGGTGAAATAATTCACGGAGGGGGGTAAATAATTCACGGAGGGGTCAAATGATTCACGGAGGGAGGTAAACATTTCACGGAGGGGTAAAATAATTCACGGAGGGGGGTAAATAATTCACGGAGGGGTGAAATAATTCACGGAGGGGGGTAAATAATTCACGGAGGGGTAAAATAATTCACGGAGGGGGGTAAACAATTCACGGAGGGGTAAAATGATTCACGGAGGGGGGTAATCAGTTCACGGAGGGGTAAAATAATTCACGGAGGGGGGTAAATAATTCACGGAGGGGTAAAATAGTTCACGGAGGGGGGTAAATAATTCACGGAGGGGGGTAAATAATTCACGGAGGGGTGAAATAATTCACGGAGGGGGGTAAATAATTCACGGAGGGGTGAAATAATTCACGGAGGGGGGTAAATAATTCACGGAGGGGTAAAATAGTTCACGGAGGGGGGTAAATAATTCACGGAGGGGTCAAATGATTCACGGAGGGGGGTAAACAATTCACGCAGGGGTAAAATAATTCACGGAGGGGGGTAAACAATACACGGAGGGGTAAAATAATTCACGGAGGGGGGTAAACAATTCACGGAGGGGTCAAATAATTCACGGAGGGGGGTAAATCATTCACGGAGGGGTCAAATAATTCACGGAGGGGGGTAAACAATTCACGGAGGGGTAAAATAATTCACGGAGGGGGGTAAATAATTCACGGAGGGGTAAAATAATTCACGGAGGGGGGTAAACAATTCACGGAGGGGTGAAATAATTCACGGAGGGGGGTAAATAATTCACGGAGGGGGGTAAATAATTCACGGAGGGGGGTAAATAATTCACGGAGGTGGGTAAACAATTCACGGAGGGGTAAAATAATTCACGGAGGGGGGTAAATAATTCACGGAGGGGTCAAATAATTCACGGAGGGGGGTAAACAATTCACGGAGGGGTAAAAAAATTCACGGAGGGGGGTACACGATTCACGGAGGGGTAAAGTAATTCACGGAGGGGGGTAAACAATTCACGGAGGGGTAAAATAATTCACGGAGGGGTGAAATAATTCACGGAGGGGGGTAAACAATTCACGGAGGGGTAAAACAATTCACGGAGGGGGGTAAACAATTCACGGAGGGGTGAAATAATTCACGGAGGGGGGTAAATAATTCACGGAGGGGGGTAAATAATTCACGGAGGGGGGTAAATCATTCACGGAGGGGTGAAATAATTCACGGAGGGGGGTAAACAATTCACGGAGGGGTAAAATAATTCACGGAGGGGGTAAATAATTCACGGAGGGGTAAAACAATTCACGGAGGGGGGTAAATAATTCACGGAGGGGGGTAAATAATTCACGGAGGGGTGAAAGAATTCACGGAGGGGGGTAAACAATTCACGGAGGGGTAAAATAATTCACGGAGGGGGGTAAATAATTCACGGAGGGGTCAAATAATTCACGGAGGGGGGTAAACAGTTCACGGAGGGGTGAAGTAATTCACGGAGGGGGGTAAATAATTCACGGAGGGGTCAAATAATTCACGGAGGGGGGTAAACAATTCACAGAGGGGTAAAAACATTCACGGAGGGGGGTAAACAATTCACGGAGGGGTAAAATAATTCACGGGGGGGGGTAAATAATTCACGGAGGGGTGAAATAATTCACGGAGGGGGGTGAATAATTCACGGAGGGGTAAAAAAATTCACGGAGGGGGGTAAATAATTCACGGAGGGGTCAAATAATTCACGGAGGGGGGTAAACAATTCACGGAGGTAAACAATTCACGGAGGGGTAAAAAAATTCACGGAGGGGGGTACACGATTCACGGAGGGGTAAAGTAATTCACGGAGGGGGGTAAACAATTCACGGAGGGGTAAAATAATTCACGGAGGGGTGAAATAATTCACGGAGGGGGGTAAACAATTCACGGAGGGGTAAAATAATTCACGGAGGGGGGTAAATAATTCACGGAGGGGTAAAATAATTCACGGAGGGGGGTAAACAATTCACGGAGGGGTGAAATAATTCACGGAGGGGGGTAAATAATTCACGGAGGGGGGTAAATAATTCACGGAGGGGTGAAATAATTCACGGAGGTGGGTCAACGATTCACGGAGGGGTCAAATAATTCACGGAGGGGGGTAAATAATTCACGGAGGGGTAAAATAATTCACGGAGGGGGGTAAACAATTCACGGTGGGGTGAAGTAATTCACGGAGGGGGGTAAATAATTCACGGAGGGGGGTAAACAATTCACAGAGGGGTAAAATAATTCACGGAGGGGGGTAAACAATTCACGGAGGGGTAAAAAAATTCACGGAGGGCGGTAAACAATTCACGGAGGGGGAAAAAATTCACGGAGGGGGGTAAACAATTCACGGAGGGGTAAAATAATTCACGGAGGGGGGTAAATAATTCACGGAGGGGTGAAGTAATTCACGGAGGGGGGTAAACAATTCACGGAGGGGTAAAATAATTCACGGAGGGGGGTAAATAATTCACGGAGGGGTAAAATAATTCACGGAGGGGGGTAAATAATTCACGGAGGGGTGAAGTAATTCACGGAGGGGGGTAAAAAATTCACGGAGGGGTCAAATAATTCACGGGGGGGGGGTAAACAATTCATGGAGGGGTAAAATAATTCCCGGAGGGGGGTAAATAATTCACGGAGGGGTAAAATAATTCACGGAGGGGGTAAACAATTCACGGAGGGGGGTAAATAATTCACGGAGGGGTCAAAAAATTCACGGAGGGGGGTAAACAATTCACGGAGGGGTAAAATAATTCACGGAGGGGGGTAAATAATTCACGGAGGGGTAAAATAATTCATGGAGGGGGGTAAACAATTCACGGGTGGTTAAAATAATTCACGGAGGGGGGTAAACAATTCACAGAGAGGTACAAAAATTCACGGAGGGGGGTAAATGATTCACGGAGGGGTAAAATAATTCACGGAGGGGGGTAAATAATTCACGGAGGGGTAAAATAATTCACGGAGGGGGGTAAATAATTCACGGAGGGGTCAAATAATTCACCGAGGGGGGTAAACGATTCACGGAGGGATAAAATAATTCACGGAGGGGGGTAAACAATTCACGGAGGGGTAAAATAATTCACGGAGGGGGGTAAATAATTCACGGAGGGGTAAAACAATTCACGGAGGGGGGTAAACAATTCACGGAGGGGTAAAATAATTCACGGAGGGGGGTAAATAATTCACGGAGGGGGGTAAATAATTCACGGAGGGGTGAAATAATTCACGGAGGGGGGTAAACAATTCACGGAGGGGTAAAATAATTCACGGAGGGGGGTAAATAATTCACGGAGGGGTAAAATAATTCACGGAGGGGGGTAAACAATTCACGGAGGGGTGAAGTAATTCACGGAGGGGGGTAAATAATTCACGGAGGGGTAAAAACATTCACGGAGGGGGGTAAACAATTCACGGAGGGGTAAGATAATTCACGGAGGGGGGTAAACAATTCACGGAGGGGTAAAATAATTCACGGAGGGGGGTAAATATTTCACGGAGGGGTGAAATAATTCACGGAAGGGGGTGAATAATTCACGGAGGGGTAAAATAATTCACGGAGGGGGGTAAATAATTCACGGAGGGGTAAAATAATTCACGGAGGGGGGTAAATAATTCACGGAGGGGTAAAAAAATTCACGGAGGGGGGTAAACAATTCACGGAGGGGTAAAAAAATTCACGGAGGGGGGTACACGATTCACGGAGGGGTAAAGTAATTCACGGAGGGGGGTAAACAATTCACGGAGGGGTAAAATAATTCACGGAGGGGTGAAATAATTCACGGAGGGGGGTAAACAATTCACGGAGGGGGGTAAACAATTCACGGAGGGGGGTAAATAATTCACGGAGGGGTGAAATAATTCACGGAGGGGGGTGAACAATTCACGGTGGGGTGAAGTAATTCACGGAGGGGGGTAAATAATTCACGGAGGGGTCAAATAATTCACGGAGGGGGGTAAACAATTCACAGAGGGGTAAAAAAATTCACGGAGGGGGGTAAACAATTCACGGAGGGGTAAAATAATTCACGGAGGGGGGTAAATAATTCACGGAGGGGTAAAATAGTTCACGGAGGGGGGTAAATAATTCACGGAGGGGTAAAATAATTCACGGAGGGGGGTAAATAATTCACAGAGGGGTGAAATAATTCACGGAGGGGGGTAAACAATTCACGGAGGGGTCAAATAATTCATGGAGGGGGGTAAACAATTCATGAAGGGGTAAAATAATTCATGGAGGGGGGTAAACAATTCACGGAGGGGTAAAATAATTCACGGAGGGGGGTAAACAATTCACGGAGGGGTGAAATAATTCACCGAGGGGGGTAAATAATTCACGGAGGGGTGAAATAATTCACGGAGGGGGGTAAATAATTCACGGAGGGGTAAAATAGTTCACGGAGGGGGGTAAATAATTCACGGAGGGGTAAAATAATTCACGGAGGGGGGTAAATAATTCACGGAGGGGTCAAATAATTCACGGAGGGGGGTAAACAATTCACGGAGGGGTCAAATAATTCACGGAGGGGGGTAAACAATTCACGGAGGGGTAAAATAATTCACGGAGGGGGGTAAACAATTCACGGAGGGGTAAAATAATTCACGGAGGGGGGTAAATAATTCACGGAGGGGTGAAATAATTCACGGAGTGGGGTAAATAATTCACGGAGGGGTAAAATAATTCACGGAGGGGGGTAAACAATTCATGGAGGGGTAAAATAATTCACGGAGGGGGGTAAACAATTCACGGAAGGGTAAAATAATTCACGGAGGGGGGTAAATAATTCACGGAGGGGTAAAATATTTCACGGAGGGGGGTAAACAATTCACGGAGGGGTCAAATAATTCACGGAGGGGGGTAAACAATTCACGGAGGGGTAAAATAATTCACGGAGGGGGGTAAACAATTCACGGAGGGGTCAAATAATTCATGGAGGGGGGTAAACAATTCACGGAGGGGTCAAATAATTCATGGAGGGGGGTAAACAATTCACGAAGGGGTAAAAAAATTCACGGAGGGGGGTAAACAATTCACGGAGGGGTAAAATAATTCACGGAGGGCGGTAAATAATTCACGGAGGGGGGTAAACAATTCACAGAGGGGTAAAATAATTCACGGAGGGGGGTAAATAATTCACGGAGGGGTCAAATAATTCACGGAGGGGGGTAAATAATTCACGGAGGGGTCAAATAATTCACGGAGGGGGGTAAACAATTCACGGAGGGGTAAAATAATTCACAGAGGGGGGTAAATAATTCACGGAGGGGTAAAATAATTCATGGAGGGGGGTAAACAATTCACAAAGGGGTCAAATAATTCATGGAGGGGGGTAAACAATTCACGAAGGGGTAAAATAATTCACGGAGGGGGGTAAACAATTCACGGAGGGGTAAAATAATTCACGGAGGGGGGTAAATAGTTCACGGAGGGGTAAAATAATTCACGGAGGGGGGTAAATAAATCACGGAGGGGTCAAAAAATTCACGGAGGGGGGTAAACAATTCACGGAGGGGTCAAATAATTCACTGAGGGGGGTAAACAGTTCACGGAGGGGTCAAATGATTCACGGAGGGGGGTAAACAATTCACGGAGGGGTGAAATAATGCACGGAGGGGGGTAAACAATTCACGGAGGGGTCAAATAATTCACGGAGGGGGGTAAACAATTCACGGGGGGGTAAAATAATTCACGGAGGGGGGTAAACAATTCACGGAGGGTCAAATAATTCATGGAGGGGGGTAAACAATTCACGAAGGGGTAAAAAAATTCACGGAGGGGGGGAAAACAATTCACGGAGGGGTAAAATAATTCACGGAGGGCGGTAAATAATTCACGGAGGGGGGTAAACAATTCACGGAGGGGTGAAATCATTCACGGAGGGGGGTAAATAATTCACGGAGGGGTGAAATCATTCACGGAGGGGGGTAAATAATTCACGGAGGGGTCAAATAATTCACGGAGGGGGGTAAACAATTCACGGAGGGGTCAAATAATTCACGGAGGGGGGTAAATAATTCACGGAGGGGTAAAAAAATTCACGGAGGGGGGTAAACAATTCACGGAGGAGTAAAATAATTCACAGAGGGGGGTAAATAATTCACGGAGGGGTAAAATAATTCACGGAGGGGGGTAAAAAATTCGCAGAGGGGTCAAATAATTCATGGAGGGGGCTAAACAATTCACGAAGGGGTAAAATAATTCACGGAGGGGGGTAAACAATTCACGGAGGGGGGTAAATAATTCACGGAGGGGGGTAAACAATTCACGCAGGGGTAAAATAAATCACGGAGGGGGGTAAATAATTCACGGAGGGGTCAAAAAATTCACGCAGGGGGGTAAACAATTCACGGAGGGGTCAAATAATTTACGGAGGGGGGTAAACAATTCACGGAGGGGTAAAATAATTCACGGAGGTGGGTAAACAAATCACGGAGGGGTGAAATAATTCACGGAGGGGGGTAAATAATTCACGGAGGGGTGAAATAATTCACGGAGGGGGGTAAATAATTCACGGAGGGGTAAAATAATTCACGGAGGGGGGTAAACAATTCACGGAGGGGTAAAATAATTCACAGAGGGGGGTAAATAATTCACGAAGGGGTAAAATATTTCACGGAGGGGGGTAAACAATTCACGGAGGGGTCAAATAATTCACGGAGGGGGGTAAACGATTCACGGAGGGCTAAAATAAATCACGGAGGGGGGTAAACAATTCACGGTGGGGTAAAATAATTCACGGAGGGGGGTAAATAATTCACGGAGGGGTAAAATAATTCACGGAGGGGGGTAAACAATTCACGGAGTGTCAAATAATTCATGGAGGGGGGTAAACAATTCACGAAGGGGTAAAAAAATTCACGGAGGGGGGTAAACAATTCACGGAGGGGTAAAATAATTCACGGAGGGGGGTAAATAATTCACGGAGGGGGGTAAACAATTCACGGAGTCGTAAAATAATTCACGGAGGGGGGTAAATAATTCACGGAGGGGTGAAATAATTCACGGAGGGGGGTAAATAATTCACGGAGGGGTGAAATAATTCACGGAGGGGGGTAAAAATTCACGGAGGGGTAAAATAATTCACGGAGGGGGGTAAATAATTCACGGAGGGGTAAAATAATTCACGGAGGGGGGTAAACAATTCACGGAGGGGTCAAATGATTCACGGAGAGGGGTAAACAATTCACGGAGGGGTAAAATAATTCACGGAAGGGGGTAAACAATTCACGGAGGGGTAAAATACTTCACGGAGGGGGGTAAATAATTCACGGAGGGGTAAAATAATTCACGGAGGGGGGTAAACAATTCACGGAGGGATCGCTGCCCTCCTTCTCGCAGCCCCAGACATACGGGCACAACTACGGCGGAAAATTACCTTGTTTGAGGGACGCGCCAACCAAGCGGCCCTAAACACACAGGATGGGTTGCGCATCCTTCGGGGCCTTGAATTCCTCCTGAATTATTACCTTCCAACCATCTTTGTACCGGGACACTTAGTGCGCAATAACACTTGGGCTGGGCGCGCCTACGGGACTGGTATAGTGGCCACGTGTGTACTTCAGCGCTGCGTGGGTGTGCTTGTTGACCTAGCCGGTCCGGCTGCAGCAAAAATGGAATATGTCGGTACCATATGCTGTGCACTTCTGTACAATACACAATGGCACGACGACACGCCTGGTGCTGCCCATGTGGAGGAATGTTGTGAGGCCCTGCTTGCAAAATTGCGGGCACGGTGCAAGCAACACCCCGACAAGCACACGGCGGATGAGGGTGGTGACCGATTCCGCACCATGCCCCCCCGTCAGGAGGCACGTGCAACGGAGTCCCTCTCCGAAAGTGTGTGTGTTGAGGTTCGCGACAGGGTATGGGCACTCATGCGTGGTGCAGGACGGGAGGAGCATCCAACTGTGAAATGGTCCTCGGGTCCAGTTAGTGTGGTTGAGGCAGAAAGCGACACAACGTACGTGTTCCCCAAAAAGGGAACCGGGGGTACCCTAACAGTTGTGTTCATGAAATCTATTCTAAAGCGCTTTCTGCGCACCCTGGTAGGTGGACAAGGGCTCCGCGATGATGCCATGGCTTACATACGTCAACATATCCCACTTAGGCCACCTGTGAACCGCCGCGAGGCCCCGGCACCTGTAGAAACAGTTGGGTTCATACCAATTGCAATGGAGCACATTGTTCCCCCAGTGCCAAATGCAATGTTCATTGATCATGTGCGTGCCCCCCCTGAGGATGGCGTACCTGTGATCCGGGCCAGGGATGCTGTAGATGTTGATGCCCTGTCTGATGGCCCTGTACCTGCTGTGCTCAGTGAGGAGTTGCGTGAATTTGACCTGATAGATTCGGACTAATCACGGGGGGGGTGGCAATGCAGACCCCCCCCCCAAGACAGGCCAATCTGCTATGTACACCCCCGTTATTGCTGTACCCAAGAGTCTGGGCTCTGCAGAGCCCAGCTTTCTGCGCCACTGAGTTTCGAGGGTTTGTAATACTGGTTTTTGACACTCTAGGCTCTGCAGAGCACAGCCGGTCCCCACTGCCTGATATGCACCCCAATTTGGTCATTTTCAGTCGCTTTCTTGTTGCTTTGATAGACTCAGACTGATCATAGGGGGGGGTGGCAATGCAACCCCCCCCCCCCCCCTAGACAGGCCAATTTGACGTTAACACCCCTGCTATCACTGCACCCCTAGTGTCCGGGCTCTGCAGAGCCCACCTTTGCGTGACACTCAGTTTTAAGGGGTCGTATTACTGGTTGTTGTTACTCTGCGCTCTGCAGAGCCCAGCCTGTCACCACTGCCCGATATGTACTCCCATCTGGTCATTTGCTGTTCCTTTCTTAGTTTTGGGCCAGTCCTGGACCATGCCATCTTCGTGCTTTGATCTGTGCACACATCTCCATTCTTTCGTATTGTATTGTGCACCCGCTGCATCAGTTTGTGTGACGCTCGAAGAGGTGTGCCTGGCACTGCTGTACTCACTGTTACGATTATTGGAGCTAAGTTGCCACAAGCAGGTTTGGCTGTGCTGTTGCAGGCCATTTGCACAGGCCCAATTTTCCAGCTGCTTCATACCTGTGTCAACGAGGGACGTTTGAGTGGGCCTGTTTGATGCCGTGACCATCAATGTGCCCTGGACATTGTACTTGAGATGCCTCTATAGTGATTTGCTCTTTTGAAGACAATTTCGGCTATTTGAACCCATGTGGGTGCCAATTTGAATGCTTTGATCCGACTAATTTGCCGTCCAAATCTGCCATTTGCCACCATTGATGCTTTGAACTGTGTGATTGTTGTGCTGTTTTTGGTGACTTGATTTGTCCTGTAAAGTCCGTGTGCTTTTGGAACATGTGTGACATACCAAACGCCGTTGCCATGGATGGCAACACCGCTGAGACACCAGCGATGGACACACTGGAAGTCGAGAGAGTGGATGCACTGTAGTCAGAGCCCTCCGTAGAGGATGCTGTACAGGGGAGCATTGTCGCTGGGGCTAGCCAGGCCAGTCAATCTCCCTCGCAAGTGGTGAAAAAGGGTCGTGTCGCAAGGAAGATGGGCAGTATCAAGGACTCCTCAACCGTATTGGCCATTCAAAACTACGTGGAGGTGCGGAGAGCGAAGGTGCCGCACAAGGAACTGAAGATTGACAGGTGCATGGAGTATGGCCAATGCAGGCTCATTGATTGGGACCACATGGCAGAGGTGAAGGAGGACCTACTGGCAAACCCCCCCGATGGCCGACTGCAGCTTCTGGTTTGGCACGACAAAGGTATGGGATTGTTGCGACACAATTCGATCAACGTAATTGCCTATGTGGACTGCCCTGTGTGATGTGCCATGCTGTCGTATTCAGTGGGAGCCATGTGGGTGATTGGAGGCCAACACGGTGTTGCGCCGTGTGATGAAATTTGCAAGGATGTGATAGCAAGGATGGGCGAGGTCGAGGACTGGATGACTAACTTTGACGTGCGCATCATCAAGTTTGATACATCCGTCGAGATTAGGCGAAAGCTCGTTGGACAACACAATAGGGCGCAGCACAGTGGACGTGAGAGTAGTGTACCCCAACTGTTGAACAATTTCCTACAACTGGCGGCTGAGGACACACAATGCAAGAAGACAGTTGTCACCTTGATGTGTGAGGCAATCGTGGAGGCGGGGCTGACTGCAAAATCCGGCAACACGGAGACAATCGTCAAGCAAATGAGGCCAGCTGCCCATGTGGCCCTGACCTGTGGTGCCACCTTCACGGACGCACTCGGCAAGATGGTAGAACTCAAGCAGGTGTCCTTTATACAATGCGATGCTTTGCCGGAATGCAACCCGACAATTTGCGGCGCGTATGCGTACGCTGCGTACGCTGGATCTGTTGGATTGTTCGACTTTCCGCAACTTCACTCCTGATTATCGGTGCACTCTTGCCTAATGATGTCCAAGCCCCCCCCCCCCCCCGGGACACCCCCTAATTCACCATTTTGGTCATGCTAGGCTCTGCAAAGCCCAGATGGAGGGAGTTGACCAATTTGAGGCGCCATATTACCATCTGGAGAATTCTGGGCTTTGCAGAGCCCAGGATCCCCTGGGATGCCAATTGACTGCATGTACAGAGACGCTGGATCTGTTGGATTGTTCGACTTTCTGCAACTTCACTCCTGATTACCGGTGCACTCTTGCCTAATGATGTCCAAGCCCCCCCCCCCCCCCGGGACACGCCTCAATTCACCATTTTGGTCATGCTAGGCTCTGCAGAGCCCAGATGGAGGGAGTTGACCAATTTCAGATGCCATATTACCATCTGGAGAGTTCTGGGCTCTGCACAGCCCAGGATCCCCTGGGATGCCAATTGACTGCATGTACAGAGACGCTGGATCTGTTGGATTGTTCGAACTGGTGTAACATCACTCCTCATTACCGGTGCACTCTTGCCTAATGATGTCCAAGCCCCCCCCCCCTCCCCGGGACACCCCCTAATTCACCATTTTGGTCATGCTAGGCTCTGCAGAGCCCAGCTGGAGATCATTGACCAAATTTTAGATGCCATATTACCATCTTGAGAGTTCTGGGCTCTGCGGACCCCAAAATCCCCTAGGATGCCAATTGACTGCATGTACAAAGACGCTGAAGCTGTTGAAGCTTCTTGGACGCTGGACTTGTCGACCGCTGCGGCCATGCCTATTGATGTCCCACGACCCCCCCCCCCCCCCCGGGCCACCCCCTTCAGTCGATTGCCAATTTAGTCATGCTGGGCTCTGCAGAGCCTAGATGAACCATAGTGACCAATTTCAGCCTTCATGTTACCAATTCGACAGTACTGGGCTCTGCAGAGCCGAGGATCCAACGAAATGCAAATTTACGCTTTGCCAGATCGCTGTGACTTGGTGGATCGCTGCCCTCCTGCCCTCCTCTATGGCTCCTGTACACACAGGCACAAAGACTGAAGTGGCTCGCATCTCAAAGAAGTTTAGTCACCATCTTACGAATTTTGGTGCATGGCAAGGGAGCTGGGAGTACAGCGAGAGCACGCCGTGGTCACCGCTCCAGGCGCCGTTGAAGGCAGGTCTGTGGGTCAGCGATCGAGAAGATGTCGAAGCACATCGCAGACTGCTTGTGAGACCAGTGTTGAACCCAGCTGTTGAGGTGTCTGGTGGCGAGGTGGCAAAGGTCAATGTTGGCAAGGGGTCAGAATCTGGAGAAATTTGGGCGTACGATGGATCGGTGACCGCAGTGCCAAATGAGATCAAAATGCTAAAGTACAATTTCGTCATTGTTGAAGTCCCGCGGCGTGGAGGGGATCCCTGGTGCGCAGATCGTGCGTGTGATGTCTCAAGGGGTTCATGGACACCATGGGGATTTGGTCGCTGTGGAACAACACTTGCGGTCGCAATTGGAAGATTTGTACCCAACGGCTTTGCGCATGGCTGTGTACCACCTGGGGCGCCGAGAAGAGCCATATTTGTTCGAGCAGTCACCTTTGTTGCTTGTGAAGACCCATGGGCTGGGCCCTGCAGTGCCCCACTTCCTCACACAAAAGTCGGTCACTGAAGGTCTGTGGCTGGGTCTGGCTATTTTGTGGTGGTTGGTGAATTTGCTGGAGGACCCCAATGACGACTCGGACGACACGCACATGGATGGTGATGTATCGCGCTGCCTGTGGGCACTGTACTATCGCCGCCGCCCCGACCTGATCAGTCTGGGCTGCATTCACTTGCCTGTCTCGTTGAATTGCGCATGGGGTGTACTATCTGATGGTCCCTACAATGCAGCTGATGTGGTGAACCTGCTGAAGACGAGCGTCCGGAAAGGGGACACGGAGGAGGATGTTGAGTGGCGCAGTGTCATGCACTGGGCAAGCACCGGGCAGCCGCTATTCCAGCAGGAATCCCCTGACCAGGCAGCAGACGCCGACACGACTGAGTCAGAAGTCGAGGAGGTGCCGGATCCGCAAACTCCCAAGCCAAAGGCGACAAACACCCATGAACAGCACCAGAAGGAGCAGGGGAAGGCTGAGCGCGAGTTGCGGAAGCAAGAGGAGGCACGGGAGAAGCAACGTAAAAAGGAGGAGAAGGAGAAGGAGAAAAAGGCAAAAGAGGACGAGCGAGGTAATCGCAAGAGGAAAGAAGAGGAGGATAAGTTGGCAACGGCAGCCGCTGGGGCGTCCCCATCGCAGAAAAAAAGGGCAGTCGAGGGCTTGCAGGCCAACCTGCAACGTGGTGTCCGGGTTGGCTTGTCCAAGAGCAACGGCAAGAGCAACGGCAAGTTACTGGAGGCCCCACATACCGCTGGATCATGACTGTCGCTGGACCATACCGGACATAGAACCACAGACGCAACCGTGATACTGTGCTGGTTTTGTGAGCGCATGATGTGACTGGGCCTGTCCTGTGCAGTCCCAAATGGTTGTGGGACAGTGAATGATGTGCCTGTTTGACGTTGTACGTGTTTGTGGCTGAATTTGATGCCCACTTTTTTAATTTGCACTGAGCTGGGCTCTGCAGAGCCCAGCTTGCCAGATTTGCTTGATTTATCCCCGAATATGAACAATTTTGTACTGCTGGGCTCTGCAGAGCCCAGCTTGCCATATTTGCTTGATTTACCCCCGAATATGAGCAATTTTGTACTGCTGGGCTCTGCAGAGCCCAGCATGCTGTTTCAGGCCAATTTGCATGCCTCCTGGTGGTACCCAGTGTTGCTTTCATCTCAACAGTGCAGTACTGTCCCTGTGTGAATTTAGTTGTATCAGCACAACATTGTGCTCTGGCATTTCTTTTGGTACGTCCCTCGTTGACACAGTGTGCCAACTGTGGAGTTTGTTCACAATTTTGGTCCATATAAGGTCCCAGGTTTGTGTCTATGATCCCCACATCATTTAATTCTTGCTTTTTTTTTACCAGTCCATGCGCTGCAAAGTCCAGATGCCTTTTCTACCCCTGATTTGGTCCTGACATGTTCTGCTGCTTGTTCCTGGGCCCTGCAAAGCTGAGATGAACGTGTCTGTCTTTTCGAGTTTACCACGTATGCCCAGAGTCCAATGTCAAGTGAGTAGTTTGGGCACACGTTTGCTTTTTATCGCTGAGCCACGTTTTATTCCGCGCTGTCATGTATGCTCAATTGCATTGATCTGTTGGGCCTGTGTCTTTTCATTTCTTCAGCGGTTGACAGTGCGTATGTTGGATAGTGCTTTGACACTGTCTATTGTGCGATGCTTAATTTTTTGGTGCGATTTGTGGCTGGTTTTTGTTGGTGTCAACCATTTATTGATAGTTCAACATTTGCTTGGGATTTAGAAGGGGGAACAGGCTTTGTGTGGCCGGGTGTTAGTACGTGCTTCTGAGCCACATCTGGGGACACATCAGTCTGTGGTCAATACAGCATCCAATTTTGTTGTTCTGGCGGACCTCCTACAACGCACATAAAGGTTTTTTACAACTTCTGTGCCTTCTTTTGTGTGTGTTCGTGCCTTAGACTCGTCAACTAGTGTGTAAAGCTTCCATGCCTTGTGTATGACTGGTGCTCTGGTAGTCTGTCGCTTATTGGACTGAAATTTTTTTCAGGCGGGGGGGGGGGGGGCATATAGTCCGATGCCTATTGTAGCCATTACTACACCGGTGGTCTGGCTTGTTTATCAATAGCGTAATTCATGGGTGCTTTATGATGTTTGTATCGAGCTGGGCTGTGCAGAGCCCACCCAGTAGGAATTCCCTATTTAACGCCCTGTTACTACCTGTTTGCCTGTACACTGTTGTGTTGGTGTACAACCTCGTACTATTACCCCTGTTTTTTAGTGAATTTCATGTTTCTGGGCTCTGCAGAGCCCAGCCTTTCAGAAATGCTACGTTGCACCCTCCTTTTGTACAGGTGCTGTTCTCTGTTGTGATAGGGGACACCTTCTTCACAGGCGGAGCATATAAGGTCATCATTGCCGTTACAATACCATGGGTGCTAGAAGAACCGCAGCACGTGCTTTTGCCAAATACTGCTCCATTTGTGATATCGGACTGTGAAACATAGTTTTATGGTGCGACTGGTCCATTTTCGGTATTTCAGGCCTTCAAAATTGTTAAAAACAGTGGCTGCGCTTGCATGCTGTGGGGGCCCAAAATGGTGCCTTTTTGCTGCTTCGCGCCCCTAAATTGCGTGTTGTTTCTCCTCCCCATACACCCAAGCTGGGAACCACCCCTCCGTTACACTTGGCTATGCAGCAGAGAGCCTAGGCTCTGTGCACGACATGAATGTTTTTTTGAAAAAACGATAGGGGGCACTATGGGCCTCCTAAGATAGGCGCAGACTGTGGAGAGGGGCAGGATACAGCACCCCCGGTCCTACATGGAACGTAAGAGGACGAGAAGACCATATTGGGGGCCGGGGCGCCTCCGACGCCTTTCCCATACTCAAGAGCAGTACAAAGGCGGCCGCTTCCGGCGCAATGTAGACCATGGGATGCGGGGCGGGCTGCCCCATGTGGGCTTTCCCCCCGCGCCCTGTTGGGTGACGAGGAGTAGCCTTAGTTAGGGGACCTTCGTCGGGTCCGCCTTCTAGTCTGCCGCCCTCCATCGTGGAGGGTGGGGTGCGGAGCACCGCGGTACCCTCGTCTTTGCAGGACCCAGAGAACGCAAAATGAATCACCCAATCGATTTTGGCCTTCCCCGGGGAACCTGACTACCGGGACTCCCAGCTGCTGGACGCTATCCAACAGGGGCAATCGGCGGCGCACCACCGCCTGCGGGACAGCTGGTTGGTGGCCAGCGACAAGGCACTGCTCCAGGCCGCCGCGGACTCCCTTCCCGACGTCGCCCGAGGGGGGCCGGAGGAGGTACCGGACGCCCTGCGCTGGGCCCGGCGTCTGGGGGTGATCACGGCTATCACCTCCATGGGGATCATCTTAACCCCCTACGGGCTATGCCTCACCGCGACGGTCAAAGGATCATACGACGCCCAGACTTTCGTCTCCCAAGACGTCCCCCTCATGGTGGCCGTTGGGGGCCCTGGTTGAGTACTTGGGGAATACCATGCACCCGCGTCATTTGGACTTCGCTCGCAGGGTCGTCTCGGGGTGCGCCCCGTTGGACACCCTAAAGCTGCGAAGACGCTTGGCGCGGATGCTGAAGGTAGACGAGTCTGTGCGCGCCACAGGTCCATCACAACACAATCAACGCGGTTTTGCACCCCATAGCCCCATGCCTTTCCCCTGGCTGCCACGCCTACTGGGGGCGCCTGGGGGCCAAGGACCAACTACGGCTTCTCTGGGCTCTGCCCAAACGACATACGGAAGTCCCGTAGCACATGTCCGGTACCGGGAACGAATTATGGGCTCGACTTCTGGTATGGGCTTCCCGGCAAGTGTGCGCGCTAGCCTGGGGGTGCCGGTGACCCCGCTACCAAGGGGGTTACCAGAAACCCGGGAATGGCCCTTGGAGGTTCTCAAGGGCGCTTTCAAGGCCTCCACCCTACGGATCAACACGGTAGAGGCTATGGGGGAATTGCTGGGTGATATCACGCCCTCTTGGGCCCCTGCCCCCGCTTTGGCACTACTCGCAAGTTGGAACGGCGAGCCCCCCCTCTCCGCGATGTCTTGGACACCGGTCTCCTCCCGGGCCGGAGGAAGTGGAGCCATGGGGGATAGCTCCGGCCCGGTAGGCGTGGACACCTCGCCGGTGTTGGACGCGGACGCCGATGGGGACAACAATCCCACGCAAACCTTCGTCA
Organism: Eutreptiella sp. 'Long Island Sound 2002'; assembly: GCA_964036045.1. Taxonomy (NCBI): domain Eukaryota; phylum Euglenozoa; class Euglenophyceae; order Eutreptiales; family Eutreptiaceae; genus Eutreptiella; species Eutreptiella sp. 'Long Island Sound 2002'. The sequence continues at coordinate 40,521,455 of OZ038381.1, read as the reverse complement.
ATGTGGACGGGGTAGACCGAGTAGTCTCAGACCCTTGGCGAGCTTTGGAAGCTCCCTCAATCCCTCCGGCCACGCTGGCCCTTACCTTTGCCGAGGGGGGAGGCTTGCCCCCCCTTGGGGTAAAGCCTCCACCTGGGGATACCTCCTCGATCCCTTCCGGGGTCAGCCACACCATCCAATTTGGAACCAACTCCATTCTCGAGTACGACGTGGACACCCCAATAAGCGGACCTTTGGAGGATTCTCCTACCCCGGTGGTGATACCAGTCTCAGAGGGGTCAAGGTGGGGGAGCGTCCCCATGTCGTCAACCCCTCAAACACCCAGCAGGGCTGACGGCCATGGAGCGCAAGTCAGCATGGAGACGACACCGAGGCTCTCCGCCCGCCCAGATCAGACGAGGGTCACCCCGACCACGGGGGCCCCCCAGGCTTCCCCTATGGGGATTCACATGTGTGTTGCCACGCACGCTCCGCGAGAGTCCACGCACATGGGACGCGGCAGGGGCATCCTCCCGCCCAGCAGCCCCGGCGAGGGGCTGGCTCGGGTCGACGGAGCTGTACAACCCCCCCTACCCAACGTGTTGCCTGGTGGGCTACCTCGAGGCGGCTCCCTTGCTGGAACCCCGGGGGACTATCACCGCCCCGGGGGCCGTGATACACGGGAGCACATACCAACGGACGAGGGTCTTGGCCCTTCCCAGTAGGATATCCGCCGCCTCCAGGATTTGGAACGTGACCTTGAGGACGCACATGCCACTTGCCAGGCCTTGTTGGCCGAGCAGGAGTGCCGCATGGATGAGGTGCTGCGGTCCTGGGCAGAACTGCGCCGCGCGGAGATTGACCTCGCCGCTATGCCGCGGGACCACGCCATGGTAAGTGGGGAAGTGGTGCGATAACGAGCCCGCACTAGGTACCTCGAAGAGGAAGCCAACCTCTGGCGTCTGCAACTTGCCGACGCCCAACGTGCCGCGTGCGACGTGCAGGCGTGGTCGACGAACGCCTTAACCGGCACCTTCCCGCCATCCTTGAGGCTGGACAGATAGTGCGGGATGAGCGCTTCTCCCTGCCCACGGCGGAGCAAGCCTTGAGGGGCACGGTCCCCGTGGGGTACGGGCGGCCCTCTACGGCCAACCCCAATTTCAGGGAAACTACGCGACTTAGGTCTGCACCACGGTCCTCCGTGTGGACCCCCCTCCCTCCCGGGAGGCCCTCTCGCGTCGCTTGCGGGTTACGGCACAGCCCATCCTCCGCTTCCCCACGGAGGCCCTGGGGCAGGGGCCCCAGCGCAGGTGGTGGCCCAGCCCAAGTTCCGTGCGAGGCGCAGGCGGCCACACCGCTTGCCCCCGCCGGGCACTGCCGCGGTGACGGTGGCCCCGGCAGCACTCCTGGAGGGGACGGGACCCCATCCGTCACCGACCAAACGGTGGCTTCCGCCACCACCCCGGGACGGGATGGGCTCCGCTCTCTGCTAGTGCACCTCAACGAGGTGCCTCAAGAGTTGATGGCGGATGAGGCCCACAAGCTCCACTTGTACCTGGCTACCAGGTCAGACGTCACCCGGCACTTCCCGCAGCGCAATCTGCGGAGCCAATGCGCGGCTTTGGGCAAGCTCTTGCCCACACGCCCCGAGCTGGACCGACTGATCGGGGGATTTAGCCAAGAGCACCAGCTGGCGTCCACCGGCCCCCGGGACCAGGCGCCTGAGTCTGAAGGGGCAGCCAGGGTGATGGAGGCCGTCAAGGCCATCCAGGCCGGCGGGAGCAGCAAGCCCCCCGGGAAGGGCAAAGGCGGCGCGGACTACGACACGTACTCCGTAGCCGTCATGGTCAAGTGGCAGATCAACCCGCGTGACCCCCCAGAACCCATGTACCCTATGTCCCCGGGGCGCTTGGGCATGGTCCTGAAGAAGGCCTTCGGGGACTTCCGTGTGTCCTACATCAAGGACGAAGGGCATCTCTCTCACACAGAGGATGGGCGATGGGCCATCATGGGCATGCGGCCCGAGGCGGCCCACGTTCTGGAGTGGAATGGTGGCGACTCCGACAAGCAGTTCAGCTACGAATGGTCCAAGGCCAACCGCCAGTTGTATGCAGGGGGTCTCCTGCGGTCCCACCAATTGGAGAAGAGTGACGCTATCGCCCCACGCCTCTGGAGCGGGGAGCTCATGGCGGGTCCCCAGGGGGTCGTCCGGCGCTGTGACCGGGATGGGGGCGGGGACGAGGGCCGCAAGCGACGCCGCTCCCCCTCCGTTTGCCCTCTACGGGCGTCCTGCAGGTCGGAGGATGACTGCACCCCACGCCGGGGGAGATACTCCTCCCCGGATGAGGAGCCATACCGAGCTGGCCAGAGACCAACTCCCTAGCCCTCTGGGGGCCCACGGGATGGTCGGTACGACGACCGGAGGCACACCGACTACCGCTCTCCACCACGGGGAGAGCCCAGTCGCCGTTGCTCCAATGGCTTCCCCGGGAAGACGTGAGGGGACCGGAATACCGGCAATACGAGGCCCATGGGGGCTATGGGGAACGGATGGCGTACCCTCGCCCGGAATCCTACCCCGTGACCCAAGCGCACCAGGCAGCAATGGTGAGCCCCCCTCCTGCCACTTACTGGGGCCCGCCGCCCGTGGACCCACGCTACTCGGGGGACGGTCGGGCGCCCCTTTACGGGGGGGGCCATGCCCCCGCCGGGGGCGAACCTCCCGCATGCACTGTACCAGCACCAACGGTACGTGCCGAGCCCCCCGATCACGGACGTGACCGCGACACCATCAAGGTATTCGGGGCCATGGTAGGGGGAGGCAGTGCCAGCGACGCTGCCGCACCTCGGGCAGCCCCGGTGGCCCCAGTGGCTCCCCGCGGTTGGGGACCCAGTCCTTGAAGGTCGCCCCCGGTCCGGCGGGGCTTCTTGCTACGCCCCCCCCCCCCCGTTACGCTGGGTGGGAAACCAGGGATGTCTTCTCCCCAGGGGCCGTGGCTCATGGCTAGCTCACGCGTTTGGTTCGCAACTCAGTGAGCCCGGGTCGGCCCGTTGTTCAGTGGGGGATCACATTCAACGGGTCCGGTGCGTGGCAAGGCGTCCGGGATATCGCCACAGCGCTGGAGAACCTGCCTGGTCTCCACCCCGCATTGGGGCACGTGTCTCTCTTCCAACGTGACTCGCGCCTGCCCGCCATCCTGCAACAATGGGCGGCCCACATGGCCATATGCCAGGTCTCGGGCGGCCACTCCATACAAGTATACAGCAGCGGGGGGGGGCGTTACACACCCACCTGGGGCTGAGGGCTCCATGATGTGGGTGCCCCGGTCCGCCTACAGCCGGGGGCGTGTGGTCTTCAAGGCGGCCTCTAACACCTCCACATCCTACACTGCCCCCAATATCGACGCCAAGGCGCTGGGGCGGTACTTGCGGCGTTCCACAGTGGTGGAGCTGCCCTCCATTGACATTGACAAGGCCCGACAGGCCATCCTCCGCCGCCTGGAGGCCATGGTAGGCCCCAAGAGCCCGGAAGCGCCCGGCCCGGCGGCCACCGAGGCGTCCGGGAGCCCCCGGGGAGGGGAAGATTTCCGGGCGGTTACCCTGAACCTTCGGCGAGGGCTCGCAAGCAAGGTGCAGGCTTTGGGTTCCTGTCTCCGTGGATGGGGCTACCATGACCTCATGGGACTGCAGGAGGTTGGCAAGCTGCCAGCCCACGGTGGTCCACGCCATGTAGTAGGCCGCATTCATCCAGGTGCACGCCATGTGTAATTGCCCGCCAAAACCGCCCGCCGAGGGCCAATAAACGCGCTTATGCGTTTATTTTCGCGATTTTCACCGTTTTGGCCCCGTTTGGGCCGTTTATTGATGTTTATTGATGTTTTTTCTGTGTTTTTCTGTGTTTTTCAGAGGTATTTGAAAGGTTTATGTGGTTCCCATTGCCTATTGCCTTTTTTTGGGGGCTTTTTTTTTAATCTAATTTGTCCCAAAATTCACTTGTCAGCTGATTTGTCCAAGTGTTCACGAGTGTCGCTACACGGTGCAACGGTTCGATAGACAATATACAAGGTAGAAACTACAAAGCATAAAATAGAAAGTAGGAAGTACAAAGTAGAAAGTAGAAAGTGGAAAGTATGAAAGGAGAGATAACAAAACGATCCGCGAAGAGCACTACCGTCGCTAAGTGTAGCATTCTTCTCATGTGTACGGAGTCCCTACACGTGCACGCATATGGAGTCAAGCTTGTGGAGTAGACGTTCAAGTCGGGGTTGACCAGCGGTGGTCTCTTCCTCCTTCCACCCTACCTCTTCACTCCCCACATGTGCCTGCTGTGGCGACAAACTACTCGGGGATATCGTCACCTACACGGATTGTCATCACAAGGTTCATGTCTTGTGCACGCAGCACGGTCATTGCTTTAAATGCGCATGCCGTGTGTGCAATCAACCACCTGGGCTTGACATGCGGGCATGCAAAACATGCAAGCACTTGGTGCATACCACATGTGCAATGCACGTCTCCTTCCGTGTGGAGGTCGTATGCAAAGTATGCACACCCCGGCCACGGGAGCACCCATCGCCTGCCAATCGGGAGAAGCGTCGGTTCCGAACCGAATGGCAAGCCGGTCGCCCATGGTTGCAACATGCCAATGGGGTGATGTGGTGCGCTGCCTGCCGGGAGTACCCCCAGCCTGGTGTGCAACAGTCTTGGGTCACTGGCAACAGACAATTGCGCCGTACGACCGTGAAACAACACGGCAATTCAGGCTTGCACTGCAAGTCCTTGGCATTGTGGGAAAGCGGTGGGACCTCAACCACCGTTATAGGAACCTTGCCGGCGCCCATCCGCCGCGCTATCAACGGTCTCTTCCAAGTGGTATATCGCATGGCGAAACGCGGCAGCCCACCTGCCCACATACCCGGCGATGCGGAGGCCCTAATGTTAAGTGGCGGCACCGTTATCCAAGCCTACCACTCTCCCTCCTCGGTGCGCCAGATTGTGCATGCAATCGCCGCACCCATTCGCTCCGTGGAAGGTCAGGCGATTGAGACCTCGCTTTTCTTCGCGCTAGCCTCCGACAGCTCCACGCGCTTGAGGAGGTAAGAGAATTGGCAGGTGCAAGGGACAACAGCAAGCATCAAGTAACCAACAAAAGCCTAGTTAACAATCTTGTGACAAAAAACAATTTAGCAGAATCAGAGTTTATGACCCCTAATCGAAATTTTTTTTTGGGCCAAAAGTTTGGTTGAAAATCCTGTCACACAAAACAAAAGATGTGTACCCATCCCAATGTATTTTCAGTTTCACATTTACCAAGAGCAAAACCCACAAAAACAGATGTTCTACCAAAATCTTTTTCCCAAAACGAAAACCTTTTTGCCAAAAACAAAACTGTTTTACTAGAACCAAGGCCATTGTACCAAAATGAAACCGTTTTTACCGGAACAACGTCGTACCTAGTCGCCAATACCCAGTAGCAAAATCCTTTTACCAAATTCAAAACAAATTTACCACAATCAAATGTTTTCTTTAAAATCAACAAATTTTAACTAAAAGCAAAAGGAGAGTCATCAAGTGTTTACCAAATCTTTTCACCAAATCCTTTTTTAAAAAAAAAACGAAAAAAAACAACCCTTTCACACCTCAGCCCGCCGCCCGCCGAGACCCCTGTTGGCGGGCATTTACTCATGGCCTGTCGAGGTGGCACATCCGGCGGCCGGGGTTGGGATACTGGTGCGCTGGCACCCCACGTTTTTGGAAGTGGGGAGGGACGTCCACACCATTGGGCGAGGCCTGGCCCTGGAGTATCGGAGCCACCGGGGGCAGATGCTGGCCGTGGTGGTCTATTTCCCCGCGTACCAAGACGTGGACGTGGTACGTAGCCTCCTCGCGCGGGTCCTTAGTGTCATGGCCCCCCGCCGCGGGGCGTACACCCTTATGCTAGGAGATCTTAATGCCAACCTAGGGTGGGCGGTGGGATTCCGGGTGGCCCCGGCCGCCCTCTCCGTCCCATGGGAGGATTTCCAGCAGGACACGGGGTTGGGGAAACGAGGGTGCGAGAGCTCCGCAGGCATAACGTTCGGGAAAGGGTCGTAGGCAAGGGTCGGCACACGCTTCATTAGTACAAAATTTCTCGGGTCAAAGCTATACCAAGGGTTCAGGGCCTAGAGGAAAGGGTGGGAATGGGTGCCTCGTACAATCTTCTCATTTGTCCCTCTCACCACCATCTTGTAATGCCTCCCGTTTGGGTTCGACGCGCCGACGGTGGTCAATGGGTGCACCTGGGCTCCGTTGCCGATGCGGTAGCTCATGTGAAGCGCAACGGTACGGACATCTTTCACACGCAGGTCACCCGGGCGGCAAACAAAGGGGGTACCAGTAAGGGGTGGGAGTTCTCTTTTGAAGATGAGATCCCACATCCACCCCTTGTCGCCAATGCCCCTCCGAGCAGTGCGGGGCTTTCCCGTTGCGCCCCCTTAGTGGAGGTACCCACATGGACCGACGGGCGTGGGTTTGTGGGGGTCATAGACCACTTTATGCAGGGGCCCACCCCCAAGAAGGGTAGCCTCTGGGTGGACGAGGCCTCGCCCTTCCTTTCTGACCAGCGCCCAGTGGTGTGGGACGCTCGAGGAGTCTTCGATCCAGAGGGCAGGCGCAAGGTGCTCCTACGCTCCAGGCACTTCCAGGTCCGTGACCAGGGCATCACGGGGGCCTACCAGCGGTTGGTGGTCTGGTGGTGGCGAATCTGGCGACGGGGTGGAGCCAGACATACCGCATACCCATCCCAGTACACGTGGATGGTTCTTACCAAGCGGAGCTGTACGTCGCTTGGGAAGTGCTGCGGCCACGCGGGGCCCACCCAGTGGTCTTGGCCACCCGGGGCCAACAATGGTCCTTCCACGATAGCAAGGGGTACATCGATGTGGTTCAACCCCGTAACCCAGGGTCTTCGCCGCTCTCTGACGACCTGCTACGCGCTTGCCGGGGGTTATTTGCCGAGGGGTTCAATGCTCCCCAGCACCTATACTCTCACCGCATCGGCACCTTTGTGGATTCCCTATTGGACACGGCCGACGGAGTGGCGAAGAGACAGGCCGCTAAGGCACAACCTGAGGTGGGCTGGATCCAGGGGCTCCAGGCGCCCAGGTCTGTTTCACCCACAATGCCGTCCAGCCGTCCAGGTGCATAACCTGCACTGTTTGGTGGAATCCGCGGCCGGCTGCCTGTGGGTTCTCCACATGGGGGCCCCAGAGCAGGCGGTGCGCAAATCCCTGTCGGTATACTACGCTGTCACGTAACGCGGTCTGATCCGTTGGGGAGCCCACCTTCGCACCATGGCGCAGCGTGAGGGCCTAGGACATGCGGAGGACACCCGCCCCTGCCCTGCTTGCCTTAGGGAGGTGCCCTTGGTACGCGTTTGAACCCCAAGGTTGTTCCCGACTAGAATGTTCCCAATGGGAACAATTCCCGCCGGAACAATTTCTTTGGGAACACCACTGGAACAAGTGTCGCACGCCAGATAACCACATCCATCACCATGAGTTTCCAAGTTCGTAAATGATCTTTTTTGTCTCTTTCTTGCATGTGTAACGCGTCCAAGGCTTGTCTTTCCCATCGGGGCCATGTTGACATATTGTGGGCCGTTGGTGCCACCTTCCACTAGGTGTACACATTTCGAACTTTTCGTATCCATTTGCAAGCCTGCTGTTCCTTGTAGTCCAGACGCACCGTTGTATGACTTTTCAACGTTGGCGTACCCGTTTTCCCGTTTGATTTGTGCATTGTGGCCATGCCTAGGGTCCCATTTTGGTATTTGTTCCTTGCCTGAATCCTCGGTGGGTCTACGGGCATCTTCCCCTAGAGGTATGGATTGCCAAATTTCGCTTCGTAGTTCATTGTTGTAGCTTCGGCATGCCTGCGACACAGATCCGGGTTCAGCAACTAACCGCCTACCTCATCCATTTGGCTAGTGCTGTTAGCCTCCAGGACGGGGATCTTGTTGGGGAGCTCATAGCGGAATGGGCCATCTCCTCTCCACTCACCCACTGCCAATTTGCGGTGGCCGTGCGCTTGGCCCAACCGAGCTGTGTCCGAAAGATACAGCAGGGCTTTCCAGCAGCGCTGGCAAGATCTACTAGCCCCCTTGGAGCTTGCCCCCCCGGTGAGCACATTGGATCCCAAGGCCACGGGCATCAGTTGGCCATGGGCATCGTGGCTGCGCCACGTTGCCATCCAACTGCCGTTGTGCCGCATGATCGATTGGTCGTTACCCCTGACATGCATTGTCAGGGGGGATGGCTACCCATGCGCAGATGGGGAGTGGTCCCAATTGTCCATGTCCATTGCTTGCATGGGCCTTTGGGGATGCATTTCCGCCTGCGTGTGGGTCATCGGCCTCGCAATTTGCGGGGACAAAGCGATGGCGACCTTGGCAACCTCTAGGAAGCCAATATTAAGGTGTGCCGTATACACACCGTGTTGTTCCGGTGACGTTCCGATAACGTGTTCCGGCGACGTTCCGGCGACGTTCAAGTGTTTTGTTGGAACCGTCACCGGAACAATTTGGTTCCAACAAAATTGATGTTGTTTTCTTAGGCCATGCAGGAGGTTGTGGACACCCACCGGGTGGTCTACAACTCCCACGAGCGAGCGGCCGATGCCTGGCTAGGTTTGGGTGCGGGTTTGGGCTTGGGTTTGGTTTTGGGCTTGGGCTTGGGTTTGGGTTTGGGTTTGGGTTTGGGTTGCGGGTTTTGGCTTGGGCTTGGGTTTGGGTTTGGGTTTGGGTTGCGGGTTTGGGCTTGGGTGTGGGTTTGGGTTTGGGTTTGGGTTGCGGGTTTGGGCTGGGGTTCGGGTTTGGGTTTGGGTTTGGGTTGCGGGTTTGGGCTGGGGTGTGGGTTTGGGTTTGGGCTTGGGTGTGGGTTTGGGTTTGGGTTTGGGCTTGGGTTTGGGCTTGGGTTGCGGGTTTGGGCTTGGGCTTGGGTTTGGGTTTTGGTTTGGGTTGCGGGTTTGGGCTTGGGTTTGGGTTTGGGCTTGGGTTTGGGCTTGGGTGTGTGCATTGTGTTGGTGTGTTTTGTGTGTCCCCCCCCCCCCCCTGTGTCCCTTTCGGGGTTTGGGTTTGGGCTTGGGTTTGGGCTTGGTTTTGGGCTTGGGTGTGGGTTTGGGTTTGGGCTTGGGTTTAGGTTTGGGTTGCGGGTTTGGGCTTGGGCTTCGGTTTGGGTTTGGGTTTGGGTTGCGGGTTTGGGCTTGGGTTTGGGTTTGGGTTTGGGTTTGGGCTTGGGTTTGGGCTTGGGTGTGTGCATTGTGTTGGTGTGTTTTGTGTGTTACCCTCCCCCCCCCCCGTATCCCTTTCGCTCCTTGCCCCCCTTTGTCCGTTTCCCTGTTTGCACCCCTTTGTCTGTCTTTGAATGACGATTTTGATTTTGATTTTGATAAAAATATTGAAAAAAGAAGAAGAAAGGTTTGTGCCTTCCCTTCAAAACCCCAGGCAGTCGACCTAGGGCCCAGCCACTGCGTGGCGGGTAGTTGGGTTTCACTCTCCCTTCCAAACCCCAGGTAGATGACCTAGGGCCCAGCCACCGCAGTGGCGGGTAATTGATCTGCTTACCACGGTTCCCTAGCCCCCCCCCCCCCCCGGGGCTGCAGTGCGCGCAGTGCGCCTTGTGCGCGCCAAGAACTGTGTGTATTTTCCACTGTTCTGGCGACGTTCCAACAACCTGTTCTGGCGACGTTCTGGCGACGTTCCAACGGTCATTCGAACGTCGCCAGAACGTCGTCAGAACAAGTTACCGGAACGTCGCCGGAACAAGGTGTGCAGTGTGCGGTACCACACACACACACATACACACACACACCACACACCACACACCACAGACCAACCACAGACCAACCACAGACCACCAACCGCGGACCACCAACCACAGACCACAGACCACAGACCACAGACCACAGACCAACCACAGACCACAGACCACAGACCACCAACCGCACACCACAGACCACATACCACAGACCAACCACAGACCACCAACCACAGACCACCAACCAAAGACCACCAGCCACACACCACAGACCAAAGACCACAAACCAGAGACTAAAGACCACAGACCACAAACCACAGACCACCAACCACACACCACAGACCACACACCACATACCAACCACAGACCACCAACCGCAGACTACCAACCACAGACCGCAGACCACCTACCACAGACCAACCACAGACCACCAACCAAAGACCACCAGCCACAGACCACAGACCAAAGACCACAAACCAGAGACTAAAGACCACAGACCACAGACCACAGACCACCAACCACACACCACAGACCAACGACAGACCACCAACCGCAGACCACCAACCACAAACCGCAGACCACATACCACAGACCAACCACAGACCACCAACCACAGACCACCAACCACAGACCACTAACCACAGACCACAAACCAGAGACTAAAGACCAAAGACCACAGACCACAAACCACCAACCACACACCACAGACAACAGACAACAGACCAACCACAGACCACCAACCGCAGACCACATACCACAGACCGCAGACCACATACCACAGACCAGCCACAGACCACCAACCACAGACCACCAACCACAGACCATCAACCACAGACCACAGACCAAAGACCACAAACCAAAGACCACAAACCAGAGACTAAAGACCACAGACCTCAGACCACAGATCACCAACCACACACCACAGACAACAGACCACAGACTACAGACCACACACCACACACCACAGACCACTCACCACAGGCCACCAACCACACACCACACACCACAGACCACAGACCACAGACCACAGACCACAGACCACAGACCACCAACCACGTACGATAGACCGCAGACCACAGACCACAGACCACAGACCAGTTTCCTCCATGTCATACGGGCCACTCGGGCCAGAAAAACTTTCCCCCAGGAAGGTGTTCCGGCGACGGCGACGTTCCAGTAAATGGTTCTGGCGGTGTTCAAATCTTGAACACCTAAAAACACCGGAACGTCGCCGGAACGTCGCCGGAACAACTTGCTGGAACGTCGCCAGAACAACTTTTATTGCCCCCTCCTTTGCAACCATAGACCACAGACCACAGACCACAGACCACAGAGCACCAACCACAGACCACAGACCACAGACCATAGACCACAGACCGCAGAGCACCAACCACAGCCCATAGACCAAAGACCACAAACCAAAGACCACAAACCAGAGACCACAGACCACTGAGCACCAACCACAGCCCACAGACCATAGACCGCACACCACACACCACACACCACACACCACACACCACACACCACAGACCACAGAGCACCAACCACAGCCCATAGACCACAGACCACGGACCACAGACCATAGACCATGGACAACCAACCACAGACCGCACACCACACACCACAGACCACAGACCCACAGACCACAGACCACCAACCACAGACCACACACCACAGACCACAGACCACCAACCACAGACCACAGACCACACACCATGGACCACACACCAGATCATCTACTGTGGGGTTCTCGGGTTCGCCCCAGCTCTTCAATCCAACGTGACAATATAAACTCCTACCCCCTTTATTGGCGCGGGGCATGCACACATGCTATGACATTGCATGCAAACATACCGTACAAAAATATTTTTCAGGATACCTGCACAGTGAAGCAAGCACGGGGGGAAGCAGGAGAGAAGGGGGACAGACTCAACAGACTCAATGACCCACAACCCCCACAAGGGCCTACCCTCCCCCGGGGGGGGGGGTTGGAGACTGACAACACCCGAGACTCCGCTAGACCCCCCCCCCTAGAGTAGGACGGAACCTAAGCAAAGGCCTGGGCTAGGCCCTAGGTCGGGAGCCTGGGTTTTGGAAGGGAGAGTGAAAGAAAACCAAAAACCATTGCTAATCACCCGCCACCCGAAAAGGGGTTCACAAAGAGACTACCCCGATGCGCCCTCACGGGCACCTTGCACAACAATGTATGTTACCATTTTACCCTTCCTCGTGCTTTGCTCTTAATGTAGGTTGCTTGTTCCGGCGACGTTCAAATAACTTGTTCCAGCGGTGTTCCAATGGTGTTCTAACAAAAACTGTTTTTGAAAACAAGTTTTTTTCACGTGGCAACGCGGCGGACAACAAATATAAGCATACCAGCGGGGACCCCCAAGGCTAGCAAACAACATATTTTGCTATCATGTACGGGTAGGCTTGGTTGGGGGGTAAACAAATTTCGAACTTTTTTTGTTCCGGCCATATAGCCTAGAACACTGGAACAATTTGGCTGGAACAACCTTGGGGTTCAAACGCGCACCACGGGTGGGGGCCCGGCATTGGGTCTCTACTTGTTCTTGGATACATTTGTTCCGGCTGGCCGTGCATACCCAATTGCACACGCGCCTGGACACTTTGTGCGCGCGCTGGAAGCGCCGCGCGGTGTCTGCATGGGGTGTCATAGTCTTGTATGATCCGGATGCCTTGGCCCTTAGCGTGGGCTCGCCGGACGACGACCACCCCCATCCCAGACCGGGGGTTCGCACCGTATACGTGGACCCTTTCGGCGATTGGGAGGTCGAGGACCCGGGGTATCTGTACGACCGCGGGCTGGTGGTGGGTGCAGCACAGCGGTTGTTGGCCATCATTGTAAATTTTTGGGACGCATTGGACCGCAAACGGGAAATGCCCATCATCCTGGCGGCCCGGGAGGTCCACTACCGGGACGCCTGGGGGCAAACGTGGGATCTGTTGGTCCGGGTCCCGGAGCGGTTTGACCCAACCGCCTATGAATGGGGGGCCCAGCCAGCCATGGCGGGGAATTGGCCTGGGGCGAGCTTGCTATGGCCCGTCTGCGAGCGTGGGCAGCTCTCTGCCATCATGCCTCCGGGGCAACAGCAGCCCCCGGACTGGGGTGGGTCCCGGCGTGTATTTTGGTACTCCGGCCGACCACTGCCCAGGACCGTGAGCCGTTGGCCCAATGCGGTCTGGGGGGCGCAGGTGGTTATCATAGACGTGCGGGGGGGTCTCCCCGGCGGCGTTTGGTTTGGCTCATCGCCTATGGGCCGCCCCACCGCTACGTGGGGCTGTACGAGACGAGAGCCCCATGACCGGTGGCTGGTACGTCGGCTACGGGATATGCTACTAGCCACGCTGCGCATGGCTCGGTACCAGCCACGGGTCTCCTACCAGCTACTGGGGCTCGCCCTTCGACCCTCTCGATAAACCCCGTGGCATGCTCCGTTCCAGGTACGCTCCTGGGGGCGGGGCCGCAGGGGTGGAGAGTATAGGTCCGCGCACGGACACCTTCGATAGAAGTGTTGTGCGCTGGGGGGGGGGGGGGGATCAGGCCACGGACCAAGCCCCCATGACCCGCCGGCCATACGCCGCCCAGTCGGTAGTCACTGGTGGGCTAAGGGCCCACACCCGTGAGATTGCGTCCCTCTCCCCGAGGGGGGGGTGGCGGACCGTGCGGAAGTGGAGCCGGTGCTCCGCCTCGCCCCCCCGATCCGTGCCCCTGGGGGGTTCCAGCAGCATGTGGGGCTGGTGTGCGTGCACGTTGTGCGGGCCAGGGGACAAGGGGAGGAGACGAAGAGGAGAGCCGCCGCCATGATGCTTAGCTGGACGGGTCGGGACCCCCCTCTCGGTCGCGGGTAGACCGGAGAGGGCCGGCGGGCACCATGGGGATGTGCCGCGGGTGCGCCCTACCGGGGGACCGCATCTCCTCCTCCTCCTCCTCCTCGGTATTGGATGTGTTCAATGGCCGATGTTGGCAACAACAATTGGACCAGTGTTGGCAATGCCTTAGGCAAAGGAGCAGTTTTGGCGATGGCTTGACAACTGGGTGAGGTTTGGAGTGTGTAATACAAAGATTGGGGTAACAGCAGAGTAGAGTCCAAATTGCAGTTAGAGCTGGGATTGGAAGAGGCAAGTAGCGGGCATAGTCAATACCATGAAGCATAGAATCAAAATGTGGATTCTGTGTGAAGCAGCCGGTACAGAACCAAGAATGTCAGACACATGTACAACAGGAGGCTCACATCTTTTTTGGTGGTAGGCAGCCTTACCACTGTAGTCACTATCACAAGAGAGGATATTTTTGTCCTCTTACTTACCACGAACACATTTGGAACAAACAATGTTAGATTCATCAGACTCACTATCATTCTCCAAAACTTGTTGCATGTGAGGAATGGCAGCATCCCCCACACACAAACCTTTGGCCTCCCAAATTACATTTATGTGGTTGTGAAGGTGCTGGACTGAATCTACCTTTGAACCACTACAACACAATTCTTGATGCATAAGGATGTTCTACAAAGTACTCACGGTTTACTGTCCATTGGTAACAAGATGCCCTATGTGATATATCCTAAATTTCTTTGTGCTGCAAGGTATGGCCAAAAGGGACTGGACATAACACAGCCACAAGGGGGGAAATGGCTGAAAATCAGATTGCAACCAAAAACAATGCGTTTGGTTCCAAAATATCCCCGTTTTCAGCATCTGGACATTTGAGCTTTTGGTGACTTTAGGGGGTCCAAAATGGCACCTGCGCCCTGCAAACCCTCCGTGGCAGGCGTCAACACCAACTTCAGGCTCATGACACACTCGCTCAATAGTGGACTGCTCCACCTCAGCCGTTGCCCCTCATGCCTGCTTCATTGTGCGTGCCGAGGTTGGGATGTCAAGGTAAATGTTGCATGCGGCATGAAGCTGTTGTCGAGGTACCTTCATGATCGCAGAGATTTGCCGCGAGCAGATTGCATGCAAGTGCTTCCACTGGGAGTCGTCTGTAAAATCAAGCACCCCCTCAAAGTGACAACAGTTGAGGTAAAACAGAAACGTCTGCCCAGGTTGCAAAAATATAGTATGAGCTTATGTGAGGAGCTATTCTGCAAAAGCCGACACAAAACCTTGGTCAAAACCTAATTTTTTGGGCCCATACTTACCCTCTTGCACTCTTGCGCTCATGTCAGAATGTTAGAATGGCAGAATGACTTGATAATTTTGCAGACTATCGGACAGCTATTTGGCAAATACTGGCGGACCTGTTGGTTTGACAATATGCATGTCAACGATTTTCTGCAATCGTCATTTTTATCTTGTAACGTTAAAAGCCATGTGTTGCATTGCCCAAGGAAGGGAGCACTGTACATGGTGCGTGCATTGGAGTTATTCCATAGGCCTACCCACCCGTTTTACAAGGCATGTGTTTCCAAGCTGTACAAGGTATGCCCATTGCACGTGCTGCACTGTGTCCCTGTTACAGTATCATATCCCTTTCATGGCTACCTTGCGGGCATTGCTGTCACCTACACCCCATCAAATGGTGATAGGGTGCCTGCCACCGTCATCCCCCCATCCAAGTGTGGGCAGCACGTGAGCATTGAGTATCTCAACGTGCCCTCTCCGCTTGATTGTACATTGTTTGTGGGAAGGAGGGGTGTTTATGCCATTCCTGTGGCCAATGGGTTTGCTCTCCTTAGGGGCCATTTTGGGAGGGGGTATAAATCAGGTCCAGCTGTACTCGCTGCATAAGTAGCGTGCAGCTCAAGTACTCCCACTTATTAGCAAACAGCAAACATAGCAATAGCAAACCTAATAGCAAACATCAACAACTTTGCAAGAAAAAACAGCATCCAGGAGCCTCCAAACACTTTTAGCAAGCATTCACGAACGTGCAGAAAGTAACAACAAGCAGCCTAGAGGCCTCCAAGGTTCACCGTTTTTAGGGGTTCCAAGGATTGACTGTTTCCCCATAGTTTGTCCCAACACGTTTTGCGGTACCCTCAAAAAGGGTTTATGTTCCCTGAAAACATCTTGTTCTCGACTATGCGCGGTGCCACAGTGTGCGGAGTGCATGTGGCGCGGTTTCAACACCCTCATGTAAAAGGCCCAAAAACTGACTCAACGCTTTTTTTTTGACACAAATTTTGGGGAATACCTGCACTGCACTGTGCGCACAGCAACAACAGCCTCCTCCACTCAAATACCTCATTCTTGGAGTGTTGTTGGTCAGGTTGACGACGATGTCACTGCACTCACAAGCCAATGGTGTCTGTGGGTTGTGGGGGACAATTTGAATACAGGTTATGCACCATCCCTAACGATGGCATCATCAGGGCAGGAGATGTGGTCGGTGGTGCTAGATTGTTGATTGAAGGAAGCACCTCAATATGATGATGCCTGCGGTCGGTCATGTTCAGGAGTTTGTGAACACGCGGTCATTTGCAACCTGCCCTTTGGACTTTGGAAACATCTCCCGAGGGCAATCTTTCAACATGCGGCTGAGCCTGGGATTGATTCTTCAAACTCGTCATTTGCAAATGACGAGTTTGAAGAATCAATCCCAGGCTCAGCCGCATGTTGAAAGATTGCCCTCGGGAGATGTTTCCAAAGTCCAAAGGGCAGGTTGCAAATGACCGCGTGTTCACAAACTCCTGAACATGACCGACTGCAGGCATCATCATATTGAGGTGCTTAATGTGGCCATGAAGGTCAAGGCCATGTTTTGGAGCACTTCCCAGCACGCACAACAAAAAATGTAAGCTGCGTGAAGGGTGTTCTGCCGTGCTTCTAATGAAATTCTGGCTGTCATTATGTTGGGTTTCTCACCTATTGTTATGCCCTGTGATCTGTATACCCGCCCACCTGCCCTCTAAATCCAGCAAAACTTGTTGGGAGACAGGCCCTTGGGCGATTTTGTCCTTGACAACCACATGCTGCGCGTGGGTGCTCAAGAAGTGGAGCGGTGGATTGTGTTATGTTGCCATGCATGCTGGCCTACGGAGGCATAGGGATGTGTGGCATGCAGGTGCCCACCCGGTAGAGCACAGCCACTTTCTTCGTCTGTAGTGAGTGGACAGTCAGTTGAGTAGAGCCACAGCCTCAGGCCCCCCTTTGCCCCTGTCCACCCATGGGCAAGTGCTCTACCAATCCTCAACATTGCAGTCGATTGATGCTGTTGTTGGACAAGCCTGTCAGACCCCGCTTTTTGGAAAGAAAAGGACAGGAATTCATGGTAAACATTTTGCCCTCTTCAGCAGTACCCTAGAATGGCCTTGCAACCCTTTTTTGCTTGATCTTTCTACATTTTTTTTATGTCCTGTACACATGTGCTTCTGCCAAACCAGCGGACTCTACACTGTGGCTCTTCACTGTAATTGGAGGGTTGAGGCAGGGATGAGGTTGGGAGGCCTGTGGCTGTTCCCCAGCATTTTGTTGCACTTCGATTTTGCTCTGCAGTGCGTATTTTTGTCCTTTTGCAATTCTGGGTGGCATTGAACAGACCCTGTCCTTCAGTGGGCAGCTGGCCTCTTTCTCCTGCTGTCAGCGCAGAGGGGCACTTCACAGGCATGGTGCACCAGAAGTAGGTGCACGCCATGAGGCACCCACGCAATATCACTGTCCGTAAAGAGCAGCCACCGACGCTGGCGGAATGGATGGGGCACCAGCGGAAGGAGCTGGTGCACAAGCTTGAGGACATCCGCCGCAGTCAGGCCAGCATCCCCAAGGATAAGCACATCCTCAGTCTTTTGACAGAGGAGGACTTTGAGGAGATGTACACCTTCATGAAGGAGGCAGGGAAGGAGGGCACCGGCCTTGAGGTCTGGGTCATAAAGGTATCCTTGAATGACCTGCACTCCACCCCCAACCCACCCCAACTGTCCTGATTGGTGTGTGATGCTGTGTGATTGTGGATGTGCTACCTGTGTCAATGGAGGGCTGCGAAGGTCCGGCAAGCTGCAGTCTGATGCACAAGCTTGCTACGTTCCATTTCTCGGCATAGGACCCCAGTTCATATGTCATGCTGCTTTGGCAAATCCCCCAGTTGCTTCGGAAGGTCCAAATTCTATTGCCTTCGGTAAGTCCACTTTGCAGAGAATTTAGCCTGAGCAATGCACACTTAAGTGATGAGCCGGTTGATGGGGATCATCTCCTGTTATGAAAAATAAACAGCCAAAATTCATACAAATTTGCCTTGTTTTCTTTGGCATTCATTTATTGTGAGCATCCATTGGTCCCATTCCAATCAGGGTTGTTAGATGATGGTAAATTACTCCAAGCAAAACGTACTTGCAGATCCAAGGATAGAGGGGTTGAGTGGCGGTCTTTCCGACTACCCTGTAGGCCCCGCCTTGCCATCGTTCCCGACTTGCAGGGGCCCAATGGCCGGACTTTTGATTCGGCTTTGATTTGGAAAGCCCCGGAGTGTCCTCGCCAGTAGCCCTACCCATCTCCGGACGCGGCACGCAGGTGCGTAGCTAGTGGGTGTATTTGGTTGGCGTGTTGTTGTATAGAGGAGTACGGAGTACAAGGATACAACTAACAGGACGTGACATCATCCAAAATCCCCAAAGTGTCGCTATTGCTTGTATGTAGATTGTGTTCAAGAGTACAAGAAACCGACTACCAAGACTAGACATGATCCAAGATCCCCACGGCGCTGGATCTTGGTTGATGGTGGAGGTGGTCGCCAAAATCCGAATAACAGGACTAGACATTGTCCCAAATCCCCACTGCATCGGGTCTTGGTTGTTGATGGAGATGGTGCGGCACATTGATACACACACACACACACACACATATCCCTAGCAAGCTTTTTTGATTTGCCTGCCGCTTGCTAGCCGATGTAGCTAGCTTTCCATCATCAAGGGTGGCCTCAGGGAGAGTAACATAGGTCCAGGCCATATGGAAACACGTAATTGTTGCAAAATGTTGTATATGATATGTATGAAGAGTTGTAAAGGAAGACTTGCAAAAGAAAAATGTGAATCACCCTTCGGCCTTTGGCAAGTGAAACCAATCACCATATTGCTACCGGCGCCACCGGTTGCGAAGCTCAAGTCAATGGATACTTGTAAATTGCGACATTGACAATTGGACCATGAAATGGAATAGAAAACTTGGCTGCCTACTTGGGACAATCCTTGTGGTACAAAGGGGAATTCAGGATTCGATGCCTTTGCTTCAGTGTGAACATCTAAACTTTGCAATGCTCATACAAGTTCCCAAATCCATGCTAATAGCAGGCCCAAAAACTCATGCACATCATGTTGCTGGTTATGTGTTTGGTGGAAATCAACTATGGACTCCGCTGCATGCGCAGCATGAATTCGCAATTGTTGGTGACAATGATCACTATTACCAAATGTGTATGGCGATTTGGGTGGTAGTTCCCCATTACCACATTCCCTGAAAGCAATCAAAAGGTGTTCTACCCCAGGACGGATGTGAGAGTTTGTCTCATTGTGCCTTAGCAAAATTCGTTTGCGGGGGGAGGGGTTACCTCAAGCCCCTTTTCCCAATCCCCCCCCCCCCACCCAAAAAAAGGTGCTCTCGTGACCGAGCTATCTCCCAAGGGGCAGAAGCCCCCAAAAAGACCCTTGTCCGGGCCAACGCGTTTAAGAAGAAACGTCAATGCATACTTGTAAATTGCGATATTGACAGTTGGACCATGAAATGGAATGGAAAACTTGGCAGCCTACTTGGGACAATGCTTGTGGTACAAAGGGGAATTCAGGATTCGATGCCTTTGCTTCAGTGTGAACGTCTGAACTTTGCAATGCTCATACAAGTTCCCAAATCCATGCTAATAGCAGGCCCAAAAACTCATGCGCATCATGTTGCTTGTTATGTATTTGATGGAAATCAACTATGGACTCCGCTGCATGCGCAGCATGAATTCGCAATTGTTGGTGACAATGATCACTATTACCAAATGTGTATGGTGATTTGGGTGGTAGTTCCCCATTACCACATTCCCTCAAAGCAATCAGAAGGTGTTTTACTATAGGGCGGATTTGAGAGTTTGTCTCATTGTGCTTTAGCAAAATTCGTTTGCGGGGGGAGGGGTTCACTCAAGCCCCTTTTCCCAACCCCCCCCCCCCCCAACAAAAAGGGGCCTGTGACCGAGCTATCTCTTAGGGGGCAAAAGCCCCCAAAAAGACCCTTGTCCGGGCCCACGCATTTAACAGGGTGGTGTGATGCACACTCATGACAAACGGTGTTTTGTAGTCCATGCACAATGCTTGCTTTTGGCTGTTCAAGCACGCCATTCCGGAACAAGCGGTACAATTTCCAAGATTACGTTGAGTTGCAAATACATTTTGCATAGCACCTTGTATACCTTGTGCATTACTTAGTCGGACCGTCCTAGAAGAAATGTCAATGCATACTTGTAAATTGCAATATTGACAGTTGGAGCATGAAATGGAATGGAAAACTTGGCAGCCTACTTGGGACAATGCTTGTGGTTCCTCAAAGCAATCAAAAGGTGTTCTATTGTAGGACGGATTTGAGAGTTTGTCTCATTGGGCTTTAGAAAAAGTTGTTTGCGGGGGGGGGGGGGCGGGTTTCACTCAAGCCCTTTTTCCCAATTACCCCCCCCCCAAAAAAAAAGGGGGGCCCCGTGTCTAAACTATCTCTTAGGGGGCAGAAGCCCCCAAAGGCCCCTTCTCCGGGCCAACGCGTTTGACACGGTGGTGTGATGCACATTCACGATGAACGGTGTTTTGTAGTCCATGCACAATGCTTGCTTTTGGCTGTTCAAGCACGCCATTCCGGAACAAGCGGTACAATTCCAAGATTACGTTTAGCTGCAAATAAATTTTGCCTAGCACCTTGTATACCTTGTGCATTACTTAGTCGGACCTTCCTAGAAGAAATGTCCATGATACTTGTAAATTGCGATATTGACAATTGGACCATGAAATGGAATAGAAAACTTGGCTGCCTACTTGGGACAATCCTTGTGGTACAAAGGGGAGTTCAGGATTCGATGCCTTTGCTTCAGTGTGAACATCTAAACTTTGCAATGCTCATACAAGTTCCCAAATCCATGCTAATAGCAGGCCCAAAAACTCATGCACATCATGTTGCTGGTTATGTGTTTGGTGGAAATCAACTATGGACTCCGCTGCATGCGCAGCATGAATTCGCAATTGTTGGTGACAATGATCACTATTACCAAATGTGTATGGCGATTTGGGTGGTAGTTCCCCATTACCACATTCCCTGAAAGCAATCAAAAGGTGTTCTACCCCAGGACGGATGTGAGAGTTTGTCTCATTGTGCCTTAGCAAAATTCGTTTGCGGGGGGAGGGGTTACCTCAAGCCCCTTTTCCCAATCCCCCCCCCCCCCCACCCAAAAAAAGGTGCTCTCGTGACCGAGCTATCTCCCAAGGGGCAGAAGCCCCCAAAAAGACCCTTGTCCGGGCCAACGCGTTTAAGAAGAAACGTCAATGAAACAATGATGCCTCCACCGCCCTTGATGCAGGCGCAAATGACACGCCAAATGTAGTTGTTGCCCCACAACAACCCATGCGTCAATTTGTCCAATTGGCAAGAGTTATGTCAAGGGAAGATCAACTACGTCTTGTTACCATCAACAATGATGCCTCCACCGCCCTTAATGCAGGTGCAAATGACACGCCAAATGTAATTGTTTCCCCACAACAACCCATGCGTCAATTTGTCCAATTGGCAAGAGTTATGTTGAGGGAAGATGTGTTTTGGGAATCAGAAGGGGACAGTAGTGTAGCGATGAGGATGGTTATGAGGATAGTGTAGCTAACCTTTGGCCATATGTTCAATTTCCCAAGCGCAATACAACTAGCCCACACCCTCCCAAACCCTTGGTAGTGGGTGTGGGTAAATTGTTGTCAGGCCCAAAAGGCAATGCAACAAGCAAACAACAAGACTCGTCCCCGCGAAACATTCTACAAGGCCTTAGTCCAAAACACTGTGCTGTTGTTGTGTCTGGCGACAATGATGAACCGAAAACCAAAGGTTGTGCATGTCCCACCGGCTGTAAGCAACAATAGCATGCGGCGGAGAGCGTGCAAGAGAAAATGGCATGTGTACCCCCCGCATTTTGTTAATGTTAACGAAACGTGAGCCAGTTATGCAGGGCATTGAACTATTAACAATAACGGTGGCATTAACGAAATGCATGGGTTGAACATATGTATTTTTGTGCTGCGCCAACAAGATGTGAATGCTAACAACCAACCTAATAATGACGGTGAACCGTTGCACAAAAAGAAGTGCGCATCCAAGCAATTGTCTTTGAAGATATTTTTTAAGCCCAGGAACACAAACTAAAGTCCTGTGACGTGAGAGGATTCTGCCGAATGTGTTGCTGCACTATTGTATGAAGTTGCATGTTGGGCGTTAACCAATTGTAGGTGGATTGTTCGGGCGGCAAAAGTGTTAACAAAACTGTGGTGTTTGCAAAAATTGGGTGTTAACAAAACGTGTGTTGGGGGGGTTAGTGTAATAGCTAGAAACCTGTTGATAGTACCTCTGAGCCTATGGTGTGCCTTTGATTCCATGACTACCCCCAGAAAACCTCTCGAGGTTTCTGGTCCTTATTGCCAGGAATCTCCAAGCTGATGTAACCCTCCCCGAGACTTGTTACAAACAATCATACCATAGACCCAACCGTTCGGAAAGGCCCGACTCTTATTTCGCATGCACAAAGGAGGTCCGAGGTTTGGAGACATGGGTGTGGTAGCAACACCAAACAGCTCCACCCTTGTGCAATCGCCTGAACAAGCACCAGTTTCCATGTGGTTTGGCGAGCAGCAGTGCTTGTAAAAATGTGTGTGCCATTGTTGGCCAACAAGCAAAATTGCATGTAAAATCGCTGGTGTCGTTGTTGACCAACAAGCAAAAATGCTTGCAAAACAGCATGCACCATTATGGGCGATTCAACCATTGAAACAACAAGTGAAAATGTCTGAAAGTGAAAGTGACAGGGTCACATTTTGCACGTTTATGGGATGGAAGCATGCCTTTTGCCAAAATTGTAGGCAAGTTAACCACCACACCCCATTTTCCATTACAGGCTAGGTGATTCGTGAAATGTGTTACGTGTGGACAGATGCAACTTGTGAAAAAACATTTCCCAAGCAAAAAATTTGGATCCTCAACCTAAGTCCTACACCAAGCCTGCCCTTATCCGGAAATGAATTCTCGACCTTTGAGCCAATCTCCCTTAAAAGCTGAACCCTCCTGTCTCTCAGGTCTCAGGCCTGATCCAGCACAGCCTTGAGCGCAACTTGTCTGCTGAAGAGGGAGAATATGTGACGCAGAGCTTATCAGATCTGTTTATGGCCATGAATACGTCTGCTACGGGCCGTGTGAACTGGGACGAGTTCCACTTTCACCTGCTTAATGCATACGTCAGCCTACCCACTGATGACATGAGCATCCTGCCCTACGACTACAAATGTGGGGCGATGTTGCCTGCAAAGGCACTGACGGCTGGGTCCAAGCTGCAATACATTGAGTGTATAGACAACTACTTGGCCATCAATGTGTATGGCCCAAACCCCAGCACCCTAACGCTCACGGATCCCAAGCACCCTGTGTTCACACCATACGCCACTGCCGAGCACAACCTTCCATATTTGTCGGCGCAGTACTTGCCGTCCAAGGAGATGGTGTGCCATGTGCTCCCAGGCATTCGTATTTGTCTGGTGCGGTTCATCTGTCTGACCAGGCTCCACATTCTTGTCATGTCTCATTTTGGCCCAACTTTGTCCTGTGCATAGTGCAGTACATGTTGTGCTCCATGACCATCTGAGGTTCTGAGGCATTCAATGGGGTCAGTGTGTTCCCCTGCGCTTGTGAGCACCAGGGGATCAAATGAGGAGGCTGTTCCCAGCCTTCCAGGGTTCTACCGATGCATACCTCTTGTTGCACACCCTCACTCTCCTCCTTCTCTTCGTCTTCAGATTTGGTCGCTTCATCATCATGGTAAACAACCATAAGGCGTTGAGACGGACAATGTCCAGTTGGGGAGGTAGATTTGTGATTTTGTGGTGGGGTGGTGATGTTGGCTCATCAGCAGAGCCTGAACTTTGCATAATTGGTTTGCTTTGACCAGTTTGAACCTTGCACCTTGAGCAAGATTTGAATGTGATATTGGCTCCCCAGTGTTTCAGATTTTCGGCCTCCAGCACCCCTATGCGGAACACAGCACTGCGCAGGGAATCCTTGAGAAAGGATGACAGAGAGAAGAGAAAACAAGAAACACACAATGGGACAAGAGGGACAACATCAGACACAGCATATTCCACTGGCCCTATTGCCCAACTGCCCATGTGTAATGATTTTCAGGTGATGGCGTCAGTGCAAGACAACCAGTTGCACTTCTACCGCTTGAATCGGGCGCCCACGAGGGAAGAGGAGGAGCGGCACCAATACATCCAACCCCCCCCACGACTGCAGTTGACTAAGTCCGTGTGGCTAAAGGAGGCACTGCTGAACATGCTGTGGGACGACCAGGACTCGATGCTCTATGGCTGCACGCGTTCTGGAAAGATGCTGACATATGCGATTGAACAAGAGGATCCCAATATCCTGCAGACCCCCATGCACACACTTCAGCTGCACGATGGGGTCATAACAGACATAGACCCCCTCGAGGTCTGTGCATGTCTTGCATGTTCATGTGAAAGTCTGTTGCGTGAGGTTGTTCGATCAAGGGCAGCACAAGCAACCTATATCCCCGATTTTGGAGGTTTTTGCATAGCATGCCTTGAAGGGGTTAAATGGTTTGTTTGTGTAAAATCATGAATTTCCGATCCAAAAATATCCCCCCCCCCAAAAAAAAACTGTTGTTTTTGGCCCGCCCCATTCCCCAAATTACCCCATCTTTGGACCTGTAAATCACCAGACCTTGTCAAAGCGAACAAAATCAGCTAGAAAAATTTCTCTGGATCCCAAGCCTGTTGGGCTTGCCCAGGCTGTGTGGGATGGCTCAGCAGTTTTTGGCCATTTATGCAAAGGAAAATGCCGGATGGGTTTTTGGCAGCCTCAGGGGTTCAGTTGGTGATATTGTGACAGTTCAATTATGGCAGGATGCGAAACGACATGTTTGGCAGCCTATAGCCCTGCCTGGGGCGGCTGTTGTTCGTTTGAAGGCACCGAGTTCACTGTTTTCACTGAAATTAGGCAGTCCTTAGTACACAGGGTTAAGATTAGGAATTTTCCAAGAAGAATTATTTCGATATTTTGGCCACCCATTGTGATCAAACAACTCTGGTAGAGCCCGTTTTACACACCCGTTGTGTTGCATTGTAGCAGGAGTACAATGGTAGGCAATGCAAATGATGGTGCAATAAGGAGGCACGAGCAGTAGAATCCAAGATGGGAGTGGCAAGAGCCAGCTTAACTTCTCATTGGCAGAGGGTTGGCCAAAGGGGCAAATCTGCTCAGAGCCGCATGTGATTTTGGTGCTACCTTTGTGCAGCTACGGTTGTACCTGCTTGCAGTGGTGTATAAACATGATTTTGTGCTGTTTAATGCGAATGCAGTCATCTCAAACACACTGAGCCCAGTCCACTGTAGATTCTTTTGGTTGCATGCGCACCCACAGCCTCGACCACCTTGCGTGCCACTCCCACGCAGCATCCGCTAGCTTGTAGGTTGGCACTCCAATGGCGCTATCCCTCCATCACCTCCTTCTGAGCGCGACAAACCGCACTCGGGCGGTGCCTACCTCCCTCGCTAGCATGACACTTGGCACTCTGGCGGTGTAGCCCCCCTCTCCCGACCCCCTACCCCCCTTCCCCTCTAGTAGTAAGTACTAAGGTGTAGTGTGGTGTTAGCTTAGCCGCCCCTGCCCTCCACTACCTCCATTAGGTCTCAGTTGCAGCGGAGTCCTCCCCCGGTGGAGGGGCACAAGTCGTCACTGCCGTCACGGGGAACCAGGTCCCTGCTGGTACCCGGTAAGTGGTTCTCCCTTCCCTGCCCCTCCACGCCTTGTACCTCTGTCCACCACTCAACCACTACTCAGTGCCGGCTGAGTGACCGAGCGGTCAACCCGTGTACTGCCGTGTGGTCCATGAGAGATTCGATACCCCCCCCCCCCCTTCTGGGCCCGTAGTAATAGGATTACCAATGAGTGTATAGTATGTATCCGTGACCGTGTGTGTGAGTGTTTGTATATATGTATGTATTTGTGCGTCACGTACTATGTTACTATACAACAATCAGACAGGGGCCAAGTGTCCATGTACCACTAGGAAAATAAAAGGACCAATGAGGCCATCACCGGACTCACCCATGAGCCTGTGCCGTGAAAAGAAGACTTGTCACATATAAGATGATGGGGCCCAAACAGGGTCGTGGCGATCCAAGGTCGCATTGCTGGTATACTCAAGGTAGGAATAGAACTGGCTCCTTCTGTGTCAACCTCGACCCTTATCATTGACAGGGGAAGAAGCTATGGTATATTTTGAGAGTGTACTTAGATCCCGAGGCTATCTTGTACTGTTGTAGAACTGATGCAGCAAAAACAAACAGTACAACAGTCGGACATTCAGACCGTCCCTCCCTATCTCTTTTGTTGCACAATGGCCAGCGATCCTGCGGTGCTGTGAGCGATCCGGCGGTGCAGCCCCCCTTCACCCGACCCCATTCTTGACCCCCCCATAGTCCCTCTCTGCCCTTTTCCCATCCCTAAGCCCCCCTTCACGCTGCTTCCACCCCCTACAAGCCCCAGCAACGGTTGTGTCTTCCCCCTGGCAGGTAGGGCAGTCGACGACATTGGCACGGGGCACCGGGACCCGAAAGCTCCCCGGCCGGTGCTTCTCCCCTCCTTGCCCCTCCATGCCTAGTACCTGCAACCACCACTGCAAGCCATCGGCCCCATGGCGGTCAACCCCATGTACACCTATTTGGTCAGTTAGGGTTGGATTCCCAACCTCTCTCCCCTCCTTACGGTACCAGTGGTAATATTGTTACCAGTGAGTATAACGCATGTATGTATATGTGTGTGTATGTGTGTATGTATGTATGTATGTATGTATGTATGTATGTATGTACGTATGTATGTATGTATGTACGTATGTATGTATGTATGTATGTATGTATGTATGTATGTATGTATGTATGTATGTATGTATGTACAAATGACCTCCTGCATGCGCGACTCCCCTGTCCTGCACCTGGGCAGTGGGCTGTCCAGCTCCAGGAGTGTCATGAGGACCACCTGCACCTTCCACACGCGGGAGTGGGGCCCAATCAGCTGGACCACGTGTGGTTCACGGGGCTCCGCGACGTCTTCCGGCTGCAGTTGCCAGGTCCATTGACTCACCGTCTAATTCACCTGGTGCGCCGCAAGAAGGCCAGCAAACGCAATAGGCAGTCCACTACGGGGGACGTGTATGTGCTGGGCGGGTACAGGGAGGAAGGATGGGACCCGGCGAACCCGGGGCAGTCCATGCCGTTCGTCCCGCTAGCCGCCCTCCTGTTCCTGCTGGGGGATGTCTTTGAAGGTTACCGACAGCAAGACGATCCGGCGTCTGTCCCCCTGCTCACACCACACGCCGGGGGCGGCATAAACCCGTCACCCCTGTGGGTTGTGCACGGGCGACCCGCGTTTTCCAGGGCATGCGCGGCGGTACAGGGGTGCAGCGAGTGGGCAATCGTCCTTCTGCTGCCAGCAGGCCCTGTCCCGGACGCTGATGAGTGCTCGGTCCCGGAGGTGGTTCGGATGTCCAACGTGCCACACGATCCGCATGTCGCCGTCACGTCGTTGCGTGATGGCGGGGCGGTGGAACATGGCTCTGTGGTGGTGTACCAGCCCTCCTGCTCCACGACGGTTTGGGGGGCAGAGTATACCACGGCCCTTAACGCCATCCAGTCGGTCTGTGGATGCGACCTAGCCTGGAGGCCACATGCGGTGTATCAGCCGAAGGTGGTCTTGTCCCCGGAGCTCACGGCCTCCAGCGCGGCGTCCCTTGGAAAATCACGCAGAGCCCCCACTCCGACATGGCATGGCTGGAACCCCACCGATACTGCTGGGTGCCGGTGGCGACCAAAGTCACATCGTCTGACGCGTCGCCCCGGGGAGACGAAGCCACCAATGTGGCGGTGGCCAGCCACGGGAGCCCCACGTGGACGGGTGCCATCTACGGCACGGTCCCGGAGGCGGAGATCATCGGTGCGGCGGCGTACCTGTTGCACACGCCCCCGTCGGCGTGCACGGTGCACGTGGTGGATGCCTCCATCATTGGAGCGCACCTGCGCAAGGCGTAGGAGACCCTGTACCGTGGCATCAAGGGGCCGACCTCGCATCTGGTCAACCAGCACGCACCGAGCTGGATAGTGGAGGGGCTGCGGCAGCTGCCACGCCGAGTAGGGGGGCCACACCATTGGGTGGTGAGGCAGAGCTCGCACTTGGCAGCGGTCCCGCTTGAGGCGCCGGACTCTGCCGCGGCCCGTGCAATGGCCCCGCCTGTTCATCTTGTCCTTCCCAAGGAGCACGACATCCTCTTGGTGCCAGGACATGATGGAGAGCTCGAGCCGCGTGTGCCCTCCATGCAAGCCCTTCAGCACGTCAGGGAGATGGAGTGGCGCTCGTTGGCGGCGCGCACCAGGGCCCACACGCCACTGGCTAACGCCTGTGAGGCGGTGCCCCTGGGAGCTGTGCACCACGGCCCAACGCACAGAAATATGCTGCGGGCACGTGACGGTCGCTTGTCCACCATGCAGTTCATGCGGCGGTGGAGGCAGAAGCTCACGCGTGTGGCAATACCGGCCCACCCCTGTATCTTCTGTGGGGGGCCGGAGGAGGACATTGGCCACATGCATTTGCTGTGTGCGCGGGACGAGGAGGTGGCAAGGCTCCTGTGCAGGCGTGTGGTGGAGTTCACGGCGGAGCTACCCCTGACGGACAGGGCGGTGGAGTTCTTGGCGTGGAGGGAGCACGGCTGCAGATGGACGGAATCCCTGATGGCGGGTGTCATCCCCGGGGACTTGAAGCGGCAGTTCGCTGCGGTGCGGGCGGCGTCGTCCCGGGTCCCTGCGAAGGCCAAGCTCTTTGTGGAGGACATGGTCCAGGTTGGGGAAGATGTGTATGCCCGCAGGAACCATCGGCTCACCCAGATCATGCAGCTGCCGATGCAAGATCGAAGGAGGGCGGTGTACGCGTTCTTGCGAGGTGATACGCCCTTCTACCCACCGGCAGGGAGGATCCAACGGCGTCCGCCGTGGAACCCGTTCGACGGCCTCCCCAGCGACCTGCAAGCGACCTTTCAGAGGGCACCGCTGCAGGTGCTGTTAGTGCCCAGGTCGTACATCGCGCACGAGGAGGCCATGTCATTGTTCCCTCACTGGATGGCGGCAGTGGCGCAGGCCTTCAGCCAGTAGATCGGTTCCTGGATGGCTCGGGACTTCCCGGCATTCAGGGGGTGGTCCCGCGTGGTATCGGCGCAGTCGTGGGCCATGGTGCGTGGTACCATGGTGAGGGGCCCTGACGGCCACAGTGATCCCTGGCTCCAGGTGTACACAGACCATCCGGCAGTGGGGAACGTCATGGGCTGGCCTCGCGAGGTGCTGCCAGTCTTTCAGCAGCCTCTGTGCAGCCTCCCAGTCCTGGCGGTAGCTATCGTGCTCGACATGGGGACGTTGTGGGTGTATGACCGGCAGCTTCGACGGGCTATTCTAGCGGTCACGGAGCGGCGGTCCATGGCCGTGTTGGTGGGCTCCAAGCAACTGGCACGGGTACAGGGCGACGACGCGCAGGGCCACGTCACGGAAGCCATGTTCTCTCTGCCAGAGGGGGACGACCACGTGGCTGGCGATGCCCGTCACACCCTTGATACCCTAGGCCTCGCGGCACTCATTGAGGCTCGGGCGGGAGGACAACGCTTGGTTCTCGCGTCCGCCAGGGGCCCGGGGCTTGATGGGGTTGATGTCATGGGGGAGATCGTGCGGGACTATGGTTGGGAGCTCGTGACGCATGGCACACGCAGCCCCAAAGTTGCGCGGTGGCCCCGGCTGCTTGAGAGCCTACCGGTGATTCCCGGCGGGCAGCTGATACTCCGCCCGGTGTCCACGTGGGATGAAGCGAGGCGCAGCCTGCTCAGTTGTGCCACAGCACGCGCGCTGGCAGGTGCTTTGCTCGGTCTCCAGGAAGCGTGCTGCGATGTGTGGCAGGACCTGTGGTCGCAGTGTTGTGATGGTAGCTGCGTTCCGTCGCGGTCTGTGCTTCCATAGCAATGCCACGGGTGCAGAGAGACGGCGTCGGTTTGGGTTCATCAATGTGCCTCCGTCCCACTATGCGGGACATGTCGGGAGCGTGTCGGTAGGGGGTGGCCTAAGGCGAGGTGGGCACTGCGGCACTCTGGACAGATGTCCTCAAGTGCGTGGAAGGCAATCCAGGGTGACCTGAAGAGCGTCCGGGTGGAAGGGGTGCGGTGCCCCGATGCGCCGACGGCAGCCCTGCCCTTGCTGCTGTGGTGGGCAGCTCTGGAGGGCAACTCGCGGGTTCTTTGGTTGTGGCATCACGGAGGAAATGGTGACGGCGCGGTGGGGGCCGGGGGTAATGCACATTGACAGGGTATGGGAAATGTGGGTGCGCTTGCCACCGTCCCTATGCTGGACGCAGCAGAGGGGGTGGCACCTGAGAAGCAGTGCCCTCATGGCCTGATTGTGCGGTACTGGCAGGCGGCGTATGACGGCCAACCCGATGTGATAGGGCGTGCCGGCCTGATGGTGAGCCGTACTGCCCCCGTGCATGAGGGTCGGACAGGGGTGCTTCACCCGCCTGCCCCGGGTCGCCGCGTACAACAGTGAGGTGTCATGGGTCGTCCCGACCAGGGTAATAAGGCCCAAACCCCTATAGGGTATTCCCATGGCACCGGGGTCTCTACTGGCAGCCTGGCTACGGCAGTAACGGGGGTAGTTGCTCGGGAGACTCCGGGGGTTCACAGGTTTGTGTGGGGGCAAGCGACATCGCTACCGGCGCTACGGTGCATGTGTTGCGACACCCCCTAGGCGCGTTGCACGGGGTTGCGGGAGCAGCCTGCAGGCCCCGGAAGCGGCGAAGTGTGCATCGAGGATTGCGACGGCGTGATCGTCAGGTGGACCGTATGGTGGGCGTACTTGGGATGGCGTGGCGGTCTGGGAGGTGCTATCATGAGAGGTACGCGGAGTTGAAGGTGACGGTGTACTGGCGTCATGGGGGTATGCGCGGCGGTACTGGGGTCCGTATGGTGGGAGTACAGGGGATACGCGGCGGTACTGGGGAGCCGTACTGTGGGGACAACGCGGGGTCGCATGACGGTACTGGGGTGTCCCCCTGACCCCTCTAACAACTCAGGGGGAACGCAGGGGCATCCCCTGGCCCCGTTAACAAACTAGACGGACCGTGCCTGAGGGCATGTACATAGTCTAACCGTCTGACCATGGCCTTGCGGTTGCGGTGGTGTGTGTCGTGGCGGCTCGCAGGTGGCATCGGCGTGGCGACGGCGTGGCGACGGCGGTACTGCACGGCGGCGTAGCGCTGAGTATGCGGTCGCCTCTATATGCGTGTAATCTATCTAGTCTTCACTGCAGCGACTTACTCTTGGGGCACGCCTGTCCGGTCGGCTAGAGGCAGAGAGGGAGGCGGAGCAGCATGCAGAGTGGTCCAGGGGGTGACGCGCGGGCCAATGCTATAAGTAGGCTCGCCACGTTGTCGGTGGGGGCCGAACCTGCGGCCTGGCCGCTGCTGTGGCGGAAGAGGCGCAACCACGGGAGCTGGCCAATCAGTGCAGGTAAGGGTCAAGGGTAGGCGCCAGCGCAATGTATGTGGGCCAGATGAGGTGGACCTGGTTACCACAGCCCGGGGCGAGCCTCTGGTGGGTACCCCTGCAGGGGGTCGATAATCAAGCTACGGCACCCACCAGCCCGAATCCAACGAGCGATATTCACGGGTTGCGCCACTCCCGTTGCGAGGCGGCCGGCGTCCCCCCTGTAGACCCTCATGTTATATTATACGTGGGCTAGCGGATGCCTCGAAGCTGATTGGGTACTGGCCCTTGACATGGAGTGCCGGCACGGTATATATCAGGGGTGTAGGTGCAGCTCAGGGCCGCGGAGCAGGTAGAGTTGCAGCCATATTTCTGTACTATACTAGGGGACTGGTGCGATGGGTCGGCGGCGTACATTATGGGGACATGGAGGCGATGAAGGCTGAGGGCCAGGCTAGGCTGGAGCCTCCCAGAAATCCTGGCTATGCATCTACGGGTTATTGCATGCTGGCAGTGGGTTACGTGGAGTCAGGGCTCATGGGCAATCACGAGTACGCAGCTGGCAATGGAATTTGTAGGGTCACGGGTGGTGGTCGTCTCCACGGTGGCGGGGGTACGCGAACAACGAGGAGTCCGCTCTTGCTTCGCCGCATGCGTGTTGCTTTGTACCTTGGTTGCTGCTTTGCGCCCGTAGGAGACGCCCTTGCTTTCTGCTTGTTGCTGTGCTGCTGCGTTGCTGTGCCTTGCCCCCTTACCGCCGGCGAACAAACGGGCCAGCGTCCGTCGCCGTTGCTAATGCTAAAGCTTTGCAGTTGCCACTGCCCCCAAAGCCTGGCTGGCCGGTATCCCCGGTCCTCTGGGTCCTCCGTCATGTTGTGGGCCACCTCAGGCAGCCCTGGGACCCACGGGATCGAGCGAGGCAGGAACCACCTGTCGGCGCGAGATGCCCGGTAACTCGAGTAGACGGCATGATAAGTGGTTATGACTATGACTATGACTATGTATGTATGTATGTATGTATGTATGTATGTATGTATGTATGTATGTATGTATGTATGTATGTATGTATGTATGTATGTATGTATGTATGTATGTATGTATGTATGTATGTATGTATGTATGTATGTATGTATGTATGTATGTATGTATGTATGTATGTATGTATGTGTGTATGTATGTATGTATGTATGTATGTATGTATGTATGTATGTATGTATGTATGTATGTATTTATGCTTATGTATACTTTCTGAGTGTCTATTTTTTTTCGATCTCTTACAGGAACTTTTGATGGATCCCCCCCGGCGACCAGGCGCCGCGGGGAGTACAGTGAAACCCTGGCCGGGGGACAGCCGGGGCCTGCCAGGGCCGCGCCCCCCGCGGCATTTTGAACGGCCACCCGCGGCAACGGCTCCTACGGGGGCTATGGTAGCAGCGGGCAGCCGCAGCGTGATGCTTCTTTGGCAGCACGTGTTGTCCGGCGCCGAGAGTACAGCTGGTGGGCAAGGTGTAGGTGCGTGCCGTGCAAAATGCATGCAAATTGCGTGCATAGTGTCCCGCATAGAGTGACGCGGGAAACAGAGCAGGGAAGGGCGAGAATAGGGCAGCCAAGGAGGGACGGGTTGCCTCGCAAATTGCTTTGCACAGTGCTGCAAAGTGCGTGCACGGACAGAGGGGGCAGGAGACGGACGGAGGGGTGGGGTCAGGGCGCCAGGAGGCAGGACCCCACGCAGGCGGGCACAGGGGCAGAAAGGTGAAGGGTGGAGCAGGGCAAGGTGTGCCTCGTATAGTGTCGCGCATAGTGCCAGTGGCGGTGAGCAGGGCAGCGGGGGGGATAGCAAGGAAAAGTGCATGGCCGGCGCAGGGAGAGAGAGCCGAGCGGCCCCAGCACAGGGCAGCAAGCGAGGACATAGAGAGAGGGGGAGGGGCAGGCAAGGGGGGGAGAGAGGGAGGGAGGGGCTGGGGGAGCGGCGGGATGCAGGAAATGGTCGGAGGGCTTGCTGTGCTAGGTGTGTTGCACATTGCTCTGCCCACACTGCTCCATTCTGGTGAAGTCTACGACTCTCTGGTTTTGGCTGACGATTCTGACATTTTCGCTGAGCTGAAGGTGAAGGAGATCAAGAACGGCTGCTTGGCTATATCTATGTTCAGCTACTACCTGCAAGCCATCGCGACTGGAGAGGGTTTCGTTGAGAACTCGGCCTCCCACATCGCCGATTCGTTCTTTTGTCCGGCATGAACAGTGCCAATGTTACCCAGTTCGCTCCATCCCCTGTGGCCATGTTCGCCACCGCTGTCTGGTATGGCTTTGAGCGCAACAAGTGGTTGGGCCCATTTTTTGATGCCTCCGCTCCTGACTATCTCACTTGTGAGTATCCTGGTGATCACGGTTGGGACGCCGCCGGATTGGCTGCTAACCCTACCATTTTCGCCGCATACCCTGAGGCCGAGTTGACCCACGCTCGTTGGGCTATGTTTGACACTTTGGGCTGCTTGACCCCTGAGTTATTGGCCAAGTACGCTGGTGTGCAATTCCATCCGCCTGTGTGGTTCAAGGCTGGTGCTCAAATCTTCCCTGAGGGCGGTCTGGACTTTTTCGGCAGCCCCAACCTGGTGCACGCCCAGTCCATCCATGCTATTGTGGCTTGCCATTTTGTCCCGGTGGGTGCCTTTGAAACCTACTGTGTGAAGGGTGGTCCTCTGCGCATGGATCTGGATCTGCTCCACCCCGCTGAAGCCTTCGACCCTCTGGTTTTGGCTGACGATTTTGACATTTTCGCTAAGCTGAAGCTGAGATCAAGAATATCTATGTTCGGCTACTACGTGCAAACCATCGCGACTAGAGAGGGCTTCGTTGAGACCTGGGCCTCCCACATCGCCGATCCGTTCGTCGTGAAAGGTATGAACAACGCCAATGTTACCCAGTTCGCTTCATCCCTTGTGGCCATGTTCGCCACCGCTGTGTGGTATGGCCGTGAGCGCAACAAGTGGTTGGGCCCATTTTCTGATGCCTCCACTCCTGACTATCTCACTTGTGAGTATCCTGGTGACTACGGTTGGGACGCCGCCGGATCGGCTGCTAACCCTACCATTTTCGCCGCATACCGTGAGGCCGAGTTGACCCACGCTTGTTGGGCTATGTTTGACACTTTGGGCTGCTTGACCCCTGAGTTATTGGCCAAGTACGCTGGTGTGCAATTCCATCAGCCTGTGTGGTTCAAGGCTGGTGCTCAAATCTCCCCTGAGGGCGGTCTGGACTTTTTTGGCAGCCCCAACCTAGTGCACGCCCACTCCATCCATGCTATTGTGGCCTACCATTTTGTCCCGCCGGGTGCCTTTGAAACCTACTGTGTGAAGGGTGGTCCTCTGCGCATGGATCTGGATCTGCTCCACCCTGGTGAAGCCTTCGACCCTGTGGTTTTGGCTGACGACTAGCTGCATAGTGCGCGTGTACCACTGGAGGGGGCAGAGGCAGGGTGACCAGTCAAGGGTACGGCGGGTGGAGGAGGTACGTGTCGTCCAAAATGCCCTGCAAGTTATCCTGCATAGTGTCGTGCACAGTGCTTCGCCGCAAACCAAACAGAGGGGGACAAGGGCAGGTCAGCCAAGGGGAAGGAGAGGACCAGGGCACCGGGGGGACCCAAGGGGCTGGTGCAGGGAGGGAGAGGGCAGAAGAGTGGGAAAGGGGTTGCCATGCACAGTGCTCTGCACTTTGCGCGTACAGGCGGAGGGAGCGGGGGGCAGAATGAGGCCAAAGCACAGGGCAGGGGGCGAGGGGGGCCCGAGGAACAGCGGGGTGAGCAAGTGCCCCGCAAAATGCTTGTACCGTGCGCGCACAGGCAAGGGAAAGAGGGCAGAGGGGTTCAACGAAGGGAAAAGGTGAGGCGCACAGAGCGGGTAGAGTAGGTAGAGAAGCAAGAACAGCGCGAGGGAGAGGGAGAGGAAACAGGGAACGCAGGGTAGCAGGTAATGGGTAATGGGTTGCTGCGCACAGTGTAGTGCATCTTGCGCGCCATGTAACGCCTACCTGAGACTCGCATGGGGGCTATTGTAGCGGCGGGCGGCCACAACGAGCTGCTCAAGAGAAGCAGCACAGCATGCAACGCGGCCGGCCAAAGGCGGAGTGGGTGAACAAGGTGCGTGTTGTGCAAAGTGCCTGCAAATTGTAGTGCATTGTGCAGTGTGCGCACAGACAGAGGGGGCGAGGGTAGGGCAGCCGAGATGGAGGAACGGTCCGGCGCGCCGGTGGGGCCCCACGGGAAGGAGCAAGGAGGGGAAGAGACGAGTGTGAAAAGGGATGCCTCGCAAAGTGCTTGCATCGTGCGCGCACTGACGGGAGGAGCAAGGGAACAACACACGGCAGGGGAAAGCAGGTGAGAAGCCTAGTGGGGCACAACAGGCAGGCAAGGGCAGGAGGGGCAGACAGCGAGCGTGGGACGCAAGGCAGAGAGGGTAGGCAGGACCGGCAAGAGGGATCGAGGAAGAAACAGAGAATTGTCACGTAAAGTGTTCTGCCATTTGCGCGCTCTGCATCTGTTACCTAAATCGTGCCATTCGTATGTGGTTCAAGGCTGGTGCTAGGATCTTCGAGTCTAATGGCTTGAACTACATGGGTGCCCCCGTGTTGGTGCACGCCCAGTCCATCCTTGCCGTGTTGGCCTGCGAGGTTGTCCTGATGGGTGCCATCGAGGCTTGCAGTGTGAACGGTCCATTCGGTGGACGTGATCTTGATGTGGTGTACCCAGGTGGCATGTGGTTCGACCCTCTGGGTTTGGCCGACGACTCTGATGTGGTTGCCGAGCTGAAGGTGAAGGAGATCAGGAACGGCCGTTTGGCGATGCTCTCCATGTTTGGCTACTACGTGCAGGCTGCCGTTACCAGCCAGGGCCCTGTTGAGAACTGGGCCTCCCACATGGCTGATCCATTTGCGGCGAACAGGTTGACCCTTGAGGTTGCCGCCCAGTACACGCCATCTGTTGCCATGGTCACAGCTGCTCGGAAGAAGAAGGCTTCCCCCCAAGGTGGATATGACATAGTGGTATGCCCCTGACCGCAAGAAGTGGTTGGGCCCTAACACTGCGGACAGCTACGTCCTTGACTACTTGACCGGTGAGTACCCTGGTGACTACGGTTGGGAGAGCGGTGGGCATGCGGCGGACCCCAAAACCTTCGATCGCCTCCGCGAGGCTGAGGTGCTGCGCGATCGCTCGGCTATGTTGGGTACTCTGTGGTGCCTGACCCCAGAGCTGCTGTAGGAGTACACTGCCATCAACAATGGTGCCGGCAAAGGTGTGTGGTTCAAGGCTGGTGCCATGATCTTCGGGTCTGATGGCTTGAACTACATGGGTGCCCCCGTGTTGGTGCGCGCCCAGTTCATTTTTGCCGTGTTGGCCTGTCGGGTTGTCCTGATGGGTTCCATCGAGGCTTACTGTGAGAACGGTGGCCCATTCGGTGGACGTGCTCTTGATGTGGTGTACCCTGGTGGCAAGCGATTTGACCCTCTAGGTTTGGCCTACGACTTCAATATGCCTGCCGAGCTGAAGGTGAAGGAGATCACGAACGGCCGTTTGGCGATGTTCTTTGTGTTCGGCTACTACGTGCTGGCTGCCGTCACCGGCCAGGGCACTGTTGAGAACAGGGCCTCTCACATTGTTGATTTATTTGCGGTGAATGGGTTGATTCGTGAGATTGTCACTGAGTACAAGCCATCTCCATCTGTCACCATGTTCGTAGCTGCTGGGAAGAAGAAGGAGGCGGCCCCCAAGGTGGATTTGTCGTGCTGGTATGGTCCTGACCGCAAGAAATGGTTGGGCCCCAATACTGCGGACAGCTACATTTTTGACAATTTTATCGGTGAGTATCCTGGTGAGTACGGTTGGGACAGCGCTAGGCCTGCAGCAGGCCCCAAGACCTTCGAGCCGGCACGTGGGTAGCATCACCATCTTCAACCTCGTCTTGTGCCCATGCATGCTGCATTTGACACTTGATTGCCGCAGTGTTGCCCCCCTAGGAGTTGTGCTTGCTTGTTGCAGTGCTGCTGCTCTGCCATGCTTTGCCCCTTACCCCCGGCGGTCCAACGGGGCAGCGCTCGTCGCCGTTGCTAATGCTAACGCTCTGCAGTTGCCACTGCCCCCAAAGCCTGGCTGGCCGGTATCGCCGGTCTTCTGGGTGGTCCGTCATGTTGTGGGCCACCTCAGGCACCCCTGGGACCCACGGGATAGAGCAAGGGAGGAACCACTTGTCGGTGCAAGATGCCCGGTAACTCCAGTAGACGGCATGATGAGTGGTTATGACTATGACTATGACTATGACTATGTATGTATGTATGTATGTATGTATGTATGGATGGATGGATGGATGTATGTATGTATGGATGTATGGATGGATGGATGGATGTATGGATGTATGGATGTATGGATGTACGTCTGTATGTATGTATGTATGTATGTATGTATGTATGTATGTATGTATGTATGTATGTATGTATGTATGTATGTATGTATGTATGTATGTATGTATGTATGTATGTATGTATGTATGTATGTATGTATGTATGTATGTATGTATTGTTGTTGTTGTTGTTGTTGGGGGCACCCAGCACGTGCCGGCGGGAGAAATTGCCAGACACGCTCTCCCTGGGCAGGGCGCAAGGGAGCAGTCGGCCGGCGTCACGCTGGCCGGGCGTGTGCCGACGACGACCGAGGGTGGGGGGGGGGGGGGTGGGGGCCGCCATGTCGGGGGGGGGGGGGGGGGGTGCGCGCGCGAGGAGGAGGGAGGAGCCACCTGTGTGTGTTACCCTGGAGCCCTCCCCCACTGCGGGGGGGAGGGTGACCCGACCTGTGAGCGACGGAGGCGGGATGGGGGGGCAGGCTGGAGGGACCACCTGTTCGGGCACCTGCGGGGCCCCGCTTCCCCTTGCTCCCGGCCGCCGCTCCCCCGCGTCAGGGGAGGGGGCGTTCTGCCTGCGCGCCCCTGTACCGCACGTGCGCGGGCGCAGTGGGGCGCTGCCTGTGTCCTGTGGGGCCCGCACAGCACTGCTGGTGCGGCCCTGGTGTGCGGGGGTTCCTGTGGGGCCCGCACAGCACTGCTGGTGCGGCCCTGT
This sequence comes from Eutreptiella sp. 'Long Island Sound 2002', assembly GCA_964036045.1. Taxonomy (NCBI): domain Eukaryota; phylum Euglenozoa; class Euglenophyceae; order Eutreptiales; family Eutreptiaceae; genus Eutreptiella; species Eutreptiella sp. 'Long Island Sound 2002'. The sequence continues at coordinate 40,482,829 of OZ038381.1, read as the reverse complement.
TGTGCGGGGGTTCCTGTGGGGCCTGCACAGCACTGCTGGTGCGGCCCTGGTGTGCGGGGGTTCCTGTGGGGCCTGCACAGCACTGCTTGTGCGGCCCTGGCGCGTGGGGGTTCCTGTGGGGCCCGCCCAGCACTGCTGGTGCGGCCCTGGCGTGTGGGGGTTCCTGTGGGGCCCGCACAGCACTGCTGGTGCGGCCCTGGTGTGCGGGGGTTCCTGTGGGGCCTGCACAGCACTGCTGGTGCAGCCCTGGCGTGTGGGGGTTCCTGTGGGGCCCGCACCGCTCTGCTGGTGCGGCCCTGGCGTGTGGGGGTTCCTGCGGGGCCCGCTCAGCACTGCTGGTGCGGCCCTGGTGTGCGGGGGTTCCCGTGGGGCCCGCTCAGCACTGCTGGTGCGGCCCTGGCGTGTGGGGGTTCCCGTGGGGCCCGCACAGCACTGCTGGTGCGGCCCTGGCGTGTGGGGGTTCCTGTGGGGCCTGCTCAGCACTGCTGGTGCGGCCCTGGCGTGTGGGGGTTCCTGTGGGGGCCTGCACAGCACTGCTGGTGTGGCCCTGGCGCGTGGGGGGGGGTTGCAGGAGAGAGGGAGTATGCCTGGGACCCCCGCCGGCGGTGGGGGGCCCGTAGTTGTCTTGACGTCACGACGCGAGGTTGGTTCTCTCGCTGCACCTGTGATGCGAAAAGGAAGGGAGGGGACAGGGAGGGAGGGGTGGCGTGTACGGAGAGGGGGGGGGGGGCGTGGGAGGGGCGTGTCGCCGTGCTCGGGGGGAAGGGGGTCGGTGCGCTCGGCCGCCAAGCGTCACCGTGTGGCCGTCCGTAGCGGGCGCGCGGCCGGGGCTCGCCAAAGTCAGCCGGGGAGCCCGGGGCGCTGCTGGTGACGGGGGGGCTGCGGACGGCGATGGGGCCCGCACCCCGCTCGGCGGGGACGAATCCCGCCGAGCACCATCCACGGGGGCGAATCCTGGTGGAGGCGGGGGGAGCGCCACGCCGTCCCCTCGCGGCCGAACCGGACCGGGACGGGCCCCGCCGGATGGATACCGGGGGGGCGGGCGGGGCTGGGCACCGGGGCTCCGGGGCCCGGGTCCCTGGTGGTTGTGGACCGGCGCGGGGGAGACCGGGCGGGCCCATGGGCTGCGGCTGGTGAGGAGGGGGGCGTGGAAGGGCTGGGCGGGCTCGAGGGCGAACCCCGAGAGGCCCTCGGGGGCTGGGCGAGGGCTCCCGAGGGCGGCCGTTCCTTGAAGGGGGGGGGGGGGGGGTTGCTCCCTGCCCGGGGGACGACGGGGGCCCCTCTTGAGCGAGGGGGGGGGAGGGCGTGTATCGCCCGGTGTAGGGCCATGTCGATTCATGGCCGCGCGGCATGGGACTATATCCCCAACCCTCCGCGCCGGAGTCCCTTTTTTCGGGGGGGCTGAGGGGGGGCGGGGGGGGCTGGCGGTTATGGAGTGCACCCTCCCATGCGGGGGGGGGGGTTGCCGGTGGGAGCTCCGTCCGGCTTGGCCGTGTAAACCCGGTGGCGTCCCCTGGGCTCGTGGGCCCCTTCGAGGAAGAACCTCGGATTCGCCGGGGGGGACTCCACTATTATGTATGTATGTATGTATGTATGTATGTATGTATGTATGTATGTATGTATGTATGTATGTATGTATGTATGTATGTATGTATGTATGTATGTGTGTATGTATGTATGTATGTATGTATGTATGTATGTATGTATGTATGTATGTATGTATGTATGTATGTATGTATGTAATCCTTAACCAGTTCCACATCTTCGATGCCTCACAGGGTAAAGGTAGGAAAGTTCAACAATCAACGACATCAGGGTAGACAGAAGTGGTAGTCAGGGAAAGGGTTCGGGTACAGTTACAATAATAGGGGCTCCTGCTCATCTCTACAAGTAGGTAGGATACAATCCACTACTGTTTCTACTCCTTTTCAGGTTTCGACAGAATACGATGTCGGAAGGAGACTAGGAGTCAGTTGGACGCCTCCCTGCTGGGGGGGCTCAAAGGTGAATCCATCAAGCAGGAGTTCATCTCCCTGGAGTTCCATCATGGGAGTATCAAGTGGTCAATGGGGTATTCAACCTGGGGTACTAACTAAGGTACTTACATGGGGATCAAAAGGTCAAAAAGGTGGGGTACAATCAGGGTGGCGGACGGGTTCCCCTCCCAGATGTCCGGGTTTGGGTTGGGGACGGATTTATCACAGGGGTCGCTGGAGGTGGAGACGGCACCGGGGTGACCCCTGCCCCGCCGGCAGACGATGTACAGCACCGCTGGCCTCCCCCTCTAGGAGCAGCGGTACAACAATGTCGGTTTTTATTATGTAGCAACATGTCCGCCACACAATGTCGGACTGTGCAGATGAATCTCAGTTATGTTTCCCCCACCTCCCCTCTCACCCATAGGATCACGGGTCTCCTCCTCCCTTCCCGCTCATTTGCGTCCACAGAGTTCTGGGGCTCCAGAGTGACAGTCCCATCACGATAGAGGTCCCCCTGTCATGGGGGGACCCGGAGACTTAGACCATGTGCAGGCAGAAAAGTCCCCTTAACCCCCCACGCGCTCTTGACCTCTTCCCCGAATGAATATCCCACAATTTTTCTATTTTTTGGGGGCCGCAGGCAGCGCCACTTTGTAAAATTTTCGTTTTTATTTTCATTCGGGACCATTATTTCTGAGTTAAAGTGTGCTGCCTGTAGGCTGGGTGCCCGGGTAGCCAGGGTTCAGTTTCAGCCCTTCAGCGGGGGGAAGAGAGGACACCTGGGCAACCAAGAGGTCTGAAAAGAGCGTCGTGGGTTCTAAAAATAAAAAGCTGTAAGTTCCTCTCTGCCCTCCCCGCCAGCGCAACCCCCTCCTTGTCTGCCCCCAAGCTTCGGCTTCCACACATTTGACTGTGACAGGTCAGGGAGTAGATAACAACTCGAAAAATTTCATTTTTTTGCGTGCTGCTGAACCTATTACGGACACTAGGAACAGTTTCCAGATTGCTTCTGGTTCCTCATGCAGTGATGACATAGACAGCGTCAGCCAGAAAAGTCTGTCAGCAGTCAAGGGCACGGGTTGTCACTGTGTTTTGTTTTTCATTTGCGTGACTGCCTGATGCGGTTCTTCACACCCTTCAGGAGCCTACGGGCCTATAGCGCTTGGTTTTTCCTTACTTTCATTGTTGGTCGTCAGTTGTCTGCGTCTGCCGTTAGGCTGTTGGGAGGGCAAGGTATGGAGGTATGGGACACGAATCGGGAAAGGAGGTAACTAGGAAGTGGGGGCCGTGTGTGATTGAATCATAGTCAAGCCGTTACCATTCTGATTTGTCGCGACGTGCAGATAGTGAGTATCGACGTCCCTGAATGACAAAAGCTGACATCACTTGCAGGGTAATTCCACCCGACAATGGCAGCATCCATGACGCGCAGACAGTGAGTATTGGCGTCTGTGGAACGTGTGGGGTGTGCCAGACAGTGCGCAACTGCCTGAGGCCCAGGGGCATGCAGATAGTGAGTATCGGTGCCTGTACCAGTCCCAAAGAGGTGATCTTTTTGGTTTTCTCTCCACCCCACAAGTTCAGCCCCATGGCAACAATTTCTCTGGAGTTTGGTCACATTCAAAAAGGGGGCACCCCTACAAAATTGCGATGGCTGCCCTCTCATGGGGACCCCGTAGAAGAACCGGTGGGCCTGTGGGTTCAACCAGACAGCGTCAGGGCCAGGATCATGACAATGTGTATTCTGGCCGGGTGCGTTGACAACACTGTGATGGACGAGGTCCTCAAACTGCGTCCCGATATCGAGACTAATACCTGGAGTTCCCTGGTGGGCAAGTTACCGGATGGTGCTGAGAAGGACATCTGCCGCCAAGTTGTCAAATCCAAGAGAGTACCGGAAAGCTTCTCAAACATCTCCTCAAAATACTCCCTTTTGGATGCCATGCTGGCCACCATTGCAAAAGTCTCAGACAGACCCATGCTTACAGAATGGAGCACTGCACGTCTCAATGCCAAGTTCGAACTTCGCTCTATCTGGTCAGCCTTTTACAAGGAAATTTTTAGTGAATCCGACGCTCTCTCAGAAGCTCCAGATCAACCCACAGACGTAGTCCCACAGGAAAAGGATTCGGAGTCCGCTGATGTCTTGGGTGCCATCTCCCTGGTCAACACCGTAGATGATCTTTCGATCAATGAGGAAGATAAACTTCAGTCCTTGGCAGCTGAGATGTACAATGAGGATGTTCGTGTTGAAGTTTTGCTGTTGGCAGCCTCGGGAATCAGGAGTAATATCTTGTTGAGGTTGAAGTCAGCCACACCGGTTGAGGGCAGGTTCTGGAAGGGTGTCATGGTAGCGTTGCTCAAGTGGATGCGTCCTCTTAGGCAGGCACAAGAGGAAGGGCATCGCCTGCAGGCCAAACTAGCTGCAGAGGCTAATAGAAAACGCAACGTTATTTCCAGTCCTTCTTCAGGTGCGGATGCGTCCAAGCCCTCTCCGTCCAAGCCAAAAAACTCCAAGAAACCGCGGGTAGAGGGAGTAGTCAGGGCACTAACGCTGGATGAAACGGCTTCCACCGCACAGGGCAGTAACTCCGCTGAGCCACGTCAGGCTAGTGCCCCCATCTCTGATAATGTTACACCGCCGGTACAACAATGGCAAGTTGGGTCTGGGCTGGGTAAAGTTATTGTTGAGAAGTGGCGGTCCACCACGGATCATTAAAACCCATTCTGCTCACTGGGTTTGAACATATTGATGCCCTTGACTCCTTCTTGGGCTGTGAAGCTGCCTTCGGTAAGTTGTCTCTCGACTACAGAGTCTATCGGGACATGCTGTCCCTATTCGGTGAGGTTGTCATGTTTGTTCCGTTCAGCAGGCTAGATCCCATCCTGGGAGGTAAGTACCGCGACAGCTTGCGCATCAGGGCATCCAGGGACCCATTGGGCCGCTCAGACCTCATTGAGGTGAAGGAATTACAACTGGTTGAAGGACTGCGAAAAATTGGCTCTCATATTCCTCAGCCTGCGCCTGCCAAAGAGGCTCCTGTGAGTACACCAGTTTCAGGTCTGTTTCTCTCTCCGTCAAAAATGCAATCCCCGGTGTGGTGTCTGTTTCCGCCCTTCTCCCCCTCTCATGCCTTCATATCCATGTGGGGTTGGGGCTTTCAACGAGAGTTAGGGGGGATCCTTAGATTCCATTCTCCCCCGCCTGGAATGCCTGATGAACTCAGGGAGGTGGTGTCTGCTCACGCTATCTGGGGTCTGTCCAGAGTTTACGATGCCGCAGTAAAATCCACCGTGATAGGAGAGGATGACGACTCGCCGGAACACTGGGTCTCGGCTAAGGACTGTGTACATCCGTGAAATTTTTTGGGGGTTTAGACCCCCCAAATATTTGACGGAACCACATCCATCAAATATTTGGGGGCTGTAGACCCCCCAAATGTTTCAGGGGATGGAGCAGGGGAGATCCCATTGACTCCACTGGATTGGAGGAAGAGGTACGATCCTGAACAGAGCGTAGGCAAGTCATACACGAACCGAGGGGCGTTCATTTCGGGGGTCTACAGCCCCCAAATATTTGACGGAACCACATCCGTCAAATATTTTGGGGGTCTACAGTCCCCAAATATTTGACGGAACCGCATCCGTGAAATATTTGGGGGGTGTAGACCCCCCAAATATTTGACGGAACCACATCCGTCAAATATTTGGGGGGTCTACAGCCCCCAAATATTTGACGGAACCACATCCGTGAAATATTTGGGGGGTGTAGACCCCCGAAATATTTGACAGAACCCCATCCGTGAAATATTTGGGGGCTATAGACCCCCCAAATATTTGACGGAACCACATCCGTGAACTATTTTGGGGCTGTAGACCCCCCAAATATTTGACGGAACCCCATCCGTGAAATATTTCGGGGGTGTACAGCCCCCAAATATTTGACGGAACCACATCCGTCAAATATTTTGGGGGTGTAGACCCCCCAAATATTTGACGGAACCACATCCGTCAAATATTGTGGGGGTGTAGACCCCCCAAATATTTGACGGACCCACATCCGTGAAAATTTTGGGGGGTGTAGACCCCCCCAATATTTGACGGAACCACATCCGTGAAATATTTGGGGGCTGTAGACCCCCAAATATTTGACTGAACCACATCCGTGAACTATTTGGGGGCTGTAGACCCCCCAAATATTTGACGGAACCCCATCCGTGAAATATTTTGGGGGTGTACAACCCCCAAATATTTAACGGAACCCCATCCGTCAAATATTTTGGGGTCGTAGACCCCCCAAATATTTGACGGAACCCCATCCGTCAAATATTTTTGGGGTGTAGACCCCCCAAATATTTGACGGAACCCCTTCCGTCAAAAATTGGGGGGCTGTACACCCCCCAAATATTTGACGGAACCCCATCCGTGAAATATTTTGCGGGTGTACACCCCCAAAACATTTCACGGATGTGGTTCCGTCAAATGTTTGGGGGCTGTAGACCCCCCAAATATTTGACGGAACCCCTTCCGTCAAATATTTTGGGGGTGTACAGCCCCCAAATGTTTGACGGAACCCCTTCCGTCAAATATTTTGGGGGTGTACAGCCCCCAAATATTTGACGGAACCACATCCGTCAAATATTTTGGGGGTCTACAGTCCCCAAATATTTGACGGAACCGCATCGGTGAAATATTTGGGGGGTGTAGACCCCCCAAATATTTGACGGAACCACATCCGTCAAATATTTGGGGGGTCTACAGCCCCCAAATATTTGACGGAACCACATCCGTGAAATATTTGGGGGGTGTAGACCCCCGAAATATTTGACAGAACCCCATCCGTGAAATATTTGGGGGCTATAGACCCCCCAAATATTTGACGGAAACCCATCCGTCAAATATTTTGGGGGTGTAGACCCCCCAAATATTTGACGGAACCACATCCGTGAACTATTTTGGGGCTGTAGACCCCCCAAATATTTGACGGAACCCCATCCGTGAAATATTTCGGGGGTGTACAGCCCCCAAATATTTGACGGAACCACATCCGTCAAATATTTTGGGGGTGTAGACCCCCCAAATATTTGACGGAACCACATCCGTCAAATATTGTGGGGGTGTAGACCCCCCAAATATTTGACGGACCCACATCCGTGAAAATTTTGGGGGGTGTAGACCCCCCAAATATTTGACGGAACCACATCCGTGAAATATTTGGGGGCTGTAGACCCCCAAATATTTGACGGAACCACATCCGTGAACTATTTGGGGGCTGTAGACCCCCCAAATATTTGACGGAACCCCATCCGTGAAATATTTTGGGGGTGTACAACCCCCAAATATTTAACGGAACCCCATCCGTCAAATATTTTGGGGTCGTAGACCCCCCAAATATTTGACGGAACCCCATCCGTCAAATATTTTTGGGGTGTAGACCCCCCAAATATTTGACGGAACCCCATCCGTGAAATATTTTGCGGGTGTACACCCCCAAAACATTTCACGGATGTGGTTCCGTCAAATGTTTGGGGGCTGTAGACCCCCCAAATATTTGACGGAACCCCTTCCGTCAAATATTTTGGGGGTGTACAGCCCCCAAATATTTGACGGAACCCCATCCGTCAAATATTTCGGGGGTGTAGACCCCCCAAATATTTGACGGAACCCCATCCGTCAAATATTTGGGGGTTGTAGACCCCCCAAATATTTGACGGAACCCCATCCGTCAAATTTTTTGGGGGTGTAGACCCCCCAAATATTTGATGGAACCCCATCCGTCAAATATTTGGGGGCTGTACAGCCCCCAAATATTCGACGGAACCCCTTCCGTCAAATATTTTGGGGGTGTAGACCCCCCAAATATTTGACGGAACCCCATCCGTCAAATATTTGGGGGCTGTACACCCCCCAAATACTTGACGGAACCCCATCCGTCAAATATTTTGGGGATATAGACCCCCCAAATATTTGACCAAATATCTGACGGAACCCCTTCCGTCAAATATTTTGGGTGTGTAGACCCCCCAAATATTTGACGGAACCCCTTCCGTCAAATATTTTTGGGGGTGTACAGCCCCCAACCATTTGACGGAACCCCTTCCGTCAAATATTTTTGGGGTGTAGACCCCCCAAAATATTTGACGGAACCCCTTCCGTCAAATATTTTGGGCGTGTAGACCCCCCAAATATTTGACGGAACCCCATCCGTCAAATATTTGGGGGCTGTACACCCCCCAAATATTTGACGGAACCCCATCCGTCAAACATTTGGGGGCTGTACACCCCCCAAATATTTGACGGAACCCCATCCGTCAAATATTTTGGGGGTGTAGACCCCCGAAATATTTGACAGAAACCCTTCCGTCAAATATTTTGGGGCTGTAGACCCTCCACATATTTGACGGAACCCCATCCGTCAAACATTTGGGGTGTAGACCCCCCAAATATTTGACGGAACCCTATCCGTCAAATATTTTGGGGGTGTACAGCCCCCAAATATTCGACGGAACCCCATCCCTCAAATATTTTGGGGGTGTACAGCCCCCAAATATTTGACGGAACCCATTCCGTCAAATATGTTGGGGGTGTAGACCCCCCAAATATTTGACGGAACCCCATCCGTCAAATATTTTGGGGGTGTACAGCCCCCAAATATTTGACGGAACCCCATCCGTCAAATATTTTGGGGGTGTACAGCCCCCAAATATTTGACGGAACCCCTTCCGTCAAATAATTTGGGGGTGTAGACCCCCCAAATATTTGACGGAACCCCATCCGTCAAATATTTTGGGGGTGTAGACCCTCCAAATATTTGACGGAACCCCTTCCGTTTAATATTTTGGGGGTGTACAGCCCCCAAATATTTGACGGAACCCCATCCGTCAAATATTTTGGGGATGTAGACCCCCCAAATATTTGACGGAACCCCATCCGTCAAATTTTTTGGGGGTGTAGACCCCCCAAATATTTGACGGAACCCCATCCGTCAAATATTTGGGGGCTGTACACCCCCCAAATATTTGACGGAACCCCTTCCGTCAAATATTTTGGGCGTGTAGACCCCCCAAATATTTGACGGAACCCCATCCGTCAAATATTTGGGGGATGTACACCCCCCAAATATTTGACGGAACCCCATCCGTCAAACATTTGGGGGCTGTACACCCCCCAAATATTTGACGGAACCCCATCCGTCAAATATTTTGGGGGTGTAGACCCCCGAAATATTTGACAGAAACCCTTCCGTCAAATATTTTGGGGCTGTAGACCCTCCACATATTTGACGGAACCCCATCCGTCAAACATTTGGGGGTGTAGACCCCCCAAATATTTGACGGAACCCTATCCGTCAAATATTTTGGGGGTGTACAGCCCCCAAATATTCGACGGAACCCCATCCCTCAAATATTTTGGGGGTGTACAGCCCCCAAATATTTGACGGAACCCATTCCGTCAAATATTTTTTGGGGGTGTAGACCCCCCAAATATTTGACGGAACCCCATCCGTCAAATATTTTGGGGGTGTAGACCCCCCAAATATTTGACGGAACCCCATCCGTCAAATATTTTGGGGGTGTACAGCCCCCAAATATTTGACGGAACCCCATCCGTCAAATATTTTGGGGGTGTACAGCCCCCAAATATTTGACGGAACCCATTCCGTCAAATATTTTTTGGGGGTGTAGACCCCCCAAATATTTGACGGAACCTCATCCGTCAAATATGTTGGGGGTGTAGACCCCCCAAATATTTGACGGAACCCCATCCGTCAAATATTTTGGCGGTGTACAGCCCCCAAATATTTGACGGAACCCCATCCGTCAAATATTTTGGGGGTGTACAGCCCCCAAATATTTGACGGAACCCCTTCCGTCAAATAATTTGGGGGTGTAGACCCCCCAAATATTTGACGGAACCCCATCCGTCAAATATTTTGGGGGTGTAGACCCTCCAAATATTTGACGGAACCCCTTCCGTTTAATATTTTGGGGGTGTACAGCCCCCAAATATTTGACGGAACCCCATCCGTCAAATATTTTGGGGATGTAGACCCCCCAAATATTTGACGGAACCCCATCCGTCAAATTTTTTGGGGGTGTAGACCCCCCAAATATTTGACGGAACCCCATCCGTCAAATATTTGGGGGCTGTACACCCCCCAAATATTTGACGGAACCCCTTCCGTCAAATATTTTGGGGGTGTAGACCCCCCAAATATTTGACGGAACCCCATCCGTCAAATATTTGGGGGCTGTACACCCCCCAAATACTTGACGGAACCCCATCCGTCAAATATTTTGGGGATATAGACCCCCCAAATATTTGACCAAATATGTGACGGAACCCCTTCCGTCAAATATTTTGGGGGTGTAGACCCCCCAAATATTTGACGGAACCCCTTCCGTCAAATATTTTTGGGGGTGTACAGCCCCCAACCATTTGACGGAACCCCTTCCGTCAAATATTTTTGGGGTGTAGACCCCCCAAATATTTGACGGAACCCCTTCCGTCAAATATTTTGGGCGTGTAGACCCCCCAAATATTTGACGGAACCCCATCCGTCAAATATTTGGGGGATGTACACCCCCCAAATATTTGACGGAACCCCATCCGTCAAACATTTGGGGGCTGTACAACCCCCAAATATTTGACGGAACCCCATCCGTCAAATATTTTGGGGGTGTAGACCCCCGAAATATTTGACAGAAACCCTTCCGTCAAATATTTTGGGGCTGTAGACCCTCCACATATTTGACGGAACCCCATCCGTCAAACATTTGGGGGTGTAGACCCCCCAAATATTTGACGGAACCCTATCCGTCAAATATTTTGGGGGTGTACAGCCCCCAAATATTCGACGGAACCCCATCCCTCAAATATTTTGGGGGTGTACAGCCCCCAAATATTTGACGGAACCCATTCCGTCAAATATTTTTTGGGGGTGTAGACCCCCCAAATATTTGACGGAACCCCATCCGTCAAATATTTTGGGGGTGTAGACCCCCCAAATATTTGACGGAACCCCATCCGTCAAATATTTTGGGGGTGTACAGCCCCCAAATATTTGACGGAACCCCATCCGTCAAATATTTTGGGGGTGTACAGCCCCCAAATATTTGACGGAACCCATTCCGTCAAATATTTTTTGGGGGTGTAGACCCCCCAAATATTTGACGGAACCCCATCCGTCAAATATTTTGGGGGTGTAGACCCTCCAAATATTTGACGGAACCCCTTCCGTTTAATATTTTGGGGGTGTACAGCCCCCAAATATTTGACGGAACCCCATCCGTCAAATATTTTAGGGCTGCAGACCCCCCAAATATTTGACGGAACCCCATCCGTCAAATATTTTGGGGGTGTACAGCGCCCAAATATTTGACGGAACCCCATCCGTCAAATATTCTGGGGGTGTAGACCCCCCAAAAATTTGACGGAAACCCATCCGTCAAATATTTTGGGGGTGTAGACCCCCCAAATATTTGACGGAACCCCATCCGTCAAATATTTTGGGGGTGTAGACCCTCCAAATATTTGACGGAACCCCTTCCGTCAAATATTTTGGGGGTGTACAGCCCCCAAATATTTGACGGAACCCCTTCCGTCAAATATTTTGGGGGTGTAGACCCCCCAAATATTTGACGGAACCCCATCCGTCAAATATTTTGGGGGTGTACAGCCCCCAAATATTTGACGGAACCCTCTCCGTCAAATATTTTTGGGGCTGTAGACCCCCCAAATATTTGACGGAAACCCATCCGTCAAATATTTTGGGGGTGTAGACCCCCCAAATATTTGACGGAACCACATCCGTGAACTATTTTGGGGCTGTAGACCCCCCAAATATTTGACGGAACCCCATCCGTGAAATATTTCGGGGGTGTACAGCCCCCAAATATTTGACGGAACCACATCCGTCAAATATTTTGGGGGTGTAGACCCCCCAAATATTTGACGGAACCACATCCGTCAAATATTGTGGGGGTGTAGACCCCCCAAATATTTGACGGACCCACATCCGTGAAAATTTTGGGGGGTGTAGACCCCCCAAATATTTGACGGAACCACATCCGTGAACTATTTGGGGGCTGTAGACCCCCCAAATATTTGACGGAACCCCATCCGTGAAATATTTCGGGGGTGTACAGCCCCCAAATATTTGACGGAACCACATCCGTCAAATATTTTGGGGGTGTAGACCCCCCAAATATTTGACGGAACCACATCCGTCAAATATTGTGGGGGTGTAGACCCCCCAAATATTTGACGGACCCACATCCGTGAAAATTTTGGGGGGTGTAGACCCCCCAAATATTTGACGGAACCACATCCGTGAAATATTTGGGGGCTGTAGACCCCCAAATATTTGACGGAACCACATCCGTGAACTATTTGGGGGCTGTAGACCCCCCAAATATTTGACGGAACCCCATCCGTGAAATATTTTGGGGGTGTACAACCCCCAAATATTTAACGGAACCCCATCCGTCAAATATTTTGGGGTCGTAGACCCCCCAAATATTTGACGGAACCCCATCCGTCAAATATTTTTGGGGTGTAGACCCCCCAAATATTTGACGGAACCCCTTCCGTCAAAAATTGGGGGGCTGTACACCCCCCAAATATTTGACGGAACCCCATCCGTGAAATATTTTGCGGGTGTACACCCCCAAAACATTTCACGGATGTGGTTCCGTCAAATGTTTGGGGGCTGTAGACCCCCCAAATATTTGACGGAACCCCTTCCGTCAAATATTTTGGGGGTGTACAGCCCCCAAATATTTGACGGAACCCCATCCGTCAAATATTTCGGGGGTGTAGACCCCCCAAATATTTGACGGAACCCCATCCGTCAAATATTTGGGGGCTGTAGACCCCCCAAATATTTGACGGAACCCCTTCCGTCAAATATTTTGGGGGTGTACAGCCCCCAAATATTTGACGGAACCCCATCCGTCAAATATTTCGGGGGTGTAGACCCCCCAAATATTTGACGGAACCCCATCCGTCAAATATTTGGGGGCTGTACACCCCCCAAATACTTGACGGAACCCCATCCGTCAAATATTTTGGGGATACAGACCCCCCAAATATTTGACCAAATATCTGACGGAACCCCTTCCGTCAAATATTTTGGGGGTGTAGACCCCCCAAATATTTGACGGAACCCCTTCCGTCAAATATTTTTGGGGGTGTACAGCCCCCAACCATTTGACGGAACCCCTTCCGTCAAATATTTTTGGGGTGTAGACCCCCCAAAAATATTTGACGGAACCCCTTCCGTCAAATATTTTGGGCGTGTAGACCCCCCAAATATTTGACGGAACCCCATCCGTCAAATATTTGGGGGCTGTACACCCCCCAAATATTTGACGGAACCCCATCCGTCAAACATTTGGGGGCTGTACACCCCCCAAATATTTGACGGAACCCCATCCGTCAAATATTTTGGGGGTGTAGACCCCCGAAATATTTGACAGAAACCCTTCCGTCAAATATTTTGGGGCTGTAGACCCTCCACATATTTGACGGAACCCCATCCGTCAAACATTTGGGGGTGTAGACCCCCCAAATATTTGACGGAACCCTATCCGTCAAATATTTTGGGGGTGTACAGCCCCCAAATATTCGACGGAACCCCATCCCTCAAATATTTTGGGGGTGTACAGCCCCCAAATATTTGACGGAACCCATTCCGTCAAATATTTTTTGGGGGTGTAGACCCCCCAAATATTTGACGGAACCCCATCCGTCAAATATTTTGGGGGTGTAGACCCCCCAAATATTTGACGGAACCCCATCCGTCAAATATTTTGGGGGTGTACAGCCCCCAAATATTTGACGGAACCCCATCCGTCAAATATTTTGGGGGTGTACAGCCCCCAAATATTTGACGGAACCCCTTCCGTCAAATAATTTGGGGGTGTAGACCCCCCAAATATTTGACGGAACCCCATCCGTCAAATATTTTGGGGGTGTAGACCCTCCAAATATTTGACGGAACCCCTTCCGTTTAATTTTTTGGGGGTGTACAGCCCCCAAATATTTGACGGAACCCCATCCGTCAAATATTTTGGGGGTGTAGACCCCCCAAATATTTGACGGAACCCCATCCGTCAAATTTTTTGGGGGTGTAGACCCCCCAAATATTTGACGGAACCCCATCCGTCAAATATTTGGGGGCTGTACACCCCCCAAATATTTGACGGAACCCCTTCCGTCAAAAATTTTCCGGGTGTAGACCCCCCAAATATTTGACGGAACCCCATCCGTCAAATATTTGGGGGCTGTACACCCCCCAAATACTTGACGGAACCCCATCCGTCAAATATTTTGGGGATATAGACCCCCCAAATATTTGACCAAATATCTGACGGAACCCCTTCCGTCAAATATTTTGGGGGTGTAGACCCCCCAAATATTTGACGGAACCCCTTCCGTCAAATATTTTTGGGGGTGTACAGCCCCCAACCATTTGACGGAACCCCTTCCGTCAAATATTTTTGGGGTGTAGACCCCCCAAATATTTGACGGAACCCCTTCCGTCAAATATTTTGGGCGTGTAGACCCCCCAAATATTTGACGGAACCCCATCCGTCAAATATTTGGGGGCTGTACACCCCCCAAATATTTGACGGAACCCCATCCGTCAAACATTTGGGGGCTGTACACCCCCCAAATATTTGACGGAACCCCATCCGTCAAATATTTTGGGGGTGTAGACCCCCGAAATATTTGACAGAAACCCTTCCGTCAAATATTTTGGGGCTGTAGACCCTCCACATATTTGACGGAACCCCATCCGTCAAACATTTGGGGGTGTAGACCCCCCAAATATTTGACGGAACCCTATCCGTCAAATATTTTGGGGGTGTACAGCCCCCAAATATTCGACGGAACCCCATCCCTCAAATATTTTGGGGGTGTACAGCCCCCAAATATTTGACGGAACCCATTCCGTCAAATATTTTTTGGGGGTGTAGACCCCCCAAATATTTGACGGAACCCCATCCGTCAAATATTTTGGGGGTGTAGACCCCCCAAATATTTGACGGAACCCCATCCGTCAAATATTTTGGGGGTGTAGACCCCCCAAATATTTGACGGAACCCCATCCGTCAAATATTTTGGGGGTGTACAGCCCCCAAATATTTGACGGAACCCATTCCGTCAAATATTTTTTGGGGGTGTAGACCCCCCAAATATTTGACGGAACCCCATCCGTCAAATATTTTGGGGGTGTAGACCCTCCAAATATTTGACGGAACCCCTTCCGTTTAATATTTTGGGGGTGTACAGCCCCCAAATATTTGACGGAACCCCATCCGTCAAATATTTTAGGGCTGCAGACCCCCCAAATATTTGACGGAACCCCATCCGTCAAATAT
The DNA here is from genome assembly GCA_964036045.1 of Eutreptiella sp. 'Long Island Sound 2002'. Lineage (NCBI taxonomy): Eukaryota > Euglenozoa > Euglenophyceae > Eutreptiales > Eutreptiaceae > Eutreptiella > Eutreptiella sp. 'Long Island Sound 2002'. The sequence goes on along the minus strand of OZ038381.1, from coordinate 40,467,462 downwards.
TTTGGGGGTGTACAGCGCCCAAATATTTGACGGAACCCCATCCGTCAAATATTCTGGGGGTGTAGACCCCCCAAAAATTTGACGGAACCCCATCCGTCAAATATTTGGGGGCTGTACGTCCCCCAAATATTTGACGGAACCCCATCCGTCAATCATTTGGGGGCTGTACACCCCCCAAATATTTGACGGAACCACATCCATCAAATATTTTGGGGGTGTAGACCCCCCAAATATTTGACGGAACCCCATCCGTCAAATATTTGGGGGGTTTAGACCCCCGAAATATTTGACGGAACCCCTTCCGTCAAATATTTTGGGGGTGTAGACCCTCCAAATATTTGACGGAACCCCATCCGTCAAATATTTTGGGGGTGTACAGCCCCCAAATGTTTGACGGAACCCCTTCCGTCAAATATTTTGGGGGTGTAGACCCCCCAAATATTTGACGGAACCCCATCCGTCAAATATTTTGGGGGTGTACAGCCCCCAAATATTTGACGGAACCCCATCCGTCAAATATTTGGGGGGTGTACAGCCCCCAAATATTCAACGGAACCCCATCCCTCAAATATTTTGGGGGTGTAGACCCCCGAAATATTTGACGGAAACCCTTCCGTCAAATATTTCGGGGGTGTACAGCCCCCAAATATTTGACGGAACCCCTTCCGTCAAATATTTTGGGGGTGTAGACCCCCCAAATATTTGACGGAACCCCATCCGTCAAATATTTTGGGGGTGTACAGCCCCCAAAAATTTGACGGAACCCTCTCCGTCAAATATTTTTGGGGCTGTAGACCCCCCAAATATTTGACGGAACCCCATCCGTCAAATATTTTGGGGTTGTAGACCCTCCAAATATTTGACGGAACCCCATCCGTCAAATATTTTGGGGGTGTACAGCCCCCAAATATTTGATGGAACCCATTCCGTCAAATTTTTTTATGGGGGTGTAGACCCCCCAAATATTTGACGGAACCCCATCCGTCAAATATTTTGGGGGCTGTAGACCCCCCAAATATTTGACGGAAACCCATCCGTCAAATATTTTGGGGGTGTACAGCCCCCAAATATTTGACGGAACCCCATCCGTCAAATATTTTGGGGGTGTAAAGCCCCCAAATATTTGACGGAACCCCTTCCGTCAAATATTTTGGGGGTGTAGACCCCCCAAATATTTGACGGAACCCCATCCGTCAAATATTTTGGGGATGTAGACCCTCCAAATATTTGACGGAACCCCTTCCATTTAATATTTTGGGGGTGTACAGCCCCCAAATATTTGACGGAACCCCACCCGTCAAATATTTTGGGGGTGTACAGCCCCCATAATATTTGACGGAACCCCATCCGTCAAATATTTTAGGGCTGCACACCCTCCAAATATTTGACGGAACCCCATCCGTCAAATATTTTGGGGGTGTACAGCCCCCAAATATTTGACGGAACCCCATCCGTCAAATATTCTGGGGGTGTAGACCCCCCAAAAATTTGACGGAACCCCTTCCGTCAAAAATTTTGGGGGTGTAGACCCCCCAAATATTTGACGGAACCCCATCCGTCAAATATTTGGGGGCTGTACACCCCCCAAATATTTGACGGAACCCCATCCGTCAAATATTTGGGGGCTGTACACCCCCCAAATATTTGACGGAACCACATCCGTCAAATATTTTGGGGGTGTAGACCCCCCAAATATTTGACGGAACCCCATCCGTCAAATAATTTGGGGGCGTAGACCCCCCAAATTTTTGAAGGAACCCCTTCCGTCAAATATTTTGGGGGTGTAGACCCCCCAAATATTTGACGGAACCCCATCCGTCAAATATTTGGGGGCTATACACCCCCCAAATATTTGACGGAACCCCATCCGTCAAATATTTTGGGGGTGTAGACCCCCCAAATATTTGACCAAATATCTGACGGAACCCCTTCCGTCAAATGTTTCGGGGATGTACATCCCCCAAATATTTGACGGAACCCCTTCCGTCAAATATTTTGGGGGTGTACAGCCCCCAAATATTTGACGGAACCCCTTCCGTCAAATATTTCGGGGGTGTAGGCACCCCAAATATTTGACGGAACCCCTTCCGTCAAATATTTTTGGGGTGTAGACCCCCCAAATATTTGACGGAACCCCATCCGTCAAATATTTGGGGGCTGTACAGCCCCCAAATATTTGACGGAACCCCATCCGTCAAACATTTGGGGGCTGTACACCCCCCAAATATTTGACGGAACCCCATCCGTCAAATATTTTGGGGGTGTAGACCCCCGAAATATTTGACGGAAACCCTTCCGTCTAATATTTTGGGGGTGTAGACCCTCCAAATATTTGACGGAACCCCATCCGTCAAATATTTTGGGGGTGTACAGCCCCCAAATGTTTGACGGAACCCCTTCCGTCAAATATTTTGGGGGTGTAGACCCCCCAAATATTTGACGGAACCCCATCCGTCAAATATTTTGGGGGTGTAGACCCTCCAAATATTTGACGGAACCCCATCCGTCAAATATTTTGGGGGTGTACAGCCCCCAAATATTTGACGGAACCCCATCCGTCAAATATTTTGGGGGTGTACAGCCCCCAAATATTTGACGGAACCCCTTCCGTCAAATAATTTGGGGGTGTAGACCCCCCAAATATTTGACGGAACCCCATCCGTCAAATATTTTGGGGGTGTAGACCCTCCAAATATTTGACGGAACCCCATCCGTCAAATATTTTGGGGGTGTACAGCCCCCAAATATTTGACGGAACCCCATCCATCAAATATTTTGGTGGTGTTAACCCCCCAAATATTTGACCAATTATTTGACGGAACCCCTTCCGTCAAATATTTTGCGGGTGTTGACCCCCCAAATATTTGACGGAACCCCTTCCGTCAAATATTTTGGGGGTGTAGACCCCCCAAATATTTGACGGAACCCCATCCGTCAAATATTTTGGGGGTGTAGACCCCCCAAATATTTGACGGAACCCCTTCCGTCAAATGTTTCGGGGATGTACACCCCCCAAATATTTGACGGAACCCCATCCGGCAAATATTTGGGGGCTGTACACCCCCCAAATATTTGACGGAACCCCATCCGTCAAATATTTGGGGGCTGTACACCCCCCAAATATTTGACGGAACCACATCCGTCAAATATTTTGGGGGTGTAGACCCCCCGAATATTTGACGGAACCCCTTCCGTCAAATATTTTGGGGGTGTAGACCCCCCAAATATTTGACAGAACCCCTTCCGTCAAATATTTTGGGGGTGTAGACCCCCCGAATATTTGACGGAACCCCATCCGTCAAATATTTGGGGGCTGTACACCCCCCAAATATTTGACGGAACCCCATCCGTCAAACATTTGGGGGCTGTACACCCCCCAAATATTTGACGGAACCACATCCGTCAAATATTTTGGGGGTGTAGACCCCCCAAATATTTGACGGAACCCCATCCGTCAAATATTTTGGGGGTGTAGACCCCCGAAATATTTGACGGAACCCCTTCCGTCAAATATTTTGGGGGTGTAGACCCTCCAAATATTTGACGGAACCCCATCCGTCAAATATTTTGGGGGTGTACAGCCCCCAAATGTTTGACGGAACCCCTTCCGTCAAATATTTTGGGGGTGTAGACCCCCCAAATATTTGACGGAACCCCATCCGTCAAATATTTTGGGGGTGTACAACCCCCAAATATTTGACGGAACCCCATCCGTCAAATATTTGGGGGGTGTACAGCCCCCAAATCTTTGACGGAACCCGTTCCGTCAAATATTTTGGGGGTGTAGACCCCCGAAATATTTGACGGAAACCCTTCCGTCAAATATTTTGGGGGTGTACAGCCCCCAAATATTTGACGGAACCCCATGCGTCAAATATTTTGGGGGTGTAGACCCCCCAAATATTTGACGGAACCCCATCCGTCAAATATTTTGGGGGTGTACAGCCCCCAAATATTTGACGGAACCCCATCCGTCAAATATTTTGGGGGTGTACAGCCCCAAAATTTTTGACGGAACCCCTTCCGTCAAATATTTTTGGGGAGGTAGACCCCCCAAATATTTGACGGAACCCCATCCGTCAAATATTTTGGGGGTGTAGACCCCCCAAATATTTGACGGAACCCCTTTCGTCAAATATTTTGGGGGTGTAGACCCCCCAAATATTTGACGGAACCCCTTCCGTCAAATATTTTGGGGGTGTAGACCCCCCAAATATTTGACGGAACCCCATCCGTGAAATATTTTGGGGGTGTACATCCCCCATAATATTTGACGGAACCCCATCCGTCAAATATTTTGGGGGTGTAGACCCCCCAAATATTTGACGGAACCCCATCCGTCAAATATTTTGGGGGTGTAGATCCCCCAAATATTTGACGGAACCCCATCCGTCAAATATTTTGGGGGTGTAGACCCCCCAAATATTTGACGGAACCCCATGCGTCAAATATTTTGGGGCTGTAGACCCCCCAAATATTTGACGGAACCCCATCCGTCAAATATTTTGGGGACGTAGACCCCCCAAATATTTGACGGAACCCCTTCCGTCAAATATTTTGGGGGTGTAGACCCCCCAAATATTTGATGGAACCCCTTCCGTCAAATATTTTCGGGGTGTAGACCCCCCAAATATTTGACGGAACCCCATCCGTGAAATATTTTGGGGGTGTACATCCCCCATAATATTTGACGGAACCCCATCCGTCAAATATTTTGGGGGTGTAGACCCCCCAAATATTTGACGGAACCCCATCCGTCAAATATTTTGGGGGTGTAGATCCCCCAAATATTTGACGGAACCCCATCCGTCAAATATTTTGGGGGTGTAGACCCCCCAAATATTTGACGGAACCCCATCCGTCAAATATTTGGGGGCTGTACACCCCCCAAATATTTGACGGAACCCCATCCATCAAATATTTTGGGGGTGTAGACCCCCCAAATATTTGACCAAATATTTGACGGAACCCCTTCCGTCAAATATTTTGGGGGTGTAGACCCCCCAAATATTTGACGGAACCCCTTCAATCAAATATTTTGGGGGTGTAGACCCCCCAAATATTTGACGGAACCCCATCCGTCAAATATTTTGGGGGTGTACAGCCCCCAAATATTTGACGGAACCCCTTCCGTCAAATATTTTGGGGGTGTACAGCCCCAAAATATTTGACGGAACCCCATCCGTCAAATATTTTTGGGGTGTAGACCCCCCAAACATTTGACGGAACCCCATCCGTCAAATATTTGGGGGCTGTACACCCCCCAAATATTTGACGGAACCCCTTCCGTCAAATATTTGGGGGCTGTACACCCCCCAAATATTTGACGGAACCCCTTCCGTCAAATATTTTGGGGGTGTAGACCCCCCAAATATTTGACGGAACCCCATCCGTCAAATATTTTGGGGGTGTAGACCCCCCAAATATTTGACGGAACCCCATCCGTCAAATATTTTGGGGGTGTACAGCCCTCAAATATTTGTCGGAACCCCTTCCGTCAAATATTTTGGGGGTGTAGACCCCCCAAATATTTGACGGAACCCCTTCCGTCAAAATTTTTGGGGGCTGTACACCCCCCAAATATTTGACGGAACCCCATCCGTGAAATATTTTGGAGGTCTACACCCCCAAAACATTTCACGGATGTGGTTCCGTGAAATATTTGGGGTCTGTAGACCCCCCAAATATTTGAGGGAACCCCATCCGTCAAATATTTTGGGGGTGTACAGCCCCCAAATGTTTGACGGAACCCCATCCGTCAAATATTTTGGGGGTGTACAGCCCCCAAATATTTGAAGGAACCCCTTCCGTCAAATATTTTGGGGGTGTAGACCCCCCAAATATTTGACGGAACCCCATCCGTCAAATATTTTGGGGGTGTACAGCCCCCAAATATTTGACGGAACCCCTTCCGTGAAATATTTTGGGGGTGTAGACCCCCCAAATATTTGAAGGAACCCCTTCCGTCAAATATTTTGGGGGTGTAGACCCCCCAAATGTTTGACGGAACCCCATCCGTCAAATATTTTGGGGGTGTACAGCCCCCAAATATTTGACGGAACCCCATCCGTCAAATATTTGGGGGCTGTAGACCCCCCAAATATTTGACGGAACCCCATCCCTCAAATATTTTGGGGGTGTACAGCCCTCAAATATTTGACGGAACCCCATCCGTCAAATATTTGGGGGCTGTACACCCCCCAAATATTTGACGCAACCCCATCCGTCAAATATTTTGGGGGTGTAGACCCACCAAAAATTTGACGGAACCCCTTCCGTCAAATATTTTGGGGGTGTAGACCCCCCAAATATTTGACGGAACCCCATCCGTCAAATATTTCGGGGGTGTAGACCCCCCAAATATTTGACCAAAGATTTGACGGAACCCCTTCCGTCAAATATTTTGGGGGTGTAGACCCCCCAAATATTTGACGGAACCCCATCCGTCAAATATTTTGGGGGTGTAGACCCCCCAAATATTTGACGGAACCCCATCCGTGAAATATTTTGGGGGTGTAGACCCCCCAAATATTTGACGGAACCCCTTCCGTCAAATATTTTGGGGTTGTAGACCCCCCAAATATTTGACGGAACCCCTTCCGTCAAATATTTCGGGGGTGTAGAGCCCCCAAATATTTGACGGAACCCCATCCGTCAAATATTTGGGGGCTGTACACCCCCCAATCATTTGACGGAACCCCATCCGTCAAATATTTGGGGGCTGTACACCCCCCAAATATTTGACGGAACCCCATCCGTCAAATATTTTGGGGGTGTACAGCCCCCAAATATTTGACGGAACCCCTTCCGTCAAATATTTGGGGGGTGTACAGCCCCCAAATATTTGACGGATGGGGTTCCGTCAAATGATTGGGGGGTGTACAGCCCCCAAATATTTGACGGATGGGGTTCCGTCAAATATTTGGGGGCTGTACACCCCCGAAATATTTGACGGAAGGGGTTCCGTCAAATATTTGGGGGGTCTACAACCCCAAAATATTTGACGGAAGGGGTTCCGTCAAATATTTGGGGGTTGTACACCCCCGAAATATTTGACGGAAGGGGTTCCGTCAAATATTTTGGGTGTGTACAGCCCCCAAATATTTGAAGGAACCCCATCCGTCAAATATTTTGGGGGTGTAGACCCCCCAAATATTTGACGGAAAACCCCATCCGTCATATATTTGGGGGCCGTACACCCCCCAAATATTTGACGGAACCCCATCCGTGAAATATTTTGGAGGTCTACACCCCCAAAACAACTCACGGATGTGGTTCCGTGAAATATTTGGGGGCTGTAGACCCCCCAAATATTTGACGGAAACCCATCCGTCAAATATTTTGGGGGTGTACAGCCCCCAAATGTTTGACGGAACCCCATCCGTCAAATATTTTGGGGGTGTACAGCCCCCAAATATTTGAAGGAACCCCTTCCGTCAAATATTTTGGGGGTGTACAGCCCCCAAATATTTGACGGAACCCCATCCGTCAAATATTTTGGGGGTGTACAGCCCCCAAATATTTGACGGAACCCCATCCGTGAAATATTTTGGGGGTGTAGACCCCCCAAATATTTGACGGAACCCCATCCGTCAAATATTTTGGGGGTGTAGACCCCCCAAATATTTGACGGAACCCCATCCGTCAAATATTTTTGGGGGTGTACAGCCCCCAAATATTTGACGGAACCCCTTCCGTCAAATATTTTGGGGGTGTAGACCCCCCAAATATTTGACGGAACCCCTTCCGTCAAATATTTTGGGGGTGTAGACCCCCCAAATGTTTGACGGAACCCCATCCGTCAAATATTTGGGGGGTGTACAGCCCCCAAATATTTGACGGAACCCCATCCATCAAATATTTGGGGGCTGTAGACCCCCCAAATATTTCACGGAACCCCATCCGTCAAATATTTTGGGGGTGTACAGCCCCCAAATATTTGACGGAACCCCATCCGTCAAATATTTTGGGGGTGTAGACCCCCCAAAAATTTGACGGAACCCCTTCCGTCAAATATTTCGGGGGTGTAGACCCCCCAAATATTTGATGGAACCCCATCCGTCAAATATTTGGGGGCTGTACATCCCCCAAATATTTGACGGAACCCCATCCGTCAAATATTTTGGGGGTGTAGACCCCCCAAAAATTTGACGGAACCCTTTCCGTCAAATATTTGGGGGGTGTAGACCCCCCAAAAATTTGACGGAACCCCTTCCGTCAAATATTTCGGGGGTGTAGACCCCCCAAATATTTGACGGAACCCCATCCATCATATATTTGGGGGCTGTACACCCCCCAATCATTTGACGGAACCCCATCCGTCAAATATTTGGGGGCTATACACCCCCCAAATATTTGACGGAACCACATCCGTCAAATATTTTGGGGGTGTAGAGCCCCCAAATATTTGACGGAACCCCATCCGTCAAATATTTTGGGGGTGTACAGCCCCCAAATATTTGACGGAACCCCTTCCGTCAAATATTTTGGGGGTGTAGACCCCCCAAATATTTGACGGAACCCCATCCGTCAAATATTTTGGGGGTGTACAGCCCCCAAATATTTGACGGAACCCCATCCGTCAAATATTTTGGGGGTGTAGACCCCCCAAAATTTTGACGGAACCCCATCCGTCAAATATTTTGGGGGTGTACAGCCCTCAAATATTTGACGTACCCCATCCATCAAATATTTGGGGGCTGTAGACCCCCCAAATATTTAACGGAACCCCATCCGTCAAATATTTTTGGGGTGTACAGCCCCCAAATATTTGACGGAACGCCATCCGTCAAATATTTTGGGGGTGTAGACCCCCAAAAAATTTAACGGAACCCCTTCCGTCAAATATTTTGGGGGTGTAGACCCCCCAAATATTTGACGGAACCCCTTCCGTCAAATATTTCGGGGGTGTACAGCCCCCAAATATTTGACGGAACGCCATCCGTCAAATATTTTGGGGGTGTAGACCCCCCCAAAATTTTGACGGAACCCCTTCCGTCAAATATTTTTGGGGTGTAGACCCCCCAAATATTTGACGGAACGCCATCCGTCAAATATTTTGGGGGTGTAGACCCCCTAAAAATTTGACGGAACCCCTTCCGTCAAATATTTAGGGGGTGTAGACCCCCCAAACATTTGACGGAACCCCATCCGTCAAATATTTGGGGGTGTACAACCCCCAAATATTTCCCGGAACCCCTTCCGTCAAATATTTCGGGGGTGTAGACCCCCCAAATATTTGACGGAACCCCTTCCGTCAAATATTTCGGGGGCGTACACCCCCCAAACATTTGACGGAACCACATCTGTCAAATATTTGGGGGCTGTACACCCCCCAATCATTTGGCGGAACCCCATCCGTCAAATATTTGGGGGCTGTACACCCCCCAAATATTTGACGGAACCACATCCGTCAAATATTTTGGGGGTGTAGACCCCCCAAATATTTGACGGAACCCCATCCGTCAAATATTTTGGGGGTGCAGACCCCCCAAAATATTTGACGGAACCCCTTCCGTCAAATATTTTGGGGTCGTAGACCCCCCAAATATTTGACGGAACCCCATCCGTCAAATATTTTGGGGGTGTACAGCCCCCAAATATTTGACGGAACGCCATCCGTCAAATATTTTGGGGGTGTAGACCCCCCCAAAATTTTGACGGAACCCCTTCCGTCAAATATTTTTGGGGTGTAGACCCCCCAAATATTTGACGGAACGCCATCCGTCAAATATTTTGGGGGTGTAGACCCCCCAAAAATTTGACGGAACCCCTTCCGTCAAATATTTAGGGGGTGTAGACCCCCCAAATATTTGACGGAACCCCATCCTTCAAATATTTTGGGGGTGTACAGCCTCCAAATATTTGACGGAACCCCATCCGTCAAATATTTGGGGGCTGTACACCCCCCAAATATTTGACGGAACCCCTTCCGTCAAATATTTTGGGGGTGTAGACCCCCCAAACATTTGACGGAACCCCATCCGTCAAGTATTTTGGGGGTGTACAACCCCCAAATATTTCCCGGAACCCCTTCCGTCAAATATTTCGGGGGTGTAGACCCCCCAAATATTTGACGGAACCCCTTCCGTCAAATATTTCGGGGGCGTACACCCCCCAAACATTTGACGGAACCACATCTGTCAAATATTTGGGGGCTGTACACCCCCCAATCATTTGGCGGAACCCCATCCGTCAAATATTTGGGGGCTGTACACCCCCCAAATATTTGACGGAACCACATCCGTCAAATATTTTCGGGGTGTAGACCCCCCAAATATTTGACGGAACCCCATCCGTCAAATATTTTGGGGGTGCAGACCCCCCAAAATATTTGACGGAACCCCTTCCGTCAAATATTTTGGGGGTGTAGACCCCCCAAATATTTGACGGAACCCCATCCGTCAAATATTTTGGGGGTGTACAGCCCCCAAATATTTGACGGAACCCCATCCGTCAAATATTTTGGGGGTGTAGACCCCCCAAAAATTTGACGTAACCCCTTCCGTCAAATATTTTGGGGCTGTAGACCCCCCAAATATTTGACGGAACCCCACCCGTCAAATATTTTGGGGGTGTAGACCCCCCAAATATTTGACCAAAGATTTGACGGAACCCTTTCCGTCAAATATTTTGGGGGTGTAGACCCCCCAAATATTTGACGGAACCCCATCCGTCAAATATTTTTGGGGTGTACAACCCCCAAATATTTGACGGAACCCCTTCCGTCAAATATTTCGGGGGTGTACACCCCCCAAATATTTGACGGAACCCCATCCGTCAAATATTTGGGGGCTGTACACCCCCCAATCATTTGACCGAACCCCATCCGTCAAATATTTGGGGGCTGTACAGCCCCCAAATATTTGACGGAACCACATCCGTCATATATTTTGGGGGTGTACAGCCCCCAAATATTTGACGGAACCCCATCGGTCAAATATTTTGGGGGTGTACAGCCCCCAATCATTTCACGGAACCCCATCCGTCAAATATTTTGGGGGTGTACACCCCCCAAATATTTGACGGAACCTCATCCGTCAAATATTTTGGCGGTGTACAGCCCCCAAATATTTGACGGAACCGCATCCGTCAAATATTTTGGGGGTGTAGACCCCCCAAAATTTTGACGGAACCCCATCCGTCAAATATTTTGGGGGCTGTAGACCCCCCAAATATTTGACGGAACCCCATCCGTCAAATATTTTGGGGGTGTAGACCCCCCAAAAATTTGACGGAACCCCTTCCGTCAAATATTTTGGGGGTGTAGACCCCCCAAAATTTTGACGGAACCCCATCCGTCAAATATTTTGGGGGTGTACGGCCCTCAAATATTTGACGGAACCCCATCCGTCAAATATTTGGGGGCTGTAGACCCCCCAAATATTTGACGGAACCCCATCCGTCAAATATTTTGGGGGTGTAGACCCCCCAAATATTTGACGGAACCCCTTCCGTCAAATTTTTCCGGGGTGTAGACCCCCCAAATATTTGACGGAACCCCATCCGTCAAATATTTTGGGGGTGTACAGCCCCCAAATATTTGACGGAACCCCATCCGTCAAATATTTTGGGGGTGTAGACCCCCCAAAATTTTGACGGAACCCCATCCGTCAAATATTTTGGGGGTGTACAGCCCTCAAATATTTGACGGAACCCCATCCGTCAAATATTTGGGGGCTGTAGACCCCCCAAATATTTGACGGAACCCCATGCGTCAAATATTTTGGGGGTGTAGACCCCCCAAATATTTGACGGAACCCCATCCGTCAAATATTTGGGGGCTGTAGACCCCCCAAATATTTGACGGAACCCCATCCGTCAAATATTTTGGGGGTGTACAGCCCCCAAATATTTGACGGAACGCCATCCGTCAAAAATTTTGGGGGTGTAGACCCCCCAAATATTTGACGGAACCCCATCCGTCAAATATTTTGGGGGTGTACAGCCCTCAAATATTTGACGGAACGCCATCCGTCAAATATTTGGGGGCTGTAGACCCCCCAAATATTTGACGGAACCCCATCCGTCAAATATTTTGGGGGTGTACAGCCCCCAAATATTTAACGGAACCCCTTCCGTCAAATATTTTGGGGGTGTAGACCCCCCAAATATTTGACGGAACCCCTTCCGTCAAATATTTCGGGGGTGTAGACCCCCCAAATATTTGACCGAACCCCATCCGTCAAATATTTTGGGGCGTACAGCCCCCAAATATTTGACGGAACGCCATCCGTCAAATATTTTGGGGGTGTAGACCCCCCCAAAAATTTGACGGAACCCCTTCCGTCAAATATTTTTGGGGTGTAGACCCCCCAAATATTTGACGGAACGCCATCCGTCAAATATTTTGGGGGTGTAGACCCCCCAAATATTTGACGGAACCCCTTCCGTCAAATATTTAGGGGGTGTAGACCCCCCAAATATTTGACGCAACCTCATCCGTCAAATATTTTGGGGGTGTACAGCCTCCAAATATTTGACGGAACCCCATCCGTCAAATATTTGGTGGCTGTAGACCCCCCAAATATTTGACGGAACCCCTTCCGTCAAATATTTTGGGGGCGTACACCCCCCAAACATTTGACGGAACCACATCTCTCAAATATTTGGGGGCTGTACACCCCCCAATCATTTGGCGGAACCCCATCCGTCAAATATTTGAGGGCTGTACAGCCCCCAAATATTTGACGGAACCACATCCGTCAAATTTTTTGGGGGTGTAGACCCCCCAAATATTTGACGGAACCCCATCCGTCAAATATTTTGGGGGTGTACAGCCCCCAAATATTTGACGGAACCCCATCCGTCAAATATTTTGGGGGTGTAGACCCCCCAAAAATTTGACGGAACCCCTTCCGTCAAATATTTTGGGGCTGTAGACCCCCCAAATATTTGACGGAACCCCTTCCGTCAAATATTTGGGGGCTGTACACCCCCCAAATATTTGACGGAACCCCATCCGTCAAATATTTTGGGGGTGTAGACCCCCCAAATATTCGACCAAAGATTTGACGGAACCCTTTCCGTCAAATATTTTGGGGGTGTAGACCCCCCAAATATTTGACGGAACCCCATCCGTCAAATATTTCGGGGGTGTACAACCCCCAAATATTTGACGGAACCCCTTCCGTCAAATATTTCGGGGGTGTACACCCCCCAAATATTTGACGGAACCCCATCCGTCAAATATTTGGGGGCTGTACACCCCCCAATCATTTGACGGAACCCCATCCGTCAAATATTTGGGGGCTGTACAGCCCCCAAATCTTTGACGGAACCCCATCCGTCAAATATTTTGGGGGTGTACAGCCCCCAATCATTTCACGGAACCCCATCCGTCAAATATTTTGGGGGTGTACACCCCCCAAATATTTGACGGAACCTCATCCGTCAAATATTTTGGGGGTGTACAGCCCCCAAATATTTGACGGAACCCCATCCGTCAAATATTTTGGGGCGGTAGACCCCCCAAAATTTTGACGGAACCCCATCCGTCAAATATTTTGGGGGTGTACGGCCCTCAAATATTTGACGGAATGCCATCCGTCAAATATTTGGGGGCTGTAGACCCCCCAAATATTTGACGGAACCCCATCCGTCAAATATTTTGGGGGTGTAGACCCCCCAAAAATTTGACGGAACCCCTTCCGTCAAATATTTTGGCGGTGTAGACCCCCCAAATATTTCACGGAACCCCATCCGTCAAATATTTTGGGGGTGTACGGCCCTCAAATATTTGACGGAACCCCATCCGTCAAATATTTGGGGGCTGTAGACCCCCCAAATATTTGACGGAACCCCATCCGTCAAATTTTTCCGGGGTGTAGACCCCCCAAATATTTGACGGAACCCCATCCGTCAAATATTTTGGGGGTGTACAGCCCCCAAATATTTGACGGAACCCCATCCGTCAAATATTTTGGGGGTGTAGACCCCCCAAAAAATTGACGGAACCCCTTCCGTCAAATATTTTGGGGGTGTAGACCCCCCAAATATTTGACGGATCGCCATCCGTCAAATATTTTGGGGGTGTAGACCCCCCAAATATTTGACGGAACCCCTTCCGTCAAATATTTTGGGGGTGTAGACCCCCCAAATATTTGACGGAACCCGATCCCTCAAATATTTTGGGGGTGTACAGCCCCCAAATATTTGACGGAACCCCATCCGTCAAATATTTTGGGGTTGTAGACCACCCAAATATTTGACCAAATATTTGACGGAACCCCTTCCGTCAAATATTTTGGGGGTGTAGACCCCCCAAATATTTGACGGAACCCCATCCGTCAAATATTTTGGGGGTGTAGACCCCCCAAATATTTGACGGAACCCCTTCCGTCAAATATTTCGGGGGTGTACACCCCCCAAATATTTGACGGAACCCCAACCGTCAAATATTTGGGGGCTGTACAGCCCCCAATCATTTGGCGGAACCCCATCCGTCAAATATTTGGGGGCTGTACGCCCCCCAAATATTTGACGGAACCACATCCGTCAAATATTTTGGGGGTGTAGACCCCCCAAATATTTGCCGGAACCCCATCCGTCAAATATTTTGGGGGTGCAGACCCCCCAAATATTCGACGGAACCCCTTCCGTCAAATATTTTGGGGCTGTAGACCCCCCAAATATTTGACGGAACCCCATCCGTCAAATATTTTGGGGGTGTACAGCCCCCAAATATTTGACGGAACCCCTTCCGTCAAATATTTTGGGGATGTAGACCCCCCAAAAATTTGACGGAACCCCATCCGTCAAGTATTTTGGGGGTGTACAGCCCCCAAATATTTGACGGAACCCCATCCGTCAAATATTTTGGGGGTGTAAAGCCCCCAAATATTTGACGGAACCCCTTCCGTCAAATATTTTGGGGCTGTACACCCCCCAAATATTTGACGGTACCCCTTCCGTCAAATATTTTGGGGTTGTACAGCCCCCAAATATTTGACGGAACCCCTTCCGTCAAATATTTTGGGGGTGTAGACCCCCCAAATATTTGACGGAACCCCATCCGTCAAATATTTTGGGGGTGTAGACCCCCCAAATATTCGACCAAAGATTTGACGGAACCCTTTCCGTCAAATATTTTGGGGGTGTAGACCCCCCAAATATTTGACGGAACCCCATCCGTCAAATATTTTTGGGGTGTACAACCCCCAAATATTTGACGGAACCCCTTCCGTCAAATATTTCGGGGGTGTACACCCCCCAAATATTTGACGGAACCCCATCCGTCAAATATTTGGGGGCTGTACACCCCCCAATCATTTGACGGAACCCCATCCGTCAAATATTTGGGGGCTGTACAGCCCCCAAATCTTTGACGGAACCCCATCCGTCAAATATTTTGGGGGTGTACAGCCCCCAATCATTTCACGGAACCCCATCCGTCAAATATTTTGGGGGTGTACACCCCCCAAATATTTGACGGAACCTCATCCGTCAAATATTTTGGGGGTGTACAGCCCCCAAATATTTGACGGAACCCCATCCGTCAAATATTTTGGGGGTGTAGACCCCCCAAAATTTTGACGGAACCCCATCCGTCAAATATTTTGGGGGTGTACGGCCCTCAAATATTTGACGGAACCCCATCCGTCAAATATTTGGGGGCTGTAGACCCCCCAAATATTTGACGGAACCCCATCCGTCAAATATTTTGGGGGTGTAGACCCCCCAAAAATTTGACGGAACCCCTTCCGTCAAATATTTTGGCGGTGTAGACCCCCCAAATATTTCACGGAACCCCATCCGTCAAATATTTTGGGGGTGTACGGCTCTCAAATATTTGACGGAACCCCATCCGTCAAATATTTGGGGGCTGTAGACCCCCCAAATATTTGACGGAACCCCATCCGTCAAATTTTTCCGGGGTGTAGACCCCCCAAATATTTGACGGAACCCCATCCGTCAAATATTTTGGGGGTGTACAGCCCCCAAATATTTGACGGAACCCCATCCGTCAAATATTTTGGGGGTGTAGACCCCCCAAAAAATTGACGGAACCCCTTCCGTCAAATATTTTGGGGGTGTAGACCCCCCAAATATTTGACGGATCGCCATCCGTCAAATATTTTGGGGGTGTAGACCCCCCAAATATTTGACGGAACCCCTTCCGTCAAATATTTTGGGGGTGTAGACCCCCCAAATATTTGACGGAACCCGATCCCTCAAATATTTTGGGGGTGTACAGCCCCCAAATATTTGACGGAACCCCATCCGTCAAATATTTTGGGGTTGTAGACCACCCAAATATTTGACCAAATATTTGACGGAACCCCTTCCGTCAAATATTTTGGGGGTGTAGACCCCCCAAATATTTGACGGAACCCCATCCGTCAAATAGTTTGGGGGTGTAGACCCCCCAAATATTTGACGGAACCCCTTCCGTCAAATATTTCGGGGGTGTACACCCCCCAAATATTTGACGGAACCCCAACCGTCAAATATTTGGGGGCTGTACAGCCCCCAATCATTTGGCGGAACCCCATCCGTCAAATATTTGGGGGCTGTACGCCCCCCAAATATTTGACGGAACCACATCCGTCAAATATTTTGGGGGTGTAGACCCCCCAAATATTTGCCGGAACCCCATCCGTCAAATATTTTGGGGGTGCAGACCCCCCAAATATTTGACGGAACCCCTTCCGTCAAATATTTTGGGGCTGTAGACCCCCCAAATATTTGACGGAACCCCATCCGTCAAATATTTTGGGGGTGTACAGCCCCCAAATATTTGACGGAACCCCTTCCGTCAAATATTTTGGGGATGTAGACCCCCCAAAAATTTGACGGAACCCCATCCGTCAAGTATTTTGGGGGTGTACAGCCCCCAAATATTTGACGGAACCCCATCCGTCAAATATTTTGGGGGTGTAAAGCCCCCAAATATTTGACGGAACCCCTTCCGTCAAATATTTTGGGGCTGTACACCCCCCAAATATTTGACGGTACCCCTTCCGTCAAATATTTTGGGGTTGTACAGCCCCCAAATATTTGACGGAACCCCTTCCGTCAAATATTTTGGGGGTGTAGACCCCCCAAATATTTGACGGAACCCCATCCGTCAAATATTTTGGGGGTGTAGACCCCCCAAATATTTGACGGAACCCCATCCGTCAAATATTTGGGGGCCGTACAGCCCCCAAATATCCGACGGAACCCCTTCCGTCAAACATTTGGGGGCTGTACACCCCCCAAAATTTTTGACGGAACCACATCCGTCAAATATTTTGGGGTTGTAGACCGCCCAAATATTTGACGGAACCCCATCCGTCAAATATTTTGGGGGTATAGACCCTCAAAATATTTGACGGAACCTCTTCCGTCAAATATTTTGGGGGTGTAGACCCCCCAAATATTTGACGGAACCGCATCCGTCAAATATTTTGGGGGTGTACAGCCCCCAAATATTTGACGGAACCCCTTCCGTCAAATATTTTGGGGATGTAGACCCCCCAAATATTTGACGGAACCCCATCCGTCAAATAATTTGGGGGTGTACACCCCCCAAATATTTGACGGAACCCCATCCGTCAAATATTTTCGGGCTGTAGACCCCCCAAATATTTGACGGAACCCCATCCGTCAAATATTTTGGGGGTGTACAGCCCCCAAATATTTGACGGAACCCCTTCCGTCAAATATTTTGGGGGTGTAGACCCCCCAAATATTTGACGGAACCCCTTTCGTCAAAAATTTTGGGGGTGTACAGCCCCCAAATATTTGACGGAACCCCATCCGTCAAATATTTGGGGGCTGTACACCCCCCAAAAATTTGAGGGAACCCCATCCGTGAAATATTTTGGAGGTCTACACCCCCAAAACATTTCACGGATGTGGTTCCGTGAAATATTTGGGGGCTGTAGACCCCCCAAATATTTGACGGAACCCCATCCGTCAAATATTTTGGGGGTGTACAGCCCTCAAATATTTGACGGAACCCCATCCGTCAAATATTTTGGGGGTGTACAGCCCCCAAATATTTGACGGAACCCCATCCGTCAAATATTTTGGGGGTGTACAGCCCTCAAATATTTGACGGAACCCCTTCCGTCAAATGTTTTGGGGGTGTAGACCCCCCAAATATTTGACGGAACCCCTTCCGTCAAATATTTTGGGGGTGTAGACCCCCCAAATGTTTGACGGAACCCCATCCGTCAAATATTTTGGGGGTGTAGACCCCCCAAATATTTGACGGAACCCCATCCGTCAAATATTTTGGGGGTGTACAGCCCTCAAATATTTGACGGAACCCCATCCGTCAAATATTTGGGGGCTGTAGACCCCCCAAATATTTGATGGAACCCCATCCGTCAAATATTTTGGGGGTGTACAGCCCCCAAATATTTGACGGAACCCCATCCGTCAAATATTTTGGGGCTGTAGACACCCCAAAAATTTGACGGAACCCCTTCCGTCAAACATTTTGGGGGTGTAGACCCCCCAAATATTTGACGGAACCCCATCCGTCAAATATTTGGGGGCTGTAGACCCCCCAAATATTTGACGGAACCCCATCCGTCAAATATTTTGGGGCTGTAGACAGCCCAAAAATTTGACGGAACCCCTTCCGTCAAATATTTTGGGGGTGTAGACCCCCCAAATATTTCACGGAACCCCATCCGTCAAATATTTGGGGGCTGTACACCCCCCAAATATTTGACGGAACCCCATCCGTCAAATATTTGGGGGCTGTACACCCCCCAAATATTTGACGGAACCACATCCGTCAAATATTTTGGGGTTGTAGACCCCCCAAATATTTGACGGAACCCCATCCGTCAAATATTTTGGGGGTGTAGACCCCCCAAATATTTGACGGAACCCCATCCGTCAAATATTTTGGGGATGTACAGCCCCCAAATATTTGACGGAACCCCATCCGTCAAATATTTTGGGGGTGTACAGCCCCCAAATATTTGACGGAACCCCATCCGTCAAATATTTTGGGGGTGTACAGCCCCCAAATATTTGACAGAACCCCTTCCGTAAAATATTTTGGGGGTGTACAGCCCCCAAATATTTGACGGAACCCCTTCCGTCAAATATTTTGGGGCTGTAGACCCCCCAAATGTTTGACGGAACCCCATCCGTCAAATATTTTGGGGGTGTACAGCCCCCAAATATTTGACGGAACCCCATCCGTCAAATATTTTGGGGGTGTAGACCCCCCAAATATTTGACGGAACCCCTTCCGTCGTATATTTTGGGGGTGTAGACCCCCCAAATATTTGACGGAACCCCATCCGTCAAATATTTTGGGGGTGTAGACCCCCCAAATATTTGACGGAACCCCTTCCGTCAAATATTTTGGGGGTGTAGACCCCCCAAATATTTGACGGAACCCCTTCCGTCAAATATTTTGGGGGTGTAGACCCCCCAAATATTTGACGGAACCCCTTCCGTCAAATATTTTGGGGCTGTAGACCCCCCAAATATTTGACGGAACCCCATCAGTCAAATATTTTGGGGGTGTAGACCCCCCAAATATTTGACGGAACCCCTTTCGTCAAAAATTTTGGGGGTGTACAGTCCCCAAATATTTGACGGAACGCCATCCGTCAAATATTTGGGGGCTGTACACCCCCCAAATATTTGAGGGAACCCCATCCGTGAAATATTTTGGAGGTCTACACCCACAAAACATTTCACGGATGTGGTTCCGTGAAATATTTGGGGGCTGTAGACCCCCCAAATATTTGACGGAACCCCATCCGTCAAATGTTTTGGGGCTGTAGACCCCCCAAATATTTGACGGAACCCCATCCGTCAAATATTTTGGGGCTGTAGACCCCCCAAATATTAGACGGAACCCCATCCGTCAAATATTTTGGGGGTGTACAGCCCTCAAATATTTGACGGAACCCCTTCCGTCAAATATTTTGGGGGTGTAGACCCCCCAAATATTTGACGGAACCCCTTCGGTCAAATATTTTGGGGCTGTAGACCCCCCAAATGTTTGACGGAACCCCATCCGTCAAATATTTTGGGGGTGTACAGCCCCCAAATATTTGACGGAACCCCATCCGTCAAATATTTTGGGGGTGTAGACCCCCCAAATATTTGACGGAACCCCATCCGTCAAATATTTTGGGGGTGTAGACCCCCCAAATATTTGACGGAACCCCATCCGTCAAATATTTTGGGGCTGTAGACAGCCCAAAAATTTGACGGAACCCCTTCCGTCAAATATTTTGGGGGTGTACAGCCCCCAAATATTTGACGGAACCCCATCCGTCAAATATTTTGGGGCTGTAGACACCCCAAAAATTTGACGGAACCCCTTCCGTCAAATATTTCGGGGGTGTAGACCCCCCAAATATTTGACGGAACCCCATCCGTCAAATATTTGGGGGCTGTAGACCCCCCAAATATTTGACGGAACCCCATCCGTCAAATATTTTGGGGCTGTAGACAGCCCAAAAATTTGACGGAACCCCTTCCGTCAAATATTTTGGGGGTGTAGACCCCCCAAATATTTCACGGAACCCCATCCGTCAAATATTTGGGGGCTGTACACCCCCCAAATATTTGACGGAACCCCATCCGTCAAATATTTGGGGGCTGTACACCCCCCAAATATTTGACGGAACCACATCCGTCAAATATTTGGGGGCTGTACACCCCCCAAATATTTGACGGAACCCCATCCGTCAAAGATTTTGGGGGTGTAGACCCCCCAAATATTTGACGGAACCCCATCCGTCAAATATTTTGGGGGTGTACAACCCCCAAATATTTGACGGAACCCCATCCGTCAAATATTTTGGGGGTGTACAGCCCCCAAATATTTGACGGAACCCCATCCGTCAAATATTTTGGGGGTGTACAGCCCCCAAATATTTGACGGAACCCCTTCCGTAAAATATTTTGGGGGTGTACAGCCCCCAAATATTTGACGGAACCCCTTCCGTCATATATTTTGGGGGTGTAGACCCCCCAAATATTTGACGGAACCCCTTCCGTCAAATGTTTTGGGGGTGTAGACCCCCCAAATATTTGACGGAACCCCATCCGTCAAATGTTTTGGGGGTGTACAGCCCCCAAATATTTGACGGAACCCCATCCGTCAAATATTTTGGGGGTGTACAGCCCCCAAATATTTGACGGAACCCCTTCCGTCAAATATTTTGGGGGTGTAGACCCCCCAAATATTTGACGGAACCCCTTCCGTCAAATATTTTGGGGGTGTAGACCCCCCAAATATTTGACGGAACCCCTTCAGTCAAATATTTTGGGGCTGTAGACCCCCCAAATATTTGACGGAACCCCATCCGTCAAATATTTTGGGGCCGTAGACCCCCCAAATATTTGACGGAACCCCATCAGTCAAATATTTTGTGGGTCTACAGCCCCCAAATATTTGACGGAACCCCATCCGTCAAATATTTTGGGGGTGTACACCCCCCAAATATTTGACGGAACCCCATCCGTCAAATATTTTGGGGGTGTACAGCCCCCAAATATTTGACGGAACCCCTTCCGTAAAATATTTTGGGGGTGTACAGCCCCCAAATATTTGACGGAACCCCTTCCGTCATATATTTTGGGGGTGTAGACCCCCCAAATATTTGACGGAACCCCTTCCGTCAAATATTTTGGGGGTGTAGACCCCCCAAATATTTGACGGAACCCCATCCGTCAAATGTTTTGGGGGTGTACAGCCCCCAAATATTTGACGGAACCCCATCCGTCAAATATTTTGGGGGTGTACAGCCCCCAAATATTTGACGGAACCCCTTCCGTCAAATATTTTCGGGGTGTAGACCCCCCAAATATTTGACGGAACCCCTTCCGTCAAATATTTTGGGGGTGTAGACCCCCCAAATATTTGACGGAACCCCTTCCGTCAAATATTTTGGGGCTGTAGACCCCCCAAATATTTGACGGAACCCCATCCGTCAAATATTCTGGGGCTTTAGACCCCCCAAATATTTGACGGAACCCCATCAGTCAAATATTTTGTGGGTCTACAGCCCCCAAATATTTGACGGAACCCCTTCCGTCAAAATTTTTGGGGTGTACAGCCCCCAAATATTTGACGGAACCCCTTCCGTCAAATATTTTGGGGGTGTAGACCCCCCAAATATTTGACGGAACCCCTTCCGTCAAATATTTTGGGGGTGTAGACCCCCCCAAATATTTGACGGAACCCCTTCGGTCAAATATTTTGGGGGTGTACAGCCCCCAAATATTTGACGGCACCCCTTCCGTCAAATATTTTGGGGGTGTACAGCCCCCAAATATTTGACGGAACCCCTTCCGTCAAAAATTTTGGGGGTGTAGACCCCCCAAATATTTGACGGAACCCCTTCCGTCAAATATTTTGGGGGTGTAGACCCCCCAAATATTTGACGGAACCCCTTCCGTCAAATATTTTGGGGGTGTAGACCCCCCAAATATTTGACGGAACCCAATCTGTCAAAAATTTTGGGGGTGTACAGCCCCCAAATATTTGACGGAACCCCTTCCGTCAAATATTTTGGGGGTGTACAGCCCCCAAATATTTGACGGAACCCCATCCGTCAAATATTTGGGGGGGTTACAGCCCCCAAATATTTGACGGAACCCCATCCGTCAAATATTTTGGGGCTGTAGACCCCCCAAATATTGGGGGCGTGTGGGGACCTTTGGGGACCCATGGGCACCTTTGGGGACTTATGGGGACCTATGGGGGCCGATGGGGACTCATTGGCATCTAGGGGGACCTTTGGGGACCTATGGGCACCTCTGGGGACCCATGGGCACCTTTGGGGGCCTATGGGGGCCTATGGGGCCCTATGGGGACCTATTGGCACCTTTGGGGACCTATGGGCACCTTTGGGGGCCCATGGGGGCCTATGGGGGCCTATGGGCACCTTTTTGTTTGCCACTTTCCTTGCTCACACATTTTCCCCATTTTCCCATTTTGGTGTTCAAAGTCCTTTTTACTTTTGTATTGCCATGTTTCTGATCGTCCAAGGTGGTTCCCCAATGATTTTTCAATTGTGTCCTCCCTTTTTGTTTTTTTCATTTGGGGGGGGGGGTTGATTTAGATTTAGGCATAGTTTCTCCCAATTTCCTCTAGGCATTAGACCCCTAGACCCACCTGCAGCGGATAAGAATATCAGACATCCTCTTGGACAGACCGCACACACAACATCCCTTATCAGACATCAGACATCAGACTTTATACACAATCCTGGTGTGTAGAACTAGCAGTGAAACACAGAGATCATAGGTTCTACGACGTGCCTGAATGGGCGGCAGAGGAGTTTTCAAAACGCAAAACGCTTACCAAGGTCAACAAAGTGCGTCAGAAGCTAAAAACGGGGGACTACTCTAAAGTGTCCTCAATTGCCCTTGGCCTTGACGCATTGTGGGGTCGGTTGACCAGTGACGGGGTTCCCCCTCCTACTGTTGAGCACAGTGATGCTGAACACCATCGGGTATTGATATGTGGTGATCGGAAAGTGTCAGTTTGCCGCATCATGAGTCCCCAATGGAGAGGCTTCACTAAGAAGGTAGAAACGGTGGGGTCTAGACACGTGGCTTTGCTCGGTGTTCCCTCATCACCCGCGGATGCTACCCTCGTAAGGTCAGCAACCATGGCGTGTGGCGATACTAAATTTCACATGTGTACCAATGCAGTTGTTTTGGGCAGGATGGGCCTGTTGGCGGCTCCAGTCCCTGTAAATTTTGTTGAACCGGAGTGTGTTCTTCCCCTTTGGGTTGTGGTCATTTCTTTACAATGGGGAAGACAGCACCAAGTGCTAGTCAAGTCAGGAAAGGTAGTGGCAAGACACCGCAAGGAGATTGTGGATGACACCACTGGGTGGTGGCAGGATGTCTGCAGAGTAACTGAGTGGGATCCTCTGTCTCGGGGATGGCGGACCGAAAAAGTTCTGTGTCGATGCGTCCCGCATGACTGTGTCATGATGTTACATGTCAGGCTCAATTGGACCCCCTCTCAGTGGTCGTTGCAGTACTACGAAGTGCAAGCGTGGAGCTCCATTCCTATTCCTGAGTCTGCCACCCCTGTTGCCTTGCCAGGGGGTTGCCTGACTGCTAATATTCAAGGGTTAAATAGGTCAGTTGAAATACGCAGGACCAAGTGGGATGAAGTGGTTGAGATGTGTGTCACCTCAGATGCTAGGGTGCTGTTCATTCAAGAAACCTGGGGCTCAGTGAAAAAAACTAGACAGGCGACACATTGATGGCTTTTGGCATCTCTCCTCTGCTCACTGCGATGTTGGTAAAGGCCTAGAAGCCTGGGTTTTGTCATCCTCGGCACAGTTCAAAACTGTTCTTCTGGATACTGACCACTCTTTTCTTGTGGTGGTTCACAATGCCTGGGTTTTGGGGGTCCTGGGTAGCGTTCACATGGCGCAGAGGTCTGACGAACTGTTATACAATCAACAGTTAGTGCATCTGATTTTCGGTCTCCAACAGCTACCGGTGTCGTGGCTCATCGTGGGGGGTGACTAGAATAGGGACATCCGCACGCATAAATTGTCAGTTGCCCTTATTAAGTTTCTAGGTGCCAGAGTCGCGTTCATGCAGGGGAGGGTTCATCTTCCCAAGGACTTTTGCATTCTAAAAGGAGTCTCGGGGCAATCCTGCGGTATGTGGCTAAGAGAGGTTGGCGACCACCCAGTTGTTTGGATTCAAGGGTGTCAGACCGCAAAGGCATGAGCCACAGGATCTTTGATGCGCCCAGTTGAACCTCGCAATTGGGACCATGACAGCAGAGTGATTTTTCCAATCTCATGGAAGCCATGAGTCTCGGCATCTGTGACGCGTCTAGCTTGCTGCAGGCCTATAGAGAGTGTATCACAGTCGTCAACCAGGTGGTGAGTAGTCCTAAATCTGAAGAGGTCCACACGGAGCTGAAATCAGTAGTTGCGTCTCTCAAGGCCATTACAGGCGGCCAGGGTTGGAGAGTGCAACGCTCCCTAGAGTTCAGATCGTCCTCCAAATACTGGTCTACGGCGATTAGTGACTGGAAAGCAGTGTCAGGAACAGGTCTCACGGGGCGAACCATGAAGGTGCTGAAGTTACAAGCAGCAAACCCGTTCATTGCGTTACATCAGGTAACGGACACATCCTCTCAATCTCTGGTGACGAGTAGGGACATCCTGCAGGTGTTGCCCAGGGAGTGTGTTCTGAAATACCCTGTGCGTTCCACTATTGTTCCTCCTGAGTGGGTTCAGTGAGTGTGTCATGCGCCACAGGTATGTGCTGCACCTCACCCCTGTTGCAATAGAGGCCCGCAGGTACCTGATTCTCTCACAAGTGATGCAGGTCTCAGTAGAGCCCCCGTTGCGTATCCGGCACAAACTGACCAGTGCGACGGCAAGGGTTGATGGTTTTATACCAAATCTAGTGAAATGGATGGGGCTGGCGTCCCTCTTCCGAGTGACTCAGATTCTCAGACTTCCCTTTGGTCAGTGGCCTTTGGAGGTTTTCTCGGCTATACACCTTACACTGAAAAAATCTGAGGGTGACAATGTCAATGTCAATACTAGGCCTATTAAACTTCTCTCCGCCCTATTTCGCATACAGGCTAAACTCTATGCCCCTTTGATTCAGCTGGCCACAGCACCAAGTGAGTCTGGTTGTAGACAGTATGCAGGGTTTAAAGGGTCTTCCGCACATGCTCTGCGCCGCATGCTACACACAGTGATCACCCAATCCCTGGCGGTGCGGGGCGATGTCACGACGATGTTTTTGGATTTCTCTGGTGCCTTTGATGAAATCAACAGGCAAGCCATTCTAAGGGTTGCTGAAATGTATCCGTTTTTACGTGGAGTAGTGCATGAAGTGGTTCATCATTACATGTCCTTCAGGCAATATGTGGTTTCTGCCCTGGGCCTATCAGAGTCGTATTGTCAAGTGGAGGGTGTTCTTCAAGGGGGGGGTTCAGATCCACTTTTTTACATACTTGCGGTTAATTTGATACATCTTGCCATGCGTCAACTGGGGGTTGGGGTTCCTGTATGTGTTCTCCCCTCAGTAGAAATGATTGCTTCTCTGGGCTATGTTGACGACACAGTGGGGTTTTCTAGCGTAGACGACAGACAGCGAGTGGCCGACCACCTTCGTGTTTTCATTGACTGTGTAGGACAGCGCAACAATGGCTCCAAAATGAACATTCAAGTACTTCAGGTCAAGCAAGGCTCAGTCTGCAGTGTCAGCAAAATCGGTCGTCTGGGACGACAAGCCAGTGTGGTCCACCAACAGGCACCAACACATAAAATTCCTGGGGGGAAATGCTAATATTCTAGGAGGGTTCCCTACCATCAAAAAAGTCATTACAAGGTGGTCTCGAACGGTCATCAGCAGGCTGCGAGGGTGGCCCGTGTCGGTGGGTGTGGCACACACTGTGATAGAAGGGCTTGTAGTCAACAGGCTTGTGTTTCGCTGCTGTGTGAATGTGCCAACGGATGTGCAAATCAGTTCAGTGACAGGGTCCATATGCAGGGTGTACAGACTGGTCTTTGGGTTGGCTCCCAATACTCCACGTGCCTGCATAGTTACCATTCTAGGAAGAGCTGCCCCAGATCATGTCCTTTGGGTCACAGTCATCAATGAACTGTTTAAGTCTCTAAATGGGCCCAACGCCCTGCTGGCCCAATCTGTGTGGGCACACTGGTCGAACCCGTGCCTACATCGCTTTGACAGCGACTCTCAGCGCATTCAGTCCAGGCTCCAAAGCTTGGGCATTCAATTTCGCAAACTCGTGTCAGGTCAAGGGGCTAAGTGGTGTGTGAAACCGCCTCGGGGGGGTGCTTTCCCTACGGTTTTGTATGTTTTTGGTGATGCAAGCCTCAAGGAATGCTGGGGGGGAGCGGCAAAAGTTGTGGACGGTCAGGGTCATGTGTGGCTGGACTACAGTGTATCCCTCTCTGCTATTGGTCTCAGCACCAAGTTGGTAGAAGCCTCTGTTGTTGTCTTTGCGGTAGTTGCCATTGCCGAATTTATCTCCTCCCATGGTGTGTGCTTAAAAGAAATCTGGGTGTGGTCTGACTGTTTATCAGCTGTGCAGTCTCTGCAGTCCAAAGACATGGCGGACAAAACTTCATCAATCATGGACAGGGTTGTCGCGCACTTTGTCTTAACGCATCTTCCAGTTCAGATGGGTTGGGTGCCAGCACAGCACAATACGGAACTAGATGACTGGATGTCATCGTTCAACTCAGAAATGTACTTTGAAGCGAAAGCTGGTGCGCGCGGTGAGCGTCAGGAGGTCTCTGTTCTTGATGTATGGCTGGACAGAGATTCCATTATTCCATTCCAGGGTGAAGGATTGATAGTTGACCTCAAACGACATCTGCTTAGTCAATCTGATGATGCTCTCCTCAGCGTCTCTTCCTCTCGCTCACCCACCCCTCCGGAGAGATCATGGCGCATGGTGCTACCCAAATCGGTCTCAGGGCTCAAGTGCTGGGCGCAGCTGCAGCCATTAGGAATAGAGCATTGGGGACGCATAAGGGCTTGGAGTGTGTATGCGTAAGCAGACCAGTGGGTGTGGCAACACAGAGAAGCGGAATGCTCACAGTGCTCCATGTGGTGTCACTCGGTAACACCGCATAGATTCCACGAATGCTTATTTACCAAAGTGCGGGTTCTTGCTTGGTCTAGACATGTCTGCGAAATTCTGTGTGCTGCGGGCATTCCCCCCGACCGTATCAGTCTTCGATGGGGGGGTGTTGAGATTTTGGGACATCCGGTTCTGTTCATTGTCTGGTGTCATCCTGCGAAGGGAGCTGCCATATGTGATTCCTCGAAATCAGTGAAGACAGTGTGGCCCATATGGCTGGGGTTAGGCCCAATTGGGGGTATTTCACTGGTTCTCTCCAAATTAGGTGTCAGTCAACCACATATCCTCATATATCAAGTCCTAGAGAGCGCGTATGCCATGGTACACGGTGGTTACGATACAGACAATGTCCGGCTTCCGTGCCCTCTGTTCCATTCTCAGTGGACTGCAGGAATGAACTCGGGTGTGCTGCTGGGGTTTCAGACGCAAGCTGCACATCTGGGCAATCACACTCCCTCCAACCTGCTCTGGGTTCTTTTCTCGTGTGTTCGGGGGACAGGATACGTAGGGCATGTTCTGCTGCGTTGCAAGGGGACAGTTAAGATGACGGTCTGGCACTCCAAAGTCCCCTCCGTATGGATCAGCGAATGCGAAGGGAACCTTCATTCTGTCGTCAGAGAGGCAATGAGGAGAAGACTGGGGGGGGGGGGGTGTGTATTGGTGCCTCCTGGGTGTGCAATGGCCATGGGAGGGGCTTCGCCAGGATTCGGGACTCCAGCTATGGCATTTTATGGTGCGGACAGAGCAGTCGTGTCTGTCACTGGGGTGGGTTATTTCTGATGCCACTCACTCCCGCGGTGTTCCCCCGCGTATGCTGAAACCTGTTCTAGACATGCAAATTTGGTAACCGTCTCTCTTCAGGACGTGCGAACAGGTATCAGCCAGCTTTTGGGAGGCACAGATCGACATCGGCTCCCCAGCACGACTTATGGGTCTTACCACTATGCCTATTATGGGTCTAAGGGAAGCAAAGCAGGATCCATGGGTAAGCAGGGTGGCAAAGGCAAGGGGAAACACATGTACTAAGTCGATATAACGCGTGCTTTCAGAAGAGTGTGGCCTTGGTCGACAGTCAGATCCTTGCTAAGTCACATTCGTTCAGAGATTTGATTTGCTTTGTGTTTGGTGTGTAGGTTGTAGGGGAGGCTTGCTGTGGAACTCGGAAGGGGACTGGTCCGAACCCAGACAAAGCGGATTTTTCAAATCAAATCAAATCAAAAATGTATGTATGTATGTATGTATGTATGTATGTATGTATGTATGTATGTATGCATGGATGGATGTATGTATGTATGTATGTATGTATGTATGTATGTATGTATGTATGTATGTATGTATGTATGTATGTATGTATGTATGTATGTATGTATGTAATCCTTAACCAGTTCCACATCTTCGATGCCTCACAGGGTAAAGGTAGGAAAGTTCAACAATCAACGACATCAGGGTAGACAGAAGTGGTAGTCCGGGAAAGGGTTCAGATACAGTTACAATAATAGGGGCTCCTGCTCCTCTCTCCAAGTAGGTAGGATACAATCCACTACGGTTTCTACTCCTTTTCAGGTTTCGACAGAATACGATGTCGGAAGGAGACTAGGAGTCAGTCAGACGCCTCCCTGCTGGGGGGGCTCAGAGGAGAATTCATCAAGCAGGACTTCATCTCCCTGGGGTTCCATCATGGGAGTATCAGGTGGTCAATGGGGTATTCAACCTGGGGTACTAACTGGGGTGCTCACATGGGGATCAAAAGGTCAAAAAGGTGGGGTACAATCAGGGTGGTGGACGTGTTCTCCTCCCAGATGTCCGGGTCAGGGCTGGGGACGGATTCATCACAGGGGTCGCTGGAGGTGGAGACGGCACCGGGGTGACCCCTGCCCCGCCGGCAGAAGATGTACAGCACGCTGGCCTCCCCCTCTGGGAGCAGTGGTACAACAATGTCGGTTTTTATTTCGTAGCAACATGTCCGCCACACAATGTCGGACTCTGCAGATGAATCTCAGTTATGTTTCCCCCTCCTCCCCTCTCACCCATAGGATCACGGGTCTCCTCCTCCCTTCCTGCTCATTTTGCATGCACAGAGGACTGGGGCTCCAGAGTGACAGTCCCATCACGATAGAGGTCCCCCTGTCATGGGGGGACCCGGAGACTTAGACCATGTGTAGGCAGAAAAGTCCCCTTAACCCCCCACGCGCTCTTGACCTCTTCCCCGAATGAATTTCCCACAATTTTTCTATTTTCTGGGGGCCGCAGGCAGCGCCACTTTGTAAAATTTTCGTTTTTATTTTCATCTGGGACCATTATTTCTGAGTCAAAGTGTGCTGCCTGTAGGCTGGGTGCCCGGGTAGCCAGGGTTCAGTTTCAGCCCTTCAGGCGGGGGAAGAGAGGACACCTGGGCAACCAAGAGGTCTGAAAAGAGCGTCGTGGGTTCTAAAAATAAAAAGCGGTAAGTTCCTCTCTGCCCTCCCCGCCAGCGCAACCCCCTCCTTGTCTGCCCCCAAGCTTCGGCTTCCACACATTTGACTGTGACAGGTCAGGGAGTAGATAACAACTCGAAAAATTTTATTTTTTTTGCATGCTGCTGAACCTATTACGGACACTGGGAACAGTTTCCGGATTGCTTCTGGTTCCTCACGCGGTGATGACATAGACAGCGTCAGCCAGAAAAGTCTGTCAGCAGTCAAGGGCACGGGTTGTCACTGTGTTTTGTTTTTCATTTGCGTGACTGCCTAATGCCGTTCTTCACACCCTTCAGGAGCCTGCGGGCCTATAGCGCTTGGTTTTTCCTTACTTTCATTGTTGGTCGTCAATTGTCTGCGTCTGCCGTTAGGCTGTTGGGAGGGCAAGGTATGGAGGTATGGGACACGAATCAGGAAAGGAGGTAACTAGGAAGTGGGGGCCGTGTGTGATTGAATCATAGTCAAGCCGTTACCATTCTGATTCGTCGTGACGTGCTGATAGTGAGTATCGACGTCCCTGAATGACAAAAGCTGACATCACTCGCAGGGTAATTCCACCCGACAATGACAGCATCTATGACGCGCAGATAGTGAGTATCGGCGTCTGTGGAACGTGTGGGGTGGGCCAGACAGTGCGCAACTGCTTGAGGCCCAGGGGCATGGAGATAGTGAGTATCGGTGCCTGTACCAGTCCCACAGAGGTAATCTTTTTGGTTTTCTCTTCACCCCACATGTTCAGCCCCATGGCAACAATTTCTCTGGAGTTTGGTCACATTCAAAAAGGGGGCACCCCTACAAAATTGCGATGGCTGCCCTCTCATGGGGACCCTGTAGAAGAACCGGTGGGCCTGTGGGTTCAACCAGACAGCGTCAGGGCCAGGATCATGACAATGTGTATTCTGGCCGGGTCCATTGATAACACTTTGTTGGATGAGGTCCTCAAACTGCGTCCCGATATCGAGACTAATACCTGGAGTTCCCTGGTGGGCAAGTTACCGGATGGTGCTGAGAAGCACATCTGCCGCTAGGTTGTCAAATCCAAGAGAGTACCGGAAAGCTTCTCAAACATCTCCTCAAAATACTCCCTTTTGGATGCCATGCTGGGCACCATTGCAAAAGTCTCAGACAGACCCATGCTCACCGAATGGAGCACTGCACGTCTCAATGCCAAGTTCGAACTTCGCTCTATCTGGTCAGCCTTTTACAAGGAAATTTTTAGTGAATCCGACGCTCTCTCAGAAGCTCCAGATCAACCCACAGACGTAGTCCCACAGGAAAAGGATTCGGAGTCCGCTGATGTCTTGGGTGCCATCTCCCTGGTCAACACCGTAGATGATCTTTCGATCAATGAGGAAGATAAACTTCAGTCCTTGGTTGCTGAGATGTACAGTGAGGATGTTCCTGTTGAAGTTTTGCTGTTGGCAGCCTCGGGAATCAGGAGTAATATTTTGTTGAGGTTGAAGTCAGCCACACCGGTTGAGGGCAGGTTCTGGAAGGGTGTCATGGTAGCCTTGCTCAAGTGGATGCGTCCTCTTAGGCAGGCAGAAGAGGAAGGGCATCGCCTGCAGGCCAAACTAGCTGCAGAGGCTAATAGAAAATGCAACGGTATTTCCAGTCCTTCTTCAGGTGCAGATGCGTCCAAGCCCTCTCCGTCCAAGCCAAAAAACTCCAAGAAACCGCGGGTTGAGGGAGTAGTCAGGACACTAACGCTGGATGAAACGGCTTCCACCGCACAGGGCAGTAACTCCGCTGAGCCACGTCAGGCTAGTGCCCCCATCTCTGATAATGTTACACCGCCGGTACAACAATGGCAAGTTGGGTCTGGGCTGGGTAAAGTTATTGTTGAGAAGTCGCGGTCCACCACGGATCATTAAAACCCATTCTGCTCACTGGGTTTGAACATATTGATGCCCTTGACTCCTTTTTGGGCTGTGAAGCTGCCTTCGGTAAGTTGTCTCTCGACTACAGAGTCTATCGGGACATGCTGTCCCAATTTGGTGAGGTTGTCATGTTTGTTCCGTCCAGCAGGCTAGATCCCACCCCGGGAGGTAAGTACCGCGACAGCTTGCGCATCAGGGCATCCAGGGACCCATTGGGCCGCTCAGACCTCATTGAGGTGAAGGAATTACAACTGGTTGAAGAACTGCGAAAAATTGGCTCTCATATTCCTCAGCCTCCGCCTGCCAAAGAGGCTCGTGTGAGTACACCCGTTTCAGGTCTCTTTCTCTCACCGTCAAAAATGCAATCCCCGGTGTGGTGTCTGTTTCCGCCCTTCTCCGCCTCTCATGCCTTCATATCCATGTGGGGTTGGGGCTTTCAACGAGAGTTAGGAGGGATCCTTAGATTCCATTCTCCCCCGCCTGGAATGCCTGATGAACTCAGGGAGGTTGTGTCTGCTCACGCTATCTGGGGTCTGTCCAGAGTTTACGATGCCGCAGTAAAATCGACCATGATAGGAGAGGGTGACGACTCGCCGAAACACTGGGTCTCGGCTAAGGAGTGTGTAGAACTAGCAGTGAAGCACAGAGATCATAGGTTCTACGACGTGCCTGAATGGGCGGCAGAGGAGTTTTCAAAACGCAAAACGCTTACCAAGGTCAACAAAGTGCGTAAGAAGCTAAAAACGGGGGACTACTCTAAAGTGTCCTCAATTGCCCTAGGCCTTGACGCATTGTGGGGTCGGTTGGCCAGTGACGGGGTTCCCCCTCCTACCGTTGAGCGCAGTGATGCTGAACACCATCGGGTATTGATTTGTGGTGATCGAAAAGTGTCAGTTTGCCGCATCATGAGTCCCCAATGGACAGGCTTCACTAAGAAGGTAGAAACGGTGGGGTCTAGACATGTGGCTTTGCTGGGTGTTCCCTCATCACCCGCGGATGCTGACCTCGTAAGGTCAGCAACCATGGCGTGTGGCGATACTAAATTTCACATGTGTACCAATGCAGTTGTTTTGGGCAAGATGGGCCTGTTGGCGGCTCCAGTCCCTGTAAATTTTGTTGAACCGGAGTGTGTTCTTCCCCTTTGGGTTGTGGTCATTTCTTTACAATGGGGAAGACAGCACCAAGTGCTAGTCAATCCAGGAAAGGCAGTGGCAAGACACCGCAAGGAGATTGTGGATGACACCACCGGGTGGTGGCAGGATGTCTGCAGAGTAACTGAGTGGGATCCTCTGTCTCGGGGATGGCGGACCGAAAAAGTTCTGTGTCGATGCGTCCCGCATGACTGTGTCATGATGTTACATGTCAAGCTCAATTGGACCCCCCCTCAGTGGTCGTTGCAGTACTACGAAGTGCAAGCGTGGAGCTCCATTCCTATTCCTGAGTCTGCCACCCCTGTTGCCTTGCCGTGGGGCTGCCTGTCTGCTAAGGTTCAGGGGTCAAATAGGTCAGTTGAGATACGCAGGACCAAGTGGGATGAAGTGGTTGAGATGTGTGTCACCTCAGATGCTAGGGTGCTGTTCATTCAAGAAACCTGGGGCTCAGTGAAAAAACTAGACAGGCGACACATTGATGGCTTTTGGCATCTCTCCTCTGCTCACTGCGATGTTGGTAAAGGCCTAGAAGCCTGGGTTTTGTCATCCTGGGCACAGTTCAAAACTGTTCTTCTGGATACTGACCACTCTTTTCTTGTGGTGGTTCACAATGCCTGGGGTTTGGGGGTCCTGGGTAGCGTCCACATGGCGCAGAGGTCTGACGAACTACTATACAATCAACAGTTAGTGCATCTGATTTTCGGTCTCCAATAGCTACCGGTGTGGTGGCTCATCGTGGGGGGTGACTGGAATAGGGACATCCGCACGCATAAATTGTCAGTTGCCCTTATTAAGTTTCTGGGTGCCAGAGTCGCGTTCATGCAGGGGAGGGTTCATCTTCCCAAGGACTTTTGCATTCTAAAAGGAGTCTCGGGGCAATCCTGCGGTATGTGGCTGAGAGAGGTTGGTGACCACCCAGTTGTTTGGATTCAAGGGTGTCAGACAGCAAAGGCAGGAGCCACAGGATCTTTGATACGCCCAGTTGAACCTCGCAATTGGGACCATGATAGCAGAGTGATTTTTTCCTATCTCATGGAAGCAATGAGTCTCGGCATCTGTGATGCGTCCAGCTGGCTACAGGCACATAGAGAGTGTATCACAGTCGTCAACCATGTGGTGAGTAGTCCTAAATCTGAAGAGGTCCACACGGAGCTGAAATCAGTAGTTGCGTCTCTCAAGGCCATTATAGGCGGCCAGGGCTGGAGAGTGCAGCGCTCCCTAGAGTTGAGATTGTCCTCCAAATACTGGTCTACGGCGATTAGTGACTCGAAAGCAGTGTCAGGAACAGGTCTCACGGGGCGAACCATGAAGGTGCTGAAGTTACAAGCAGCAAACCCGTTCATTGCGTAACATCAGGTAACGGACACATCCTCTCAATCTCTGGTGACGGGTAGGGACATCCTGCAGGTGTTGCCCAGGGAGTGTGTTCTGAAATACCCTGTGCGTTCCACTATTGTTCCTCCTGAGTGGGTTCAGTCTGTCATGCGCCACAGGTATGTGCTGCACCTCACCCCTGTTGCAATCGAGGCCCGCAGGTACCTGATTCTCTCACAAGTGATGCAGGTCTCAGTAGAGCCCCTGTTGCGTATCCGGCACAAACTGACCAGTGCGACGGCAAGGGTTGATGGTTTTATACCAAATCTAGTAAAATGGATGGGACTGGCGTCTCTCTATCGAGTGACTCAGATTCTCAGACTTCCCTTTGGTCAGTGGCCTGTGGAGGTTTTCTCGGCTCTACACCTTACACTGAAAAAATCTGAGGGTGACAATGTCAATGTCAATACTAGGCCTATTAAACTTCTCTCCGCCCTATTTCGCATACAGGCTAAACTCTATGCCCCTTTGATTCAGCTGGCCACAGCACCAAGTGAGTCTGGTTGTAGACAGTATGCAGGGTTTAAAGGGTCTTCCGCACATGCTCTGCGCCGCATGCTACACACAGTGATCACCCAATCCCTGGCGGTGAGGGGTGATGTTGCGACGATGTTTCTGGATTTCTCTGGAGCCTTTGATGAAATCAACAGGCAAGCCATTTTGAGGGTTGCTGAAATGTATCCGTTTTTACGTGGAGTTGTGCATGAAGTGGTTCATCATTACATGTCCTTCAGGCAATATGTGGTTTCTGCCCTGGGCCTATCAGAGTGGTATTGTCAAGTGGAGGGTGTCCTTCAAGGGGGGGGTTTAGATCCACTTTTTTACATACTTGCGGTTAATTTGATACATCTTGCCATGCGTCAACTGGGGGTTGGGGTTCCGGTATGTGTTCCCCCCTCGGTAGAAATGATTGCTTCTCTGGGTTATGTTGACGACACATTGGGGTTTTCTAGCGTAGACGACAGACAGAGAGTGGCCGACCACCTTTGTGTTATTATTGACTGTGTAGGACAACGCAACAATAGCTCCAAAATGAACATTCAAGTACTTCAGGTCAAGCAAGGCTCAGTTTGCAGTGTCGGCAAATCGGTCGTCTGGGACGACAAGCCAGTGTGGTCCACCAACAGGCACCAACACATAAAATTCCTGGGGGGAACGCTAATATTCTAGGAGGGTTCCCTACCATCAAAAAAGTCATTACAAGGTGGTCTCGAACGGTCATCAGCAGGCTGCGAGGGTGGCCCGTGTCGGTGGGTGTGGCACACACTGTGATAGAAGGGCTTGTAGTCAGCAGGCTTGTGTGTCGCTGCTGTGTGAATGTGCCAACCGATGTGCAAATCAGTTCAGTGACAGGGTCCATATGCAGGGTGTACAGAGTGGTCTTTGGGTTGGCACCCAATACTCCACGTGCCTGCATAGTTTCCATTCTAGGAAGAGCTGCCCTAGATCATGTCCTTTGGGTCACAGTCATCAATGAACTGTTTAAGTCTCTGAATGGGCCCAACGCCCTGCTGGCCCAATCTGTGTGGGCACACTGGTCGAACCCGTGCCTACATCGCTTTGACAGCGACTCTCAGCGCATTCAGTCCAGGCTCCAAAGCTTGGGCATTCAGTTTCGCAAACTCGTGTCAGGTCAAGGGGCTAAGTGGTGTGTGAAACCGCCTCGGGGGGGTGCTTTCCCTACGGTTTTGTATGTTTTTGGTGATGCAAGCCTCAAGGAATGCTGGGGGGGAGCGGCAAAAGTTGTGGACGGTCGGGGTCATGTGTGGCTGGACTACAGTGTATCCCTCTCTGCTATTGGTCTCAGCACCAAGTTGGTAGAAGCCTCTGTTGTTGTCTCTGCGGTAGTTGCCATTGCCGAATTTATCTCCTCCCATGGTGTGTGCTTAAAAGAAATCTGGGTGTGGTCTGACTGTTTATCAGCTGTGCAGTCTCTTCAGTCCAAAGACATGGCGAACAAAACTGCGTCAATCATGGACAGGGTTGTCGCGCACTCTGTCTTAACGCATCTTCCAGTTCAGATGGGTTGGGTGCCAGCACAACACGATACGGAACTAGATGACTGGATGTCATCGTTCAACTCAGAAATGGACTCTGAAGCGAAAGCTGGTGCGCGCGGTGAGCGTCAGGAGGTCTCTGTTCTTGATGTATGGCTGGACAGAGATTCCATTATTCCATTCTGGGGTGACAGATTGATAGTCGACCTCAAACGACATCTGCTTAGTCAGTCTGATGATGCTCTCCTCAGCGTCTCTTCCTCTCGCTCACCCACCCCTCCGGAGAGATCATGGCGCATGGTGCTACCCGAATCGGTCTCAGGGCTCAAGTGCTGGGTGCAGCTGCAGCCATTAGGAATGGAGCATTGGGGACGCATAAGGGCTTGGAGTGTGTATGCGTTAGCAGACCAGTGGGAGTGGCAACACAGAGAAGGGGAATGCTCACAGTGCTCCATGTGGTGTCACTCGGTAACACCGCATAGATTCCACGAATGCGTATTTACTAAAATGCGGGTTCTTGCTTGGTCTAGACATGTCTGCGAAATTCGGAGTGGTGCGGGCATTCCCCGTGACCGTATCACTCTTCGATGGGGGGGTGTTGAGATTTTGGGACATCCGGGTCTGTTCATTGTCTGGTGTCATCCTGCGAAGGGAGCTGCCATATCTGATTCCTCGAAATCAGTGAAGCCAGTGTGGCCCATATGGCTGGGGTTAGGCCCAATTAGGGGTAATTCGCTGGTTCTCTCCAAATTAGGTGTCAGCCAACCACATATCGTCATATATCAAGTCCTAGAGAGCGCGTATGCCATGGTACACGGTGGGTACGATACAGATAATGTCCGGCTTCCGTGCCCTCTGTTTCATTCTCAGTGGACTGCAGGAATGAACTCGGGTGTGCTGCTGGGGTTTCAGACGCAAGCTGCACATCTGGGCAGTCACACTTTCTCCAACCTGCTCTGGGTTCTTTTCTCGTCTGTTCGGGGGACAGGATACGTAGGGCATGTTCTGGTGAGTTGCAAGGGGACAGTTAAGATGACGGTCTGGCACTTCAAAGTCCCCTCCGTATGGATCAGCGAATGCCAAGGGAACCTTCATAATGTCGTCAGAGAGGCAATGAGGAGAAGACTGGGGGGGGAGGGTGTCTATTGGTGCCACCTGGGTGTGCAATGGCCATGGGAGGGGCTTCGCCAGGATTCGGGACTCCAGCTATGGCATTTTATGGTGCGGACAGAGCAGTCGTGTCTGTCACTGGGGTGGAGTATTTCTGATGCCTCTCACTCCCGCGGTGTTCCCCCGCCTATGCTGAAACCTGTTCTAGACATGCAAATTTGATAACCGTCTCTCTTCAGGACGTGCGAACAGGTATCAGCCAGATTCTGGGAGGCACAGATCGACATCGGCTCCCCAGCACGACTTATGGGTCTTACCACTATTCCTATTCTGGGTCTAAGGGAAGCAAAAGAGGATCCATGGGTAAGCAGGGTGGCAAAGGCAAGGGGAAACACATGTACTAAGTCGATATAACGCGTGCTTTCAGAAGAGTGTGGCCTGGGTCGACAGTCACATCCTTGCTAAGTCACATTCGTTCAGAGATTTGATTTGCTTTGTGTTCGGTGTGAAGGTTGTAGGGGAGGCTTGCTGTGGAACTCGGAAGGGGACTGGTCTGAACCCAGACAAAGCGGATTTTTCAAATCAAATCAAATCAAATCATGTATGTATGTATGTATGTATGTATGTGTGTATGTATGTATGTATGTATGTATGTATGTATGTATGTATGTATGTATGTATGTATGTATGTATGTATGTAATCCTTAACCGGTTCCACATCTTCGATGCCTCACGGGATAAAGATAGGAAAGGTCACCAATCATCAACATCAGAGTAGAGAGAAGTAGTCGACAACGAAAGGTTACAGGTACAGATCCAATAAAGTGGGCTCCTGCTCCTCTCCCCAAGTAGGTAGGGTTTTAACTATTTTTTTTCCTTCTCCTTTTCAGCTTTGGACACAATACGATGTCGGAAGGAGACTAGGCCTCAGACGGACGCCTTCCCGCTGGGGGGGCTGAGAGAGGTGTCAAACAAGCAGGAGATCATCTATTTGGGGTACAATCAGGGGAATATCGGGTGATCATTTGGGTATACAAACTGGGGAACGATCAGGGGTACTTACCTGGGGATCAGACGATTAAAAATGTGGGGTACAATCAGGGATATATCTTGGGATCCTTCTGGAGTACAGACGGAGATACGATCTGGAATTCGTACCTGGGGTCAATCTGGAGTATCTATTGGGTATCATTCCTCGGTTCAAACTAGGAACAATCAGTGAAGTGTTTGGGGATCAGTCAGGAGGTCTCACTCCAGCTGAGTCACAGAATCATGCCTGCAACGTCATGGCCTTCGGCCAGAGAACTGTTGTCACGGGGGGGGGCTACCGGTACTGCCTTGCAATGCAACGCGGGACAACCGTGACAACAGGTCTCACAGCCATCACACCATCTAAATAGGGGCAGTGCAGGAGGTCCATCTGGGCTCATACTGGAGTACGTTACAGAAGGCTTTCGAGCGCCGGACGAGTTCCCCTCCCGGATGTCCGGGTCCGGGCCGGGGACAGATTTAAAGCAGGGGTCGCGGGAGGTGGAGACGTCACCGGGGTGGCCCCTGCCCCGCCGGCAGTCAACGCGCAGTCCATCCGCTGGCCTCCCTCGCTTGGAGCGGCGGTGCAGAAATGTCAGTTTTTATTTTCACAACATTTCCGTAACACAATGTCGGACTTTGAAGATGCACCTCAGTTATGTTTCCCCCTCTACCCCTCTCACCCAGTGTCTTTTCCCTCCTTCCTGCTCCCCTTGCTTCCCTAGGAGAATGGGGCCTCTCCTTCTCGCTCTCTCCCTCTCGCTCCACTAGGCTCAAGGGTCGAGTGTGCCAGTTCCACTGCGATCAGGGTCCCCCTGTCAGGGGGGGACTCGGGGATTAGGACCGAGTCCGAGGGGTGAAGTCCCCTGAACCCCCCACACGCTCTTGACCTCTTCCCCGAATTATTTTTCTCAATTTTTTTCTATTTTCAGGGGCCGCAGGCAGCACCGCTTTGTGAAATTTTCTTTTTA
This sequence comes from Eutreptiella sp. 'Long Island Sound 2002', assembly GCA_964036045.1. Taxonomy (NCBI): domain Eukaryota; phylum Euglenozoa; class Euglenophyceae; order Eutreptiales; family Eutreptiaceae; genus Eutreptiella; species Eutreptiella sp. 'Long Island Sound 2002'. Next base: position 40,427,908 of record OZ038381.1, on the reverse strand, counting down.
AGTTTCATCCGGGACCGTTATTTCTGAGTTAAAGTGTGCTTCCTGTAGGCTAGGTGCCCGGGTAGCCAGGTTTCGGTTTCAGCCCTACAGGGGGGGCAGGAGAGGACACCTGGGCAACAAAGAGGTCTGAGAGAGCGGCGTGGGTACTAAAAATAAAAAGCTGTAAGTTCCTCTCTGCCCTCCCCATCAGGGTAACCCCCGCCTTGTCTGCCCCTCAGCTTCGGCTTCCACACATTCGACTGTGACAGGTCAAGGAGTAGATACCAACTCCAAAATGTTGCATGCCGCTGAGCTTTATTGAGACACTGAGAACAGTTTCTTGAGCGCTTTTGGTTCCACATGCGGTGAAGGCATAGACAGTGTTAGCCAGAAAAGTTTGTCCGCGGTCAAGGGCACGGGTTGTCACAGTGTTTTGTTTTCATTTGCGCGACTGCTTGATGCGGTTCTTCACACCCTTCAGGAGCCTACGGGCCTTTAGCGCTTGGTTTTTCTATACTTTCCTTGTTGGTCGTCAGTTGTCGCTGTCTGCAGTTAGGCTGTTGGGAGGGCAAGGTTCAGAGGTACGGGACACGAATCAGGAAAGGAGGTAACTAGGAGATGGTGGCCGTATGCGATTGATTCCAAGTCAGGCCTGTAGCAATGTGATTTGTCGTGATGTGCAGGTAGTGAGTATCGGCGTCCCTGAACGGCAGTCTCCGACATTACGCAGGGGGTACTTCCACCCAGCGTCGACAGCATTTAAGGCGCAGATAGAGAGTATCGGCGTCTAAGGGACATGTGGCATGTTCCAGACAGAGCGCATGTGCCTCAGGTCCAGGGGCATGCAGATAGTGAGTATCGGTGCCTCTACCAGTGTCACAAGGATAAACATATTGCTTTTCTCTCTGCCCCACATATTGAGCCCCATGGCAACAATTTCTCTGGAGTTTGGTCATATTCAAAAAGGGGGCACCCTTACAAAATTGCGCTAGCTGCCCTCTTATGGGGACCCCGTAGAATAACCAGTGGGCCTGTGGGTTCAGCCAGACAGCGTCAGGGCCAGGATCATGACAATGTGTATTCTAGCCGGTTCCATTGACAACACACTGTTTGATGAGGTCCTCAAAATGCGTCCCGACATCGAGTCTAGTACCTGTAGTTCCCTGCTGCGTAAGTTGCCAGATGGTGAGAAAGACATGTGCCGTCAGGTTATCAAATCCAAGAAAATACCAGAAAGCTTCCCAAACATCTCCTCGAACTACTCTCTTTTAGATGCCATGCTGGCCATCATTGCAAAAGTCTCGGACAAACCTAGGCTTACTGAATGGAGCACTGCCCGTCTCAATGCCTAGTCCGAACTTCGCACTATGTGGTCATCTTTTTACACGGAAATTTTTAACGAATCCGATGCTCTCTCCGAAGCTCCAGATCAACCTACAGACATGGTCCACAGAAACAGAGTTCAGAGTCTGGTGATGTCTTGGGTGCCATCTCCCTGGTCAACACCGTTGATGATCTTTCGATCAATGAGGAGGATAAATTGCAGTCCTTGGTTGCTGAGATGTACAGTGAGGATGTTTCTGTTGAAGTTTTACTGTTGGCCTCCTCGGGGATCAGGAGTAATATATTGTTGAGGTTGAAGTCACCCCACACCAGTTGAGGGCACGTTCTGGAAGGGTGTCATGGTAGCGTTGCTCAAATGGATGCGGCCTCTTCGCCAAGCAGAAGAGGAGGGGCATCGTCAGCAGGCCAAGCTAGTTGCCAAAGCTAATGGGAAGCGCAATGCCATATCCAGTCCTTCTTCAGGAACAGATGCGTCCAAGCCCTCTCCGTCCAAACGAAAAAACTCCAGGAAATCACGAGAAGAGGGAGTAGTCAGGTCGCTGACGCTGGATGAATCGGTTTCAACTGCACAGGGCAGTAACTCCTCGAAGCCAGGTCCGACAAATGCCCGTCTCTCTGATAATAGTGCACCACCGGTACAGCAATGGCAGGCTGGGTCAAGGCTGGATAAAGTTCTTGTTGAAAAATCACAGTCCACCACAGATCGTTTGAAACCGATACTGCTCACTGGGTTTGAGCATACTGATGCCCTTGACTCCTTTTTGGGCTTTGAAGCTGCTTTCGGTCAGTTGTCTCTCGACTATAGAGTCTATCAGGATATGCTGTCCCAATTTGGTGAGGTAGTCATGTTTGTTCCGTTCAGCAGGCTAGATCTCATCGTGGGAGGCAAGTACCGCGATAGCTTGCGCATCAGGCCATCCAAGGACCCACTCGGCTGCTCAGACCTCATTGAGGTGAAGGAGTTACAACTGGTTGAAGGACTGCGAAAAATTGGTTGTCATATTCCTCAGCCAGCGCTTGCCAAAGAGGCTCCTGTGAGTACACTCATAGGTCTGTTTCTCTCGCCAACTAAAATGCAATCCCCGGTGTGGTGTCTCTTTCCGCCCTTCTCCCCCTCTCATGGCCTAATATCCATGTGGGGTAGGGGCTTTCAACAGGAGTTAGGAGGGATCCTTAGATTCCATTCTCCCCCGCCTGGAATGCCTGATGAACTCCGGGAGGTTGTCTGTGCTCATGCAATTCGGGGTCTGTCCAGAGTCTATGACACCACTGCTAAATCGACCGTGATCGGAGAGGATGATGATTCGCCGGAACGCTGGGTTTCGGCTAAGGAGTTTGTTGAACCAGCACTGAAACACACAGATCATACTTTCTACGACGTGCCTGAATGGGCGGCTGAGGAGTTTTCAAAACGCAAAACGCTTACCAAGGTCAACAAGGTGCGTAGGATGCTAAAAACAGGAGACTATTCTAAAGTGTCTTCGATTGCCCTAGGTCTTGACGCATCGTGGGGTCGGTTGGCCAGTAACAGGGTTTGCCTTACTACTGTTGAGCGCAGCGGCTCTGAGCACCATCTGGTTATGATCTGTGGTGATCGGAACGTGTCCGTTTGCCGCATCATGAGTCCTCAATGGACAGATTTCACTAAGAAGGTGGAGACGGTGGGGTCCAAACAAGTAGCTTTGCTTGGAGTGCCCTCATCATCTGCGGATTGGACACTCGTAAGGTCAGCAACCATGACATGTGGTGATACTAAACTAAAATTTCCAATGTATACCGATGCAGTTGTTTTGGGCAAGATGGGCCTGTTGGCGGCTCCCATCCCTGTGGATTTGGTTGAACTAGAGTGTGTTCTCCCTCTTTGGGTCGTGGTACTTTCTATGCAGTGGGGCAGGCAACACCAAGTGTTAGTCAAGTCATGAAAGGCAGTGGCACGACTCCGCAAGGAAATTGTGGATGACACCACAGAGTGGTGGCAAGATGTCGGCAGAGTGACAGAGTGGGATCCCCTGTCTCGGGGTTGGCGGACAGAAAAATTTTTGTGTCGGTGCGTCCCGCATGATTGTGTCATGATGTTACATGTCTGGCTCAATTGGACCCCCCCTCAGTGGTCACTACAGTACTACGAAGTGCAAGCGTGGAGCTCCATTCCGATTACTGAATGTGCCACCCCTGTTACATTGCCGTGGAGCTGCTTGTCTGCTCATGTTCAAGGGTTGAATAGGTCGGTCGAAATACGCAGGACCAAGTGGGATGAAGTGGTTTAGATGTATGTCACTTCAGATGCCACGGTGCTGTTCATTCAAGAAACCTGGGGCTCAGTGCAAAAGCTAGACAAGCGGTATATTGAAGGGTTTTGGCATCGCTCCTCAGCTCACTGCGACGTTGGTAAAGGCTTGGAAGTCTGGGTACAGTCATCCTCGGCACAGTTCAAAATTGTTCTTCTAGATTCCGAAAGTTCTTTTCTTGTGGTAGTTCACAATTCTTGGGGTTCGGGGGTCTTGGGTAGCGTCCACATGGCGCACAGGTGTGACGACCTATTATACAATCGACAGTTAGTGCATCTGGTTTACAGTCTTCAACAACTGCCAGTGTCCTAGCTCATTGTGGGGGGCGATTGGAATAAGGACATCCGCACGCACAAATTGTCTGTTGCTCTAATTAAGTTTGCGGGGGCCAGTGTCGCATTCATGCAAGGGAGGGTTCATCTTCCCAAGGATTTTTGCATTCTGAAAGGGGTCTTGGGACAATCCTGCGGTTTGTGGCTGAGAGAGGTTGGAGACCACCCCGTTATTTGGATTCAGGGGTGTCAGACAGCAATGGCAGGAGCCACGGGGTCTCTGATGCGCCTAGTTGAACCTCGCAATTGGGACCACGACAGCCGAGTAACTTTTTCCAATCTCATGGAAGCAATGAGTCTCGGCATCTGTGATGTATCCAGCTGGCTGCGCGCCTATAGAGAGTGCATCTCGGTCGTCAACCATGCGGTGAGTACTCCCAAATCCGAGGAGGTCCACTCAGAGCTAAAATCGGTGATTGCGTCTCTCAAGGCAATTGCAGGCGGGCACGGCTGGAGAGTACAACGCTCCCTAGAGTTCAGATTGTCGTCCAAATACTGGTCTACGGCGATCAGCAACTGAAAATCAGTGTCAGGAAGTGGTCTAACGTGACGTACCATGAAGGTACTGAAGTTACAAGCAGCAAACCCGTTCATTGTGTTACATCAGGTGACAGACACTTCCTCTCAATCCCTAGTGAAGGTAGGGACATCCTACAGGTACTGCCGAGGGAGTGTTTTCTAAAATACCCAGTGCGCAACGTTACCGTTCCTCCAGAGTGGGTTCAGTCAGTCATGGGTCACAGGTATGTGTTGCGCCCCACCTGTGTTGCAATCGAGGCCCGCAGGTACGTAATTCTCTCACAAGAGATGCAGGTCTCGGTAGAGTCCCTGTTGCGTCTCCGCCACAAACTGACCAGTGCGACGCCAGGGGTTGATGGTTGCATACCAAATCTAGTAAAATGGATGGGACTGGCGTCTCTCTATCGAGTGACTCAGATACTCAGTCTGCCTTTTGATCAGTGGCCTGTGGAGGTTTTCTCTGCTCTGCACCTTACCTTGAAGAAATCTGAGGGTGACAATGTCAATGTAAATACTCGGCCTATCAAACTTCTCTCCGCCTTGTTTCGCATACAGGCTAACCTCTATGCCCCTTTGATTCAGCTGGCCACGGCACGGAGTGAATCAGGTTGTAGACAGTATGCCGGGTTTAAAGGGTCTTCCGCACATGCACTACGCCGCATGCTACACACAGTGATCACACAATCCCTGGCGGTGCGGGGTGATGTTACGACCATGTTCCTAGATTTCTCTGGTGCCTTTGATGAAATCAACAAGCAAGCCATTCTGAGGGTTGCAGAGATGTATCCATTTTTACGTGGAGTGGTACATGAAGTGGTTCAATACTACATGTCCTTTAGGCAATACGTGGTTTGTGCCCTGGGCCTTTCCGAGTCATATTGCCAGGTGGAGGGTGTTGTGCAAACGGGGGGTTTAGATCCACTTTTTCACATACTTGCGGTTAATTTGATACATCTTGCCATGCGTCAACCAGGGGTAGGGGTGCCGGTGTGTGTTACCCCCTCGGTAGAAATGATTGCTTCTCTGCGCTATTGTGACGACACGGTAGGGTTTACTAGCATAAAAGATAGACAGCGAGTTGCCGACCATCTTCGTGTTATTATTGACTGTGTCGGTTAGCGCAACAACAGCTCCAAAATGCATATTCAAGTGCTTCACGTCAAGCAAGGTTTAGTTTGCAGTGTCAGCAAATCAATCGTCTAGGACGATGAGGCAGTGTGGTCCACTAGCAAACACCAGCACATAAAATTCTTGGGGGGAAACGCTAAAATTTTGGGGGGGTTCCCTACCATCAAAAAAGTCGTTTCAAGGTGGTCTTGAATGGTCATCAGCAGGTTGCGAGGATGGCCGGTGTCGGTGGGTGTGGCACACACTGCGATTGAAGGGCTTGTGGTCAACAGGCTTGTGTTTCGCTGTTGTGTTAATGTGCCAACAGATGGACAGATCAGCTCAGTTACAGGATCCATTTGCAGAGTATACAAACTGGTCTTTGGGTTGGCTGCCAATACTCCACGTGCCTGCATAGTTTCCATCCTAGGAAGAGCTGCCCCAGATCAAGTTCTTTGGGCCACAGTCATCAATGAACTGTTTAAGTCACTAAACGGGCCAAACGCCCTTCTGACCCAATCCGTTTGGGCACACTAGTCGAACCCGTGCCTGCATCGCTTCGACAGCGATTCCCAACGCATTCGGTCCGGGCTTCAACGCCTCGACATTAATTTTTCGCAAACTCGTGTCAGGGCCAAGGGCTAAGTGGTGTGTGAGTCCACCTCGGGGGGATGCTTTCTTTGCAGTTTTGTATGTTTTTGGTGATGCGAGCCTCAAATATTGCTGGGGGGGAGCGGCAAAAGTAGTGGACAGTAAGGGTCATGTATGGCTGGACACCAGTGTATCCCTCTCTGCCATTGGTCTCAGCACCAAATTGGTAGAAGCCTCTGTTGTAGTCTCCCAGGTGGTTGCCATTGCCGAATACGTCTCCACCCATGGCATGTGCATAAAGGAAATTTGGGTGTGGTCTGACTATTTGTCTGTTGTGCAGTCTGTGCAGTCCAGGGACATGGCGGACAAAACTGCATCAATCATGGACAGGGTTGTCTCGCACTTTGTCCTAACACAGTGATTGCCCAACACGATACAGAATTTCATGACTGGATATCATCGTTCAACTCGGAAATGGACTCTAAAGCGAAAGCTGGTGCGCGCGGTGAGCGCCAGGAGGTCTCAGTTCTTGATGTGTGGCTAGAACGAGTTTGCATTCTTCCTTTCCAGGGAGACAAATTGATAGTCGACCTCCAGCGTCATTTGCTTAGCCAGACTGATGATGCACTCCTCAGTTTTTTTCCCTTCCGCTCACCCATCCCTCCGGAAGGATCATGGCGCATGGTGCTTCAAGAGTCGGTCTCTGGGCTCACGTGCTGGGTGCGGCTACAGCCATTAGGGATCGAGCATTGGGGACGCATAAGAGCATGGAGTGTGTATGTGTCCGCAGACCAATGGGAGTGGCAGCACAGAGATACGGAATGTTCACTCTGCTCCATGTGGTGTCACTCGGTAATACAACATAGGTTTCACGAATGCGTGTTTACTAAAGTATGGCTTCTTGCTTGGTCTGGACATCTCTGCGAAATTTTGTATGCTGCAGGCATTCCTTGTAACCGTATCATTCTTCGGTGGGGGGGTGTTGAGCTTTTGGGACATCCGGGTCGGTACATTGTCTGGTGTCATCATGCGAAGGGAGCTGCCATATCCGATTCAACGAAATCAGTAAAACCAAGTGTGGCCCATGTGGCTAGGATTGGGCCCAATTAGGGGTATTTCGCTGGTTTTCTCCAAATTAGGTGTCGGTCAACCCCACATCCTTATATATCAAATTCTAGAGAGCGCATATGCTATGGTTCACGGTGGATTTGATACAGATAATGTCAGGCTTCTGTGCCCTCTGTTTCATTCACAATGGATAGCAGGGATGAATTCTGGTGTGCTTTTGGGGTTCCAACCACAAGCTGCTCATTTGGGCAGCCACACTCCCTCCAACCTGCTCGGGGTTCCTTTCTCATCTGTTAGGGGGACGGGATATGTAGGGCATGTTCTTGTGAGCTGCAGGGGGACAGGTAAGATGACGGTCTAGCACGCTAAAGTTCCCTATGTGTGGATTAGTGAAAGCCAGGAGAACCATCATGCTGTCGTCAGAGAGGCAATGAGGAGACGACTGGGGGGGGGGGGGGGGGTAGTGTATTGGTGCCTCTTGGGTGTGCAATGGCCATGGGAGGGTATGTATGTATGTATGTATGTATGTATGTATGTATGTATGTATGTATGTATGTATGTATGTATGTATGTATGTATGTATGTATGTATGCATGTATGTATGTATGTATGCATGTATGTATGTATGTATGTATGTATGTATGTATGTATGTATGTATGTATGTATGTATGTATGTATGTATGTATGTATGTTTATGTATGTATGTATGTATGTATGTATGTATGTATGTATGTATGTATGTATGTATGTATGTATGTATGTATGTATGTATGTATGTATGTATGTATGTATTGTTGTTGTTGTTGTTGTGGAGGCACCCGGCACGTGCCGGCGGGAGAAATTGCCAGACACTCTCGCCCTGGGCAGGGCGCAAGGGAGCAGTCGGCCGGCGTCACGCTGGCCGGGCGTGTGCCGACAACGACCGGGGGGGGGGGGGGGGGGGGGGCGCCGTGGAGTGGAGGGGGGGGGGCGTGGAGGAGGGTGGGGCCACCTGTGGAAGTCACCCTGGAGCCCTCCCCCGTCTCGCGGGGGGAGAGTTACCTGTCCTGTGCGAAGCGGCTGTGGGGGGGGTGGAGGGCGGGGCGGTGACCTTGGGGTGGGGAAGGCACGCCCGGGTCCACGGACATTCCGCGCCTTTCCGAACATCCCGCTGAGGTGGCCGTTCCTCGTGTGCGGCCGTGGCGTGGCCGGGGGCGCTGGCCCGTGCTTCTAGCCTTCTACGGGGGCGAGGGGAGGCGTGGGAGTTGCTTTCTGCCGGCGCCTAGTCACCTTTGCTGGAGCTGTGTTGTGGCCGCCTCGTCCCCGGTAGTGTGGGCGCGCGCGCGCGTCAGTCATGGGGGAGGGAGGGCACAAGGGCGGGAGCACAAGAGCACGAACATGGGTTCACAGTTGCTGGCGTGCCGTGTTCGGTTCAGGTGTTGTCCCCTGGTGCCTGTCCCTGTGCTCTGAGTACGGGAGGCCGCGCGGCACAGCCGGCGGGGGGTCGAGGCCCGGGTCGGGCGCATGGGTAGCGGCGGGCGGCCGGGTCGGACGCGGCGCCATACGGGTGCGGGGCCCGTGGCGGTCACGGGGGGATGCGGGCGGTCCAGCCTGCGGTCGGCAGTGGCCCTGAGCGCCCCACAAAGTAGGGTCGGTGGGCGTGCCGGGGGAGGGCGCGTCCTGCAGGCCATACTGCGGAGGGCGCGTGCGCAAGGGCGCCGGCGTGCCCGTTGCGGGCCCCTCTGCGGGCCGAGGGACCTGCGGTGCGCTGGTTGCGTTGCCTGGGGGCTGAGGCCGGGGCCGGGCGCATGGGTAGCGGCAGGCGGCTGAGCGGGTGCGGGGCCCGTGGCGGTCGCTGGGAGCTGCGGGCGGCCCAGCCGGCGGTCGGCAGAGGCCCCAGGAGCCCCACACTGTGGGGTCGGAGGGCGTGTAGGGGGCGAGCGCGCCGTGCAGGCCAAGCTGCGGGGGGCGCACGCGCAAGGGTGCCGGCGTGCCTGCCGGGGGCCCCCTGCGGGCCGTGGGACCCGCGGCTGGCGGGGAGCGCTGCTCGGGGGCCGAGGTCGGGGTCGGGCGCGTGGGTAGCGGCGTCCACGGGCTCGGGTGCCCGAGGCGAGCGCGGGGCGGTTTGCGTGGGCCGGCCGGTGGCCGGTGGCCTCTCTGAGAGTCCCACACGGAGGGGTCGACGGGCGTGCCGGGGGCGTACGCCACGTGCAGGTCGGGCAGCAGCGGGCGCACGTGCAGGGCATGGGCGTGCCCGATGAGGACCTCACTGAGGACCGAGGGGTTGGCGGCAAGCAGTATGCGTTGCCCGGGGGGGGTGGCGGCGAGGGGTGGGAGGATGTCCGCGGCCCGCGTCGTGGGGGCGAACACCATGTGGGCCGGGTGCGGCCCCGGGAGTGGCGCCAGGGGGAGCGGGACCACAGGCCGGCGGTCTACCGTGAGGCGCCAAGTGGCGCATTGGCGGAGGAGCCAGACTAGGGCGATGCTGTGGCGCAGTGTGTGGGGCTGGGTGCAGGGCGGCGTGGGGACGTGCGGCGGGAGGGGGGGGGGGGGGGGGGGGGGGGGGGCGGGGCGGTGACGTGGGAGGGGGCGCGGCGGAGGAGTGACGCTAGCGATGTGTGCGTCGTGTTGAGGGTGGAGAGGAGCTCGCGGAGGAGTTCCTCCCGGCCGGCGCTGTCCAGCAGAGGGGGGGCGCCGTGGGGGGAGGAGGACTGCCACATGCCAAGCAGACTGAACCCCAACTGCGTTGGGGGGCCGGGTTGCGGGGCGGCTGGGAGGTGCTCGGAGAGGTACACGGCGGTGGTGGCCGTGCGGAGCTCTAAAGGTGTGAAGAGGTGGGGGGAGTGGCCGGCAGTGGCGGCCAGGATGGGCGGGTGCGTGAACAGGCGCCACGCGAGGAGTAACTGCTGGGCGTAGTGGGGGGGGCAATGGTACTGGAGGTGGGCGGCGGAGTCCGGGTAGGGGCGGTGACAGAAGGGGCACGTCACGCCTCCGTAGCCGGGTGGGTGGTTCTGGGAGTGCAGTAGCCGGAGGTGCATGATGCGGTGGAGGGTCAGCGCCGGGATCTCGGCGCGTTCATACGCGAGGCGGAGTAGGTGGGAGGACCAGCCTGGGGCAGGGGCCGGAGGTGCAGCGCGTGGGTGCGGGCGGTGGTGGCCGCATACGCTGCCTCCGCGGCGCGCGCGGGGCTAAGGAAGATTGCGCCTTCATGGAGCGCCACGATGCAGCCGTGGAAGAGTGTCGACCAGGGGGAGGCGGCGCGGAGTCCGCGGCGGGCTAGGCTATCGGCTTCGGCGTTGAGGGTGGCGAGGTGGCTGGCGGAGCCGGAGTCGTGTTGCGCGGGGAGCCAGGCCTCGGGCATGCGGAAGGAGGCGGAGAGGAGGGCCGCCCGGTACGGGATGGAGAGGGCGGAGGAGGGGGGCGGGCCGCGGGTGAGGTCGCAGAGTTGGGAGGCGGTGGAGTCTGAGGCGAAGAGGGCTTTGCCGGACCAGCCGCGGAGGGCGAACATGGCGGCTATTTTGGCGATCCACTCTGCGTCGGTGGATTGGCCGGCGAGGGCGTGGAGGCCAAGCCAGCCCCGGTAGAGAGTGCCGTGGTGGGGGTGCCAGAGGAGGAAGCCGGCGCCGAGGCGGCTGCCCTCTTGGCTGCCGTCGCATGCGACCACGACATAGGGGAGGGAGCGGAGGGGGGCCAGCGAGCCGGTGTGGTGCTGCGGGGCGGGGCGCACGTGGGGGGAGGGGAGGAGGTGGACGGTGATGTCGAGGGGGGCGAGCGCTTGCGGCAGGGCGGGACCTTCGGTGAGCCAGGGGGTGGGGCGGCGTGGGGAGATGCGGGACGCCGTGGCAGCTACCGCGAGGGTGTTGGGGCCCCAAGAGGCGCGGAGGTAAGTGCGGAGGAGGTTGAGGGGAGCCCGGTACGCCAGGAGGGGGGTGCCGGGACCGCCCTGCTGGAGGGGGAGGTGGAGGAAGGCCGAGTGAGCCCAGGGGGGCAGACGGAAGGCGTGGCGGTATGCATTGTTGATGGCGGTCTGATGGGGGCGGAGGGAGGGGGGGGGGGGACGAGGACGCCCCAGGTGACGTAGTCGAGGGGGGAGAGGCCGAAGGCGTGCAGGGAGCGGAGCTGGAGTATGGGGCAGGCCTCGCGGTTGCGGCTGGCCTTGCGCGCCCGGTCGAGGGACGCGCGGGACTTGTTGATGACGCGGAGGAGGGGGAGCTCGGGGAGGATGGGGATGCCGACGACTTCCGGGGGGGCGGTGGTGGTGGTGCCGGTGTGCTGCGGGACGTCGGCTGTGACGAGGGTGGGCCGGCCTGGGCGGGAGTCGATGAGGGAGAACTCCTGCTTGTCGGGGTGTATGATGCGGCCGGCGCGGCGAGAGCACTCGCGGCAGTCAGTGGCCATGGCTGCCACGTCCCTGAGGGAGGGGGTAATGAAGCGGCGGTCGTCACTGTACGAGAGGTGGGTGGCGGGGAGGGACGCTGAGTGGCCGGGGATGGTGAGGGGGAGGGTGATGGGGGTGTTGGGGCGCATGGCCCTGGTGATGACCAGGCTAGGGGCTTGGTAGTGGAGTTGGGCGAACCCGTCGCCTTGGTTGCCCCCCTCCTCGGTACTGAAGGGGTGGGCGAACCCCTCGCGGGTGGCCACGCGGATGACCAGGCGGCTGTAGAAGCCGTCTGCCCAGGGGCCAAAGTCCCACGTGGCGCGGAGGCGGGAGCAGAGGCGGGAGTTGTCCTGGCGCAGTACTCTGAGGTACGCGTCAGACTCGTCCCAGTCGCAGATGGCGCAGGTGCCGTGGGTGGAGAGGGCTGTGTAGGCGGCGGCCCGGGCCACGAGGGCGAGGCCGAGGGCGGAGTGGCCTGGGCAGTAGGCGAAGGAGGCGGGGGTGTAGGTCGAGGTGAGCTCGAGATCGGCGGGTAGGCGGGTCGTGGCGATGCCGGATGCTGCGCCGAAGACGCCCGACTCCACGTCGACGGGGCGGAAGGAGCGTGTGAGGTGCCGGGGGAGTGGCTTGGTGAGTTTCCCCTTGTAGAGGCCGTAGCGGACGGTCTCGTTGGAGACGCCTGGGGTGCCGGACTCAAGCTGGAGGAGGAGGTGCAGCAATCCGAGGTGGACGCCTCCGCCGCTGCGGAAGAGCGCTCTGCGCGCCACGTTGTCAGTGGACACGGCGAGGGAGCGCTTGCCCATGCGGCGGTGGGCGAGGGAGGCGGTGGTGATGAGGGGGGGGGACTGGCGGGTGAGGGCGTACGCCCGGAGGGAGGCTGGGGATTCTGGTCGGGCGTTCGCGCGGAGGGCTTCGCGGAGTAGGGGGAGAGTGAGGTCGGTGGGCAGGTGTAGGAGGGGGAGCCAGGGGTCCGGGGTGCAGCGGGCGGCGAAGAAGGCGTGGTCCACGGAGACGTGCCGGTTGGCCGTCTGGGATCGGGACTGGGCCGTGACCTCGGCGAGCCGTTCCTCGCGGGTCGCGAGGGTGGCCCCCGGGTGGGGGAGGATGCCGTGGAACGGTTACAGGGGAGGGGAGGGCAGCCGGAGGACCGTGCGTGTGGCGGAGGTGATGGAGGGGGAGGAGAGGACGTTAGCGCGAGAGACGAAGCCGCGGGCGGCCGATGCCTCCCGGAGGGCAGAGGACTGGGCGGCGAGGTCATGTGTGGAGAGGGGAAAGGTGTACCGGGCCAGGGACCGTAGTAGTGTGGGGGTGTCAGGAGGGTGCGGGAGCAGCTGGTGCGCGAGGGAGTGGTGGGCGGCGATGTAGTGGTCGGGGAGGGCGGGGGTAAGGGAGAGCCAGCCCCACGCCAGGTCAAGGACGGCTGAGAGGGAGTCCGTGTCCTCGATAGTTGCCAGGCGCCATCGGAACAGACGCCACGAGTGGGCGTCGCAGGAGCGGTGGTGCAGGGTGACCTGCGCCAGCACCATGGCGTGTGAGGTGTGGCAGGGGAGGACGTGGTGAGTTTGGGAGGCGATGGGACCGGTGGCGAAGATGTGGTCGATGGCGGTGGACCGGGGGGAGCCGTGGCGGGTGGTGAAGTTGGTGGGAGTGGCTGGGGGGACCAGGCGGTGCCAGGCCGAGAGCGGGCTTAGGGCCCCGAGCGCGGAGGCCACGGGGGTGCCTGGGGCTCCCGTGCTGTTGAGGTCGCCCAAGAGGATGCACAGGTCGGGACGTATGCAGGAGCGGAGGCGGTTCATGACCTTGACCTCGGAAACCCACCCGGAGTACGAGAGGCGTGGGGGGAGGTGGGCGTTGAACAGGAGGGCACGGCCCCCTAGCGAGAGGGGGACCGTGGAGGCAATCCAATGCGGGCTGTCGTAGACGAGGTGGGCGGGTAGGGAGGGGGCGCGGAGGGACCGGAGCCAGGCCGTGCGGAGGCCTGAGCCCTGGCCGGATGCTGTGCTGTAGTGGGCCTCGTACCGCGGTGGGAGGGCGGGGCGGGCCGCGGCCAGGTCCCAGAGTTCCTGCTTGGCCACCACGTCGGGGGATAGGGCCTCGAGCCAAGTGCGGGCGAGGGAGACTTGGCCGGCGATGCCGCCCCAGTTTTGCGTGAGAAAGGTGAGGGTTGTGTCGCGGAGGGGGGTGGACGCCTGGTCACGGGGGTCGGGGAGGGAGAGGACGAAGGCGGGGGTCGGCCGGAGGAGGCGGTCGGGAGGGGGGGCGTAGGGGGTGGCCCAGGGGATGGCGGAGACGGGGACAGCCCCGGGCAGAAGCATGCCCTGGAAGTTGACCACACAGCGGGCGGCGGTGTCACGAGTGCACACGGGCGGGGCTTTGTGGGGTGAGGTGCAGAAGAAGTGAGGCCAGTGGTCGGTTGGCGATGCGGGGAGGTCGACGAAGGCGGTGTGAGGCGTGGGGCGTCCACAGTCGGGGCAAGCGGAGGAGGTGACGAGTAGGGCGTCGGGGAGGGCGGGGTCTAGCGCCCACGCTGAGGTCGGGCCTGACGAGCGAGTGTACGCTGGGGACGGGGGGAGGGGGGTTGACGGCAAGTGGGCGGTGTCCCAGAAGGCGGTCCACTTGGCGTCCACGTGCAGGGGAGGGGTGATCCAGAAGGAGGGGTCACGATGTTGGCGGGGGAAGGAGGTGAGCCAACCGCACACTGTGGGGAGGGCGGAGGCGAGGAGCGAGGGGGGTAGCGACGTGGCGACCTGGGCGGCGTGCAGGAGGTCTCGGAGGGGGCCCGGGGGGAGGTTGGCGGCCGGGGTGAGGCCGAGGGGGAGAAGGTTAGCAGAGTGTGTGCACACGGGGGCACAGACCCCCGTTGGGGGCGGGTATGAAGCGCCCGGTCGCCTCGACCCCCTGCACAACAGCCCGCCAGGCGCTGCTGGGCCTCTAGCGCCAGCTGTCCTGGGGGGGGGCGCTCGGGGCAGTGCGGGGCCCCTCCGCTCTCCTGGCGGCCCGCACTGTCCGTATAATGCCACAAGAGGCGGCGCGGGCTCGAACCGCACGCGCGGGCCGCGCCGCCCCAGCCGGGGTGGGGGACAGGGGGGGGACCGGGGGGGGTCAGGGGGTCGCGGCAGGTGGAACGAGGGTCGCGGGGGCTCGAACCGCGCACCGGCAGGCCCCACCACCCTCCACACGGGCGTCGTTGCGCACGGGGTTCTGGGGGCCCCACCCAGGGGCCGTTGGCCTCCCCCCGTTCGGTTACTGTGAGGAGGGAGAGGCAAAGGCCACTCGCGGCCATGACACATGGTGCATAGGGAGGGAGGTATGACTCACGCTACGCCATGATGCATGCAGCAGGGGGAAGGGGGGGCAAGGCCTGGACCCCCACCGCGTATGGGGGGTCCTCTTGTCAGCCCCGCGGCCGCCCGTCGGCGGCTGCGGCAGCTCACCACGGTGGCGTCGTCTACCTGAGAGGCGGAGTGGCGGGCAGGGGTGGACGTCGAGCACGCGGGGGGGGGGGGGGGCTGAGGGTTGGTGGGTGGGCGCGCGTGTGAGGGGGAGGGGGTGAGGTGAGCTCAGCCGCCGAGCGTCACCGGGCGGCTAACCGGGGCAGAGGAGCGGCCGGGGCTGGCCAAAGTCGGCCGGGGACCCCAGGGCGCTCGTGGAGTCGGGGGGCCGCGGTCAGCGATGGGGCCCGCACCCCGCTCGGCGGGGACGAATCCCGCCGAGCATCATCCACAGGGGCGAATCCTGGTGGAGGCGGGGGGAGCGCCACGCCGTCCCCTCGCGGCCGAACCGGACCGGGACGGGCCCCGCCGGATGGATACCGGGGGGGCAGGCGGGGCTGGGCACGGGGGCTCCGGGGCCCGGGTCCGTGGTGGTTGTGGGCCGGCGCGGGGGAGACCGGGCGGGCCCCTGAGCTGCGGCTGGTGAGGGGGGGGGCGTGGAAGGGCCGGGGGGGCTCGGGGGCGAATCCCGAGAGGCCCCCGGGGGCTGGGCGAGGGCCCCCCAGGGCGGCCGTTCCTTGAAGGGGCGGGGGGGGGTGCTCCCTGCCCCAGGGACGACGGGGGCCCCTCTTGAGCGAGGGGGGGGGGAGGGCGTGTATCGCCCGGTGTAGGGCCATGTCGATTCATGGCCGCGCGGCATGGGACTATATCCCCAACCCTCCGCGCCGGAGTCCCTTTTTTTGGGGGGGGCTGAGGGGGGGGGGGGGGGCTGGCGGTTCTTGTGTGCACCCTCCCATGCGGGGGGGGGGTACCCGGTGGGAGCTCCGTCCGGCTTGGCCGTGAAAACCCGGTGGCGTCCCCTGGGCTCGTGGGCCCCTTTGAGGAAGAACCTCGGATTCGCCGGGGGGGACTCCGCTATATGTATGTATGTATGTATGTATGTATGTATGTATGTATGTATGTATATATGTATGTATGTATGTATGTATGTATGTATGTCTGTATGTATGTATGTATGTATCGGGCCACATGCGCATCACATGCGAAAGGGATGCGGTGGGGGGGCGGTTACTGTGTGCGAAGGTTGAGGAGTTCACGGTGGATCTACTACTCGCCCACAATGCCATGGAGTTCATGTCCTGGAAGGAGGATGGATGCAAGTGGACGGATTCTTTGATGGGGGGGGGGGGGGCAGGTCTTAGGTGTGTGTGCGAAGGTCGAGAAGTTCACGGCAGATCTACCACTTGCCGACGGGGACATGGAGTTCATGTCCTGGAAGGAGCATGGATGCAACTGGACGGAGTCTGTGATGGCAGGGGTTGGTCCTAGGTGACCTACAGCGCCTCTTTGCGGTAGTAGAGCGTGCTTCGGCACGGGGCCTAGCGAAGGCCAAGCTGTTCAAGGAGGACATGATCCTATTGGGCGAAGACGGATATGCCCGGAGAAATCATCGGCTCGCGAGGATCATGCAGCTGCCGCCGGGAGATCAGCGGAGAATGACCTACTCCTTCCTCCGGGGAGATACACCATACTCCTTGCCCGCTGGCAAGGTCCGGCAGCTGCCCCCGTGAAATCCCTTCGATGGCCTGCCGGGTGACCTTCAGGCGGCCTTTCAGCGGACGCCGCTACACGCGCTGCTGGTATCACGGTCGTACATTATGTACGATGAGGCCATGTCCATATTTCCCTAGTGGATGGTGGCTGTAGCGGAGACCTTCAATGCGTGCTTAGGTTCTTGGGTGACCTGGGACTACGGCGCGTTCCTTGCACGGTCAACGGAAGTGTCCGCGCAGTCGTGGGCCACTATCCGCGGTACCGTGGTGCGCCACTAGGATGGCCACGATGAGCCGTGGCTCAAAGTGTATGTTGGCTTTTTTGCAATCGAATGCATCATAGGCTGGCGAGGTAGTGTGCTGCCGGTCGTCCAGCAGTCGTTATGCTCTCTTCTAGTCTTCGCGGTGGCCATGGTGTTGGACATGGGGCAGTTGTGGCTGTATGATGAGCGACTACAGAGTGTCGCCCCGGTAGCAGGGTGGCCAAAGATGCATGGTGGTCCTGGTGTGGGCTCAACAACTCGTGCTGCTCCAAGGAGACAATGCTCTTGGTCGTGTCGCGGCGGTGCTATTGTCTTTGCCAGATCGAGACGATAGTGCGTTAGTGGACGCCCATCTCACATTGGATCCTTTGCAACTAGAGCCGGTGGTGGAGGCCTAGTCCGGTCGGCAACGGTTGATGCCCGCGTCGGTAGAGTACCCCGAGGTGAAGGTGGAGATGGACGTCCTGGTGGATGTCCCGCAGGTTTACGGGTGGCAGTTGCTAGTAGGGGGAAGACCGCAACTCCTGATCGTGCGGAAGCCTAGACTGCTTGACTGCCTCTGGGGTGGCCACTGTGGGCAACCGATCCTTGTACCGGCGGCATCGTGGCACTAGGCGCCGTGGAGCCTACTCCGTAGTGCCACTGTTCGTACCTTGGTGAATGTGCTACACCGCTGACATGAGGCCTGCAATGATGTCTGGCAGGACGTGTGGTCTCAACGCTTTGAAGGTGGCTGTGTACCCTCCCGGTTGGTACTTCGCTTCTTTGCAGCTTGTGTGGCATCACGGCGCCCCTGTGGGTACACCAATGCGCCTCTGCCCCGCCGTGTCAGCCCCGTCGTGAGAGGGCTAGCAGGGCAAGGCCCAAAGCAACGTCGGCGCTACGACACTCGGGACAAATGTCCTCAAGCGCGCGGAAGCTGATCCGGTGTGGCTTGCAGGAAGTATAGGTGGAAGGAGTGCGCTGCCCGGATGTTCTCTGTGTTGTACTTCCCCTTCTCCTACACATGTGCCACCGGTGCCTAACATAGAACGTTGCAAGAGAGAGCAATATTCTTCCATCACCGGAGGCAATTTTGGGGGATACGCGGCAAGGTGCGTGCAATAAGCTTTGGTGGGGTCGCTTCCCCCAATCTAGATACGGCTGGGTACAATCCCCGGAAAACCGCTCGGAAGTTTCGGCACCAAGCTCGAGCCCCAAAACGCAACCAATAACGCTTGGAATGTTCTAGGGATATTCCAGCCGAGGTTCCATGGAACGCTCGGAAGAAGTTTTGGTGGCATATGTGGATCTTTAACCTATTGGAAGTTTAGTTGGTTGCTTGGTTCCTGCTTTGCCTGCAAGGTGGTCCATGAACAATATTTGTGAAAAAGATTTGCGTCCAGTGTCCGGTATCAAATGCACACTCTGTGGATGTCCATTACCTGTGTCAGAAAACACTAGGCCAAAATCCGGCAAGACGACCGAAGATCCCTGCCTCGACCTACTCCCCGGCTCGAGAAGGAGGCATTCAGGGGCTTTCTTTCTTTCCTTGCCTCCACATGCTGTGTGTGCCATTCCCGGTAGTTACAAATATTTGTGTATACGATTTGTGTCCATTGTGTTGGTTGCGCCTCTGTGCACGTTGTGCTCTTGTATGGCATTGCACTCTGTGCTCCGGCATTCGCAATAGACATGTCCAACGCTAGCCAGGGCAGTGCCTCCTCTTTGGGCCCCCAAGACCCCAAGGGCCACTAGGACGGAGGAAGTTTGGAGTTTGAGGCAGATGATGATTGATGCTGACGTTGTCAATGTGGAATTACCTGAACCCGGGGACATGCGGTCTTGTCTTCAACATGCCTTGGGGGCACTATGTCCGAGGCATAAGCCATGTGAGACAATTGAGCCCCGAATGTTAAGGGTTCTCCTAGATACAGTCACACCAAAGTAATATGCCATTTCACCCAAAGATAAGTTGTTGGCAATGCTCATGCATAAAAAGTTTGAGATTCCGGTTTTAACCACCAAGGAAGCCGTTGGCAAGTCAACTCCCTCCAAGCACGAAACAAGTTTCGGCATTTAGTATAGGAATCTTTGTATAGTTGGCCCTAACCCCAAATATAACACAGAGCACATGTGCGTCGAAGAGGCAGATGAGCATTTCCGTGATCATTATAAATTCCTGAAGTCTGTACTTTCAACCGATCCTGAGCCAATAATTCCGAGTTGAAGTGGACGCAGAGTGATGTGTTGTCCCGGTTTAAAGATGCGAAGGTCAAAAAGCGTAGTAAAAAATTTATCACATGTAGTGTTCAGTTCCCCGCCCCGTCTTTTATACACATCCTCTTTGACGTGTTAAGGGTCATCATCAATGACGCCTTCTGTGAAGCACCCCACGCCACCATCCATAGTGCGCTGAAAGCCACTATCAGTGGCACGCATGTCACCGAGGTGATGGGGGAGTCTCAGGGGGGGGCAGGTATGGGACCGGGCCCCCTCGGGGGTTTGAAAAAAAGTGGTGACCCCCCCCCCCCCTGAGGGTGACGTATTCAAGACAGACCTGTAGCCAACATATCACTCCCATGGCCCCCTGTGGGGTATACAGTTTTCTTTGGCCCCCGCCGCAAAGCCAAACCAGTCTGCACCGAAACAGGCAAAACTGTCAGTTATGGACTCGTGGCTGCAGGCCAAGGGTGAACCGTCCACACCCCCAGCTACCGGTTAAGCGTGTGTCTTTGTCTCACTCCCTGTAGTACCCCCCGCCCCAGAGGATGCACTATTTTGGTAAGGCCACTTTTCTAAATGTCTGCTATCTCTGCTGCCATGGCTGCGCGCTCCAGCTCTGCCGTTGGCGCCGGGCCAACAATTTCTGCCGGCCGCCTTCTGGCCTCCTCCTAGTCCCCCTCTATATCCCCATCGCCGTCGGGTTCGCCCCCCCCCCCCCCCCTCCTATGGGCACCCCCCACCCCCGAAGCAGCACCAGCGGCTGCAGCAGAGCCAGCTTGGGCAACAGCTGAAGAAGAAGTAGCAGGAGAAGCGGCTGCTCCACTGTATGGGTCAATGGGGACGTGTCCAAACTGGAGGCGTTTGCCAGTATCTGCCCTGTGCCTGCAAACCAATTATGGTGCGAGCTTTCATCTTGAACTTCCCTGGGGCCACCCCTTGGGACTGCAAGGACCTAGACAACCTACCAAGGCCCCTCACAGGCACAGTCCGGGTTGTGCGGCGCCCAATGGGCTGTATGCCGATGGATACCAGCCCAGGGGGTGTCTGAATCCGAGGTGCACAGACATGATAACGGGGATGGAACTTCCCAAAGTTGTTGATGGGGAGTGGCTACCCAAACGGGCAGAGGCCCTACAGGCCCTGCCTTCATGTAAATACAACCAACGCATGAAGTATGGTGGTGCACAGTACACTATGACATGGCACGTACAGCTTGGTCGCCTGACTGCAAATCACCACCATTTGTGGTCAGAGTGTCGGTAGAAGGGGTGCGTGGCATGTCCTTGGGTCAATAAGCATGGGGCTGCCACATTGTTTCTGCACAAAGGCGGGCTTCTAAAGGACGTGCGCGATTCCCACAAGTTCCAGGGTGTATCCAACCTGGCAGAGGTTTATATTACACAACCGGTATTGCACAACATTAAAGGAGGAGCCCCCAGACTCCTTGGTGTTGTTGGCCGGACAGTACCCGCGCCCTACACGCATGAGTTGTTGAAGGTAATAGCTCAAGTTGCTAGGAGATACCACCCTGGATCTTTGCCTCTTGATAGCTGGGAGCACCACTGCCTTGTGCGTGGAAGGTTCCCAGCAGGCATCAGCTTAACTGGCCGAGAGGCCCGCAGTGTGATGGGAATACTTGCGGGGGGCATGGTCCTCTCATTGCCCTTCCATTCTCTGGTTCTGACCTTGTGCCACATAGTACACCTGTGCTATGGTGTCACTACATTGGCAACTGCAGCATGGCAAGCTATGGGTTTGCTGTGCGCATATTTTGTGGACATCATTCCGGAATTTGCGGCAGAAGGTTGCACTACAACCCTATATATGCATGGGTGGTCCCACGCTTGGTTTAACCCGCGGACCCCGATGCTATATTCTGATGAGGCAGGGGAACGGGATCTCAAGGTGGCCAAAAGATATGCCCCCTGAGTCGTACTAGGCAGGATGCGAGTATTAGTGAAAGTTTGAAGCATGAGCTGTATAAAAAGTTTTTGCGTGAGAAAAAGAAGATCCCCACTGCCAAATTTTGGGCCCCTGTCCATCGGAACTCTGTTTTGGAGGCTTGCATGGTTGCTGCCAATGCAGTGGTTGTTAGTCCACGCGGGAATGGGATGGTGTAAAGGACGTGGCCTCGTCCGGACATGGCCTCATTCGCATGTGTGCGTGCCGTAGCGGCGGGTGTGATATGGCGGCCTTGGCGACGTGGTAGGTCGTGCCGGCCTGATAGTGGGCATTACCGCCCATGTATGGACAGCTGGAACGATGTGTAGCTACTCCCGCGTGCCCCGGCTCGCCAACTACAGCAATGAGGTATTAGGGGTCGCCCAGGGTAATAAGGCCCAAAACCCTATAGGGTATTCCCATGGCACCGTGCTTTATGCTGGCAACCTGTCTACGAAAGTCACGAGGGTTTGTCCTCGGGTTACTCTGGGGGATTACGTGGGCGGGCACATGTCCTCATGCCGACACCGCCGGTGTTGGCTGAGAGCTGCGGACCTCAGCTATGTCAATCAGGCTGTTTGCAGGGTCACGGCAGCATGGAGGGCCGCACACAGGATGATGGGATGGTGTGCGACAAGTGAGGAATGTTCTCGCCGAAGGTCTTGGTGTGGGCTTTATGGGCTTTGAAGGGCGTACGTACATGGAGTCCGGGGTTGCGGCGCGGACGGTTTAGGGGTGCCCCCTAACCTGAGGACCAACCCAGGGAGGTATCGGGGCCACCCACGGGCCCCAAGGAGAAACTCCGTGGGGGTATAGGGGTGTCCTCTCACCTGAAGACCCACCAAGGGAGGTATAAGGGCTGCCCACGTCCCCAGGAGAAAATCCCGGGAGTAACAGTGTGTCCCATGACCGCTAAAAGAACTCATGGAGGTATTGGGGCGTCGCTTTGACAGCTGAAACAACCAAGAGGGGGTACTAGGGCATCCCTTGGCCCCTCAAGAGAGCTAGAGGGACCCTGCTTGCGGGCATATACATAGCCTAACCGCGTAACCTATGCACACATGCCTAGTGGCACGGCAACGGAGGCGGTGGCGGCTGAATTGCGGTAGGGGGGCGCACGCGGTTATCTTTGGCTAGGCGCGGCATGGTGGCGGTGTGCGCGGGAAGCGGTGCATGACAGAGGCGGTGGTAGTGCGAAACTGGTGCCAATAGCTTGGCAGTACACGCGGCCGTGAGGATCTATCTATGTTCTTTGCGGGGGTTGCGGCGGTCTAGCACACCGGGGACTGTGAGTGGCCGTAACGGTGGGTGCGTGGAGGGACTTGGTGGGCAGAGTAGTGTGTCAAGTGTGGCCTGTGTTGGCGCATTGTACACATTATCTGTATGAGAGGTCCACGGGGTGAGGACGAAGGCCAATGCTATAACTAGGCATGACACATTGTACGTGGCTACCGAACTTGCAGTCTGGCCACTATTGTAGCGGAGATGGCACAATCAGGGGAGCTAGCCAATCAGTGCAGGTAAGCGTCAAGGGTACGCGGCACGGCATTGTATGTGGGCCACACGAGGTGATCTCTTGGTTACCGCGGCCCGGGGCGAACCTCTGGTGGGTACCCCTACAGGGTACGGCACCCGCGAGCCCGAGCCCCAGCCAGCGATATTCACGAGTTGTGCCTCTCATGCTGCGGGGTGGCAGGCATCCCCCCTGTAGACCCTCGTGTTATATTATATGAGTACATGTATAGTGGCAGCAGGCCCGCTCAGGCAACCACCTATGGGGATGGGGGAGCTCGTCTATATATGGGGTCCCACGGGAGTCGTTGTGAGGTATAGCTACTGTCATTGGGCGGCAATGGAATGTTATGATGTCCATATGTGGATGAGTGGGTTTTGGGTAGGGGTACCAAGGGTGGTGCCCGTGATGGGCTGCAAGTACTAGCAAGGTGTGTGACGTGGTGACCGTAGCAATGAAGGCTGAGGGCCAAGCTGTGCCGGAGATACCCATAAATCCTGGCTACAAGTGTGTGGGCTATTGCATTTGCGGTATTGGGAGCAGGGCGCAGGGTGCACGTGGACGGTGGGGGTACTATGGCAGGGTTCGCCCGGAACCAGAACAACGGAGGGGCGTGACTTTTTTTCGCCGCATGCGTGCTACTTTGTCTCTTGCTTGCTGTTGCGCACCCGTAGGAAGTGCCCTTGCTTGTTGCTTGTTGCTATGCTGCTGCGTTGCCATGCCTTGACCCTTAACCCCCGGCTATCCAACAGGCCAGCGCTCGTCACCGTTGCTAATACTAGCGCTCTGCAGTTGCCACTGCCCCCAAAGCGTGGTTGGCCGGTATCCAGAGTTCTCTAGGTCCTGTGTGATGATGTGGGCCACTTCAGGCAGCCCTGGGACCCACGGGATCGATCAAGGCAGGAACCACTTGTCGGTGCGAGATGCCCGGTAACTGCAGTAGACGGCATGATAACTAGCTATGACAATGACTATGACTGTGTATGTATGTATGTATGTATGTATTTTTGTGGGTAGGTATCAACGTCCATGGCCCTACGAGCACAGTCATGGGCCACCAACCCACCTTCTAGGCGGATGTGGTCATGGTTGCAGCACCCAAGACTGCAAGGGGCACACAGCCGTTACTGATTGTGGGGGACTTTGATATCTAGCTAGAGTCCCCTTGTCATCCCACCACTCGGAGGTTCATGACATGCACACTGCTTGCGGGCATCAGGGAGGGACAGGGGACCATTGACCCCCGGGGTGTTCTTGAGTGTGCTGTGTTGCTTGACCATGGCCGTTGGCTTGCTCTACCAACGGCTCATCGAGCCACATTTGGAGTGGATCTGCTGAAACAGTTCATGGGCACACACCACGCTGAACTGGCAGCTGCGCATGTCAATGCTGCTCGTGCATTGGAAGAGTGGGAATCCTTCAAGGAGCATGTCCTCCGGACCTTCGCCAAGACCCCCATGTCCCGGATGTCGGAGGCCTTGACGCCGGAGCGGGAGCATCTCCAATGGGTGAATGTTTGGCGTGTTTTGGCATTGTTGCGCACATATTGCCCTGCTGAGGCTGCTGTTGAGCGTGCCATTTCGTTGCGTGGGAGGTTCACCAACAGTATGCATGATATGGAGGACACACATGTTCTTAGCATGTGCATGGCTCTGCATTGTAATCTGCCACCTTTGCGGCAGTGGGTGAAGGGGCAGGGTGTCGAGGTAGCCAGCAAGCTGGCAGCCAATGCACGCTTCGATGTGCGTCCCCGGCATAGGGTTTCGCATCGCATTGATCCACGTACATCAGTGGAAGCGGCCATGCTGCAGTGCCTTGAGGGGGAGGTTGCAGTGGCAGACGCTGGTGACATTTTGCCATCTTTTGGGGGGTTGGAGGTGCCACTGGCTTGTCAAGGCGCAACACGCAGACGCGCTGACCAACAAGCCCCGTCTGAGCACACTGAGGGCACTCTGGTCGAACCACATGGTAGTCCTGCTCAGCATGGTGGCAACCATGACATGGAAACAGAGTCGCAGTGCGCGCGGGACACTTGGTGAAGGTCGACAATCAAGCCACACATGATGGACTCAAGTTGGGCGCTTTCCAGCTCAATCCGCCGTTGGTCCCCTGGGCGATGGGTGAGCGTCCACATCTGGCGTTGGGGAGGCCAACTGAAGCGCTAGGATCCCACAACGGTCCGGTGGTCTTAAGCATCCCGCTGGCTGTCGCCGCCAAGGAGCTGGTCACTCACATGGCCTACTCACATGCACAAGGCCGTCTGCATGACATACAACCGCACTCTCCAAGAGTGCGCAACGCAACGGCTGATGTGATGCAGCAAGCTGGCGATCACCCGACCATTCGTGCCTGGTTGTTGTCCACCCAGGACGGCACCAACATGGACGCACTGGCGGTACACATTGTGTTAGGCGTGCTCTACGCCTTCCAGGACCGTGTCTCCCGTGTCATGATGAAAAGGCCCTCGGGGATCGACCAGTGGTATCCCTATGGGCAAATGGAGACAAAGGCGTCGGTGTCTGAGGTTCTCACAGACTACCACGCCCTTTGGCAACGTGCCTAGGTGCCATGGGGACAGGATGCTGCCACGGAGGGTATGCTATCCCGGGAGGCCACCTTCCTTCTACAGCATATGCGAAAGGTGCAAAGGTGGACCCCGATTAGGACCCTATCACAATGGATGCGCTCCAGGCCGTACTTGACGGGCAGCTCCCGGAACTCAACCGGTGGGTGGAGGAATTGCAATGGTTCTCGAGGGAGAATCACCGTAGGTGCATGAAGGACTACTAACGAGGCAGGGTTCCAGACATGTAGCTTCCGTGGGCCACCATCCTGGGCGCCATCATTGTCGTCAATATCTATACACCAGCAGGGCTGTGGTTGATGCGAGTCCGTGAGTTAGAGAAAGTCCTCACCGAGGCTTGAGACGTCATTGGGGAGGTACAACGATACTGCTAGGCATTGTAGGCCAAGCAGCTGGTCGATTTGCCAGCATTTGAGAGAGTGGTCAAGGCCAACATCCACAACGGAGTTCTTGTGCAGTGCAGGATTCCACCCTGTAGGACCTCCCAGATGCCGTGAAGTGTGCGGTCACTAATGTCAAAGCATCCGGCTCCATCAGGGTGATGGCAAACCTTATTGTGGAGCTGGCTGAGCCCTTGCAAGGGCTCTTGGTACACGCGTACCGGGCCCATCCTCGGCGCGTCTATGTGCCGGAGTCGTGGCATGAAGCCACTATATGGGTAATGCCCAAAGGGTCCACCACAAGGGGTTGGGACCCGTACTGGCCATTTGCGCTGCGGCAGCAGGACATGAGAATGCTCACGACCCCCCTCATGCATCCGTTTAGGGCAGTCCTAGCTTGGAGGTGATGGCAACGAGCTGACAAATCGGGCTAATGCCTGGTTCCATGGTAACGGTGCCCATCTTCGTGGCACTGCGCTGGCCTCAGTGCGTCTTCCTGGTGCATTGCTAGCTTATATAGTTATAGCTATAGTTATAGTTATAGCTTGTGTATATATATGTATATATATATATGGTGTTGGGCATTGGAGAACCAGGTCTTTGCCTTTGATCTTTCCAAGGCCTTTGACACCGCCCCACATGGGGTGTGGGCCCTTTTTGGTGGAACATGTGTGTGCCACATGAGCTCATACGGCTGTTCCACACGCTCGGCAATGGCTCAAGCAGCGGATGGTCACTATGGACGCCCTCAACGGGAGCATCCGCCCGCACAGAGGCCTCCAGTAGGGCTATGTAGAGAGCACAGTGTTGTACCTATGTGGTGCAGCTGGGAAGCTGGTACCGGGTACCCCCCCCCCCCCCGCCCGAAAACGGGCCTCCCGGGGACTTGGGCCCAAAACAACTTGAGGGGTTCGGGGGCCCGTCCCTGGGTTTAGGGTAAAACAACATAGGGGCAGTTTTTCGAAAACATGAAAACCACTTCTCGGACACCTTCTCGGGACTTCTCGGCTTACTGTCCTGATCAGAAAGGGGTTCTCAAAATGACTTCTGGGTGGGTTTTTGATTTGGTGTGTGTGTCCATCGCTTGTCCACTTTGTCTCCTTTGCACCTTTGGTCCATTAGTTACCCCCATGCCCGTGCCCCCCTTCATTGGTCGTCGGTTGCGTGAAGCCAATGATCGCTTGGGCAACTGTCGTATCGCCGCCGCCGCTACCGGAGTGGAGGAGACTATCCGTATCCACGGGCTACCCATGAGGGTCAAGTTCAATCCGGGGACTACAATCGGGCGCATTGAGGCGCCACAGAGTGTTCTTGGAGAGATGGAGCCCGGGCTCGTTAGTGACTCGGTTCACACTACCTTCATGCTCAATCCTACACTCTGGGCCGTTTTGATCCGCCTCAATAGTGCTGACGTTACGAGCCTTCTTGCGGGGATCTTGCCCCACATTCCAAAGCCGAAGGGCAAGGCCAAGGGAAAGGAACCCACCGGTCGGGCCCAGGAGGACGTGGTTTACTGGATTGGAGAGGATGCGGACAATTGTGTGGTTTTCGCAAGCACCAAGCCGAGCCCCTCGGAGATGACACGTCGTGCCTTTGGAAGTGCCCCAATTGGTCACAAGGAGTGTGTATTGCTGGCCTCCAAGATGGACACCTTTCCGGTTCGGAGTTTGGCAACCAATTCCGGACTTGCCTTTGCGGATCCGGTGGAGGGCATTTCCATCCCATCCCATATGGCGGGGAAAATTGTGGCACTACCGAGGCAATGTCCGTTGCCATGGGTTGGGGTGGGAGACCCACCCATGGCTGGTGTATCGCACTCCGAGTTCAGCTTCAACGAAGACCCAAGCAAATTGGATGGGACGGCACACTTGTTGTGGAAAGGAGTGGTGCCCATAGAAATGCTCGAAAAGTTTGTGGAAGCACTTGAAACTCGACCATGTGACACTTGGGATCCCGTTTTCAATGACTTTCCGGGGCTTCACCGGGGTCCGGACTCGGGCAATAGAAGGACGTTTGCCCTACGAATTCCTCATGTTGACGTAGAAGGATCGCGTGTTGGATACCATGAATGTGAGGCCCTCGTGTCATTCACAAACTTCGTTCTCGGCTTGTTCAACAACACATGGAGTGGGGACCACAAGGCCTACCAAGCAGCCGCAATATGTAGTGCGAAGGGGCGTGGAATGCAATCCTACCATGGCGACATGATGAAGGTTCCCGATGGGAAGATGGTGGTGTCCGTCTTTGCGGCCTCAGACGAGGACTTGTATTCCGTTGATGGCACTAACACCGTCTTCTTGCCACATAGCCGTAAGGGTTTGCTCCGTCCATGGGACCCCATTCCCATGCCGCTGCGACGCGGTGACTTGTTCGTCTTGTACAACGACTTAGTCCATGCGGGCGGGTGTACACCTCTTTCCAAGTCGGCTTCATGGTGGAGACGAGTGCTATTCTTGGGCATTTCCACTTTTCCCGTCACTTACTCGTACACGGTCTGAGTGCGCGTTCCGTTTCGGGGTTAGGAGGAAAGCCGCGACGTTGATGGGCCAGAGCGCTGTACTATCTCGGGTTGTCGGAAGAAAGCCACAAAGGATTGCTTCGGTTGTGGGGTGCCGAGGCTCTGTGCCACTCACGAGGGGGAGCTGTGCCCGGCGTGCTCGTAGGTTAGTGTTGGAAGTAAGGCGAGTGTGGCGGCTAGTGTTCCTCAGGCGTTGGGGTTTTCAGTCGGGGTCACTTGTTTGCTTCCCGTCACCTGCACCTTGCCTTGCACTCCCAGCCAGCACCCCCTCCGAACCCTGTTCGACCAGATGATCATTCTAGCGTCAGGTGAGATGAGTGCCCGCTCAGGTCATGGGCACACGAGGCCGAGACATTGGAGTCAGCCAAGGACCAGAACATCACGGTGAGCAGGGTTCCTCCTGGGTACATCATGGCACTAAGGTGCAGGTTTGGTGGCCTCGGCATGGGTTGAGACGACGAGCAGGCCTCCATCGTGCGTTGGGACGTGGGACATCCACTGCAGCCAATGCTCCGCCAGGAAGGTGCTTTGCGAAGGGGTTCCTGATGAGAAAGTCGATTGAGAAGTGCGTGTGAGAAGGGGTTCCTGATCAGAAAGGGGTCCCTGAAATGGGGTTCTCAGCAGGGTTCCTGATCAGGAAGGTGTTCTCAGTTTGGGTTCCTCATGGTGTTCCTCATCACATCCCAGAACCCCCTGCATTCTCTGTCACACCGGTTTGCCTTTAGGTCACTGTTGAGGTCTGGCCGACACTGGTGGTGGATCAATAAGCGTCCTTGGGTGATGGGCCTGCAGCACAGCATGCACCAGAAGGGCGGCTAGTGCCCCAGATGCAGATCACAGGGGTTGGACTAGGCCCCCATGTGTGTTGGGCGATACCACTGAAGGCATCAATGAAGATCCAAGCTGCGTCGGAGTACATCATGGGACAGGGGAATACAAAGTGGTACAAGCAGTGCGCACTGCGTATCAAATGGCGGGTGGAGGGCAAGACACACCTCCTGGAGCTCTATGTGCTACCTGTGGTGTACGAAGGCACCTATACCCCAGGGACAGGTACTTGGCTCTTCACAACGTTTGCGTATGGCAAGTCTAGCAAGTATGAACACATTTGGTGGGAGGATGGGCGCTTCATGATTGCATGGTAGACCGATGAACAGACAAAATGAAGCATCCTGCAAGCACCACAAACCCTCCTGCATATCATGCCAGGCACAGGGTAGCACAACAGGCTAGTACAATCAATACCTGCCTGCATCTGCACCAGTAGGCTGCATCCTTCGAGATCTCGGTCAGCCAGCGCCAGGTCAGCCCCATGCGGGGGTCCAAGGGAGCAAAGATCATCAGCTCCCTGTCTTTTGTGGGTGGTGCAGAGGTGTCCGCAGCGGCATTGCGACATGCACAGCACAAGGAGGTCGAGTCTAAGCAAGCGTAGGAATTGGGGTGTTTGGGCGGCCACGCGTATGTGAAGATCGAGGATGAAGGGGACAATGAACCGCCCTATACAATGCCCGGACCACGTAAACGGAGCAAGCTGGAGCATGAGCAAAATGCGGGCCAGGTAGGCCAGGTGGCTCTTGCGACCCTTGACCAGCGCACGGTTGATGACCTCTGCGCCAGGTGTCCTCTATTGCAAGGGCGGCCGTCCAGCAGGGCCTGAAGCCCAAGCCAGGGTCCCAAGAGGCCCACATTGCGCACATTGGCAAGGAGAAAGACGGCCCCAGCAACAGGTTGAGCACTTGCACCGCAAGGTGGATGTATTGCAAGAAGCAGTAGTTCAGGCAAAGGCGGAGACGGCGGGCCTTCGGATGGATGTGGTCCGGCTCACGGAGGAACACGCACGGCTGCGATCGGAACGTGACAATGCAGTGCAGGTGCGCGAGCGGGCTCTGGCAGACACGACCCAGCTGCGGCAACTGGTGGACCGTCTTGGTGGTGACGGTCCAATGAGGGGTTGCCAAGGCATGGGCGGCAGCAGTCCTGGGCATTGGCAGCCCCCGCGAGACGCAAAACGTGTTCCCTCACCAACGCCCAAGCGTTAACGAAAGAATTAGCAGTATAACGTGCATGAAGTCTCCAACCCCCCCCCCCCCCCCCGCAGTGCGAACACGAAAACGGTGGTGCGCACTGCAGCGGCGGTATACCCGTATCCATGTCATGATTCATGGACAGGGGGTTTGCGGCAGTGACAAATTTTGGTGACGGCAATCGCGCCTGTGCGCCATCAGGTAGCCGTCGAACGAAAGGGCGGCAGCTTTCAATTCAGCGCTCCTCCTGACGACCGCAACGGTGGAGTCTGATAGGTAGGATGCCGCGTACCGAACGATGCTGCCCAGCACTGCTGCTGGCACTTCATGGGGCACCGACGCCTGCCCCAGCGTGTTTCCGCACCAACTCAGGAGTGCTTCACACCTTAGCACATGCTTCTCCTTCATGGAGGCAGACCCCTTTGGAGTCAAAGTGCAAACCAAGGTATGGTACGGCCCCCTTGGCCTCCAAGCGCACCCATGGGGCAACCTCATTGTCCGGGTCCAGGCACACTAGACCGAGGAGATTGTGGTCGTGGTGGCTTAGGCACATTTGTGGACATTCAGGGACATCCCAAAGTACACACAGGTACTGCGCAATCGCTGCGGTGTACTCTACAAACTACAGCACCGTATGCGCTATTAGAAATATGTGGTGAAACCGAGAAGGGAGTAGCGGGAACCCCCCTCCTTCTCGGATTGGGTTGACCCCGACTCCGAACCCAACACATTTCGGTGGTCCGATTCATTGGGGGGTGTTTTCATAGCCTCTTGGGTGCCTACATGTGGAAAATTTTTGGTCCTGGGCCAACCGGCCCAAATGGGCCGGCTTTTTATTTGCCTTCTCGGACCTTCCGGGGGGGTTCCCAGAGGCACTTTCTGATTGGGAACCCCTTCTCAAAATGACTTGTCGCCCTACTTTCTGATCAGGAACCCCTTCTCAAAATGACTTCTCGGACCCCCTTCGTGAAATTGAACATGCACAAGTGGCACAATAAAAGACATTTCCCCAAGCCCATGGTATTCACCGCTGTTCCTCTTTTGCCCTCTCCCTGTCCCGATGGATGGGCTCCCAACGCGTTTTAGCCCAACATCCAATCCATACATGGTGAGCAATTCCCGCATGCCCCTCACGGAGACACGTGGATTCTTCAACGACCACCCACGGAAACTATTTTGAATGTGCACTTTATAGGCCGAGTTCCTCCTCTCGGTGTACCGAACTACAAAAGTACATTGTGCAGTACTTCCGCACAAACCATCCACTATGGCACACCGTCCAATGCACCCATCCCGTTGCCCTCCACCACATCAACTTCCAACATCCCCTCAATTTTTTGGCCCATCTTTCGGCTTGCGCAACCTCAACATCCGAAAGGTAGACCTTTATCCTCCACAAGGTGTGAAGGTGGGTTAGGGCAAGCCACATTGTGTGCACTACGGTGTACACCTTTATTGCCCCGTTCGGGGCCTTACGATTGGGGTAGTATTCCTTGAGTAGGTCAACTACTCTTTGTTGGTATTTTGTGTCATCTAGAAAGACAGGTGCGGAGGTTAGGTCAAAGGAGTCCTTCGTTGTCGGACCCAAGGCCACATGGTCCGCTTGAGGGATGTTTTGTGAGGCTTGCATCAAGTCGCCCGACACATCCTTTAGGCGTGCAATGACTCCCCGACGGTCTCCTTCTTGCACCCAAGAGGAGACATCTTGTTGCAACCTCTTTTAGGTTGCATTGCAAAGACGGGCGGTTGCATGGGCATAGTCCCCAACACGCCGGGGGGGCAGGAGGGCCCGCAGGAAGGCCCCCCACCTCACTTGTTCATTAACCCCCCCTACCGGTTCCAAGCTGTCATGGTCGTCACACGACCAACACTTTCCGTGCGGGGAGTAGTTGGCGACCTCCATGCCCTTGCCGTCGCCCGTCATGCCAACCTCATACCCCCAAACCGTGCCGTCATCCAAGGGCACATTGCGGTTTGACTGCAAATGTTCAATTTGGGCAGTAAGCCCTGCCTCGGCATCCATTGCACATAGGCGACCACGGTCGTCTTTCGGTCCATGACACACCACGTTACCCAATTGTCTGCGTTCCCTGCACTCAGTGGGCCACCGGGCCAAACCCCAACAAACACATCGCAGCGGGTGGCAGCGGCCCGCCATAACGGCGTCGCGTCCGTGCATACCAACGCGGGGATCTTGTTCGTGCCCCTTGGGCGGGTCAACACCCCTTGTTGTTGTGCAAGGCGCACTTGCTCACCTACAAGATCCGCCAAAGACACCGCAGCCGCACGTTTCTTGCCCCCGTGTCCCGCACACTCACGGCCACGGCATTGTACGACGTTATCGCACGCCTTGCCTCATACAACTCATCACGAGTGCACCTATGAGGCAACCGCAATGTCTGTCGCATGGAAAGTTGCATTGCGGGAGCACGGCACAACACATCAACAGCACATCCGTTGACGCCTGCAGCCGCTGCCATCACCTCCGCTGCATTGTCCATACTGCCACCCACCAGGGAAACCACACCGGTGGCATCTCGCCGAAAAGATACTTCTGGATCCTGGAGGATTGCCCGCACCATGCGCTGCACCAGTGCCAGCCGCTCACGTTGCTCGTCTGGCACAAGTTAGAGGTAGGGCTTGCGCAGCATTTTGTGAGCTTAGCCTCAAAGGAGGTCACCATGCGGTCCATCTAGAAAATATAGGCACATGGTGTATCAACACGAAGTGCCCGGGAACCCCGTTTTAGGAACCCCTTTTTGATCAGGAACCCTACCTAGAACCCCATTTCAGGTGCCCCTTTCTGATCAGGAACCCCTTCTCAGATTGACTTCTCGGGTAACTTTCTGATCAGGAACCCCTTCTCAGATTGACTTCTCGGATACCTTTCTGATTTGAGGGCATGCACTATTTTTTAGGAGTACTGTTTCATTTTCCAGACATGTTACCGCTTTGCATGAGACACGTGCACCCATGGGGGGGGCTTCCCATCCCCCGCAGGGGTCCCCCCCCTTGGACAGACTCACACAAACAAACAAGCACAACCGTTCTCCACTTATTTGCTTGACGATGGTTCAACCTCGGACATGCTTTGCGCAAAGCATCCTGAGAGAGAAACAAACAGACACTGAAAACCAGTCGCACCAAGCTTGCTGCAAGCCGGCGTCACGTTGCGCACAATATCCATAGGGGTATATATATGGCCGCACTTATGGGCGCACTTAGCTACCGCGCACCGTGTGCTCAACGGCTACCTAATGACGCACATGCGCGATTCCCGTCACCCAAATTTGTGACTGCCGCAAACCCCCTGTCCATGAATCGTGACATACATACGGGTATACCGCCGCTGCAGTGCGCACCACCTTTTTCGTGTTCGCACTGCGGGGGGGGGGGGGGGGGGTTGGAGACTTCATGCACGTTATACTGCTAATTCTTTCGCTGATCCTTGGGCGTTGGTGAGGGATCACGTTTTGAGTCTCGCGGGGGCTGCCAATGCCCAGGACTGCTGCCGCCCATGCCTTGGCAACCCCTCATTGGACCGTCACCACCAAGACGGTCCACCAGTTGCCGCAGTTGGGTCGCATCTGCCAGAGCCCGCTCGCGCACCTGCACTGCATTGTCACGTTCCGATCGCAGCCGTGCGTGTTCCTCCGTGAGCCGGACCACATCCATCCGAAGGCCCGCCGTCTCCGCCTTTGCCTGTACTGCTGCTTCTTGCAATACATCCACGTTGCTGTGCAAGTGGTCAACCTGTTGCTGAAGGCCCTCTTTCTCCTTGCCGAGGCAGGCAATCTGGGCCTCTTGGGACCCTGGCTTGGGCTTCAGGCCCTGCTGGACGGCCGCCCTTGCAATAGAGGACACCTAGCGCAGAGGTCATCAACCGTGCGCTGGTCAAGGGTCGCAAGAGCCACCTGGCCTACCTGGCCCGCATTTTGCTCATGCTCCAGCTTGCTCCGTTTGCGTGGTCCCGGCATTGTACAGGGCGGTTCATTGTCCCCTTCATCCTCGATCTTCACATACGCGTGGCCGCCCAAACACCCCGATTCGTGCGATACTTAGACTTCGACCTCCTTGTGCTGTGCATGTCGCAATGCCGCTGCGGACACCTCTGCACCACCCACAGAAGACGGGGAGTTGATCATCTTTGCTCCCTTGCGGAC
Organism: Eutreptiella sp. 'Long Island Sound 2002'; assembly: GCA_964036045.1. NCBI lineage: Eukaryota > Euglenozoa > Euglenophyceae > Eutreptiales > Eutreptiaceae > Eutreptiella > Eutreptiella sp. 'Long Island Sound 2002'. The sequence goes on along the minus strand of OZ038381.1, from coordinate 40,393,747 downwards.
CTGCCGCCCATCCCCCCCACAAAATGCGTTCATACTTGCTTGACTTGCCATACGCAAACGTTGTGAAGAGCCAAGTACCTGTCCCTGGGGCATAGGTGCTCTCGTACACCACAGGTAGCACATAGTTGAGCTCCATGAGGTGTGTCTTGCCCTCCACCCGCCATTTGATACGCAGTGCGCACTGCTTGTACCACTTTGTATTCCCCTGTCCCATGATGTACTCCGACGCAGCTTGGATCTTCATTGATGCCTTCAGTGGTATCACCCAACACACATGGAGGCCTAGTCCAACCCCTGTGATCTGCATCTGGGGCACTAGCTGCCCTTCTGGTGCATGCTGTGCTGCAGGCCCATCGCCCAAGAACGCTTGCTTATCCACCACCAGTGTCGGCCAGACGTCAACAGTGACCTAAAGGGGCAAACCGGTGTGACAAGGAATGCAGGGGGTTCTGGGATGTGATCAGGAACCCCACGAGGAACCCAAACTAAGAACCCCTTCCTGATCAGGAACCCTGCCGAGAACCTCATTTCACACAGGAACCCCTTTTAGGAACCCCTTCTCACACACGCTTCTCAATCGACTTTTGTGATCACGAACCCTTTCGCAAAGCACCTACCTGGCGGACTTCCCGATTGCATGGTAGACCGATGAACAGACAAAATGAAGCATCCTGAAGGCACCACAAAACCTTTTGCATATCATGCCAGGCACAGGGTAGCACAACAGGCCAGTACAATCAATACCTGCCTGCATCTGCACCAGTAGGCTCCATCCTTCGGGATCTCGGTCAGCCAGCGCCAGGTCAGCCCCATGCGGGGGTCCAGCATTGGCTGCAGTGGATGTCCCACGTCCCAACGCACGATGGAGGCCTGCTCGTCGTCTCAACCCATGCCGAGGCCACCAAACCTGCACCTTAGTGCCATGATGTACCCAGGAGGAACCCTGCTCACCGTGATGTTCTGGTCCTTGGCTGACTCCAATGTCTCGGCCTCGTGTGCCCATGACCCGAGCGGGCACTCATCTCACCTGACGCTAGAATGATCATCTGGTCGAAAAGGGTTCGGAGGGGGTGCTGGCTGGGAGTGCAAGGCAAGGCGCAGTGTGGAGGTCAGGACGGGAAGCAAACAAGTGACCCCGACTGAAAACCCCAACGCCTGAGGAACACTAGCCGCCACACTCGCCTTATTGCCAACACTAACCTACGAGCACGCCGGGCACAGCTCCCCCTCGTGAGTGGCACAGAGCCTCGGCACCCCACAACCGAAGCAATCCTTTGTGGCTTTCTTCCGACAACCCGAGATAGTACAGCGCTCTGGCCCATCAACGTCGCGGCTTTCCTCCAAACCCCAAAACGGAACCCGCACTCAGACCGTGTACGAGTAAGTGACGGGAAAAGTGGAAATGCTCAAGAATAGCACTCGTCTCCACCATGAAGCCGGCTTGGAAAGAGGTGTACACCCGCCCACATGGACTAAGTCGTTGTACAAGACGAACAAGTCACCGCGTCGCAGCGGCATGGGAATGGGGTCCCATGGACGGAGCAAACCCTTACGGCTATGTGGCAAGAAGACGGTGTTAGTGCCATCAACGGAATACAAGTCCTCGTCTGAGGCCGCAAAGACGGACACCACCATCTTCCCATCGGGAACCTTCATCATGTCGCCATGGTAGGATTGCATTCCACGCCCCTTCGCACTACATATTGCGGCTGCTTGGTACGCCTTGTGGTCCCCACTCCATGTGTTGTTGAACAAGCCGAGAACGAAGTTTGTGAATGACACGAGGGCCTCACATTCATGGTATCCAACACGCGATCCTTCTACGTTAACATGAGGAATTCGTAGGGCAAACGTCCTTCTATTGCCCGAGTCCGGACCCCGGTGAAGCCCCGGAAAGTCATTGAAAACGGGATCCCAAGTGTCACATGGTCGAGTTTCAAGGGCTTCCACAAACTTTTCGAGCATTTCTATGGGCACCACTCCTTTCCACAACAAGTGTGCCGTCCCATCCAATTTGCTTGGGTCTTCGTTGAAGCTGAACTCGGAGTGCGATACACCAGCCATGGGTGGGTCTCCCACCCCAACCCATGGCAACGGACATTGCCTCGGTAGTGCCACAATTTTCCCCGCCATATGGGATAGGATGGTAATGCCCTCCACCGGATCCGCAAAGGCAAGTCCGGAATTGGTTGCCAAACTCCGAACCGGAAAGGTGTCCATCTTGGAGGCCAGCAATACACACTCCTTGTGACCAATTGGGGCACTTCCAAAGGCACGACGTGTCATCTCCGAGGGGCTCGGCTTGGTGCTTGCGAAAACCACACAATTGTCCGCATCCTCTCCAATCCAATAAACCACATCCTCCTGGGCCCGACCGGTGGGTTCCTTTCCCTTGGCCTTGTCCTTCGGCTTTGGAATGTGCGGCAAGATCCCCGCAAGAAGGCTCGTAACGTCCGCACTATTGAGGTGGATCAAAACGGCCCAGAGTGTAGGATTGAGCATGAAGGTAGTGTGAACCGAGTCACTAACGAGCCCGGGCTCCATCTCTCCAAGAACACTCTGTGGCGCCTCGATGCGCCCGATTGTAGTCCCCGGATTGAACTTGACCCTCATGGTTAGCCCGTGGAGACGGATGGTCTCCTCCACTCCGGTAGCGGCGGCGGCGATACGACGGTTGTCCAAGCGATCATTGGCTTCACGCAACCGACGACCAATGACGGGGGGCACGGGCATGGGGGTAACTAATGGACCAAAGGTGCAAAGGAGACGAAAGTGGACAAGCGATGGACACACACACCAAATTAGAACCCCCCCCCCCAGAAGTCATTTTGAGAACCCCTTTGTAATCATGAACCCCCACCAGAAGTCATTTTGAGAACCCCTTTCTGATCAGGAAGGTAACCGAAGAAGTCCCGAGAAGGTTTCCGAGAAGGGGTTCTCAGGTTTTCGAAAAAACCGCCCCTATGTTGTTTTACCCTAAACCGAGGAACCCCCCTTAGTTTTCATCCCCCGAACCCCTCAAGTTGTTTTGGGCCCGCTCTACCTCGATGGGGGGCGGGGTCCCCGGCAGGCCCGTTTTTGGGGGGTTGGTTCCCGGTACCAGCTTCCCGGTTGCACCACACACCCTACCTATCACACTCCGCCGCTGAGGTCGTCCGGTTGAGCGCCGACGTGAAGACTGCCGCCCTTTGGTTCGAAAATTTGCCACGGGACATATCCAACGTGGCAATGCAGTCTATCAAAGGGCTACGTCTGGCCAACGTCTAGGACCTGTGTTGCGACTCCGTGGTCGCAACAGTGGCACGGCTTGCCTAGCACCACTTAGCGGTGGTCGCAGAGGAGCTGAAGGCCATGCTGGGCGACATGCACATGCGGTATGGCGTGTGTGGGCATCTGCCGATTCCTGCAGCACCGTTTGTGACACACCCAGGAGACACCTTGATGGATCGCGTGCTCAGTTCTTAGGGCTCTTGGGAAACAACCGACGAGCCTGCTCATGCCATCTTCGGTGTGTGTGTGTGTGTGTGTGTGTGTGTGCACCCATTTGCCCCAAGTGCAATGGGCTGGATGGACATGGGTGACCCGGTCCTACACCTTCAAGGCACAGGACATGTGTGTAATATTGGGGCCCCGCACGCGGAAGAGTCCCTGACAGACCTGGCTAACGACATACCTCACGCGGGTCTCCCATGCCGGGTCTAGGGACTGTGGTCCATGCAGCTCCTAGAGTGTTACAACAACCACATGCTCTCCCCGATAGCAGGGATAGGCCCTTCCACGCTGGGTCATGTGTGGCTACAGGGTTTGCGGGATGTATTCCAACACCAACTCCCCAGTCCACCAGCCCACCGACTTATTCACCTTGTCCGCCACAAGAATAGCACCAAAGCAGCTTGCCACGTTGCGATGACCATCCCGGTGCACCCACTAGTGCCGTAAGGACAGTTTGGCATAGCGCTATACTCACTTTCCTTCGCGACACCCCATACTCCCCCGATTAAACACCATCATCGAACGCCTTGTGAGCCGCTAGGGCATGTCTCTTGACAATAATAGCCCCACCGCTCACCACACTTTGTTCCCATCTCCCGCACAATCACTTCCTCTCTTGCCACAATGTGAGAATCAACGGGCCTCCATCTAGCGCCGCCAAGTATAAGAGCAGGTGTAGGTCAACTGTAGGCTCCGCAAGTCTGCATAGACCCTGCACAGGTACCGCTTGCAGGCCACACATGAGCGTCTACCAACCACTCGAGGACAAACGCCCTAAGTAACACATACCCCAACGTGCACTAGGCCATCCTCGCCGCACTTTGGCAGTGTAAGGCCCACACCACATGGCACTGGAACGCACAACATAGAAGGTGAAAAAAGCCAAGAAAATACTATTCATATTCCTCAGGAAGTTTGAGAATGCTCACGGTTTATGTTTAGCAAATGGGACTCATATCACACAATACATTTGAGAAATCCGAACCAAATTTCTTCCGCGCTACCCACACATGGTTGGCTGGAAAGTCCACGGAACATTCCTAGCAATCTTGGTTGCGTATCAGTATTGCAAACCAATCCGGCTCCCAAAACTTGCGAGCGCTTTTCCAGGGGATTTCAAAAACTTCCAGGCGTCTTCCCAAAAATGTTCCGCACAATGAAGTATGCCCTTCTTCCCACCCCAATACCTCCCCTTAGCAAAGAAGCATGCAAAAAAAAGAAACGAATGATTGTTGTCCTTAACTCACAGCGGTTGCTACCAGCCAATGTGTGACCCCGAGGGGTGTGCAACCGTTTGGGGGTTGTAGGAGAGGGGGACCCCCCCCCCCCCCCTTGGTTGACCCAAGGTCGGCGGGTCGGGTGGTGAGCTGCCACGCTCCCCCGGGGGGGGAGGGGGTTGGTGGGTACCCCAAAAAAACATACCTCAAAACGATCCCCATGACACGCTCATCATTTTGAATATAGACAACTTGGATAAAAATTTTTTCAAAAAAATTGCCCATCAACTTAGGCTCCCATCAGCCAAGGTCAAACCCAGAGGTCGGGTCGTGGTCAAAATAAGTTTTTGTGTTTGTCATCCATTTTGGAATTCTCCACAACATTCTGAGTATTTTGAGTATAGACACAAAGCAGCAAACAAAAAAATTTCCCCCTGCCGTATGCTTAAAACAAAATCTCCGGCGCCTCCGGCGCCCACAAAACGCATCATTCCATACAACCATTTTGGGGTCTGTAGAGTCCCCCCCCCCCCCGCCCTCTTTGGGGTCGGGTCTTGACTGGGAGCAACCCCGTGCCTTAACTTGAAGTGTGAATGCGGTACTCCCCTTTGCTGAGCATCTCCACAGGTCCCTCCCCCTTGGGGTCGGGTCCTGGCCGGGAGGAGCCCCGTGCCTTAACTTGAACTGTGAATGCGGTACTCCCCTTTGCTGAGCATCTCCACAGGTCCCTCCCCCTTGGGGTCGGGTCCTGGCCGGGAGGAGCCCCGTGCCTTAACTTGAACTGTGAATGCGGTACTCCCCTTCGCTGAGCATCTGCACAGCACAACCGTCACTTGACATGGCGTCCACATCCACCACTCCTTCCCGGGGACTATGTACAGCCACACACTGATCCTTCTTGGGTTGTGGTTGAGGTTTTGGATTGTCACCAGATGACAAAGAACTATCTAACGTATCGGCAGTTACTATAGAGCCACTGGACATGTACACATGTTCTTCATCGGAATCATCATCGCTAGGACTACTGCTACTACCATTGTCACTGTTAGTGCTATTGTTGGGCCTAATATTGCGCACAGTCGCCACCATAATAGCAGTCGGGATAGCACCACGCGTGTCATTCTACCCTTCTACCCCGGGTCGCCGTTTACAACAATGGGGTGCCATGGGTTGTCCCAACCAGGGTAATTAGGTCCAAACCCCTACAGGATATCCCCATGGCAACGGGGTCTTTACTGGCGACTCGGCTACGGTAGATTCGTGTAGTTTTTTCGCGGGTTACTCCGTTTGTGATATATCTCATGTCCACTATGGGGGCTTGGTACTAGCTCATGTTGGGGTTGATGTGGAAGGAAGGGCGGTGTGAAGGGAGTGTGAGGTTTCTTGTTGGGTGGTAGTATGGATACAGCTACGGGGGGCACCTCTAAGGGGTGATCGTGGCCGTATAGACTCAATGGGGCGATATCAGGGAGTCCCTTGGCCCCATGAACAACCTAGGGAGGTACGAGGGCCACCCACAGGCCCCGGGAGAAAATCAATGGGGGTATCAGGATGCCCTTTGACCCCATAAACAACTCAAGGAGGTACTACAGCTGCCCACGGGCCCCAGGAGAAGCCACGTGGGGGTATTGGGGATTCCCCTTGCTCCAGTAACAACCCGGGGAGGTAAAGGGGCCTCTCACAGGCCCCAAGAGAAAAACAGCGGGGGTACCGTGGTGTCCCTTGACCCTACCAAGTACAGGTACAGGGGGGCGTCCCTCTGACAGAAGGAGAAACCCAGAGGGGGTATGGAGGCATCCCTTGGCCCGAGGAGAAAACTACAGCGAGATTGCCAAGCTACCGGTCAATCTGCCGGCCTTTTGGAGGCTGGTCAAGGCCCACATCCCCAGCGGAGGCCCCGAGGAGTGGAAGTCGGTGTAGGATTACACCCTGCAAGACCTCCAGGACGCCGTGAAGCGCGCGGTTGCCGATGGCAAGGCACTAGGCTCCAACAGGGTGACATTGGCCTTCATTGCGGAGCTGCCTTAGCCCGTACAAGAACTCTTGGTACACGCATATGGGGCCATCCTCTCGGAGGCCTGGCATGAAGCCATTATATGGTTGATTCCCAAAGGGTCGGGCACTAGGGATTCGGGTGCGTACAGGCCAATCGCGCAGGGGTAGCAGGACATGAGAATGCTCATGCCCCACTCATACCTCGATTTATGGCGGGTCTCGCCTAGAAGGGAATGGCAGCGGATTGGCAATTTAGGGTGATGCTTGGTTCCACTACCGCTGCGCCTGTCTTCTAGCACCGGCTTCAGCGTGGGGCTGAGGAAAATCATGTCTTGGCCTTTGACGTTTCCAAGGCCTTTGGCACTGCCCTGCATGGAGCGTTGGCCCTTCTCTAGCATCACATGGGTGTACCAGAGGAGCCCATACTGTTGTTCCATACCCTCAGTTGTGGCTCAACCGTGCGCATCGTCACTGCGCACGGCCTCACCTCAAGCATCTGCCTACATAGGGGCCTGCGGCAGGGCAGTGCGGAAAGCGCAGCGTTGTACCTGCTACTCTTGGAGCCGCTGCTTGCGCAGGCTGGCAAGCAAAGCTCAGAGCAACAGTGGGCATTCCCTACGGCTGCTAGTAGAAGTGTACTGCGATGATTTGCTGCTGGTGGCACACACATTGTTCTTGGAGTATGCTGCGGCAATTGCGCGTACGTGGCTGACATGGGCATGTCCCTCAACATCCGCAAGTGTGCCTATGCCACCACGACAAAGATTTCTTGTTTTGCGGTGTGCTTGGACCTAGACAATGAGGTTGCCCCGTGGATGCGCTTTGACGCTAAGGGCGCCGTGCCGTACCCCTTGGCCTGCGGCTCAATCCCAAGGGGGCGGCCTCCATGCAGGCAGACAGTTCAATAGGCTTAGGTTGTGCTTTTAAGCCATCTACAGTTTCAACAGAGAGACCTCCAGTTCCCTGGAACTCCCTTTTGTAGATCAACATTGGGTCAGAAGTGGAAGCTTTATTCCTGCCATTAATGTGTGTATGAAGGTGTGTAAATGCTGTTTGAACGGGCACTGGTGTGATGTGCACATTTCGTTTTTTGGGGGGGCACGTGTGGTTGTTCACAGGGTTTCAATCCCAAGAGAGTGGCAACAGCTGGGATGGATGGCCTAGTGAAGATTGTTGACATGCAGCACATGGAGGTAGTGTACGAGTTTGCCCCAGGCTTGGAGAATGTGCTGCAGACAGGCATTCAGTCGCTGTCTTTCTCGCCGGACTACCTCTTCATTGTCACCAACGGATTCACATTTGCGCCATGCCTGTGGATGCCAGTGCACACGAAGCATCGCATGATTGCACGACTCGAGGACCATGATAAGCCCCACCAACACCAGCTGCTGGGGGCAAAAGTGCTGCCTGGCTCTCCACAAATCATTACTGGAGATGTTAGTGGCATGTTCAAGGTGTGACTCAGAACCAGTGGGATACAGCTCAGCCCCCTGCAAACGCCACATGCTAAGAAACTCATGGTCTCTTTCTGGAGTGAACGATTCAGGATTGCGACACAACATTAGGGCAGCAGCGACTTGCATTGCAGGGATGTGTCCTTCCTTCTCAGACTCCTTACCACAAAGGGGAGAGAGATATGTTTCTAGTGATGGCCACGGAAGCATGAGCACTTCTGGATCAGTTGTCCACATTTTGACCCAGAGTGGCCACACCCAATTTTACTTTGAGCCCTGCCTGGAGCAAATGCCCTGTCAACCGAATTAGCCGATATACGGATTTATTAACGCAAATGAGTTGAGCTCCTTCCTCTCCCCCAACCCCAAACCCTGCATACACTCCTCCTTCATTGTCTTTCAATTTCATGCTGGAGAAGCTGCTGTTCTTTGTTCGTTCAGTCATTCTTCAAATGTGGCACTTTTGCAGTAGCCCAAGCCTCTGTAGTTAGTGTGTAAAAGTTTCATCACATCAAATTTTCGGTATTTGTACAAAAGGGTCAAGCCGCATTAAGGTACCGCCACTGCTATCGTCCATTGAGCTGCCCATTTAACACCAGTGGCAGGGCACACTCTCTTCTTCACCTGCCCAGGCCATGCCTAGCTAGTCCCACTTTTGAGGCGCCCTGGACCCATAGCTGGGCTCCAGCAAGAGCACAGTGAGAAATAACCTGCATAAAATGGGCAGTGCCAACCATCTAGCCAGGATATTTTGCGGATGTGTATGGTGGAAGTTGAGTGGAGGACGGCCCTACTTTACGTGCCTTGGGCAGAGGGCAGTGCAACTGGCACACAACTGGCACACCTTGAATGAGCATTGTAAGGCAAGTTGGGCACACAAGCAAGGGAAGCTGGCCAGGGGGGGGGGTGGCTGTAAAGACTGAAAGAATATGCCAGTTGGTACTTCCAGGTGTGTGTACATGTTCGCTTTTTGAGGACAGAATCTTCCACTCGTGGACAGATGGGTTGGTTGCCCACCCATTAGGTTGGGGGTGAAGAGAGGGGGTTCAAAAAAACTGTGAGAGGTGGGCAGCCTGTTGGGCTACCTAACAGCCGAGGGAATATCATTTTTACCGTGTGACAGTTGGACAGTTGTTCAGCTACTCACAAGTGCTGCTTCTCCCGCTTGGCGTCCCTGCCATGCCAGCGCCGGCATGCTACACTGAAAGTGTTTCCAATGGGGCAGCTGACTTGTGTGTTGGACCAGACCCCCCCGTGGACCATCCAATCTATGCCAATGGGGAGGACCAGGGGTCAATGGAGTGCACTAACTCTGATGTGGATGAGGTGTTAAACCCCCCCTGAAGCGGGAAGCTTGCCATGTATGTGCTGGCCATGTATCACGCAGGGTACATCCAAAGGACACCTGCACATGCCCAAAAGGAACCTGTTGTGGTGGGGCAGTGCCATTACATAGGAAAAGATGGAGCACCACGCGACAAATTGCTTCTTTCCACTGATCCTAGCAACTGTAAAGGCCTTCACAAGTAAGGTAAGTCGCAAGTGCATCGAGTAGTGCGGCACTGTTTTTGCAAAGGTCACACTATCCACCCATGCACCCCACCCTCGGCAAGAGGGAATGCAAAGAGTGTATGTTGTAATTCCTGTAATTTTTTTTTGCGGTAAATGCGTGTACCAAAAGAATCGTCTAGTCGTGTAATTTCTTTTTGCTGTAGGTCATGTAAGCCCGTCACACGCATTACCGCAAAAAAAATTACACGACTAGACGATTTTTCTGTACACGCGGTTACTACAAAAAAAATTACACGACGTGACGATTTTTTTTGTGCACGCGTTCACCGCAAGAAAAAAAAGTTACACAACATGACAATTTTCTTGTTCCATGCATTTACCGCAAAAAAAAAAAGACGCGACTTACCGCAAAAAAACAGCATTAGACGGCTTACCGCAAAAAAAAATTTACAAGATGTGACGATTTCTTCCTACACGTGTTTACCGCAAAAATGAAAAAATTACACGACCTTACCGCAAAGAAACAATTACCAATTTTACTGAAAATGCATGCCTGTAGGCGATGTGCCCACCTGAGGGCCACTTCTGATTTTTCCCCCCGCGCTTGGCATAGGGCACCCCCGAGAATGCAGGGGTGACGTGGCACTTCCGCCCTCGTCTGGGGCCCCGAGAAGGCACGGGTGAGGTGGCCAGTTGTGACGTTGTCACTCTTTGCAAGGCGGTATTCAGGAACTAGATTATTTTCTTCGTTAAGGTTAGGTTAGTGACTCGCATTCCACGCTTTGTGGTGTGGCCCCTTTAGTTGGGGTTAGGGACTCGCAACCCAAGCTTTGTTGCGCGGCCCCTTGAGTTGGGGTTAGGGACTCGCAATCCCCGCTTTGTTGCGTGGCCCCTTGAGTTGGGGTTGGGGACTCGCAATCCACACTTTGTTGTGTGGCCCCTTCAGTTGGGGTCGGGGACTCTCAATCCATGCTTTGTTGTGTGGCGCGTTGAGTTGGAGTTAGGGAGTCTCTATCCACGCTCTCTTGTGTGGCCCCCTCAGTTGGGGTTTGGGACTCTCAAACCACGCGTTGTTGCGTGGACCCTTGAGTTGGGGTTAGGGATTCAGAATCCACGCTTTGTTGCGATGCCCCTTGAGTTGGGGTTAGGAACTCTCAATCCAAGTTTTATTGTGTGGAGCCTTGACTTGGGGTTAGGGACTCGCAATCCACGCTTTGTTGTGTGGCTCCTTCAGTTGCGGTTGGGGACCGGCAGTCCGTGGCCCCTGAGTTGGGGTTAGAGACTCGCAATCCACGCTTTGTTGCGTGGCCCCTTGAGTTGGGGTTAGGGAATCTGAATCCACGCTTCGTTGTATGGTCCCTTGAGTAGGGGTTGGGCACTACCAATCCTCGCTTTGTTTTGTGGCCCCTTGAGTTGGGGTTAGGGCCTCGCAATCCACGCTTTCCTGCGTGGCTCCTTGAGTTGGGGTTAGGGAATCACAATCCACACTTTATTGCGTGGCCCCTTGAGTTGCGGTTGGGGACCGGTTGTGCACGCTTTGTTCCGCGGCCCCATGAGTGGGGGTTAGGGACTCGCCATGCAAGCTTTGTTGTTTGGATCCTTGAATTGGGGTTAGGGACTCGCAATCCACGCTTTGTTGCGTGGGCCCTTGAGTTGCGGTTGGGGACCGGTTGTCCACGCTTTGTTCCGCGGGCCGTTGAGTTGGGGTTAGGGACTTGCAATCCACGCATTGTTGTGTCGCCCCCTGGGTTGGGGGTAGGGACTCGCAATCCACGCTTTGTTGTGTGGCCCCCTGGGTTGGGGTTAGGGACTCTCAATCCACACTTTGTTTTGTGGCCCCTTGAGTTGGGGTTAGGGACTCTCAATCCACACTTTAAATTGTTGTGTGCACGCTTGAGTTAGGGTTAGTGACTCGCAATCCATCCTATGTTGCGTGGCCCCTTGAGTTGGGGTCGGGGACTCGCCATCCACGCTTTGTTGCGTGGCCCCTTGAGTTGGGGTCGGGGACTCGCAATCCACGCTTTGTTGTGTGGCCCCTTGAGTTGGGGTTATACACTGGCAATCCACGGTTTGTTGTGTGGACCCTTGCCTTGGGGCCGGGGACTTGCAATCCATGCTTTGTTGCGTGGCCCCTTGAGTTGGGGTCGGGGACTCACAATCCACGCTTTGTTGAGTGGCCCCTTGGGTTGGGGTGGGGGACCCACAATCCACGATTTTTTGCGTGGCCCCTTGAGTTGGGGTTAGGGACTCACAATCCACGCTTCGTTGTGTGGCCCATTGAGTAGGGGTCGGGGACTCTCAATCCACGCGTTGTTGCGTGGCCCCTTGAGTTGGGGTTACACTATCAATCCAAGGTTTGTTGTGTGGACCCTTGCCTCGGGGCCGGGGACTTGCAATCCACGCTTTGTTGTGTGGCCCCTTGAATTGGGGTTAGGGACTCACAATCCACGCTTCGTTGTGTGGCCCATTGAGGTGGGGTCGGGGACTCTCAATCCACGCGTTGTTGCGTGGCCCCCTGAGTTGGGGGCGAGTTGCAATCCACGCTTCGTTGTGCGGCCCCACGGGTTGGGCTCGGGGACTTGCAATCTACGCTTTTTTTAGTGGCCCCTTGAGTTGGGGTTGGGGACTTGCCATTGACGGTTTGTTGTGTGGCCTCTTGAGTTCGGGTCTCGGCATCTCAATCCACGCTCTGTTGCGTCGCCCCTTGAGTTGGGGTTAGGGACCCTCTATCCACGCTTGTTGCGTGGCCCCTTGAGTTGAGGTCCATCTTCTTTGTGTGGCGCTTTGAGCTGGGGTTAGGAAATCGCAGTCCACTCTTTGTTGTCCGGCCCCTTGAGTTGAGGTCCGAGACTGGTAATCCACTCTTTGTTCTGTGGCCCTTTGAGTCGGGGTTAGGGAGTCTCAATCCACGCCTTGTAGCGTGAAACCTTGAGTTGGGGTTACCGGCACTCGATCCGGGGACTTGCAATCCACGCTTTGTTGTGTGGCCCCTGAGTTGGTGGTCAAGGACTCTCAATCCACGCTTTGTTGTGTGGCGCGTTGAGTTGGGGTTAGGGACTCTCAATCCATGCTTTTTTGTTTGGCCCCTTGAGTTGGGGTTATGGGCACTCAATCCACGCTTTGTTGTGTGGACCCTGGAGTTGCGGTTAGGGACTCACAATCCACGCGTTGTTGTCTGGACCCTTGAGTTGGGGTTAGTGACCATCAATCCACGCTTTGTTGTGTGGCCCCTCAGTGGGGTTTGGGGACTCGCAATCCATTCTTTTTTGCGTGGACCCTTGAGCTGGGGTTAGGGACTCTCAATCCATGCTTTGTTGCGTGCCCCCGTGATTTGGAGTTAGGAGCTCACAATCCGCGCTTTGTTGCGTGAAACCTTGAGTTAGGGTTAGGGACTCGCAATCCACGCTTTGTTGTGTGGCCCCTTGAGGTAGGGGTAGGGACTCTCAATCCACGCTTTGTTGCGCGGCCCATTCGAGTTGCGGTTGCGGGGCCCGTGGAGTTGGGGTTACGTACTCGCAATCCACGCTTTGTTCCGTGGCCCCTTGAGTCGGGGTTATTGACTCTCCATGCACGCTTCCCAGAAGGCGATGCGCCGGCAGATTCTCCCCCACGGCCGCGCGCACGGCGGAAACGGCGGGGAGATCCGCCAGATGCCATACCCTAACGGGGGGGGGGGGGGGGGCGGACCCCGGCTTGAAACCGCACCATGCCGCCCCTTGTGTTATACATGGCTGGGGGGTACTGCGCCCGCAGGGACTTGAGGGGTATAACCGCAGACGCACGACGCGCCACCGTCATAAGCTTGTGGAAGTCCTCCTTGTGGTACATAGTCGGGAGGGCGTGCCGCCCCAGGGAGCGGACGTACTCCGATTCGGATGGTACGGGTAGACGGACCCCATTCATCAAGACAGAAGGCACCCCGTACCGAATCCGATGCCCCTCCATCCACGTGCGTAGCAAGTGCATTTTAGACACGTCAGAACCCAGGGCCACGGCGTCCTCCGCGGCGGGCAGGCCCCCCGCGATGGGGAACGCGTCCTTCGAGGTGCCTCCGAGCCACACCGTGTTGTCTGCCCAAGCCAAGCTGTGGAGTAGGCCGGCTGGGGTGTACACCCCGGGGTAGGCCTTGGGGACCATCCTCGCCCGGACCTCCCCCATGGGCGCGTAGTCCAGCGGGGAGAGAGGACATCCTTGCCCGGAGCCCGCGTCTAAGCACCCCACGGCGTGGTGGACATTGTCCGTTCCGCCCATGTCGAGGCGCATGTCCTCCACAAGGGAACGGTGCAGGCGACACAAGTATGGGCCATAGCCCACCACCTGGTGTACCGAATCCCGAGAGACGTGGTCCGGAGATCCAAAAGCGTGCCGGACATCGTCCACGATGGGCCACGCCTCGCCCCCCGAGGTCCACTCATACCAGAAGTAATCGTGGAGCACACGGAGGAAGTCCCACACGGACGTACCTGGCCATAAAAACTGGAAGGAGGGTAGGAAGCCCTGCTCCCGGAGCCAAGGCTGCTCCGCCTCCTTTACCCCCAGACCCGCAACCTTGTGCTGGATGACACGGATGGTAAGCGGGCGGTCATTAGCCCCGATACCGTGGGGAAGGTACCTCGGAAGATGGTGAAGGTTCCCGTGTGCTAGGGCCTCCGGGTGCTCCCCCCTCATGTAGCGGTTAACAATCTCGCACACAATGGCAAGGCCGTCGTCGTCCCTTTCCCGCAGCATCCAATACTGTAGCCGATCCGGCGCTTGCGCTGTGTTGCCGGTGCGCTGAAGGATGTGGCGCCGTCGAGGAGGCGTCGCCGTCGGTTCGGTGGTGTAACCCACCCCGTGATGGTCCTAATGTCTGCCGGCGTCAGCTCTCGCAGCGTCTTCCGGTGTCGTTGGCGGACTTGCTCCAAAGCCACCTTGGCCAGGGTCCGCGGAGCCACGTCCATGTGGGCGGAAAACCGCGGCCGGACTGGTGGTGTGCGGGCCGGCCCGTATAGGCACGTGAAGGCCCCCCGGGAGGGCCGATTGAAGGGGGCCACCTCAGGGAGGTGCGCCTGATACCGCTGCAAGTTCTCCACCTCCCAGGCCTCCACCAGCTTGTTGCGTAGGTGCAGCCGACCCTTCAGGGTGTCCAAAGACTCCCACCATCTGGGCCACCCCGTGGCATGGGCCTGGAGTTGCCGGTGAACCCGGTCCACGCGCTCGGGGAGCTCCACGAATTCGCGTGAGGAGAGGGGGGGTGGGCACTCTCCACCGCCCGGATCATCAAGGCCTGGAAGTATGCATACAGGCCGGCCAAATCCTCCGATCGCGCTCTCCGCTCTTGGCGGGCGCCCGCCAAAGCCGCATGGTAGAATCCACGCTTTGTTGTGTGGCCCCTTGAGTTTGGGTTAGAGACTCTCAATCCACGCTTCGTTGCATGGCCCCTTGAGTTGGAGTTAGGGACTCTGAGACCACGCTTTGTTGCGTGAACCCTTGATTTAGGGTTAGGGACTCGCAAGCCACGCTTTGTTGCGTGGCCCCTTGAGTTGGGGTTAGGGACTCTCAATCCCCGCTTCTTTGTGTGGCCCCTTGAGTTGGACTTAGGGACGCTGAGTCCACGCTTTGTTGCGTGAACCCTTGATTTAGGGTTAGGGACTCGCAAGCCACGCTTCGTTGCGTGGCCCCTTGAGTTGGAGTTAGGGACTCGCAATCCACTCTTTGTTGTGTGAACCCTTGATTTAGGGTTACGGACTCGCAATCCACGCTTTGTTGTGTGGCCCCTTGAGTTGGGCTCAGGCACTCTCAATCCACGCTTTGTTGTGTGGCACTCTGAGTCGGGGTTACGGGCACACAATCCATCCTTTGTGGCGTGGCCCCTTGATTTGGGGTTAGGGACTCTCAATCCACGCTTTGTTGTGTATCTCGTTGAGTTGGGGACAGGGACCCGCAATCCACGCTTTGTTGTGTGGACCGTTGAGTTGCGGTAAGGGACTCTTGATCCACGCTTTGTTGTGTGGCCCCTTGAGGTAGGGGTAGGGACTCTCAATCCACGCTTTGTTGCGTGGCCCCTTGAGGCGGGGTTATTGACTCTCCATGCACGCTTCGTTGCGTGGCCCCTTGAGTCGGGGTCGGGGATCGCAATCCACGCTTTGTTGTGTGGCCCCTTTGAGTTCGGGTTAGGGACTCGCAATCCACGCTTTGTTGTCTAGCCCCTTGAGGTGGGGTTACGGGCACTCAATCCACGCTTTATTGTGTGGACCTGGGAGTTGGGGTTAGGGACTCACAATCCACACTGTGTTGCGTGGACCGTTGAGTTGGGGTTAGGGCCTCGCAATCCACGCGTTCTTGTGTGGCCGCTTGAGTTGGGGTCAGGGACTGTCAATCCACGCTTTGTTGCGTGGCCCCTTGACGTAGGGGCAGGGACTCTCAATCCACGCTTTGTTGCGTGGCCCCTTGAGTTGGGGTTAAGGGACTCTCAATCCACGCTTTGTTGTGTGGCCCCTTAAGTCAGGGTTAGGGACCCTCAATCCACGCTTCTTTCTGTTGTCCTTTGAGTTGGGTTCAGGGACTCGGAATGCACGCCTTGTTGTGTGGCCCCTTAAGTTGGGGTTAAGGACTCTCCATCCACGCTTTGTTGTGTGGCCCCTTGAGTTGGGGTTAATGGCTCTCAATCCATGCATTGTGGTGTGGCCCCTTGAGTTGGGGTTACGGACTCTGAATCCTTGCTCTGTTGCGTTGCTCCTTGAGTCGGGGTTAGGGACTCGCAATCCACGCTTTGTTGTGTGGCCCCTTGAGTTCGGGTTAGGGACTCGCAATCCACGCTTTGTTGCGTGGACCCTTGAGTCGGGGTTAGGGACTCGCAATCCACGCTTTGGTGTGTGGCCCTTGCGTTGGGTTAGGGACTCACAATCCACGCTTTGTTGTGTGGCCCCTGGAATCGGGATTAGGGACTCTCAACTCACACTTTGCTGTGGGGCCCTTCAGTGGGGTTTGGGGACTCGCAATCCACGCTTTGTTGCGTGGCCCCTTGACGTAGTGGCAGGGACTCTCGGTGCACGCTTTGTTGTGTGGCCCCTTGAGTTGAGGTTAAGGCACTCTCAATCCACGCTTTGTTGTGTGGCCCTTTGAGTCAAGGTTAGGGGGCCTCAATCCACGCTTTGTTCTGTGGCCCTTTGAGTTGGGTTCAGGGACTCGGAATGCACGCCTTGTGGCGTGGCCCCTTAAGGGGGGTGAAGGAGTCTCCATCCACGCTTTGTTGTCCGGCCCCTTGAGTTGGGGTTAGGGGCTCTCAATCCACGCATTGTTGTGTGGCCCCTTGAGATGGGGTTACGGGCACTCAATCCACACTCTGTTGTATGGACTCTGGATTTGGGGTTAGGGACTCACGATCCACACTTTGTTGCTTGGACCCTTGAGTCGGGGTTAGGGACTCGCAATCCACCCTTTGTTGTGTGGCCCCTTGATTTGGGGTTAGGGACTCTCAATTCACACTTTGTTGCAGGGCCCTTGAGTGGGGTTTGGGGACTCGCAATCCACCCTTTGTTGCGTGGCCCCTTGAGTTGGGGTTAGGGACTCGCAATCCACGCTTTGTTGCGTGGCCCCTTGAGTTTTGGGTTGGGGCCTCGCAATCCACTCTATGTTATGTGGCGCATTGAGGTGCGGTCGGGGACTCGCAATCCACGCTTTGTTGTGTGGCCCCTTGAGTTGGGGTAATGGACTCGCAAACCACGCTTGTTGTATGTCCTCTTTAGTTGCGGTTGCGCGGCCCGTTGATTTGGGGTCAGGGACTCTCAATCCACGCTTTATTGCGTGGCCCCTTGACTTGTGAGCGGGGACTCGCAATCGACGCTTTGTTTTGTGGCCCCTTGAGTTGGGGTTAGTGACCCTCCATCCACCCTTTGTTGCGTGACCCCTTGAGTTGGGGTCGGGAACTCGCAATCCACGCTTTTTTGTGTGGCCCCTTGAGTTGGGGTTCGGGAGTCTCAATCCACGTTCCCATGATGCGGCCGTTTCCATTTGCCCAACCCAATGAGGCACTCATTTCCTGTTTTGCAATGTTGCACAACCAGGTGCCCATTCATAGCCTTGTTTGCGACTTTTGGGGAGCCAAAATAGGTCACAGGGGGTGCAATGGCGGCCAAAACCACTTGTTTGAGCATCCCAAGTGGCCCGGGAACAACTTTTGAAGAATGTACGTTACACTATTTTTTGACCTACAAGTGACCCTGCTACCCCATTACCCCAACATGTGCCCGGTGCACCACTCCTAAGTGCCAATGGAACATTGAAGGGTGTTGGTGGTGTGGAATCAACCGACAACTGTTCCCATTCATCATTATTCATTTCTGGGCAAGCTCAACAGAAAACTCGGCTGTACACTTGCCTGTTCTGTGGTTTGAACCTGCCACCTTGCAGTTCCAACTCAACCTGACCGAGGATCACTCGTATTGCGGAGGGCATCAGCATTGTATTGCCCAAGCAGCTACATGTTAAGTAGGGAAACCTAGATAGGTGTGGGGAAAATATGATTTTTGGAGGGGTGGGTGAAATTAGGGCATGGTCCCCATTGGCTAGTAGCGCGCCAACACTTCTGTCACTACCTCCCTACCTTCAGTGTTCTCCCTGCAGTGGGAGTCACATATTCTCTAGCATATTTGAGGGCAGAGTATCTGTGGGCTTCATGGCTCTCTCTATTTTTTGTACATGCACTTGCTTGACACCGGTGTGACTTTCTTGCGGTCATGGGCACTTGATGCAGGTGGTGTGGGTATTTGTTGGGCAATGCCCGTGGCCCCATGCTTGCATGTGAAAGATGTAAGTCGTGTACAAAAAATTGTCGAGTCGTGTAATTTTTTTTGCAGCAATTGCGTGCAATTTTTTTTTGCGGTAAGTCGTATGAATTATTTAACAAAATTGAATTTTTTTATTGCGGTAAGGGCATGTAATTCTTTTTTGCCGTAAGTCGTGTAAATTATGAAAAAAAATTGACAAATTGAAAGAAATGCAACCTTTGCAATACATGCGCAATATGTACAGCTGCCGGTTCTGTACGGCACCCCACAGCGACCTTAACAATGGGACGCCGAGTCCACAAAGCAAACAGTACTTTGCGTGGCCACCAATTAGTTGGGACTCGGCCAACATAACATAGTTTCACATGCTGTCATTGGCACTAGACACAAAATCAGGCCCAAGAAAAGACACCTGACACGGCCATGGCCAACATCCAGTGTGCCAACATCGGAAACAAAATGAGGCCGAAGAAAAAGAGTCCTGACAGGGCCATGGCCAACGCTAGTGCCGCCATTATAGGCCACCAAAGCACTGGTATGGGGCCAATATAATAGCAATTTTATACGCTCCACCATTGGTACACCAAACGGGCGGAGGAAAATATAGCCCACAAAACATGCACCCGCTACAAGTAGTTGCATAATGCACGCTTGTAGATCAAGTCCGTTTTTGTGTCGCTGGCCTTGGGCTTTGCACCACGATTGGGGTTACACGGACAAGCGGCGCGCAACTTTGCTACTAGCTGCTTGGACAAGTCATTGATGAGAAGCTGTTCACGCCCTACCTGGGGAAATGCATCTTCTGGGTAGCCATCTGGCACCTTGCGCCACTGTCCACATATGAGGACCTTGGGACGGGTGTCCTCATCTGTGGGAGTGCCCATGGAAGGTCGGCCTACCCTCCAGGCTTTCCACCGTTTGCTCGCCGGAGGCCTCCTTGCCTTCGAGTGGGGTGGGGGTGGCCTGAACACTCTCCTCGATAGCCAAAAGAGCACCTTCAACTTAGGTGCTGGGGGGGACTCAAAAGGGCGAGGAAGCTCAGTCACGCCCTCCACATCATCACCAGGCGCTTCAACAACCCGCACAGCACGATCAGCATTAACAATGCTAAGCACATAGTCCACAAAACCGGCGCCCATTTGGACGAGGGAAACATCAGAAAAAGTACCCCGGTGCTCCACCACCGACTTCGCGATGTTCAAGCTTTGAAAACCACAAGACCAACCGTCCGTTTGGAATCCCAAGGCGCGGTGGTTGGTGGTTCGCGAAAGCTTCCTCAAGGCCATCAAAAAAGGACGGATCAAATGAGTGGAGCTTAAGGGTTCCCAAACCCAAATACTGAAAAGCTCCAACCGGACACGACATCGAAGGCACACACAAAGCAGTGCAACCCCCCCTTGTCATTGGAATTACCCACAAAAATGTGGCGGCGGCACCAAGTCATGTTGGCCACTCTTGTACCGGGTTCAACTCTCTGCATATACCTTAACAGTCTCTTAATATATAGAAGCGCCACAGTCCACACACGTGGTTCACTGATTTCCATGTGGGAGACCTCTTGGTTCAACCACCACACAGGTTCCTTGTCTGTCAACCAATGTCCCACCCCCAAAGGGGTGGTTTTGCTTGGGATGGTGCTTCGAGTACGCCTTTTTGAAGTGGGAGGGTCGACAGGGGGTGCGCTTCGCAAGGCCTTCCCTCCCTTTACCTTCAAGGGGGGGGGGGGGCACTTGGCAAGGCTTTCTTTCCCTCGTACTTCGTGTGTGGCACGGTGGCCGTAGGGGGGGGGCGCAAAGAGGTCCACCTCTAAATCAGATGACGGGACCTCTTTTTTCTTCACCTCCTTACCTGGGGAAGAGGCCAACAGAGGATTAGAAAGGACTTCCAACTCCTCGTCACCGCACACGGGTTCGTTGGGGAGGGTGGCGGCCAAAACCTCCTCAATGTCTACCTCCTGACACACCTTTGAAAGAGCCAATTGTCCGTGTTGGGGTGGACCTTTCCAAGATCTGGACACTTCAAAGTGTGTAGGCAAAAGCCACACCCCTCACAATGCATGCATCACACATACACGGTCTTGTGACATTGGCCACACACATAAGGTGGCCGAAAGAGATTAAGGCAATGCCAGGTTCTCCAATGCACCTGCATGGGTGCAGCTACATTAGTAGACGTAGACTAATCATCACTGGGTGGATTCAGAGCAATCGTGGAGACATTAGCGTCGCTATTGGTATCACCACCGGCCACCACCTTCTTGCGGCTTTTTGCAAGTGCCCCTTTTTGGGGGATGCAATTTTTTTTGACTGGCGGGTGAGAGTCACCTTGCGCTCAATACGGCCCAACTTAAAAGGGCGTTCGGCGACAATCTCCTAAGAGTATTCAGAGGGCACCTTCAAATTCGGTTCTTTTACGAGGAGCCACATCAACATACCCTCACACATTGCGAACTCGCAATAGTTTGCACAAGTACAACCATCCGCTGTCATGCGGTGGATGCGGAGAAAGGCTACAAATACCTCCCACGTAATCGAGGTCCCTTCCTCAATCTTACGCAATGTGGCTTTCCATTCAGCCACGGCAGCACCATCAATGGCCCGATACTCCTTAATGGGTTGTCCGTTCAAGCCCTGTTTTTTTTAATAGGAATCTCCTTGGTAAAAAAACACGGCATCGGCATCATTAAAAAGTGCATGTGCCACATGCAGCGCTTGGCTCTCTTGCCACATCCACGGCTCGGGTTGAGGGGCACATCAAGAAAAGGCAAAGGGGCGGCTAGTCCGTAGCTTGGCAATCTTTCGCAATGTGACTTCCAAGAATTCCACCAACGTGGACCTACAATGGTCTGTGACCACCTTTAGCATAATTGCATGCGGTTCAAAAGGGTTGGCCGCATGAATGCCGGCAGGAGAGTCCCCAACTACCCAATTCGACTGTTGGTCCACATACTCCCTCCCTGATATGTGCCAAATGTTCTGGACGGGTGGAAGGACAGTTGGTCAAGGCATTCCACCCGGCATTCTTAACCTTGGGAGACCAACTGCACGGTATTGTCTGGAGGCAGCGGTACAATGCAAGACACTCTTTCTTGAAAGCAGGCCTGAGCAAGCTCTGGAACAAAGCTCTTCTAAAGTTGCACACTTTGCTACCATGCTTCCAGGGTAAGCCACATTTTGTGAGCGGAACCCCATTGCAGGTGCACCATCACTTGTAACATATTGGACAAGCCATTTCGAGCAATGGAACAGTGCCTCCACTTTTTTTCGCATCGTCTTACAAAAGTAGCGGACAGAGAATTTATTTTCTGACCCGGCTACTGCAATGTCCAATATAGCCACCCTGTGTGATGCCCTCAGGGCGCACATCGAAAGAATGCGATTCTTCTCACAAATGGTTTCACACCTCCCATCAATTGCCCGCCAAACAGCTGGCCCACAACGCTATGCCTCAATTGCCTGCCAACGAGCACTGCGTAGCCATCGCAAAGTGCTAAACACCATGCACATTTCTTTTTGGTGTTTGGTATGTGTGACCGAGCAATGTGAGTGTGTCATCATCACTCGACTCACGTGGGAAACTGGAAAGGATGCCATGGAATTGCGCTCGTGCCACTTTCGAGCCACTGCCATGTTGCTTGCGGCGAAATTTAGAAATAAAATTGGATATCATCCTCGACAAACGCTCCGGGTAATATTCAGCGCTTATTGCCATGTAGCTACTCAACACTTTGCTGCACCCTCAAATTCGTTTTCAAATATGCCTCTAGAATGATTTCCCTTACACCATCACCGAACCAGTTGCCAAAACTTGGCACCTTGCTGTCCCAATTGTGGTTGCAAAAAGCATCACCCTGTGTGTCCCCCTGCGTTGACTGCCAAAAAGGAACGTCATTACGAGATGTGCACGCCACATCCCGCACGTGTACCGTGGCAGGGCACATCGGCATATGCTCACTCCCCGGCTTAGCCGGGTTTGTGGCACACCACAACAAGACATGTGTCTTGGACGACACATGTCGGCGACGAAAGCCGTTTTCGCGCCAAGATGTCATGGCTTCGCCGAATGTGGTGTGCCAACGTGCAAGGGTAGGCGTGGGGGCATGAGGCGCGTGTTCCTCCACCGAGGACGTTTGTGCAGTCTGCTGCGGTGGCTTGAAAGTCAACCCATAGTAAACCTGGGCACCTCCGACCTTACCCTTTTTGAAAACCTGGCATTCTAAAAAGAGACCGATGCCGCTTCTTCGGGCACAGAAGTGTTGCAAAGCATGGTCTAACGTCGTTTTTTTTTTCACTAATTCGTGGTTGACCCGGTGCAATCAAAAACTTGTCAAGCCAAGCCTCCATTTCTGCCCTTTTGTTGTCGTCTGTGTCATCCACGGGTTGTGTCTTCCACACGATTTCGCGATATATGCCCACAGTCTCTGTACCATGGATATGCATTTAATCGCGAACGGCACTGCTGGTGCGTAAATGGTTATCATATTGTGCATTCTTCAACCTGGCGACTGCATTGCACATTGCATCCAAGAATGGCTTTGATTGGACCTCATCGCAATGGTCCGCAATAACATCAACATTGTCATCCGTCCACTTTTGCAAGGTTTGCATGGCGATACAAGGGGTCACGAGAGGGACAGGACGGAATATCCCACTGGACAATCTCAGGGTCGAAAAAAGATACGCCTGTAGGAAGACTACAAGCTCTAGCTTTGCACCTATCACATGCAAAAGGGCACGTAACCCTGAGGTATATATAGACTTTCTGAATGGTATTTCGCTCAGTCCGCTTTACAAGGGGGTTGAGCATTGCAACTTCACACTGATGAGGAGCCGCAGGTGTCCCCGGTCATCAGTTTTTTTTCATTTCCCCCCTCTCCGGCTGGAATATTTAAGTTGCACACCATTGCCGGTTGGGGGTGGAGGCAAGTGGGTACGTATGGCCATGGCAACTTGAGGTGGTGGCCTTGGACCACACAACGCCAGGCTACAAGTACCTCTCCCCGCTTACACCACACATTCAACGCACAAGCTTAACCTCCGAACTGGCATTGTTGCTTTGCAACGGAGACTATTAGCCACACCTCAGCCAAAAAGAGTCTTGTGCTATGTTGCCGGGTGGCGGGTTGTGCGGTCTCACACTCGGACCCAAAATTTGTCTCGTTGGAAAAATTGCCACGCATACACTCCTTGGGGGTATGATGTGGGGGGCGGCCAACACAGCGTCAAGGCCACCCCCCACTAGCATGCATGCACATGGGATTGCCGAGGTGAGCTTCTGAACTACATGCATACAACACAAAACAAAAGCAACGGTCCTTGGGTTATACGTTATACAAGCCTTACAATATGTGCACCAAAAGACCAAAAAAATAGAAATGGATCGGAAATTGCACTTACATGAGGGGAATTCAGGATGGAAACATTAACGGGCACCCAATTGTGCACATGCACATATTACATATCACCAAAGAGGAAGTGTCACACACAAATGAGGGGGGACAGCCAAGCCGGAGGGCGAAGGCAACCCCCAGAATGTCCAATTAGCATAGCAGCCCAAAATAGAAAATGCACTTTCATTGTTTGTGCCCCACATGCACGGCACCATATCATGGGTCCGTGGCTCTTCACCCTTGAATGACGAATAAGCTCCTTCGTCAGCTCAAGGGTAGAGCGTCCCAAACAACCAGGCAATAGTAAATTGCAAGTGTATTCATTGGGTATCACCTGTGCCCACGGAACTCATTGTGGCCCATTTCTTCGTGTATGCCTCAGTGCCATTCGCCCAGCATTGCTTGGAGGACACTGTTGCATACACGAAGGGCAAAGAGAAAATGCCTCCTTGGGTACCTAGAAGAGTGCCGAAATGCTACGTCACCCCTGCATTCTCGGGGGTCCCCAAACAAAGGGGGAGAGAATGGGAAGTGGCTACCGCACCCTTGCCTTCTTGAAGGCGCAAGAGAGGGCGGGTGCTAGGCATGGATTGCGAGTCCCAAACCCCAACTCAAGGGGCCACGCAACAAAGCGTCGATTGCAAGTCCGTAAACCCAACTCAAGGGGGCACACAACAAAGAGTGGATTGCAAGTCCCTGACCCCAACCAAAGGGGCCACGCGACCAAGCGTGGATTACGAGTCCCTAACCCCAACTCAAGGGGCCACGCAACAAAGCGTGGCTTCCAAGTCACTCACTCAAACTCAAGGGACCACGCAACAAAGCGTGGATTGAGAGTCCCTAACACCAACTCAAGGGGCCACACAACAAACCGTGGATTGCGAGGCCCTAACCCCAACTCAAGGGGCCACGCAACAAAGCATGGATTGCAAGTGCGCAACCCCGATTCAAGGGGCCACGAAAGAAAGCAAGGAAGGAGAGTCCCTAACCCCAACTCAAGGTGTCACGCAACAAAGCGTGGATTGCGAGTCCCTAACCCCAACTCAAGGGGCCACGCAACAAAGCGTGGATTGAGAGTCCCTAACTCCAACGCAAGGGGCCCCGCAACAAAGCGTGGATTTCGAGTCCCTAACCCCAACTCAAGGGGCCAGCAAGGAAGCGTGGATTGGCGGTGCATAACCCCAACTCAAGTCGTCACACAACAAAGCGTTGATTGAGACTCCCTAACCCCAACTCAAGGGGCCACACAATGAAGCGTGGATTGCGAGTCCCTAACCCCAACTCAAGGGTCCAGGCAACAAAGTGTGGATTGTGAGTTGCCAACCCCAACTCCAGGATCCACACAACAAAACGTGGATTGAGACTCCCTAACCCCAACTCAAGGGGCCACACAACAAAGCGTCGATTGAGAGTCCCTAACCCCGAATCAAGGGGCCACACAACAAACAGTGGATTGCGAGTCCCTGACCCCAACTCAACGGGATAGACAACAAAGCGTGCATTGCGAGTCCCTAACCCCAACTCAAGGGGCCGCGCAACAAAGCGTGGATTGAGAGTCCCTAACCCCGACTCAAGGGGCCACACAACAGAGCGGGGATTGCAAGTACCTAACCCCAACTCCATGGGCCGCGCATCCGCAACTCAAGGGGCCACGCAAAAAAGCGTGGATGGTAATTCCTGACCCCAACTCAACCGGATACACAACAAAGCGTGGATTGAGATTCCCTAACCCCAACTCAAGGGCCCACACAACAAAAGGTGGATTGAGAGTCCCTAACCCCACTTCAAGGGGCCACACAACAAAGCGTGGGTTGAGAGTCCCTGACCGCAACTCAATGGTGGCGACAACAAAGCGTGGATTGAGTGCTCGCAACTCCAACTCAAGGGGCCATACAACAAAGCGTGCATTGCGAGTCCCTAAGCCCAACTGAAGGGGCCACGCAATGAAGCGTGGATTAAGAGTCCCTAACCCCAACTCAAGGGGCCACACAACAAAGCGTGGATTGCACGTCCCTAATCGCAATTCAGGGGTCCACAGAACAAAGCGTGGATTGCGAGTACCTAACCCCAACTCCATGGGCCGCACATCCGCAACTCAAGGGGCCACGCAAAAAAGCGGGGATGGTAAGTCTTGACCCCAACTCAACCGGATACACAACAAAGCGTGGATTGAGATTCCCTAACCCCAACTCAAGGGGCCACGCAACAAAAGGTGGATTGAGAGTCCCTAACCCCACTTCAAGGGGCCACACAACAAAGCGTGGATTGCGAGTCCCTGACCGCAACTCAATGGTGGCGACAACAAAGCGTGAATTGAGTGCTCGCAACCCCAACTCAAGGGTCCATACAACAAAACGTGCATTGTGAGTCCCTAACCCCAACTGAAGGGGCCACGCAACAAAGCGTGGATTGAGAGTCCCTAACCCCAACTCAAGGGGCCACACAACAAAGCGTGGATTGCACGTCCCTAATCGCAATTCAGGGGTCCACAGAACAAAGCGTGCATTGAGAGTCCCTAACCCCAACTCAACCGGATACACCACAAAGCGTGGATTGAGAGTCCCTAACCCCAATTGAAGGGGCCACGCAACAAAGCGTTGATTGAGAGTCCCTAACCCCAACTCCAGGGGCCACACAAAGAGTGGATTCCGAGTCCCCATCCGCAACTTAGCGGTCCACAGAACAAAGCGTGGATTGAGAGTTCCTAACCCCAACTCAACCGGATACACAATAATGAGCACTCCATTGAGGAACACTGTGAAATACGAAACGAGTGCCTCCCTGAATTGGGCACACCAAAACACAAAGCGTCCAAATCAGCCCCACAAGTTTGGGCACCCTATGGGGCAACGGGCTCTTCGGTCTAAGCACCCGTACCGCATAATTCTTCTTCTTGCTCTTCCTAGAGCCCTCCCCTAGCAAGCTGTGTGCAGCTACGACCACCATTGGTGAGGCGGTAGAGTGAAGGCCTCCGTTATTGTATGCTAACCCCTTAGGCCACCCAACCAACCTAAAAATGCACAAAAATTCCAGATATGGGTTGGTAAAAACGCAAAAACCAACACACTATGCGAGGCACAATGTGTCCGCTCCATGTGTCTCTCAAAGGCTTCAAAAATGCATTTGTCTAGAATGATACTAGGCTGTTTGGGATGCCCAAACAAGTGTTTTTACCTTGTTTAGAGCCCATGCATACCCGTTTTGGCCCCGCAAATGTCCAAAAATGGCTTGAAAATGGCTATTCCAAGACCCAACAAAAGCCTTCAAAATGCATTCTTCCAAAAGTGAAGGTGGACCACTTGGAATGCTTATTGTAGTATTTATGGCCTATTCGGAGTTCACATTTACTTCTTTCATCCTTGTGGCTCATGCATCAACGCATCCTAGGTGCATCAGTCTATTGCCATCTCCACACTTCGTATGGGGATACAAACATGGGCAGAAACAAGGATGGAGACTAGGGCAGATCATGTCACCTTGTGCTTGGTTGCAAGTTGCAAGCACCTTTCGGGGTACACAAGAGGTCAGACCATGAGAGAAATGCATGAAGGAATTCAGCAAGCATGTGTTGCATGCCCAATGTAGTGGACCATAAAAGCGGTCTACCGGATTGCTGGTGAGCACTACACAAGTAGGGGCAACTGTTAAAGATTGGCTCCGGAGCCATGCATAGAAGGATGAAACACATATCAGTTGGTATTTACTTGATGAAATCACAGTCCACGGAATATCAAGTGTTTGGGATAGATGTAGCTTGCTGTAACAGGCTCCTCTGAATGCGCGTAAATTTGTGTATGTGTATCACCCCGGGAGTGGGGGATGAGAGTATGACACTAGTGGCATGGCTCGTGTGGTGGGATATGGTGGTGCCCTGGATGGGCAGGCTAATTTTGGCTCCAGAGACTTGTTGCGTTTTGCTCCGCCTCCATTTTTCTTGCTGTCCCTCCCTTAATGTTTGCTATGCTGAGGTTTGTTAATCATGCAGGTCCTATTTTGCGAGGAAGATGTTGGGGACGGAGGGGGCCAACCAAGTTGTGCTCAGCTATTATTTGTGCCTGTGCTCAACCGGTGCACCAAGGAGTATCCCAAGGACTACACAATAGAACTGCTTCCCATCTCATCCCCTCGTTGCAAAAATGCACCTAGTGTGTATAAGTACTTCTTGTTGCCGTTGCTTTTGACACTTACCGAACCAGTTCCCGAACACTCAAGCCATCTTCACCCAGTGCCCGTTTGTCGTGTGGATTGTGTGTCTGTGACTGTTGTGTGCCTGTTGTACCATGTTGTGCCTACACAGTATGCGTGTATGTGATGTGTGTGTGTGTGTGTGTGTGTGTGTGTGTGTGTGTGTGTGTGTGTGTGTGTGTGTGTGTGTGTGTGACCCCCACAGCAGCCCAGGGGCGCGTGACCTCACCGTGGTGTGGGGGTGAAACCGGGGGGGGTCCCCCCCGGGCTAACACGCAATCTGGGGGGTGCCCTGGTCCAGCCGCGGCGGCCAGGGCACGGGATCGCGCGCCCCACCCCTCGCCGGCCACCGTGGGAAAGCCACGATGGCACAGGGCGGGCTCCACCGGGGGGTGGCGGTATGCGGAGGTAACCCGGGTCCCCCTGTGACCCAGCCCTCTCCAGGGCTCGTGTGCGCTCCCCTGCCCCAACCCACTGCACCTTGTGTTCTGTACAGGTACATCGTGGGGTGGGGATATCGTCCTATCCGACGCCCGTCCGGGCCAGAGGCACAACCACTATGGCCTTCGGCCAGGGGCCTGATGTCACGGGGGGCTACCGGTACTGCCCTGCGATGCAATGCGGGGCAACCGTGACATCAGGCTTCACAGCCACGCGCCCTCTGCAACTGGTGCAGAGAGGGGGGATAGGGACGCCCCGTGTAGGATTGCGGGCACACGACACGTTCCACCCCCACACAGCGGCGGTTGCACCCGAGTCCCTCCGGTCCAGCCTGGGCCGCGGAGGGATAGGGACGCCCCGTGGGTTCGCCAGGTATTTCTCCTTCCCCCACACAGCGGCGGTTACACCCGAGTCCCTCCGGTCCAGCCTGGGCCGCGGGGGGATAGGGACGCCCCGTGGGTTCGCCAGGTATTTCTCCTTCCCCCACACAGCGGCGGTTACACCCGAGTCTCTCCGGTCCAGCCTGGGCCGCGGAGGGATAGGGACGCCCCGTGGGTTCGTCCGGTATTTTTCCTTCCCCCACACAGCGGCGGTTACACCCGAGTCCCTCCGGTCCAGCCTGGGCCGCGGAGGGATAGGGACGCCCCGTGGGTTCGCCAGGTATTTTTCCTTCCCCCACACAACGGCGGTTACACCCGAGTCCCTCCCGTCCAGCCTGGGCCGCGGGGGGATAGGGACGCCCCGTGGGTTCACAAGGTATTTTTCCTTCCCCCACACAGCGGCGGTTACACCCGAGTCCCTCCAGTCCAGCCTGGGCCGCGGAGGGATAGGGACGCCCCGTGGGTTCGCCAGGTATTTTTCCTTCCCCCACACAACGGCGGTAACACCCGAGTACCTCCGGTCCAGCCTGGGCCGCGGGGGGATAGGGACGCCCCGTGGGTTCGCCAGGTATTTTTCCTTCCCCCACACAGCGGCGGTTACACCCGAGTCCCTCCGGTCCAGCCTGGGCCGCGGAGGGATAGGGACGCCCCGTGGGTTCGTCAGGTATTTTTCCTTCCCCCACACAACGGCGGTTACACCCGAGTCCCTCCGGTCCAGCCTGGGATGCGGGGGGATAGGGACGCCGCGTGGGTTCGTCAGGTATTTCTCCTTCCCCCACACAGCGGCGGTTACACCCGAGTCCCTCCGGTCCAGCTTGGGCCGCGGAGGGATAGGGACGCCCCGTGGGGTCGTCACGTATTTTTCCTTCCCCCACACAGCGGCGGTTACACCCGAGTCCCTCCGGTCCAGCCTGGGCCGCGGAGGGATAGGGACGCCCCGTGGGTTCGCCAAGTATTTTTCCTTCCCCCACACAGCGGCGGTTACACCCGAGTCCCTCCGGTCCAGCCTGGGCCGCGGGGGGATAGGGACGCCCCGTGGGTTCGTCAGGTATTTTTCCTTCCCCCACACAACGGCGGTTACACCCGAGTCCCTCCGGTCCCGCCTGGGCCGCGGGGGGATAGGGACGCCCCGTGGGTTCGCCAGGTATTTCTCCTTCCCCCACACAGCGGCGGTTACACCCGAGTCCCTCCCGTCCAGCCTGGGCCGCGGAGGGATAGGGACGCCCCGTGGGTTCGCCCGGTATTTTTCCTTCCTTCACACAGCGGCGGTTACACCCGAGTCCCTCCGGTCCAGCCTGGGCCGCGGGGGGCTGGGGACGCCCCGTGGGGTCGTCAGGTATTTTTCCTTCCCCCACACGGCGGCGGTTACACCCGAGTCCCTCCGGTCCAGCCTGGGCCGCGCGGGGATAGGGTCGCCCCGTGGGTTCGCCAGGTATTTTTCCTTCCCCCACACAGCGGCGGTTACACCCGAGTCCCTCCGGTCCAGCCTGGGCCGCGGAGGGATAGGGACGCCCCGTGGGTTCGCCAGGTATTTTTCCTTCCCCCACACAACGGCGGTTACACCCGAGTCCCTCCGGTCCAGCCTGGGCCGCGGGGGGATAGGGACGCCCCGTGGGTTTGTCAGGTATTTTTCCTTCCCCCACACAGCGGCGGTTACACCCGAGTACCTCCGGTCCAGCCTGGGCCGCGGGGGGATAGGGTCGCCCCGTGGGTTCGCCAGGTATTTTTCCTTCCCCCACACAGCGGCGGTTACACCCGAGTCCCTCCGGTCCAGCCTGGGCCGCGGGGGGATAGGGACGCCCCGTGGGTTCGCCAGGTATTTTTCCTTCCCCCACACTTGGCTTTCGGACCATCGAGGCCCCCGCCGCTGAGGCGAGGGGGCCTCCTTCGCTTTGGGACCACTGAGGCCCCCGCCGGTGAGGCGAGGGGGCCTCTTTGGCTTTGGGACCACCGAGGCCCCCGCCGCTGAGGCGAGGGGGCCTCCTTCGCTTTGGGACCATCGAGGCCCCCTCCGCTGAGGCGAGACGGCCTCCTTGGCTTTCGGACCATCGAGGCCCCCGCCGCTGAGGCGAGGGGGCCTCCTTCGCTTTGGGACCACTGAGGCCCCCGCCGCTGAGGCGAGGGGGCCTCCTTCGCTTTGGGACCACCGAGGCCCCCGCCGCTGAGGCGAGGGGGCCTCTTTGGCTTTGGGACCATCGAGGCCCCCGCCGCTGAGGCGAGGGGGCCTCTTTGGCTTTGGGACCACCGAGGCCCCCGCCGCTGAGGCGAGGGGGCCTCCTGGGCTTTGGGAACACCGAGGCCCCCTCCGCTGAGGCGAGGGGGCCTCCTTCTCTTCGGGACCACCGAGGCCCCCGCCGCTGGGGCGAGGGGGCCTCTTTCGCTTTGGGACCACCGAGGCCCCCTCCGCTGAGGCGAGGGGGCCTCCTTTGCTTTGGGACACCGAGGCCCCCGCCGCTGAGGCGAGGGGGCCTCTTTGACTTTGGGACCATCGAGGCCCCCGCCGCTGAGGCGAGGGGGCCTCTTTGGCTTTGGGACCACCGAGGCCCCCGCCGCTGAGGCGAGGGGGCCTCCTGGGCTTTGGGAACACCGAGGCCCCCTCCGCTGAGGCAAGGGGGCCTCCTTCTCTTCGGGACCACCGAGGCCCCCGCCGCTGGGGCGAGGGGGCCTCTTTCGCTTTGGGACCACCGAGGCCCCCTCCGCTGAGGCGAGGGGGCCTCCTTTGCTTTCGGACACCGAGGCCCCCGCCGCTGAGGCGAGGGGGCCTCCTTCGCTGTGGGATCACCAAGGCCCCCGCCGTTGAGGCGAAGGGGCCTCTTTCGCTTTGGGACCACCGAGGCCCCCGCCGCTGAGGCGAGGGGGCCTCTTTCGCTTTGGGACCACCGAGGCCCCCTCCGCTGAGGCGAGGGGCCCTCCTTCTCTTCGGGACCACCGAGGCCCCCGCCGCTGGGGCGAGGGGGCCTCTTTGACTTTGGGACCACCGGGGCCCCCTCCGCTGAGGCGAGGGGGCCTCCTTTGCTTTCGGACACCGAGGCCCCCGCCGCTGAGGCGAGGGGGCCTCCTTCGCTGTGGGATCACCGAGGCCCCCGCCGCTGAGGCGAGGGGGCCTCCTTCGCTTTGGATTCACCGAGGCGGGGGTTTGCGTGTCCCCTCCGCAGACGTGCGGCACTGCGGATTGGGGGGACACGACCGGAGGGTTAGAGGATGGCCCCGCGCACGGACACCTTCGGCAGAAGTGCCGTGCGCCGGGGGAGGGGGGGGGACCGGGCCACGGACCAAGCCCCCGTGATCCGCCGGCCAAACGCCGCCCAGTCGGTAGTACCTGGCGGCTAAGGGCCCACACCCGTGAGACTGCGTCCCCCTTCCCTTGGGGGGGTGGTGGACCGTGCCGGAAGTGGAGCCGGCGCTCCGCCTCGCCCCCCATTCCGTGCCCCTGGGAGGGGATCCGGCTACGTGTAGGGCGGGTGCATGCACGTAGCGCGGACCAGGGGACAAGGGGAGGAGACGAAGAGGAGAGCCGCCGCCATGATGCTTAGCCGGACGGGTTGGGGTGAAACCTCCCTCCCGGTCGCTTTCCAGACCGTGGGGGGCCGGCGGGCACCATGGGGATGTGCCGCGGGGGCGCCCTACCGGGGGACCGCATCTCCTCCTCCTCCTCCTGTGTGTGTGTGTGTGTGTGTGTGTGTGTGTGTGTGTGTGTGTGTGTGTGTGTGTGTGTGTGTGTGTGTGTGTCAGTGTGTGTGTGGGGGGGGGGGCAGCTTGCAATGCTTTCCGAGTATGCACGAAAGACCATGATGCGGGCTGTGCACAAAGCTGTGTGCCGTGTGTACGCCGCCTCCCCGTTGTGGTCGGAAAACACTATGCGTGTGGTGTGCAATATCAGTCACATTCTCCCATGCGCGCGAAGCACTGTGGCGACCAAGCTCCTCCACTGCTTCACAGCCAATGTGGTATGGGACGGGGACCACTACACCGGCAGAGTCATCCCCCCGGCGTTCCAGCCCGAGGGGTACATCCCGCCCTGGTGCAGTGATGCTGCACTCCTCCGTGCTATCACCGAGCCCTGACTGTCCGTTGTTTTTTTTTCATCCGCCCTCTGTCCGTCTTGAGCATGTCTTTCTTGTGTGTGTGTGGCGGGGTGGTTGCACCCAGCACACAATAATTCAAGGCTGCGGCAGTGGTAGTACACAGGCTCCTCCGTACGGTGTTTTGTGGTCTGAGGGAGGGAGGCAGATTTCTTTGCTTTGCGCCAAACCGAATGACGTCTAGGACAGTTCTGCTGTTCCTCAGGAGTCTTCTTTCAACTGCTTTTCTTGCTTCGTTCTTGTCTCGCAGTTTCCAAAGTTTGTGTGTGTCTGTGTGTCCTTCAGAAGGGTGTTTAGTCATCACATGGTCTTTATGACTGTTTGATTGGCCTGATGAGATACTGAATGAGCCAGTGCCCCGCCGGTGCATGTGTTTGGTTGAAAGGGTATTGTGTGTGTGCGTGTGTGTGTTTGTGCACATGTGTCTCAAAGGAGGCACACACATATGCCCGTGTGGGGAATAATGTATGTGCCCCTGAGTGAGTGGTGCATGCATCAGTGCTTACCATGTGAAGAAAATTTGCTTGTATATATTTGTTGAGAAAATACCTGCCCTGGTGGCAGCCAGCTCTGAGGATGGCCACCACCAGAAGGGTCCCATCCCCATGCCAAGTATTTGCATGCCACACTCGTGCACCAGCCTCAAAGGATCACCGTTTTCTGGCTCTTTTAAGGTGTGGGATATCCGGTACACGGGTGTTGTCCAGACCTTCGACGCTGAGCCACAGGCAATCACGCAGCAGCAGCAAAACAAGGGGCATGTGAAGCTGGTCAATTACACACTTGATCTGAAGCGCGGAGGGATCGTATGCACGACCACGCACACGGACGACAACACCTCAAAACTTGGGCGCCATGAACCCGCGCACACTGTGGCCATGGACCCCACAAAGACCCATTCTGGCGCCGTGGCGGCTGCGTGCTTCGACTCGACTGCTAACACCTTCTTAACGGCCTCTGGCTGCGAAGTCAAGGTGCGTCCTGATTTACTCCAAACACAGTCCACCCTTTTCACCATGATCTGTGGCCAAGTGCGCGCTGTGACCTGTGATCATCCCACCAAAGTGGGGGACCTTAAGTTTGGTGATGGGCACATGGGTGGAAGCTGCAGACCGGGAACTGCCCAGTGGTGATGGTTGATTGTAGGCTGCAAATGTCAGCACAAGTGCATGTACAGACACCCGCTACGCCAGCAACCAGGAGGAGAGGGGTTTGCAAGCAGTGTGCGCACAGACACCCCTGCACCCCCCTCCCTCGGGACTGTTGTGCAGTGTGCAATCATGGAGAGCACACGGAGTACAGAGGGCACAGGGAGACAGGGTGCCTGCATGAAGACACATATGCACAAACACACACCCACACACACAGACACACAAAGATCACACGCACAAATATTGTAGAGGGCCCAAGGCCAGTGGGAAACACGCTCACGGGAGAGCATGGGGAGCTCCCCCTCAACAAAGGACAGTGACCAGCCGAAAGGCAATGTCCTGCATGGGTGAGGTACCTACTCCCAACGAGTGCGTGGAGGCCTCTGGACCAAGAGGCCAGCGAAGACCAAGGGGGACAGGTTTTCCAGGCAGGCTGCACTTGGAAGCAACAGGCCAAAGGAAACAAGGGGGGAAAAACTTTGTGTGGAGCACGCCAATGTGGGAAGGAAAACAAGGGACAGAGGCAGCACCTGTCGGCAAAAGGGATGACTGTCCCACTCTCACATAACAAGAACACTTTTTCTCACTGGCTGTGGACAAGCAACTGGGACAAGTTCCTCCTGAAAACCCAAACCAGTGCGTACACCCGTAGTAGCAAGCAGCACACTTTCTGAGGCTTTTTGGCAACCCTCCCCCCACCCCAAGGGCTTCCCCTTTTCTTAGTTTTTGCAGTGTTCTCGTGCTTCTTTTTATGATTACACATGTTTCAAGCTCCATTGCTTGCGCAGAGGCCATGGCACGTACCATGCTTGGGTTCGTGTGCAGTACGTTGCAGAGTCTCTGCCGCCATTGACGTCCTGATTTTCATTCAGGTGGTCCAGGGGTTTGGATTACTGATGAGGAATCCTGGCCCCGCTTGAAACCACCTTCGGCTGTATTTCTCCACTGCTCTTGCTGCACCTGCACAAATCTGTTTCCTTTGCCAAGATTGCACATTTTTGTTTCTTTTTTTGTGCGCCTTTATGGCCCCCCACCCACGACTCTTGAAAGACAACAACCTGGTTTCACAGACGAGACTGACACTGGACATGGGCATGGTATTTGACCAGCCTTTATGGGAGACCCCAACCCCGAAATCCGGAGGTCCAGTTGTCGGACTGTCGTCAACACATGTGTGCCTTCCCTGAGGCAGGATGCATCCTGCAATTTCTGTTATGCTTCCTGATGCCCGTTTGCCGCCTCTCCGCCGGTTCTACCCACACAATGCCCTCCCATGCCTCGTGGCTGTCTTCAGGTGTGGGACTCCAACAAAGGCACCTGCGTGATCAGTTTCGACGACTGCGTCTCTTCGGAGATCACACAACTGCGGGTGGACAAGCCCGGGCGGCGCTTCATTGTGGGCACGCACGAGGGCAAGGTGCAGGCACATGGCCTGGGCACGGGGACGGTCAGCCACCACTTTGCCCGGCACAGCAAAGAGGTCACGTTTCTGCACTTTGACGCCATGCAGTACCAGGTCATCTCTGCAGGCCTGGATGGCATGCTCTACTTCTTCCCTGGTGATGCAACGGTAACCGACCCTCCTACATCCCTGTCCCCAAGATACCGCACCGCCAAAAACGTCCTGTATACCCCTGCACCCAAAGCCCAATTGTAAGCAAGGGAACATGGGTTTGGTACTTGATGCACACTACATTGACAAAACTGCCCAGAATCATCATTTCATCAACAGTCGACCACAATTTTGGCCAACCGTTGATCCAAAATCAATCAAACGTGTTTGAATGTGGCTCAGAATCTTTTTTGGGGGAGGTCCAAGAACGACCAAAAGCATTCGCTGTATTTTGCAGTCCACGAAGTTCAGGAAAATCCAGATTTTTTTGTCCAAACGTCACCAAACTCTTTTTTTTTGGTCTACGATCGACCGAACTCGATGTTTGCCCTCCAAGTCAACAAGTTTGTTCTTTGTCCACAATCGACCAAATTTCAGGTTTGTTCATCTCTAATCATTTGTTGGGCGCAAGTTTGACCCCGCAGTCTGCAGACACGAATCTCCAGTAAGTAGATTGTGATTTGCAGTCTGTAGTTGGTTGTAATTCATCTGCATGTGTAAGGCAGTACCTTAGTATGCAGCAAGGCACCCAACCCCCCTTCCTCTCCTCCCCACTCCCCATGCCTCTCCCACTTGCCACCAGTCTTTTGCGTGGTTGGGCAGGGATGCATTAGAACGACAAAATGTAAGGAGGAGGTACCCCCCGCCCCCGGGTCCAACCCCCCTCCCCCAGGCACCAACTGGGTGCACCCGCCTCGCGGAGTGTGGACATGGATCGAGGCCCATGTTGGGAGCCCTTGTCAACCCAGGGCAGGAGAGGGTACAAACCCGGGCCAACTTTGGGTCACCGCGGATGGCGGTGAGCAAAGGGAGACACAGCCACCGACCCACAAGACACGCCGGGGGGACACCCACCCGTGACCCCTCAAAACCAGGCACATGCGGTACACCGGGACATGGGACAGACACACACTCCATACCTTTGAACCCCACTTGAATGCCCGTGCATGTCATGCGCACATGCCGGCTTGTTGTCGCGCAAAATGCCTCCCAATCGTGTCACATGCCGTTTCGGCACCCCCACGTTTGCCTAGACATATTGCTGTATTTCCCCCTAAACTTCTCGGGTCATGATTTGCTGCAATAAAGGTTGTCAACGGGTACATTTTACCCTTCTCCTGTGTTGTTTGTTCAAGAGGTTGGGAGGTTGGGAGCCTGGCACTCGCCATGTGGCGACCCTCTCTCGCTTGGGTGACCCTAATCTGTGAAGGGGAGTGCCGCTGCTACATGATAGCCCTCCCCACCAGCCGGCCTAAGTTTCCACGACATCCCGCCTTCATTAGTTCTGTTCCGCCAGCTTTAGCCGGTAGCCATGCCAGACCATGATGAGCCAGCCACCTCCACTAGCAAACGGATGCGCTCCGTCGTGGTTTGGGCTACGAAAGAGGGTGAAGTACAAAGGGCGCGCTCCCAAAGAGCTTTGCATAACACCCTGCTGGGACCCAACACACACTACAAAGCGGTTCTATACATATATGGGCCCGTGATGGACCATGTGAAAGGGGGTGACCTACAACAGGCGCGCTCCCAAAGAGCTTTGCATGACACCCTCGCTTGACCCATCACACACTACAAATCGGTTCTATACATATATGGGCCCGTGGTGGACCGCCTAAAAAGGGGTGAACTACAAGGGGCGCGCTCCCAAAGACCTTTGCATGACACCCTCGCTTGACCCAACACACACTGCAAATCGGTTCTATACATGTACGGGCCGGTAATGGACCACGTGAAAGGGGGTGAACTACAAGGGGCGCGCTCCCAAAGAGCTTTGCATAACACCCTCGTTTGACCCAACACACACTACAAATCGGTTCTATACATATATGGGCCCGTAGTGGACCACCCAAAAGGGGGTGAGCTACAAGGGGCGCGCTCCCAAACAGCTTTGCATGACCCCCCCTTGACCCAACACATACTGCAAATCGGTTCTATACATATATGGGCCCGCAATGGACCACGTGAAAGGGGGTGAACTACAAGGGGCGCGCTCCCGAGGAGCTTTGCATAACACCCTCCCTTGACTCACTCGCAAAGCTAGAGACGCCCGGCAGAGTGCCGAACATTATGAGGGCAAAGTGGCCAGCAAGCGCCCCCGGTACACCCTGGGAGTATCCATGCATGATCAGTTCCAGGTGCATCTCCAACCCCAAGTGCCGGAGAAATACCCGGCTACCGCGTTTGAGAGGTTCCAGGGGTGGCGGGTGCGCAAGCTCTAGCCTATGTAGCCGGCAGTCTTTGTCCAGAGACAGAAATCCAAGAAGCCAAACGAGAAGCATGGAGTCACGACGTGTTCCGCATCCAACCAGGTGGCATCTAGGCACCGGAGCCCTTCCTCAGCCTCAGAGCCCCCAGTTCTAGGACCACGACCCGATGCTTTGTGTTGTGAGGAGAACCAGGCATCACTAGTAGAATCGAGCACATTCTTTTCCAAAATGCCGGGGGACAGTCCGGTAACTAGGTGCCACCCGTTGAGGCCTCTTTTGCCGAGTTTGCTAGTGCACGTGCCCGCCGTCTTCAAGCCTAGTTAAGTCTTCTATTACCCCAATCACAGGACTTGTACTTCTCCATTTTATTTTGCTATTATTGCCGGTTGTGTTCCCAGAAATTCTTTTGAAGAATACAAAGGCTGTTTGTCCCTCGGGAGCTATTTCTTCAAAACGAGGACATGTATCAACAGACCGTGCGGCATCAAGATCATGGACACATCCTTATCTTTCAAGGATTACCCAGACGGATGGTTACACACCAAGCTCAAGGAGAGTACGGACGCGCGGGTATGGATTAGGAGGAGACTTGGGCTATCAAAATTGTTTGAGGAGCCAGAGGATGGTGGCGCATCGTGGACCCGGAACTTCGCCGCCTCCGTCTCATATTCGGCCTCTACAGGGGACTTCTCTGAGCAGCTAGTCGGGTATACGGTTCTGGATGATGTCGTTTTGGACTTGTGCACTGGGCTTTCAAGAAACTGGCGACGCCTAGCGTCCTCATCAGCCGCAGGGGTAGACAGATTCCGCGCTTCTCAAATTGCTGGAGGATCGGCAAAAACTGATCCAGACATTTTGGGAAAGGTGCAGAGCTTCACTGAGGCTCCGGCCAAGGGATAGCTGAAGGTGCTTGCACTTTAGGTGAAGGCCCTGCAAGAAGTCGACACGACCATGAATAATGCGCATTGGATCAATCAAGCCCTGTTCATCATGGTCAAATTTCTCAACTTGGAAAATATCCCTCGGGCGGCAGTCACCGTGGTCCCCAAAATGTCCGATGTGACCTTTGTTGACAATGGCGAGGGTCAACCAAGTGTGGGCTTTTGTTATGCACAAAAAGCCGAAGATGTTTGGGATGCCTGTCAGCAAGGAGGAGGGTCAACCCCCCCACCCCCCCTCAGACCCCCACCCTGGGTCCAACCCCCCCCCCTTTCCGATGTGTGCCTGGGAGCTTGCAATCTCTGTGTGAGACTTCTCAGGAGGCTTTCTGCAGCGCCACTACCACTACCTTCTTATGACCCAACCTCCCTCTTTTGCGTTGCCTCTAGAACTCTGTGAGCTTCCATGTCTGCCAGCTCTCACACTTGTCCTGAGTGACGTTTGCAGCTGCAAGTCACCCATTCGGTCATCATTTGTGTATTTTCCCCCGGCTGTTGCATAGGTGTTGCGTGTGGCAAAATGGGGGTGGAGCAAGTACTGAGCAAACCCAGTTTGGAGATCCCACACAGTGTAACAGTGGCCTGCAGCTTGCAATTCTTGATGAATGTGTAAATCAGCTGTAAGGTGCTACCCCAGCTGTAGGTTGACGTTATTCAGCTGTTGGCGAGTGCTACTCCAAAGTTGGTGGATGTTACTCAACTGTTGGTGGGTGCCATGCTCACTAGATAGGGGACCTATCTCGCTCCACAGGTCTAGGATGGGACATGATATCTGCGCAGGATGGAAGCTTTCCAACGGGCAGAGGAAACCCCGAAGCGTCACCCACGAATGTTTGCTGAACCACCCACCCTCATGCATGCAGGCACGCACACGCTTTTCCCAACATCTCTGCTCGTGTCAAAACAATATGCCACACTTGTATGAATGGGTTTCTGAAGTTTTTGGTAGACGGCTTCATTAAGGAAGTTCAGCCCTCCTGACGTCTCACCCAAACTATTTTTCTACCAACTAGATATGCTGACCTGTTGTGAAACTGTGATTGTAGTTGTACCCTATGCTCATGCTTGCGCTTGTGCTGTATTTGTACTTGCACTTGTGCTGTGCCATACCTTTGCTTGTGCTTTACTGGTCCTTGTACTTATTCCTTGGCGTGTTAGAAGGTAGAATTGCGTTCCAAGCTAGAACAGCTAGATTTAGAATAGCTAGAACGAGAGAGCTAGAAATTTCGGTTAGAACAGCTAGAGGCATCGGCGGTTACCAATTTTTTTTCATGTTATGCACTTTTATATACAGGTCGGGGGATTTCGGGCCGGGATAATTTCATGGGAAAGTTTCGTCTTTAAGGAACGTGGCAAAATTTTCCGCTGGTGAAGTTTAGTGGTATTGGCAGGGCAGGGCATAGGAGAAAATTTCACAAGGCATGGGAAATGGGCAATGTGG
This sequence comes from Eutreptiella sp. 'Long Island Sound 2002', assembly GCA_964036045.1. Taxonomy (NCBI): domain Eukaryota; phylum Euglenozoa; class Euglenophyceae; order Eutreptiales; family Eutreptiaceae; genus Eutreptiella; species Eutreptiella sp. 'Long Island Sound 2002'. The sequence goes on along the minus strand of OZ038381.1, from coordinate 40,353,483 downwards.
GCAAGCATGCAACCTTGAAGCATAATTCATACAGGGAGGGATTCCGTATGGGGATTATTTCACAGTTTCACCACCCTTTGAAATCCCAAAGCTCCAATTGCCTGACGCATGTTTAGCATGTTTACCGTATTGACGCCGCCAGGGCTCAGTGTTCCTGCCATAGGTGCACCCAAGGAGGGGATATCTGCTGAGGATAAGCCACCCAAAAGTTCCCCATCCTCACCTATGGTTTTGGGCCCAAATTCCTATTGCAACTAGGGTGCGGTATGCTACCCCCCCCCCCCTGCACCCATTTCCGCTCCAAGGCAGGGTATGCAGCCATTTCTCACTCGACCAAGGTTCTCCTTGAGTTCACCCAAAAGCTCCAGCAGGGCAAAGCCGTGGGGGCTGAGTGCGCCTCGTCGTCTCCCTTGACTCATAAACAATTTAATGTGGCCATGGAGGTGACCGTTGGCCCCTCCACGAAGGGTCAGACGGTGGGTTTGCGCAGGCCTTGCAGAGGTATGGTGCAGTTGAGCAATCCTATCTCCAATGCAAGGCGGCTGCCAATGCCCTTGAGGGAATGCCCTCCCCAAATTCCACTGTCACACCATCACCATACAAGTAGTACAAGTACAAGTACAAGTAACAGCACAACTGTTTTGACGTTGCCATTTGCAGGAGTGGTCTTCAGCCTCCAGATCCATTCGGGCCCCAAACGCCATCACCTCCGGCCAATGCAACGCCCACGCGCTGGTGCTGGTGGACACGGCCGGCTGCGTGCAAATCTACGACAAGCAGGGCTCGTTCCTGCAGTGCTGCCACCCCAACGCCCCCCTCAACGTGTTGCACTGGGTGCCGCCCAATGGGAACATCACCCACAAGCCCAGCACCAGCACAAGACCCAGCAGCAGCACCAAAGCCGCTCCCTCGTCCAGGCCTGGCAGTAGTTCCAAGGCCGGCCCATCCCCAGCGCCACCCCCACATCTGAGGGGCACGCAGTCTGAGAGCGCTTCTCAGTCACAGAGCCGCGGCAGCGCCCTGCCAGAGCTGTCGGGTCGGCCGCCCAGCGCACCGTCCCCCAAGGCCGGCTCCCGGTCGCCCAGCAGCAGCGTGGTCTCGCGCATTCCCAAAAGAGTGGACAGCCCCTCGCGGCCGCGGTCCCGCGATGCCTCTCGCCCGGGCACCTCTGCGTCCCGCACCCCGGGGCAGTCCCCCTCGCGTCCAGGGACAGGGGGGGTCCCCCCAGCCCACGGCGGCTTTGTGGAGGGCTTGCCGGGCCCTTCCGTGGCGAACACCAATGGTGCAGGGGTGGCAGAGGCGGGTGTGGAGCCAGAGGAGGAGCCACAGCCCCGCGAGCACAACCCGGCGTGCCAGAGTCAGGACCTCACGGGGCTGTCGGAGGCGGAGATAAATTTCGCCACAGACATGCAGGTCTGTGTCCGTGCGCGGGGGCGCATGCACGCGCACGTGACAGGCTTTGCGAGTGTCTGCTTATTTCGAAAGGCGCCCCATCTTTGTCATGATTGACGATACACATTGCCCAGTGCTTGTTCGAGTTCTAAAAGCGCCGGTCACGCCAGCGCTGTTAGAACGCGTTTAGAACGTTGCAATTACAATGGTTTTAGATCAGAGGGTACGACACCAAACCACACCCACCCAGACCCCCTCACACCCCACCCCACCCCACCAGATGGCACCATGCACACCACGTTGCTACTGCGTCCCATGGTGTCGGTTTTGACAGGCGTGGGTGTACAGGCCGCCTCAGGGTGATGCCTTTTCCCGATGCATCCTGCAGGCGCGCGTGCACTCATACACACATTCCGCATGCGCATTGGCAAGGCCAGTCCAAAACGGTCAAGAGCCAGCCAGCGGCCGCAGGGGCCGTTGGATCAGGGGTTTCTGGGGGGTTTGCCCGGTTGCACTGGCACCGGATATCAAGGTTCGCCACCAAGGGGGTCAGTGCTGTATACCATCACAGGTGGGGGGGGATTGAGGTCCGCAATTTTTCGCAATTTTGCAATTTCCGCAATGTTCTGCAATTTTTCTGCAATTGCCTTTTGCTTGTCCACCTTGCGTGGTTGTTGGTGCCCTGTGTGTCCCCTGTGCAGAACTGTTGCTGCTTGAGGCTTTGGGAGGTTTGGTTACGGCACCGCAATTTTCCGCAATTTTTTGCATTTGGATTTGACGCTTCCTGACCGCAATCCCCCCCCATCAGCGACAATCCACTAGGGCACACCGCAGGGCGCCATGTACGGCTCTGCCACAGACACACCCAGAGGCACATCCACAGACACATCCACAGGCGCGCCTGCCAGCACACCCACAAGCAGATCTTTGGCGCACCCACAGACAAAGCAGCGGACACACCCTCATGCATACCCATCCCAACGCACCTGTTGCTCTGCATCCGCATCTTCCGCGTCCTCTGAGTGCCTTGCGCATCCACTGCACTCATCTCTTGGAAATATGGCTCACATGTGCACGGAGCTGCGTCCTCCCAACACTTAAACTGGTCAATGCCAGACCCGATTGTCTTCAGCCACACCACATCATCGTCTGCCGTCCCCATCCACATGCAGCTCAACTACTACCTCCACGACCCTGAGTACAAGGCCCAGGCCCTGGCGTGTCTGACACCGTATTCGGGATTCGTTGCGGCGGACACGCAGTCACGGTTCACTCTATGGAGCATGCGGCCGGCCCCGCAGGCGGCACTGTTCCGGTGGAAGGCGTTCACGCCCGTGGACTGCCACTTCGACTCCATGGCCACGGCCATGGCCTGGCACTTGGGGACGATGACGCTGTGGGTGGCGGACGACCAGGGCTTTGTGTCCGTCTGGTGGCTCATGAGAACTCTGGTCTCTGCGCTTCTCTGCCCGCCCCAAAGGGGGCTGTCAGGCCATGACATTCCTGAGTGACAGGAACCCCCTCCCCTGAGTGAGTGGGTCAGACACCAACAGAAAATGTTTTTGTACCTAAAATTGGTCTTCAATTCCGGACCTCTTTCGTGAATTTCATAGGCAAATTTTTCTGAAGTGTGGGTGGGTGGGCTGCAGCTGGCCAGCCCCCCCCCCCCCCCGGGTCCCTGAGCAATCTCCTGGGCTGTGTGTGCTCTCTGTGTCAGGGATGATCCGAGGCAGGGCAGTCTTAGAGCACCTGATTTTTGTTTTTGATTTGATTTTGCTGGTGAGTGCCCTTTCAAAGCGCCCTCATCCCCTTCCAACCACCGTTCAGCCGCGGTTGGTCACCCTCCAACCGCTGCGCTCCAAGAAACAGGCATCATTGTGCAAAACAGGTCGGTCCAATTCCATGTGAGCTCGGGTGTCGAAATACTGTGCTGGGCACTGCAAGCCACAATGAGTCTGAAGAAATGAGGTGACACATTGAGCAATAGTGACGGAAGCCGTGCCTGGACACACCCGTGGTCTTAAAATCCCAGGCCCTCCAAAACAAACCAGAATCGAGAGCCGGCTTCAGTGGCCTACCACACAGAGCCCTGTAAACCCCCCCCCCCCCCTGCCCCAACTAACCAAGGTAAGATCTAGTTCTTAACTTCGGTTAGGCCAATACCGGTCTCGGTGGAGGTTCCTGATTTTTGGGGGATGCGGGCACTTGCAAGGTTTTCCGCACCTTTGGCTCACGGGGGGGCGGCCGGGCCCGGTCCTTGTATGCGACACCCCCCAGCCCCCCCCCCCCCCTGGGGGTTTGAAAGATAGTGGGCCCGGTCCTTGTATGCGACACCCCCCAGCCCCCCCCCCCCCCCCCCGGGGGTTTGAAAGATAGTGGTGCCGGGTCGGCCACCAACAAGTGTCCCTAGAGAAAACTGTCCGGCGCCGAAGGCGCCAATTTTTTTTTCATACTATGTGTTTATACTCAAAATACTCAAAATTTTGTAGAGAATTAATATTTGTGTTAAAACAACAAGAAAAAAATTTTGATCTGAAGGAAGGCTACAGGAGGGCTGCAGACCCTAACAGCAACCCTAATCAAGACTGAATATTGGGACCGAGCTGGTGGGGGAGGGAACATCAGCCATGACTGGTGAGGGACAACAAGAATGATTCACACATTGATGGCTCTTGACAAAGTGAAATCAGCTTGCAAGTGAACCCCATCACCACGAGGCCCACTTTCAAGGCTTTTTGGACTTCTGAGGGGCCAAAATGCCCCAAAATGGGCTCAAAATGGGCTCATTTCACCCGTTTGTGCACCCCAAATGGTCTAGGATGAGCACGGGTGGGCTGTCTCCTCGGTTTGGGTACGCGACTCCCCCCCCCCCCCTCCCTGCCCTCCGGGCCCACTTAGTTACCAAGGGTCAATAGCTACCGGCCATACATATGGTGGCGCCGAAGGCGCCCGAAATTTTTTTTCATTCCCCTTGCCAACATAGCATCCCTCCCCGCCCAAACGGTGGAGCACCCCAACGCTATACTTGAACCCAACCTTGACTCTAACACCCACCCCAACCCTCAGCATGCTCCTAACCCTACACCTAACCCTACCCATGACCCTAACCCTAATCAAGACTGAATATTGGGACCGAGCTGGTGGGGGAGGGAACATTAGCTATGACTGGTGAGGGACATCAAGAATGATTCACACATTGATGGCTCTTGACAAAGTGAAATCAGCTTGCAAGTGAACCCCATCACCACGAGGCCTACTTTCAAGGCTTTTTGGACTTCTGAGGGGCCAAAATGCCCCCAAAACGGGCTCAAAATGGGCTCATTTCACCCGTTTGTGCACCCCAAATGGTCTAGGATGATTTTTGGAAAAATGCGTTTTTGACCCATTTTTGACCCATTTCTGGTCCCAAAACAGCCCATTTTCAAGGCATTTGGGGATTTTCGGAGGAACAAAATGGGCCACCACAAGCTCAAAACGGTCCAAAAACACTAGTTTTAGCGTCGCACATGGTCTAGGATCATTTTTGAGAAAAGTCATCTTTTTGCCCCTACTGGACCCTGTTGACCCATTTGGGCACCCACCTGTTTGGGCTTGAGCTTGCAGCTTGCCGCAGCCTAGTGGGCCTAGGTATGGGGGTCTAGGCGTCCGTTTGGGCAATTCTAAGGGGTGGAAACCACAAAAAGTGGCGGGTTGCGGGTGGTGTAGGTGCCCTCGGAATCGCATTTTGAGCCATGTAGCCAAAGATATGGCCTATTCTTGGTTTGTGGCTGTCGGCAGCCAATCTGGAGCTTATGGGGGCCTTTTTGGGCCGTTTCCTGGACATATCATGGAGTTAGAGGGCGGCAAAGAGCTCGTTGACACGGAGAAGTCAAGCTGCACGTGGAGTGTACCCACCGTTTCCCTTCGTTTGGCCGTTTTGAATGGGTTTTAGGGCTGTTTTGGCCCAAAAATGGTTGTTTTTGGCCCCAAACTGCAGTTTTTGAAACTGAGGTCCGCCACTTGCGAATCCTGTTCCCGGCCGCCACCGTCGAGTTTCTTGCTCAAACTTTGTGTGATTGTACTTCACACCCATAGGTATCATCCACCAAAATTTCAGCCGAATCCGAAGCACCACGACGGAGTTCTGATTTTGGCCCATTTCGCGCGTGCTGCTTGCTTGCTACTTGCTGCTTTTCGGAGGACCAAAATGGGCCACCACAAGCTCAAAACGGTCCAAAAACACTTGTTTTAGCATCACACATGGTCTAGGATCATTTTTGAGAAAAGTCATCTTTTTGCCCCTACTGGACCCTGTTGACCCATTTGGGCACCCACCTGTTTGGGCTTGAGCTTGCAGCTTGCTGCAGCCTAGTGGGCCTAGGTATTGGGGTACAGGCGTCCGTTTGGGCAATTCTAAGGGGTGGAAACCACAAAAAGTGGCGGGTTGCGGGTGTATTAGGTGCCCTCGGAATCGCATTTTGAGCGATGTAGCCAAAGATATGGCCCACCTGTTTGGGCTTCAGCTTGCAGCTTGCCGCAGCCTAGTGGGCCTAGGCATTGGGGTCTAGGCGTCCCTTTGGGCAATTCTGAGGGGTGGAAACCACAAAAAGTGGGGGGTTGCGGGTGGAATAGGTGCCCTCGGAATCGCATTTTGAGCGATGTAGCCAAAGATATGGCCTATTCTTGGTTTGTGGCTGTCGGCATTTGGAGCTTCTGAGGGCCTTTTTGGGCCGTTTCCTGGACATAGCATGGAGTTAGAGGGCGGCAAAGAGCTCGTTGACACGGGGAAGTCAAGCCGCACATGTAGTGTAGCCACCGTTTCCCTTCGTTTGGCCGTTTTGAATGGGTTTTAGGGCTTTTTTGGCCGAAAAATGGCTGTTTTGGCCCTAAACTGCAGTTTTTGAAACTGAGGTCCGCCACTTGCGAATCCCGTTCCCGGCCACCACTGTCAAGTTTCCTGCTCAAACTTTGTGTGATTGTACTTCACACCCATAGGTATCATCCACCAAAATTTCACTCAAATCCAAAGCACCACGACGGAGTTCTGATTTTGGCCCATTTCGCGCGTGCTGCTTGCTTGCTGCTTGCTGCTTGCTGCTTGCTTGCTTGCTAAACCTGGTAGGTCCACCCTAGACACTAAAAAGGGTTATAAAACCAAGACTGGTTCCACCAGCTCGGTGAAACTGAGGTCCGCCACTTGCGAATCCCGTTCCCGGCCACCACTGTCAAGTTTCCTGCTCAAACTTTGTGTGATTGTACTTCACACCCATAGGTATCATCCACCAAAATTTCACTCAAATCCAAAGCACCACGACGGAGTTCTGATTTTGGCCCATTTCGCGCGTGCTGCTTGCTTGCTGCTTGCTGCTTGCTGCTTGCTTGCTTGCTAAACATGGTAGGTCCACCCTAGACACTAAAAAGGGTTATAAAACCAAGACTGGTTCCACCAGCTCGGTGACCCTAATCAAGACTGAATATTGGGACCGAGCTGGTGGGGGAGGGAACATCAGCTATGACTGGTGAAGGACATCAAAAATGATTCACACATTGATGGCTCTTGACAAAGTGAAATCAGCTTGCAAGTCAACCCCATCACCACAAGGCCCACTTTCAAGGCTTTTTGGACTTCTGAGGGGCCAAAATGCCCCAAAATGGGCTCAAAATGGGCTCATTTCACCCGTTTGTGCACCCCAAATGGTCTAGGATGAGGTTTGGAAAAATGCGTTTTTGACCCATTTTTGACCCATTTCTGGTCCCAAAACAGCCCATTTTCAAGGCATTTTGGGATTTTCGGAGGACCAAAATGGGCCACCACGAGCTCCAAACGGTCCTAAACCACTTGTTTTAGCGTCGCACATGGTCTAGGATCATTTTTGAGAAAAGTCATCTTTTTACCCCTACTGGACCCTGTTGACCCATTTGGGCACCCACCTGTTTGGGCTTGAGCTAGCAGCTTGCTGCAACGTAGTGGGCCTAGGTATGGGGGTCTAGGCGTCCGTTTAGGCAAGGCTGAGGGGTGGAAACCACAAAAAGTGGGGGGTTGCGGGTGGAGTAGGTGCCCTCGGAATCGCATTTTGAGCCATGTAGCCAAAGATATGGCCTATTCTTGGTTTGTGGCTGTCGGCATTTGGAGCTTCTGGGGGCCTTTTTGGGCCGTTTCCTGGACATATCATGGAGTTAGAGGGCGGCAAAGAGCTCGTTGACACGGGGAAGTCAAGCTGCATGTGGAGTGTACCCACCGTTTCCCTTCGTTTGGCCGTTTTGAATAGGTTCCAGGGCTTTTTTGGCCCAAAAATGGCTGTTTTTGGCCGTAAAATGCAGTTTTTGAAACTGAGGTCCGCCACTTGCGAATCCCGTTCCCGGCCGCCACCGTTGAGTTTCTTGCTCAAACTTTGTGTGATTGTACTTCACACCCATAGGTATCATCCACCAAAATTTCACCCGAATCTGAAGCACCACGACAAAATTCTGATTTTTAGCCATTTCGCGCGTGCTGCTTGCTGCTTGCTTGCTTGCTTGCTTGCTTGCTTGCTGCTGCTAAACCTGTTAGGTCCACCCTAGACACTAAAAAGGGTTATAAAACCAAGAGTGGTTCCACCAGCTCGGTGACCCTAACCCTAACCCTAGGGCTAATCAAGACTGAATATTGGGACCGAGCTGGTGGGGGAGGGAGCATCACCTATGAATGGTGAGGGACACCAATGAGTCACACATTGAAGGCCGTTGACAAAGTGGAATCAGCTTGCAAGTGACCCCCTTCACCACAATGCCCACTTTCAAGGCTTTTTTGGACTTCTGAGGGGCCAAAATGCCCCCAAATAGGCTCAAAATGGGCTCACTTCACCCGTTTGTGCACCCCAAATGGTCTCGGATGATTTTTGGAAAAATGCATTTTTGACCCATTTTTGACCCATTTTGGGTCCCAAAACAGCCCATTTTCAAGGCATTTTGGGATTTTCGGAGGACCAAAATGGGCCACCACAAGCTCAAAACATTCCAAAAACACTTGCCGTAGCATCACACATGGTGTAGGATCATTTTTGAGAAAAGTCAGTTTTTTGCCCCTATTGGACCCTGTTGACCCATTTGGGCACCCACCTGTTTCGGTTTGAGCTTGCAGCTTGCCGCATCCTACCGGGCCTAGGTACGGGGGTCTAGGCGTCTGTTTGGGCAATTCTGAGGGGTGGAAACCACAAAAAGTGGGGGATTGCGGGTGGATTAGGTGCCCTCAGAATCGTGTTTTGAGCCATGTAGCCAAAGATATGGCATGTTCTTGGTTTGTGGCTGTCGCCAGCTATGAATGGTGAGGGACACCAATGAGTCACACATTGAAGGCCGTTGACAGAGTGGAATCAGCTTGCAAGTGACCCCTTTCACCACAATGCCCACTTTCAAGGCTTTTCGGACTTCTGAGGGGCCAAAATGCCCCAAAATGCCCCAAAATGGCCTCATTTCACCCGTTTGTGCACCCCAAATGGTCTAGGATGATTTTTGGAAAAATGCGTTTTTGACCCATTCTTGACCCATTTCTGGTCCCAAAACAGCCCAGTTTCAAGGCATTTTGGGATGTTCGGAGTACCAAAATGGGCCACCACAAGCTCAAAACGGTCCAAAAACACTTGTTTTAGCGTCGCACATGGTCTAGGATCATTTTTTGAGAAAAGTCATCTTTTTGCCCCTACTGGACCCTGGTGACCCATTTGGGCACCCACCTGTTTGGGCTTGAGCTTGCAGCTTGCCGCAGCCTAGTGGGCCTAGGCATTGGGGTCTAGGCGTCCCTTTGGGAAATTCTGAGGGGTGGAAACCACAAAAAGTGGGGGGTTGCGGGTGGAATAGGTGCCCTTGGAATCGCATTTTGAGCCATGTAGCCAAAGATATGGCCTATTCTTGGTTTGTGGCTGTCGGCATTTGGAGCTTCTGGGGGCCTTTTTAGGCCGTTTCCTGGACATATCATGGAGTTAGAGGGCGGCAAAGAGCTCGTTGACACGGGGAAGTCAAGCCGCACATGTAGTGTAGCCACCGTTTCCCTTCGTTTGGCCGTTTTGAATGGGTTCTAGGGCTTTTTTGGCCGAAAAATGGCTGTTTTGGCCCTAAACTGCAGTTTTTGAAACTGAGGTCCGCCACTTGCGAATCCCGTTCCGGGCCACCACTGTCAAGTTTCTTGCTCAAACTTTGTGTGATTGTACTTCACACCCATAGGTATCATCCACCAAAATTTCACTCAAATCCAAAGCACCACGACGGAGTTCTGATTTTGGCCCATTTCGCGCGTGCTGCTTGCTGCTTGCTGCTTGCTTGCTAAACCTGGTAGGTCCACCCTAGACACTAAAAAGGGTTATAAAACCAAGACTGGTTCCACCAGCTCGGTGACCCTAACCCTAACCCTTATCAAGACCGAATATTGGGACCGAGCTGGTGGGGGAGGGAACATCAGCTATGACTGGTGAGGGACATCAAGAATGATTTACACATTGATGGCTCTTGACAAAGTGAAATCAGCGTGCAAGTGAACCCCATCACCACAATGCCCACTTTCAAGGCTTTTTGGACTTCTAAGGGGCCAAAATGCCCCAAAATGGGCTCAAAATGGGCTCATTTCACCCGTTTGTGCACCCCAAATGGTCTAGGATGAGGTTTGGAAAAATGCGTTTTTGACCCATTTTTGACCCATTTTTGGTCACAACACAGCCCACTTTCAAGGCATTTTGGGATTTTCGGAGGACCAAACTGGGCCGCCACAAGCTCAAAACGGTCCAAAAACACTTCGTTTAGCGTCGCACATGGTCTAGGATCATTTTTTGAGAAAAGTCATCTTTTTGCCCCTACTGGACCCTGTTGACCCATTTGGGCACCCACCTGTTTGGGCTTGAGCTTGCAGCTTGCCGCAGCCTAGTGGGCCTAGGTATGGGGGTCTAGGCGTCCGTTTGGGCAATTCTGAGGGGTGGAAACCACAAAAAGTGGGGGGTTGTTGGTGGAGTAGGTGCCCTCGGAATCGCATTTTGAGCCATGTAGCCAAAGATATGGCCTGGTCTTGGTTTGTGGCTGTCGGCATTTGGAGCTTCTGGGGCCTTTTTGGGCCGTTTCGGGGACATATCATGGAGTTAGAGGGCCGCAAAGAGCTCGTTGACACGGGGAAGTCAAGCCGCACGTGGAATGTACCCGCCGTTTCCCTTCGTTTGGCCGTTTTGAATGTGTTCCAGGGCTTTTTTAGTCCAAAATTGGCTATTTTTGGCCCTGAACTGCAGTTTTTGAAACTGAGGTCCGTGACTTGGGAATCCCGTTCTCGGCCGCCACCGTCGAGTTTCTTGCTCAAACTTTGTGTGATTGTACTTCACACCCATAGGTATCATCCACCAAAAATTCATCCGAATCTGAAGCACCACGACGGAGTTCTGATTTTTACCCATTTCGCGCGTGCTGCTTGCTTGCTTGCTGCTGCTGCTTGCTGCTGCTGCTGCTGCTGCTAAACCTAGTAGGTGCACCCTAGACACTAAAAAGGGTTATGAAACCAAGACTGGTTCCACCAGCTCGGTGACCCTACCCCTAACCCTAGCCCTAGCTCTCACCCCTGAGGGAGGGCAAGGGGAGGTAACGGGAGCCTATGCCCCCCCCCCCCAACTACCCCAAATTGCCCCACCTGGACTGCCCCCCCAACCGACCCTCCCGATCCCCCCCCCCCCAACGCCCCTCCCTGAATCCCCCCCCCCCATCGCCCCTCCCTGAACCCCCCCCCTCCAATGCCCCCCCCCCCCCCCCCCCGCCCCCAAGGGGCCTTTGGCCCACTTCTACTGGGGGGGGGGAGTCGCGTACAAAAGCAAGGAGACGGCCCCCCGCGAGGATGAGGTTTGGAAAAATGCGTTTTTGACCCATTTTTGACCCATTTTTGGTCCCAAAGCAGCCCATTTTCAAGGCATTTTGGGATTTTCGGAGCACCAAAATGGGCCACCACAAGCTCAAAACGGTCCAAAAACACTTCGTTTAGCGTCGCACATGGTCTAGGATCATTTTTTGAGAAAAGTCATCTTTTTGCCCCTACTGGACCCTGTTGACCCATTTGGGCACCCACCTGTTTGGGCTTGAGCTTGCAGCTTGCCGCAGCCAGTGGGAGGCGTCCGTTTGGGCAATTCTGAGGGGTGGAAACCACAAAAAGTGGGGGGTTGCGGGTGGAGTAGGTGCCCTCGGAATCGCATTTTGAGCCATGTAGCCAAAGATATGGCCTATTCTTGATTTGTGGCTGTCGGCATTTGGAGCTTCAGGGGCCTTTTTGGGCCGTTTCCGGGACATATCATGGAGTTAGAGGGCCGCAAAGAGCTCGTTGACACGCGGAAGTCAAGCCGCACTTGGAGTGTACCCACTGTTTCCCTTTATTTGGCCATTTTGAATAGGTTCCAGGGCTTTTTTGGCCCAAAAATGGCTGTTTTTGGCCCTAAACTGCAGTTTCTGAAACTGAGGTCCGCCACTTGCGAATCCCGTTCCCGGCCGCCACCGTTGAGTTTTTTGCTCAAACTTTGTGTGATTGTACTTCACACCCATAGGTATCATGCACCAAAATTTCACCCAAATCTGAAGCACCACGACGGAGTTCTGATTTTTTCCCATCTCGCGCGTGCTGCTGCTTGCTACTTGCTGCTTGCTTGCTTGCTTGCTTGCTTGCTGCTGCTGCTGCTAAACCTGGTAGGTCCACCCTAGACACTAAAAAGGGTTATAAAACCAAGACTGGTTCCACCAGCTCGGTGACCCTAACCCAACCCCCCCCCCCCCTCACCCCTGGCTGGACGCCCCCCTAACCCCCGGCTAAACCCCCCCCCGACCCCCGGCGGGAACACCCCCCCCCCCCCGACCCCCGGCTGGACCCCCCCCCCCCGACCCCCGGCTGGACCCCCCCCCCGACCCCAGCTGGACCCCCCCCCCCAAGTTTTGACAGATAGCTGGGGGGGGTGTCGCATCAGGACCAGTTGTAGTCGCCCCCGCTGCTTTGGCTATTGCTTGTCAGGGTCCAGGTTGTTCTTATCTTTGGCACACTCCGTGCAAAACCCTGGGTGGTTCTTATTTTTGAGGTGGTTCTTATTGTGGGCATGGTTCTTATTTTTTTTGGGGGGGGTAGACCAGCTCCATGTCTGCAGACTATCGGCCATCACTGAGCCTACGGTCAGGGGCCACACATGGACCCGGCCTACCTGAAGGCCCCACTTTTCTTTTGGCAAACGGTGGCCATGCGGACGTGGTGGTGTTCTGTCAGACTGTTTGGCTTTCTTTTTGGGGTGTGGCGCGTCTTTGTGACAAGGTTTGTCTGCTTGCCTTCGGGCAAGGGGTGCGGCATGGAGGTGTGAACGACGTGCTGAAGCTGCACTTGAATGGCCCTCGGGGCGGATGCCGCTGGGGGCCCAGGCCCAACAGGGCGGGCAGATGCGCAGCTGGCACAAGCCGTGGGCATTGGACATCCACAAAACAGTGACCCGCGGGGCTGCCCCTGCATTCGGGTTCTGCCCCTGCAGGACCAGTGCTTTGGGAGCGCGTTCAATGGCGCGGTGGACACGGAAAACGAGCCGCAGCTGCAGCGGTGCTGGCGCGCGCACACGTCGGCCGTGCGGAACATGCAGCTCCTCGCATCGCAGCGCAACGTCATCACTTGGGCGGCCCACGGCCCTGTGACGCTGTGGGACTTCGATGGGGGCCTCCTCGGGGCCCTGCAGCAGGGCCGCGGCCGCCGCGCCCCCACGGCCCTGCGCGCATACCACTTCAGTCCCTCTACCGCCCGCGAACCGGCTAAACTCGGCCCCTCGCAGCCCACGCTCGATGCTGCGGCGCTGACGATGGGCAGCTTTTTGGGGCTGGAGGACTCGGATGTGGGAGAGGTCCCGGGGCGGGGGCTCCAGCGGCACGGGTCTGCGCACCAGCGCGACTACATGGCCGACTACGAGTCCCAGTGGTCCCCGTCGGTGGCCTGCCCGCCCCCGCCCCCCAGCACCGCCCGGAAGTTCAGTGCGTACCGACCCACGCACGTCGTGGGGTACCAGCGGGAGGAGGCGCTGGCAGGGGATCTGTACCGACTGGACACCGGCGGTGTGTACCGCGCCGTGGCCGGGCCCTTGGCCTGGTCCTGTCCGTTTGCTCTCTGATCGTTGTGGGGGAAACCCTCATTGGCGTGGCAATCGTCACGCATCCCCCACCCCCTGGCCCCCCACGGCTGGTATGGGGTGTCCACTTGGACGCACCTGGCGAACGGCAAGGGCAGTTGCCCTCCTCCGTGTGGACTTGACACAGAACAGTGAAACAGGGGAATTCCGGGGGCTCTGTGGGACAACCTCCCAAGGGAAAGGAAGGCTGAGTAGTGAGGTCCGTTTAGGCCAGGCAGTGGGATGGAGGGCACAACGTGGTGAGAGGCGAATGGGCACCACCGCCTCTGGAAGCAAAGGGTTCAAGGGAAGGGCAGCAGTAAGTGGCGAGAGGCCAATTGGCGCCGCCAGCTGCAGACAACAACACAACCCGGTGTCATGCCAAACCCCCCAGTCACTCCAATCATCCCCCCCCTCCACCGCCCCAGGCCCAGGGTGGTCCTGCCCCGATTGATGCAATAACGACATGTTGACCCCAAGTGGCCCATCATAGAACAAGTGCAGCAGGCCTCATACCCCCTCTCTCGTGGTTCCCACCCGATTCCCCGGTGTGGCTTGTGTCAATCGAGGGACAGACCCACAAGGCAGGCCATCGCGGTCGGATGCTCAGGGGAAACTGAACTTTGGCAGCCCCATTCCATTTTGGCATGATGAACTTTCACTCCCCAAGGGGGCAGGGGTCAATACAGCCCCTTGGCTATAGACCCCCACCCCCAATAACAGCTCATCATGCTCTTCCAGGGGGTCTTCAGAATAGAAAAAACCAGGGGTGGGGCCTCCCCCAACCCCCCCCCCCCTTGACCACAGTGACCATAGAGGGGAAAAATGAAATTTACCATAGGGAAAATCTGGTTGGGCCATTTTTGGGACACAAGCTATTCCCCCCCAAAAGACGCCCTTTGCTCTTTCGTTCTCTGTTGTATTGCACAACGGTCATCAAAAGAACACATGACATTCGGCACACGGGGAGTGACTCCTTGGGTTTGGACACCCCCCCCCCCCACACACACACCGTTGGCCGGAGGCCCCTGAGGGGGGGGGCTGGGGGGGTGGGAGGGGCCTTGGCCCCCGGGAGGGGGGGGGGGGGCTCCGAACAATTGGGTATGTTGCCCAAGTGTGATCCGACAGTCCGCACTGCCCCTTGCCCCAATAGAGGGTAGGGTATCATCGGCTTTGGTATTCCTAGCCACATGGGGAACCTCAAGGGGGTGGGCTCCTGAGGCGGTCATTGGACTAGAGTTACACAATGTTACAACAACATACAAAAATATAGGGGTTGGAAGACAAGTGCATGAGTGTGGCCATAGCAATTTGGCGTGGTGGCCCTAGGTTTAGCTAGAACGCACACACACGATTGCGGCACGCATGGGCCAGGGTGCACCCAAGGACATTCTGGTCACATTTGTCATTGGTGCTGATGACGGGCAGTGCCACAAAACCCCCATTGTCAAGCTAATCGTCGGAAACAAGAGAGTGAGGAAGGTGGTGCACTACCCCGCTTGGAGGAATTTTTGGCTCTTACAGCCCGTTTCAAACAATCCCCAAAAAGACAACCCAACAGTTTCAACCGTTGGATCCCATTAGGGTGGTGCGCAAACCTTTTGAGATGACTCCCCATATTTTCATGACCCGTGCATATGGCAATTTGTACAATTTGCAGTTCTAACATTTGTCACTATGTCAAGATGCAGTTTGTGGCTGGTTTTGCTGAAGCGCACTACCACTAAAACCCCATTGTCCCAATAATCGTTGGAATTTACCCTCTCATTTCGCGGCGCTAACGACATAAATATGTACCCACTACAAAATGATTCCCCCCCCTTCCCATTGGGGGTCTTCACTGGTGTGTCCGGCTGCCATGGGTTATGACAGGGATCCCACTTAGCACATATGGGAAGCAACAATGGACTGTGCAGACGCCCCCCCCCCCTTTGTCAATCTTTGCTCTTCTTCCTAAGACAGATAAATAGCTCTAGTGGCCATACCCTTGGTACACGCTAGAAGACCCAATCTCGTTCTACCCTAGATGGCACTAGAAGGCTAGAAGGGAAAAAAGTGGTGGTCCCCCCCCCCGCGTGGGGGTACGTGGTGGGTACTTTGAGGATTGTAACCTGGACCCCCCTATCCGTACTCGGGGGCCCGTGGTTTTTTTCACAATTTCATTGTTTTCACCTGAATTTTCGTTCTAGGGGCGTTGTAGCGACGTTCTAGCGAGCTCTGCTAGAACGTCGCTAGAACGTCGCTAAAACGATATATATAAATGCTCCGCCACTCCTCAAAGAGAAGCTGCCTCGGCTACCATGGCTAGCCGTGGCCAATCACAGGGTCGCGATGCTCGACCCGACTCACCCCCCCCCCCCCCTCACCCCCCGGTTAGCCCGGTCAGCCCCCCACCCCACCCCATAGGTCACTTGGAAGGTCACTTGGCAGGCCGGCGCCGGGTCACTTGGTGGTGGGTTAGCCCGATTAGCCCAGTTAGCCCGATTAGCCCCCCTGCCCCCTGGGCCCCCTTTCTGAGTCGCGACATGCAGGCTACCCCTCCTGCGTGGTGGAGCGTTGCCGGGGCGCATCCTTGCTCCCGGCACCCCCCTTCTCACCCCCCATGTTCCCTTCCTTCTCACCCCCCTTGTCACCCCCCTCCTCACCCCCTCTGTCGCCCCGGATTTCAGCCACCATGCCCGGCCCACCTGCCCACCTCCGGTGGCAGCTTTGTATACCCAGGGCCCACCCTATCCCCCCCCCTCGTCCGTGCGCTCCCTTCTCAGGCTAGCCGCTAGCAGAGACGCAGCAGTCAACGAAGCAGGAGGCGTGCCCCCTGTTCCGATGGGCGCGCCACCAGCGCGGCGGCGGCATGGCCGACGAGCCACCCCGGTGGCGTGCACCGCCAGCCCGCCACCGCACATGCTGCCTCGCCGCCAGTGAAGGGACCCGGGATGGCGAGGATACGGAAGCCCGACCCTCTCGTCTCCCCCCCCCCCCCCCCCGCCCCCCGAACGCCCCAGACACCGCGGCCGTGGATGGGACCAGAGCCCGCTGCCACGACGCCACTGCGCTGGGGCGATGGCGCCAACCTCGCGCTGCCCCCCCCTCCCCCCACCACCTCCGGGGGCGAGCGGGTCGCGCACATGTGGCAGCGGGGCAGTTTGGCGTATGGCGAGCAAAGAGGGGGCGGCATCGGACCCCCTACCTGGGCCACCAGCACCTTGACGCCCGCGGGGGACCCAACAATGGCCTCCTTGTGCAGCCCAGCCAGCACAGCTTGTGGGTGGTGCCCTATGCCGGGCCGAACCCTCCCGTTGTTGTGCGTCGTGGCCTATGCCGGGCGGAACTCTCCCACTCGTCCCCCAGCCCAGAGCTGATGTGCTTAGGTGTGGGGAGCCTTTCCCTCCAGCCTGTGCTATGGTGCATAGGGGTGGGGAACTTAGTCGCTCCGCCCCGAGGTCGCTCTACTTGCCCTACCTTCACCTTCCGCTCCAGCTCATGGCACTTTGCCGACTGTAAAGGGTGCATAGCGGCTCAAGAGGAGAGGCAGGAGCCGGACGACTCATTACACTGCGACCTGCTACGTGCATGCCGCGCGTTAGCTGTCAGTCAACCATCCCCTTGCCACCTCTACTCCCACATCGCTGGAACCGGGCTCGACACCGTGCTGGATCACATGAACAAAGCCGTAGGGCTCTCCGCGAAAGACTACCCGGCCAAAGTGGGATGGCTGGCCCCCATACAAAAGCCCCGGATGTGCCTCTCTCATGCTGGCCTCCAAGTCCACGACACCCTCCCCCATGCCCGCTGGGCCCTTCTCGTCTACCACCACACCTCCTCCGGATTCCCTCCACCACAACGCGATCCCACCCTCGCCGAATACGCCACCACCGTCATTCATTGCCACCTCTCATGGGGTCACCACCTCGCTACCACATGCCTTTGTCTTTCCCTGCCCCCCCCCCCCTCCCCGTGACACGCCTTGCCCCGTCTGTCTCTAGCCCGCCCCTGGTGACCACGTCCTGCACTGCCCATCTGACTCTTTGCTCCGCGTCCACTACCATCAGTGGATCGCAGCCCGGCCCAACGGTGTCATGCCTGGCGCCACTGTGCGTCCACGGTTTGGGGGGTCCTCATCCTCTGGGGCAACGAGCCCTTCCTCCTAGCCGTTGACGGCTCCCCGGCCCACGATTCTCTCCCTACCCATACCGTCGGGCGCCTTGGTGCTATCTCCTCACCGCACCGGGATGCCCTTAGCACCGGGGGCTGCGAGCAGCCAACCTACGTCGCCTTCTCTGACGTCGTGTTGCCCACCATCCTCCTACACAAGCGGCACACGGTGCCCGTCGTGTCCCTCGCTGGCAACTACTCCCCCCAGAAGGGAGGCCCTATGGACAAGACCCTCGTTACCGACCTCCGCCAAAGTGGTACCACGTTGCCAACTGGTCTCCGACGTCTGGTGCTACCAGGTGGCCGGCCTGGGACGTCATCCTCAGCCTATGGTTGTCGGGAGACCTCCTCTTGGCCCCCAACGTGAGGTCCGCCATGGCCACCTGTCGAAGGCTGAGCCCATACCGAGTCCTTTATGTACACCTCCTACACAACCGGATCCCGGCGTACACGCGAGAAGAGATTGAGTGGGAGGTACATGACGTGGTCATCTTGGACGGTGTGAGCCGGCACGGGCTTGCCCCCCATTTCCCGGACCGGCGCCGCCTCTAGGCCATCCATTGCGGTGGCGAAGGACGGAGCCTGGAGGCTGGCCTTTGTGGAGATGAGATCCCCTCTTGGTGTGCCGCACTTCATTCCGCCTTCTTGGCCATCCTCAATGCGGCATGCCATGGCCCCCACACGGTCTACAAGGACGTGCAAGTGGCTCTAGGTCGCCCCTCCCCGTGGTCCTGTCCATGTGTGTGATCACGTATCTGGACCTCGTGCGTCCGAATCGTTCCGGTGCCGTGCTTAGTCGAGCCAGACCGCGCTCCTTGTCTGGCGACGTTCTAAGTCGGGGATGAGCCCTGGGGAGACCCACGCCTTCACGCGCTAGACGACTCTGGGACGCTGACTCGAGTGGATCCACGACTTTTAGACGGTTGGTGACAGGGAGAGGCGGATCGGACCGTGGCGTTGTCGTACACCGGCGCTGGCACCCCGATGGCCTGCCGGCAAGAGCGCCCTCACGTGTGCGGCGAGATCCGTCTTGCTCTTGCGGAGGTAAGACGGAGGACTTCCCTAGCGGCTTTGCGTGGGACCCCCGGGGGACGATGCTCAGGCCCATCGTCCATGGGACCGTGGCAAGCGCTCCTCCTCCTCCTCCTCCTCCTCCTCCTCCCCTACCTCCCCCCCCCCCAATACCTCCCCCCACCTACCTTCCTAGTCCTACTTGCCCCCCCCCCCCCACTACCCCCCCCCCTTCCCTGGTGACAGGGCACCAATCTAAAAACCCTCAGGATGGTAGCTGTGGGATGGATTGCCCGCACGCACTGCCCACCTCGAAGTCAGCTGTGATGTGTCGTGTTTGTCGTGCCACCACGTGACTCCTCTCTCGCCATCGTGGCCCGTATCCCAACCCTACTCCACCCACGTGGTGCAGTCTCTCTCCTCGTCGCCGTGTCTCCAAGGGCTGAGTGCCGCACCCCAAGTTCGTCCCTCCCCCTTGTGAAGCCCCCTCCTATCCATAGTGGGCGCGTTGTCCTACTACCTGCTCTGGCAAGACGTCGACCTCGCTGTGGCAATCTTCTAGGCTGCTACGCGGAGAGCCGTGACGGGGACTGCATTCGACGTATCTGCCGCTCTACATGACGCCTTGTGCAGGGGTATTGTGAGCCGTTTCCCGCGTCGTCCCACCGGTGGGCCCCGCTTGCTTATACGCCCTATGGGTTGCAGCCCCACGCACCGGCGCGGCGCTCTCCTCACACCCCCGTCCTCGTGAGTCCTGGGACCCCAACCCGCTGATCCGCTCCGTGAGGCGGCCCCGTGTTGCTCTGCGCTCTCGCACCATGAATTTTATTTCGTCACACCATGGCCACACTCGTGTCACCCCCTGCTTTTCTTTGGCGCCCACACCGCTGGGTGCCGCCCCTACCGCCTGCGTTGCTCCCACAACCCCTATACCCCTATACCCTGCCCCTTCTTCTGTGTCTCGCGGCCACGGGCCACCCGCTCCCTTTTCGTTACAGCATACCATGTCTGACCACTCATCGCCATCCCAGGACTCCCCCTCCCCAGCTCCCGACGCCGGTCGAGGCAGCGCCCTGCGTCGGGGACCGTTCCCCCATGTTCGTGATGGATATCACCCGGTCCAACGACGGTGACCGGCTGCTGCGGGATGTGGACATGCTGAAGGATGATGCGCTGGAAGCGGCGGATGAGGCCGTACGGGCCCATGACCAGGATTTTGTATAGCGACCTAGTCGGCTATCAGACATGAGACATGAGACTTTTATGGACCATCATTACCAAACCATGAACCCCCCTCCCCCAAACCCCTTGATTATGCACTACATCAACCCCCCCCCCCCCCCGCCCTTGTCCACACCAAATTCTTCGCAGGAACCCCCCCCCCGTGACCCCCCCACCCCCCCCCCCCACTGCCGGGTGCTTTCCAGCCCCCCCCCCCCCCCCAAGGAAAAAAGGTGCCACGGAAAAAACAAACCCCCCCGTTTGGAAACCAATTGCACACCTGTTGTTGACAGTGTATGTGACAACTTCAATTTGATTCTGATTTTGGTTGTTTGAGCAGACAATTTGTTTGTGTACAACAACCTTCCGGTGTTTTTGATTGTTTGTGGTCTAGGCCTTTGCGCCTTAGACCAGAGACCCCTTCAATGATGAACGCGTTGATCACAACTGAGAAGGGGTTCTGGCATGTTTGCTCCTGCAACCAATTACAATTCGCTGACTGTGAGCCCCTTCAATGACGATGCATGACAATTTACATGTGCTGCTCCGTCACGTGTGGGTCTTCAGTGTCGACCCCCGCAGGGACCTGTTTCTTAGGACCTGTTTTGTGCGGACGGAGCTTTGCGGATTTGCGGCCCAGGAATGGGACTGCCCCCAGCAGTCAGTGTACCATGTCCACCAGAATGTGCACCATGTCCTCCAATGGCCAAGAACCATTTTGAAAACCCTTATTTGTCAATGTCATGTGCAAGCAATATACATCTGAGAAGGGGTCTTGCAGTGAATTCGAATTTGACTTCCTTGTTTTAAACCGCCCCTCTGTCTCAGCCCTCAAGGCTCATTGCAATGTGCTGCACTTTGCCCTGCTCACGCTTTGTTGTTCATTGCAGGATGTGGTGAGGACCATTAAAACCCCTGTGCTCTGTCTTGTCGTGCTCCGTCTTGCCGTGGTGTTTCTTGAGGAAGTTTGGAAAACCACCCAGAGAAATCCATAGTGTAGGGAAAACACCCCCCACGCAACCCCATGCGCAATGGTGTGGAAAAGCCTGTGTTGACTCTTTCAGCGTCAGCATCACATGGTGTGTGTCTGTGTTGTTCGATGTTCTGTTGGTTGTTTGTGTAGTGGAAAAACATGGAAAAAATCACAGACTACAGATTACCCACATACTACAATTCTCAGAGGTGTGCTATGGTGCAAGTCGTGAACATTTGCAACTTTGGTGCCACGTGTCGCATTGCATTTCTGTTGAAGGTGTATTTGAACGTGTGCTGTTTGTTCCTGAGAAACACCCATCGAGGTGTTTGGTATGTCCATGGTTTAGGCCCTGGCGCCTACGACCACAGACCCCTTCGATGAGGAATGTGCTGACGACAACTGAGAAGGGGTTCTGATTTCCTGGTATTTGCTTCCATGTTTGCTATTTGACACCCAGCCACATATTGCAACCCCGTCCCGATTGGTTGTTAGTAGTTGTGGGTTGTGCAGTTTCCAACCATTTTCAGCCCCTCCGATGATGGCGACGTTGTGTGTGCACGGGCCTGCTCCGTGGAACTTGGGTCTGGGCTGCAGCAGGGAGCCATGCGCAGACCCCTGCAGGGACCTTTTTCTTAGGCCCTGTTTTGTGTTCCTCGGATTTTTTGAAATGCCACTGCCAATGCCCAAATCCAGCCAATACTGCACCTGAGGTGGGTCCCGAAGCAAACAGTTGAGACGCTTAGCATGTAACCCTGTGGTATAACGCTGTGGTACACCGCTCCCCAAAAAACTATGAATCCAATGCAAGGTCCTTTGTGCACATGCAGTGGGATAGCTGAGAAGGGGCTCTTCTCTGATGTTGTGTTGCCAAGTGTGTGTTACGGGTGTTACACATCCCCTTCAATGATTTTTTGTTTCCAAGGGCGCAAACGCAGGGGGATACTTTGCGGACGTCGGGTCTGTGCTTCACCCACGGCAGAGGCACAAACCCCCGCAGGGACCTTTTTTCTTAGGCCCTGTTGGGGTCGGCAGAGCTGTTGAGAAAGTGGGGCGTGAAAGAGCATTTGCCTAAGCATGGGAAAATCAGTACCATCCAACTCCACATCCCACCGGGAAGGGATCCAGCTTCGCACCACCAGCATCCCTAAAGAGCCCTCGAGGCGTAGCCCCTGTCCCGGCCAAGTATGGTGCAAAGCCAAAGCCAAAGGCAACGGCACCACCACCATCGCCACCATGCGCGCGACAGGGCGCCCAACCCTCTGCCCCGCAACTGTGTGCCCCAAAACCGCAGCAGACATATTTCAAACATCCCCATAGTCGTATGGCGCCCGGAGGCTGACGCTTCCACCAAAAACAATGTTATGAGAAGGGGCTCTGCTTTGGCTGTTTCGGTTACCATTCTCAGAGGTGTGCGTTGCTAATACTTTTGTGTTTTGGTTCTGTTTGATTTGATGGATTTGATGGATTTTATTTTATTAGATGGAGCATGCAAAGTCCCTAATGCCCCCTTCGACCCCTTCGATGATGAAGATGCTGCCAGCTACTGAGAAGGGGTCCCAATTTGTTGTGCCTTGTATGTATGCATCCCCTTCGATGATGTGTCAGCCATGTGGGAACAATCTGTCCAGGGCCTACTGTTCTAGGCCGTATTTTGTTGGATGGAGCCAGGCATCTCCCCATACTCCAACGGATCTGCGTGTTTGCCAAACTTGCCGAAGACCAGTGCAATCAGCCCTACTGCACCCTTGTGCTGCACAACATATGCCAGCCCCTACCTTGACAGCTTGTTTGGGTCATTGCGCAGATTCCGGCCCCAAGGTTTCTTTTTCATTGTGCCTTGCTGGGCGCAGCACTGTCCAATGTGGCGGACTGCATTTGAGTTGGGTGATGCAAAATTCCCACTGTCAGCCAAGGAGAAAAGCTGAGAAGGGGCTCTGCTACGTGGGTACTGGTGGTCCACAACTTGGAGGTATTTCGTTTTGATTTAATGTGGTGGTGATTTCTTGGTATGTTTTGGTTTTATCGCATTTGATTTTATTTTTTTTGGCGGATCATGCAAAACACCCTTGAGGTGTTTAGTACGTCCGTGGTCTAGGCCATGGCGCCTATGACCATAGACCCCTTCAATGATGAACATGCTGCCAACTACTGAGAAGGGGTCCCATGTCACATTCTCCTGGTACCTATGTCCCTTCAACGCTTATCTGTTCCTTGTTGTGCATGTCTCTCTCAACACAAAGGGAAATGTGTGTATTGCCTAGGAGACAAGGGTGCGCTGAGCCTCTTCTACACATAGGGCACTCTTTTGTTATCGACCCTTGACCTTTGAGGCGAGGAAGCGCGTCTAAGGTCTAGACCGTTTCGTCTCTGACCCAGACATTTGAGTTGGGCCTGCCCCAGCACCCACGCGTTCATCCCCCACCCACTGCGGGCTGCAATTTGCCATGTCGTCTAGCCCCCTTAGCGTGGCCTCTTCCGCCCCCTCCAGCCCTTCGTTCCCGGAATGCGGCTCCGGGGATCTGCCGGAGCTCTTGCGGTTTGGAGACCAACCCCCATCGCCACCGTGGGACTCTGATGCTGAGGAGTGTCTCATCGAACCGGCCTCGCCCCAGCCTCCATTGCTAACACCGCCTCCCTCTCCCCCTTCACCCCGCCGTGCACCAACAACCTCTCCAACGCCCTTAAGTCCTCCGCGCAGACCCCACATTAACCCAACCCCATACCAGGTAGCCGTGGAAGCCGTGGAGGAGGCCCTGATGTGCACTGCCGTGCCACCGCCATCTCCCCCGCAACCCCCCAAGTACGTTCCCAAGGACCCCCCCACCCCCCCAAAACCCACTGTACACGGGCCCTACAGTGCCAAAACACTGCAGCTCATCCGGGAGAATCACGGGGCTGGGGTTCAGTATTTCGTAGACGGGGTGCTGAACCGCCGAGCGATGTACCGGTTTGCTGTGCAACAGCCCAAGAAAAACCCCCTGCGGGTTTGGCAGGAGGGCATGCGAATTAGCCGTTCGCATTTCCTCAGCAGGGATGAGGAGCATGCAGCAGTGGTACTTGAAATCCTGTGTGCCACCCCAAAACCCCCCCGCATCCCCAAGCCAGCCCCGCCACCTGTGCCTCGTCGGCCGCTGCCCCCTCCACCAAGTGATCAGGTGACGCTGACCCAGTATAGCAGGCACCGCCGTACCTCACTCCTCCCACTGGCTCCCGCCCCAAAGCGGCCATGCCCCACCCCGCAGTACGGTTCATTCCTCCAGCGGCGTGCGTCTCAGTCCGCCCCCCCGCAATTTGGGTCATTGCTCCCTGCGCAAGCTCCCGTGCAGCGACCCCAGACTTCGGCGTGACGTTCGAATTTCCAGCAGTGTGCACCGAGCGTCTCTTACTCATAGGGCAGTCTTCCAAATGGCTCCAAAATGGCTCGCCAAGACCAAGTATTGTGCAAAGCCGAAGCCAAAGGCAACGGCACCACCACCATCACCACCATCGCCCTGCCCCAGAGGCGCCGCACTCCGCCCCTGTCCCGGCCCTGGCGCCGGCTGACAGGGGCGCGCCGCACTCTGCCCCTCCAAAGGCAACGGCACCTCAACCGCGCGCCCCAGTGGCGCCGCACGCCGCCCCTGTCCCGGCCCTGGCGCCGGCTGACAGGGGCGCGCCGCCCTCTGCCCCCCCAAAGGCAACGGCACCACCACCATCACCACCATCGCGCGCCCCAGAGGCGCCGCACCCCGCCCCTGTCCCGGCCGTTGCGCCGGCTGACAGGGGCGCGCCACCCTCTGCCCCCCCACAGGCAACGCCCCAGCCACCACCCGGGAGTGTGGATTTCGTCATGATCCCACCGCAACCCTCGGCACAACCACCATCATTGCGCGCCCCAGAGCCGCAGCAATCCGCCCCTGTCCCGGCCATGGCGCCGGTGGACTCGGGCGCGCCACAGGGTGCCCAACCCTGTGCACCAGCAATGCGTGCCCCCCAGCCGCAGGAATCCGCCCCTGTCCCGGCCATGGCGCCGGCTGACAGGGGCGCGCCACAGGGCACCCAACCCTCTGCCCCGCAAATGCGTGCCCAAGTGCCACAGCAATCCGCCCCTGTCCCGGCCATGGCGCCGGCTGACTCGGGCGCGCGACAGGGTGCTCAACCCTCTGCTCCAACGCAGCAGTCCATCCCCATCAAGGCACCGCCGACTGCTGCCTCAGGTGCGCCACAAGGTGGTGAACCCTCAGCACAACCAATGTGTGCCGCAGAGCCACAGCACTGCACCCCTGTCCCGGCCATGGCGCCGGTCGACTCGGGTGCGCCACAAGGAACTCAACCCTCTTCACAACCACCATGTGCCGCTCCGCCACAGCAGCCAACACTGTTGCCCACTACGGCCACATTGAACAACATGGACTACGGGCCCGATGATAACCTTGTCGAAGGGTTTACGCAACGGTGGCTTGACCGCGACAGGTTTGTGACGAAAGCATCAGAGGTGTACACCGTCCATGAGATGGAGGCCGCTGAGGTGTGGGCAGACAAGAACGGCACCAAGCGGAACCTGGCGTTTGAGCGATGGTGGCCCCTCGGTGATGGCGATGGGGATGGGAATGCTCCCCCACCGCCATAATAGGCCTCCGAAATGGAGGTCTGGGGCAACCATGAGCTGTCCGATGGTGACATGGTGCGTGGCTGGATCTCTGGCAACCCCAACTGGGATAAACACAAGCCGGACTTCGAGGCGAGGGTGCATGGAGATGGCATCTCAGGACAGCGTGTTTGGATCAGCTGTGCTAATAAGCCACGCACCAATCTCGTTGGCAACTATTGGTGTAAGGTTGTCCCCGACACAGGTGCCTTTCAGACCTTGCGTAGGGAGATCCAGAAGGGAGCACCGTGGCCCAAACTGCTGGCAAACATGCGGGCCGAACCAAGGGACATGCCTCCCCTGTCGACCGAGGACCAGGACATCCTGAAACACCTTGTCAAACAGCACGGGCTGAATCCCTCACAGGCGTTGGCTGTGCGGCAGGTGTTGGATGAGTCATGCGTCACAGCATTGACTGGAGGTGCTGGCACAGGGAAGTCAGAGACCTTGGCGGCATGCATCAGGGCCTTGCTATGGCAACAAGGCCTCCTGGTCGCCCAGAACCCTGATCGTGCTGACCTGGGGACGTTGAACCTGGGCAAGAAGGTGGGGGGACGTGAGATAGATACCCAACCCCGCGCATGCGTGTTGCTGACTGCACCCACGAACGCACAAGTCGACATGTTGTGGGCACGCGTGCACAAGGAGTGCCACAAGGACAGTGTGTTTCGTGAGAAGGTGCTTGGCGACCACCCAGCCCCCTGGTTGCGCCTCCGAGCCCAACGGGCTGCTGCCCCACCAGGCCTGGCACCCTTCGACCAGGAGGCGGTGCAGAAGACCTTGGGGCGCACCCCAGGTTGCAAGCCTACCCTCAAATGTGCCCTCAACTCCTGCCGTGTGCTGTTTGCCACGGCTAGGATGGTTGCTAACCGGCACAAGATGCTGCTTGGGAAAGGGCACGAAAAAACCAGGTTTGCTTTCAGCTTCGTGGATGAGGCGTCGAGGCACAGCCTCCCTATGGGCCTGGACTTGGCCGCCATGGGCAGCCAATGTGTGCTGTGTGGTGACCCGGGGCAGTTGCGGCCCTACAGCCACGTCCAGCTTTTGGCAAGTGCGTGTGAGGCTGAGAAGGTTGAGGTAGTCCCCAACGGAGTGGCATGGCCACGGGATGACACCTTCAAGTACAACGGGGTTGTAAGGGAATGTCCTGGCCCGGAAGTGCATTGGCATGATTCGCATCGGTTTTGCACCACCAGCACCTTGCAATTCTTTTTGTACCGCACGCGCTGCCGGGCCAGTATCCCGGTACAACAGTACCGGATGATCAAGCCGTTGGCCACGCTCATGCGTGCCTTGTTTACGGGGGGGGCTGTTGGCCACTACCACTCATCTGAGCACCCCCTCCCCGACCCCATCCTGAACAACCCCATCCGCATTGTGGACCTCGCTGCGTCCACCTGGTGGGGGGACTTGGAGCAGACTTTGGGGGCACAGGACCTAGGTAGAATGTTCCATCACGTAGAGGAAGCATGGGCCAACGTGCGAATGGATCCGGTGTTGCTGAGCAAGGGGGGCCTGGGCATGGAGGAGGGTCTGCTGGTGTGCCATTTTTTTGAGTATGCTGCCAGGAAAGGGACCTACCCAGCACAGTCGGTAGCGGTAGTGACGACTCACTATGCGCAGATGGTGTGGCTCCAACACTGCGTGGCGTTTGTTGGTCGCAAGTGGCAGGCCCATCATGTAAACCTCCTCAGAACGGTTGCGACCCTCGATAGGTTCCAGGGGCTGCAAGCCCCAGTGATCCTGGCCTCCATGGTGTCCCCGACACCAGGGATCATGCACGACATCTGGCGGTCAAACACCCTGACCAGCAGGGCGCAGTCGGAGCTGCACCTCTTCGGGCAGCTTGCAGGGTGGACCACCCACCCCACCCCTGGTGTATGGCTGGAGGCACTGCACGCGGTGCAGTGGGAAGCAGGCTCCGGGACTGTGAGCGACACTCTTGAGCTGGCAGGGGTTCTGAGGGAGGCCGCAACTGTGGACAAGATTGTGCATGGCACAGTCTACCGGTTGGCCGGGGGGGTGGTGGGGCACTGGCTGTGGAAGCCATGGAGGAGGCACAAGAGGGCACGGGACCCATGGGGGTATTCACCAGGCAGTGCGGATCAGTTGCTTGACTTTGAGCGCATCATGGCCAACACTCCGAAGGATGAGGTGTCTGTTTCCGTCAGGGATGCACGGGGGAACATTGTGCAACCCCGCCTTTGGGGGGTCATCCTGCCTGACTTCACCGAATGGGCGCTCCCGTACGTCTTGGTTGAGGACGATGGACAGGAGGACAGGGGACAGGGGGACTTGGGGGGGCTGGTGAGGGTAA
The DNA here is from genome assembly GCA_964036045.1 of Eutreptiella sp. 'Long Island Sound 2002'. Lineage (NCBI taxonomy): Eukaryota > Euglenozoa > Euglenophyceae > Eutreptiales > Eutreptiaceae > Eutreptiella > Eutreptiella sp. 'Long Island Sound 2002'. The sequence continues at coordinate 40,325,692 of OZ038381.1, read as the reverse complement.
CCCACACATCCAAGCTTGACCTGTGGGAGCAGCGACTCGTCCAGCACCTGGTGGGAAAGCTGCTCTTCTACAAGCAAAAGTACCACAACAAGGACACAGTAGGGACGTACCGCACGATCCACCTGCCCTTGTGGCAGGACGCGTACACCTGCGTGGATTCCCTGACGTTCTTGTGTGCGGAATTCCGCACCACTATTGGTGTGTACGTGGCGTCCCTGCTCCATGGTGTGCACCGCTGCCCTGGGACCCTCGGGGTGTTTGCACCAATTCCGGTGCACGAGGAGGAAGCCCCCCAATGTGGGTGGGGCAAGCTGCCCCACGGGGTGAAAGATTACATTCTCGGGCGCCACTAACCCTGTCTGTAGAAGAACATGCATTGACCCATGGCCTCTAACCATCCCTGGCACATCACAACAGTACCAGCCACAGCACCAGCGGGAAAGAGTACACACATGTGATCACCACCAGGATTGCTGCACTGTGCGGTCATTATGTTTGCCCGCAATGGTACGAGTGTGCCCATGCCTGCTTGCCCAAGATTGAAGGAGGTCTCCAAGGTCTTCAGGGTGGGGATGCCCAAAAAGGAGGTTGAAGACACGCCAACGATAATTGCCGTTCAACAATGATACATGACAATGACAGTGCGTCCGTCAAATATTTGGGGGGTCTACACCCCCAAAATATTTGACGGAACCACATCCGTCAAATATTTGGGGCCTGTACACCCCCAGAATATTTGACGGATGGGGTTCCGTCAAATATTTGGGGGGTCTACACCCCCAAAATATTTGACGGATGGGGTTCCGTCGAATATTTGGGGGGTCTCCAGCCCCAAAATATTTCACGGATGTGGTTCCGTCAAATATTTGGGGGGTCTACAGCCCCCAAATATTTCACGGATGTGGTTCCGTCAAATATTTGGGGGGTCTACACCCCCAGAGTATTTCGAGGATGTGGTTCCGTCAAATATTTGGGGGGTCTACAGCCCCCAAATGTTTCACGGATGGGGTTCCGTCAAATATTTGGGGGGTCTACACCCCCAAAATATTTCACGGATGTGGTACCGTCAAATATTTGGGGGGTCTACAGCCCCCAAATATTTCACGGATGTGGTTCCGTCAAATATTTGGGGGGTCTACACCCCCATAATATTTCACGGATGGGGTTCCGTCAAATATTTGGGGGGTCTACACCCCCAGAATATTTCACGGATGTGGTGTCGTCAAATATTTGGGGGGTCTACACCCCCAGAATATTTCACGGATGTGGTTCCGTCAAATATTTGGGGGGTCTACACCCCCAAAATATTTGACGGATGGGGTTCCGTCAAATATTTTGGGGGTCTTCAGCCCCCAAATATTTGACAGACTAGTTTCCGTCAAATATTTGGGCGGTCTACACCCCCAAATATTTCACGGATGTGGTTCCGTCAAATATTTGGGGGGTCTACAGCCCCCAGAATATTTCACGGATGTGGTTCAGTCAAATATTTGGGCGGTCTACATCCCCCAAATATTTCACGGATGGGGTTCCGTCAAATATTTGGGGGTCTTAAGCCCCCAAATATTTGACGGATGGGTTTCCGTCAAATATTTGGGCGGTCTACACCCCCAAATATTTCACGGATGTGGTTCCGTCAAATATTTGGGGGGTCTACACCCCCAGAATATTTCACGGATGTGGTTCCGTCAAATATTTGGGGGGTCTACACCCCCAAAATATTTCACGGATGTGGTTCTGTCAAATATTTCGGGGGTCTACACCCCCAGAATATTTCACGGATGGGGTTCCGTCAAACATTTGGGCGGTCTACAGCCCCCAAATATTTCACGGATGGGGTTCATTCAAATATTTGGGGGGTCTACAGCCCCCAAATATTTGACGGATGGGGTTCCGTCAAATATTTGGGGGGTCTACAGCCCCCAAATATTTCACGGATGTGGTTCCGTCAAATATTTGGGGGCTGTACACCCCCCAAATATTTCACGGAAGTGGTTCCGTCAAATATTTGGGGGGTCTACACCCCCAGAATATTTCACGGATGTGGTTCCGTCAAATATTTGGGCGGTCTACATCCCCCAAATATTTCACGGACGGGGTTCCGTCAAATATTTGGGGGGTCTACAGCCCCCAAATATTTGACGGATGTGGTTCCGTCAAATATTTGGGGGGTCTACACCCCCAAAATTTTTGACGGATGGGGTTCCGTCAAATAATTGGGGGGTCTACACCCCCAAATATTTCACGGATGTGGTTCCGTCAAATATTTGGGGGGTCTACAGCCCCCAGAATATTTCACGGATGTGGTTCCGTCAAATATTTGGGCGGTCTACATCCCCCAAATATTTCACGGATGGGGTTCCGTCAAATATTTGGGGGGTCTACAGCCCCCAAATATTTGACGGATGGGGTTCCGTCAAATGTTTGGGGGGTCTACACCCCCAAAATATTTCACGGATGTGGTTACATCAATTATTTGGGGGGTCTACAGCCCCCAAATATTTGACGGGCGTGGTTCCGTCAAATATTTGGGGGGTCTACACCCCCAGAATATTTCACGGATGTGGTTCCATCAATTTTTTGGGGGGTCTACAGCCCCCAAATATTTCACGGATTGGGTTCCGTCAAATATTTGGGGGGTCTACACCCCGAGAATATTTGACGGACCGAGTTCCGTCAAATATTTGGGGGATGTACACCCCCAGAATATTTGACGGATGGGGTTCCGTCAAATATTTGGGGGGTCTACACCCCCAGAATATTTCACGGATGTGGTTCCGTCAAATATTTGGCGGGTCTACACCCCCAGAATATTTCACGGATGTGGTTCCATCAAATATTTGGGGGGTCTACAGCCCCCAAATATTTCACGGATGGGGTTCGGTGAAATATTTGGGGGGTCTTCGGCCCCCAAATATTTGAGGGGTGGGGTTCCGTCATATATTTGGGGCCTGTACACCCCCAAAATATTTGACGGATGGGGTTCCGTCAAATATTTGGGGGGTCTACAGCCCCCAAATATTTCACGGATGGGGTTCCGTCAAATATTTGGGCGGTCTTCAGCCCCCAAATATTTGACGGGTGGGGTTTCGTCAAATATTTGGGCGGTCTACACCCCCAAAATATTTCACGGATGTGGTTCTGTCAAATATTTGGGGGTTGTAGACCCCCAAAATATTTGACGGATGTGGTTCCATCAAATTTTTGGGGGGTCTACACCCCCAAAATATTTGACGGATGGGGTTCCGTCAAATATTTGCGGGGTCTACAGCCCTCAAATATTTGACGGATGGGGTTCCGTCAAATATTTGGGGGGTCTACACCCCCAAAATATTTCACTGATGTGGTTCCGTCAAATATTTGGGGTGTCTACACCCCAGAATATTTCACGGATGTGGTTCCGTCAAATATTTGGGGGGTCCACAGCCCCCAAATATTTCACGGATGGGGTTTCGTCAAATATTTGGGGGGTCTACAGCCCCCAAATATTTGACGGATGGGGTTCCGTCAAATACTCCCCAAAATATCACCCCCAAAACATTTCGGGGGTATGGCGCGTCCAGGTTCTGTGGTCTCATCTCTACTTTTTCTCCTTGTAGTTTGTTTTTGCCTCATTACACCTTTTCCTGTGTGAGTTTGCGTTCTGACAGTTCGCCTACTGTGTGCCTTTGAGCCACAGCTTCCGGGCTCGGTCCGAGCCATTGCTCTTCGCGACTGAACCTTGATCGCCTACTGTGCGCCTTTCAGCCACAGCTTTCGGTTTCAGTCTGAGCCACTGCGCTTCGCGACTGAACCCTGGTTGTCTATTGTGCGCCTTTGAGCCACAGCTTTCGGTTTCAGTCCAAGCCATTGCGCTTCGCGACTAAGCCTTGACGTAGCCACTGCGTGCCACTGAGCCGCAGCACTTCGTTTGTTGTCATAGCCCTAGCGCTCTCGACAACAAACCCACCAGCAACGGCGTCTCCTGGACCAGCCGGTGAGCCCGAGGACCAGCCCGGCTGGCACTTTGAGTACCAAGGACCTGCCCTTGATTGCCCCCCCGAGTTGTGGGAGCCCCATAGTGGTCACGGTTGTGGACCCTGCAAGCCTCGAAGGTCACCCAAACCACTAGCAGTCGTGGTGCTCGAGCCAAGCAATGGACCAGCCTGCTGAATGGCCACCGGAGCACTTGCTGGAGCCAGCAAGAATGAAGTATGGCCTAATGCTGGCCACAGGACAATTGGGGTGGCAGGCCACGCCGGAGGTGGCCGGGCGCCTATGGCGACGGTTGAGGGACCGCATGGCCTCGTGTGACCTTGACGTGGTGAATCCGCGTGGTTGCAGGGCATTGTGCCGGTTCATGTACACCGAGCATGGGTTTGCCAAGCCCACCATGCATGATGGGGGGAGCCGCGTGCACTACCGGGATGTTGCCACAGACCTGTGGGAACGACTTGCAAAACGGAACAGTGGCCGGCCAGGCAATCGTAAGGCCGGTGCTATTGCCGGGTGGCCGTCAAGTGTGAAGACAGCAGAGCAAAGGGACGTTTGGTGTGAACTGGTGCGTGCCCTACCTCTGGTCGACGAGTGGCCGTTCTGGACTGGGGACGTGGCATATCCCACCCCTACCATGAGTACCTGCAACATCTCAAGACTTCCATTATCCCTCCACGCGTTGTGACAGTGACACACGCACGTGGGACCGCAGCATCAGGCAGCAACGAGTTGCGCCGACCGCTAGCACGCACCTTGGGGCCTGGCAACAGGTCGCTCACCAGTGGTTTGGGCCCACTTGTCGCTTGGGGCCACAGATATGGGCCAGGCGTAACATGGCGAATAGCCTTGTCATAGAAGTAAGTAGTAGTGGAGGAGATGGAGGCGGCCGGTGTCTAGCCACCATACACCCAACGATTAAGTCCAGAAGGGCACCCCCGAGGTGACCCAAGTGACTCCACGTCCTCTGCCGTAGCGCAGGGGGTTGGAGCGGCGGTGCTCATGGAGGAGATGGAGGCGGCCGGTGTACAGCGAGCATACACCCAACGATTAAGTCCAGAAGGGCACCCCCGAGGTGACCCGAGTGACTCCACGTCCTCTGCCGTAGCGGAGGGGGTTGGAGCGGCGGTGCTCATGGAGGAGATGGAGGCGGCCGGTGTACAGCGAGCATACACCCAACGATTAAGTCCAGAAGGGCACCCCCGAGGTGACCCAAGGGACTCCACGTCCTCTGCCGTAGCGCAGGGGGTTGGAGCGGATGTGCTCATCGCAAGAGACCCCTCGGGCGATGAGTCTGTGACTTCCACTTCGTCCTCCCTGGCACAAGGGCGTGGTCCCCCGGCAGGTGCACAGAGGGTGGATAGCCCTGGTGAGGTGTTCAGTCCACGTGCCCCCCCCCCCCCCCCCAGGTGGTGCGACCGACTCCGCGGCATGTGTTGGACGTGGAACACCAGACCCCAGGTCCCAGGTTTGCCCCGCCGATGAGTCACCTTCCATTGCATCCATAATGGACCCTACAGGGGTTCTCACGCCACACTCCCCAGCCCCCCACCCTGCGTGTCTGACACCGGCGGCTAGTGATGGAGGGGTGGCGAGTTCCCTGGAGGAGTCTCCTGTACCACTTGCACAGAAACCCAAGGAGCCAGCTGCTGTGGACTGTAGTCCTTCTAGCACAGGCACTGTGGCGAGAGTGAAGGCCTGCAGTTAGTCTAGTGCGGATTCAGGGTACCCCGGTTGAACACCCTACTTCATTGGCGACAGTGAGGGCTTGCAGTCAGTCTAGTGCAGAGTTAGGGACCACCCTAGTTGAACACCCCAGTTCTGTGAGACAGAGCCCACGGAGCAAGAAGCGCCCAGGGGTTACCCCACCAAGTAATGGGGCTGCCGTGAAACGTGGCAAGAAAGAGCAAGGCACAAAGACAGCTCCGATAGATCCAGATGCTATTGCATTGGACGACGTGGACAAAAAGCCCAGCAAGGCCGAGGTTGGCAGAGTCCTACCAACGGCGATGTCCTTGAAGCTTCGCATTCTTCCGGACCAATACGTTGCCGGGGCATGTTTCTACTATGCCGTGGCCCAAAGCCTGCATGCTATCAGCAGCAACACCCCGTTGGACGGCGCATCGCTGCGGGCAAAGGCCATTGCCGTGTTTCGCGACATGTGTGGGCTTTCAATTCAAGAGTCTGCACTATGTGTGAACCGGGATCTTGAGAAGGACACATGGCGTGGCCGGCCCCAAGGGGGAATGCCTGACCACTTTGCTGCCTTGGCGAAGCATGTGGATGGTAGTGTGGTGTTGCTGCGATCAAACAGGTTCAGCATGGTGACGTCAGGGTTTGGGATCGACAGCGCGTTGACATCCGCTGCTGTTTGGGTGCCTGGACGGGAGGATGGGCTGCACTTCCATGACTGTGGGGATATGGAGGAGCAGTGCCACCGGGCGACGGTGGTGGTTATTGCCGAGGCGGAACGAGATGGTGTCAAAGCAGGAGGTCATTTCCGGGGTGCAGCCTTTGACCATTCGCTGCAGGTAGCCCCCTTTTGCACGTTGCACGGGATGATGGGCATCTTGGCATACAAGCGTGGGCCGGTTGGGGGGGTTAGAGCGTGGCATTTGCAACTAGGGGTTGGCGGTATGAAGGGCTACACCAATGCAACAGACTGCCGCCGCACTCGTCTAGTGCAACGGACACGCAACTACAAGCCACTGGTGACCCTGCTGAACAAGATGGCAAGGCAGATGTTGCCTGATTGGTTCACATGGACCACCATGCAATTGTCTTGCAATGTCCTCACAAAACCGCATCAGCATGTGCATGACGCGTCCCCTTGGTCGGCAGTGTTTTCCACTGGCCAGCACACACGGGGACACTTATGGGTGGAGGTAGGTGGTGTATTTAATGGTCGGGGTGGACGGAGATGTAGTATGCAATGCTTGGATGGTGTTACACGGGTTGGCGCCACGTACGATGTATGCCAGCAACCGGTTCTCGTACGTACGGGTGCATGGCATGGCACTTGTTCTTGGCACGGGGAGAGGAGGTTGGTGGTGTTGTACTACCGTGGTGACTGGTGGACACTCCCGCTGCGGGACCGTGCATTCCTCAATGAGACCGCATTCCGCTTACATGCAGGTGCATAGTGGGCCACTTGGTGGAGCACCGCGGCGACCATGGGGAATGGAGAATCCACATGGGTACAACTGGTGTTGGTTGGGTACCACGCTGCAGTGTCTGTTGGTGGCGTCGGGTGGACATGAAGGACAGCACGCAGGATGCCTGGACGAGGAGGGTGGTCGGGGACCATTGTGGCAGGCTGTTGTGGCACATGGAGGAGGTGGTGCATACAATCCACAGGACATTGCTGAGAGGCTGGCAATGAAGGATGCCATGTGTGAGATGGTGTGCCGATGCAGCGGGCGATGCAAGTGCAACGCCCCTGCACCAAAATTCCAATGGATGCGGCAGGTAGAGATGCCCGAGTGTTGGAAGTACATGGTGCCCAAGCTCACGGCCGCTGGGGTGGTTGCTCTGTCATGTCGTTTGTCGTACGGACAATTCTGGCAATACTGTGGTGCCTGTGGGGTGAAGGTTCTGCGGGAGGGGGGGGGGACAGCCATGCCAGCGCAGATATTGCATGTGACGAATCAGGGGCAGAGTGTGCGACAGCGTGTGAAGGAGGGAATGAAGGGGCGACCGGTTGGGTTACCTGATAACCCCCCCCCCCCCCGTGTCCGTGTGGGGGTGACCTGAGGGAGGCACCAATGTATACATCGGTGGTGTACAATGAGGTCGTGGGGTTACATGTCCACAACCAGCAGGAGTACAAGTTGGTTGAAGACCATGAGTTTCTCGATTGCCTGGGGTGGCAATGGTCCTTTGCATGCCATGGTGTTGCACATTGGATCGACGAGGGAGGAGGGTCACTTTGTGGTGTATGTCGTTTTCAACGACAGGTGGTGGTTGTGTAACGACACCATGGTGAAGGCCATGACCCCCCCCCCCCCGACCCACGAAGGCGACGTTTCTGCTATACAAGCGGAAACAAACAGATTTGGTTGTACCATACATGTCGCAGCGTGCCTCCCAACGGACAGGACCACCGGCCCCTGGTCAGACACGGGATGCCCAGAGCGTACCTATTGACACCTCGGTGCCAGCCACGGCGTTGGCACCATGTGCGTCCCCCCCCACCCCTCCTTCAACACAGGGTGCATCAAGGGTTGGGTACATCAGGAACAGGCCTATGCATGCCCAGAGCGTGCCTATGGACGCCTCTGTGCCAGCCACGGCGCTGGCACAAGGTGCACCCCCCCCTTCCCCAACTACAACACAGAGTGCATCAAGGGTAGGGGACCGGAACATGAGTACGCATGCCCAGAGCATGCCTAATGAGATGTGTGTGGCTGCCTCGGCGCCGCTACAGACGTCCTCAGAATTTGTTGAGGCAGTGGCACAGTTGCTGCAGAAGCGCAAGGTGCGAGTGGCAAGGCATCTGAGAGTGCGTGTTGAAGCACACCAGATGCAACTCAGAGCACGGCATGCAAAAGAGTGGGATGCGCGGCATGCAGAGCATGGCATGTCACAATCCTGAGTGGCACAATCAGTCGAGCAGGACAGGTTGAGGTCCGTTGCATTGGCTGCATCGGGGAAGGATGCATTGTGCGTGTTGATGCAGGCCACTCCCATGCAACTGGACAGTGGTCCAAAGACACTACAAATGTTTGTAGCCGCTCATTGGCAGTATCAGTTCACGACAAGTGGGGGTGTTGAGTGTGTGTGTTGTGCGTGGGCAAATGTGTGTGGCATTCCTGGGGTGGCGCGTCCCCCTAAGAACAGTGGAGCCTTGGTATTGGGAACATATGCTGTAGGGATGCGCATGAAGGCCTCTGGCCCAAAAACGTGGCGGAAGGAGGTGTTGGAAAGCCACTTGGGGTTATCACGTGGCACCACATCAACGCGAAAGAATCTGCATAGGCCAGGGCACCACCACCGACTGGCCGAGGATAGTTTCAAGCTGCATTGTGCAGAGCGATATCGCGCATTGTGCCCCACTGCTGGTGCCACAGCTGTGGTGGTGGGAGCGAACGTTGTGTTCATCAGGGGGGAAGCCATGGACATGGGTGTGGCTATGTCAGATGCTGAGGCAGCCATTCTGTCACGGTTGGTTGAGGTGTATATTTGGTTACGCATGTGCACTTCCGTCCGTGCTATAAGTGAGCGCATTCTTCTGCACCATTCTCTGACATCTGCCCCTGGGCACCATGCATCACGGCGGTGGATAGTTGAGAAGGCTATTGCAGCAATGCATGATGCCATGCAGGATGAGGTGACGCACACCTTATTCCTGGCAACGTTCATTGCAGTGTTGCTTGACGGCTCGGATAGGCAAAGGCATCGCGTCAATGACTACGCCATTCAGCTTATTTTCCCGGGGACTGGCCCTGGGGGCATGTGTGAGGTGTTCGTTGGGCTGGTGGATGTGGCCTGTGGTGATGCGCATGACATTGCAACACAGCTGGAATGCGTTCTGCTGTCCTGGATTCCTGACCGCGATTGGTGGGCAAAGAGGGTAGTGACCTTTGCAGTGGACGGGGCTTCCGACCTTGGTGTGCGGGGTGCCAGTGCGCGGCAGGTTGTTGATGTCTCTGTCATTGAGAGCAATTTGTTTGCCTTGATTGGGAAGTGGTTGGTGTTGATGACACCCTTGGGTGAGCCGTGCCATGTGTTGCAGCGCAAGTTGGGTCTTGCGCTGGAGGCTGCGGGCCCGACCCATGTTGATTACATGGCGGCCGTCGATCGGCAGCGAGGCTTGTACAGTGGGGCACGGCAGTGGAAGGAGTTGCAAAAGTGTGTGCAGAAGCATGTGCAGGATAACCGTAGTGGCTTGCCACTGATCCCCACAAGTCATCGCATCACGTGGTCACAGGCAAACGCACGGCGCAACACTGCTTTTTTGGCCAATGTCCCCTGGGTGGCACGACACTTGGATTCCAAGGTGCAGCACTCTACCAAGGAGCAGGATGTGTGGGAGGACTGCCATGATGCCAGTTTGCTTGCATGGGGGGTGGTTTATGGGGACATCTTGCATGGCATGCGGTGTTTTAACAGTGTGGCACAACTGCGTGCGCCCAGAGGTGCACACTTAGCCACTGCCACAGGTATGCTACAAGCCCGGTTGCAGAAGGTGGCTTGCGAGGAGGGTCAAGGGTGGTTGCAGTTCAAGGAGCAAACTGCGACCGGTGCATGGCATGGTGTGCAGTTGGTCCAGTTTGATTCAGGTGGGCAGAAGTGTGTAACAACCCCTCCTTTTCCTGGCGTTCAGGCGCGTGCAGTAACTGATGCGTTGCTTGCAGGCATCAAGGAGGGGCAGGCAACCATTGACCCCAGGGGGTGTTGGAGTGCGCAGTATTGTTGGACCATGGCCGTTTCCTTGGCCTCCCGGTCAATGAGCGTGCTGCATATGGGGTAGAGCAGTTGCGTCAGTTTATGGCTGCACACCAAGAAGAGTTGTGCGGGGCACATGTGAACTGTGACCGTGCCTTGGTAGAGTGGGCAGGCCTTAAGGAGCACATGGTGCAGCACTTTGGAACTGTGCAAATGTCCAAGATGTGGGAGGCATTGGCACCCGAAAGGGCACATGCACAGTGGGTCAATGTGTGGCGCGTTCTCGCATTATTGCGAGCGTATTGCCCCGCTGAAGCTGCAGTAGAGCGTGCCATCTCTTTGCGTGGGAGGTTTCGCAGCAATATGCATGACATTGTGGAGACACATGTCCTGAGCATGTGCATGGCATTGCATTCCAACTTGCCCCCTTTACAGCAATGGGCAAAGGGACAAGTCGTTGCAGTGGCACGCCACTTGGCTGCCCGTGCAAGCTTCGATCTGCACCCAAGACAGAGGGTTTCAAGGAAGGTAAGTGAAAGGGAATCTCTGGAAGCTGCGATGCTGCAGTGTCTACAAGGTAATGAAGCAGTGGCTGCTTTTTTGGCCAATGTCCCCTTGGTGGCACGACACTTGGATTCCAAGGTGCAACGCTCTACCAAGGAGGAGGATGTGTGGGAGAACTGCCATGATGCCAGTTTGCTTGCATGGGGGGTGGTTTATGGGGACATCTTGCATGGCATGCGGTGTTTTAACAGTGTGGCACAACTGCGTGCGCCCACAGGTGCCCACTTAGCCACTGCCACAGGTATGCTACAAGCCCGGTTGCAGAAGGTGGCTTGCGAGGAGGGTCAGGGGTGGTTGCAGTTCAAGGAGCAAACTGCGACCGGTGCATGGCATGGTGTGCAGTTGGTCCAGTTTGATTCAGGTGGGCAGAAGTGTGTAACAACCCCTCCTTTTCCTGGCGTTCAGGCGCGTGCAGTAACTGATGCGTTGCTTGCAGGCATCAAGGAGGGGCAGGCAACCATTGACCCCAGGGGGTGTTGGAGTGCGCAGTATTGTTGGACCATGGCCGTTTCCTTGGCCTCCCGGTCAATGAGCGTGCTGCATATGGGGTAGAGCAGTTGCGTCAGTTTATGGCTACACACCAAGAAGAGTTGTGCGGGGCACATGTGAACTGTGACCGTGCCTTGGTAGAGTGGGCAGGCCTTAAGGAGCACATGGTGCAGCACTTTGCAACTGTGCAAATGTTCAAGATGTGGGAGGCATTGGCACCCGAAAGGGCACATGCACAGTGGGTCAATGTGTGGCGCGTTCTCGCATTATTGCGAACGTATTGCCCCGCTGAAGGTGCAGTAGAGCGTGCCATCTCTTTGCGTGGGAGGTTTTGCAGCAATATGCATGACATTGTGGAGACACATGTCCTCAGCATGTGCATGGCATTGCATTCCAACTTGCCCCCTTTACAGCAATGGGCAAAGGGACAAGGTGTTGCAGTGGCACGCCACTTGGTTGCCCGTGCACGCTTCGATCTGCACCCAAGACAGAGGGTTTCAAGGAAGGTAAGTGAAAGAGAATCTCTGGAAGCTGCGATGCTGCAGTGTCTACAAGGTAATGAAGCAGTGGCTGATGATGGTGACAACCTGCCCTTCTTTGGAGGGCCGGGTACACCACTAGCATCCACGGCCCCCTCAGGAAAGGGTACAGAACGGCACCAGGCTGATGTGGTACGCACGTGGCACCAGATGGGACCCCTGACTCGCATGCTGGCAACCACGACTTCATCACTTTTCGCAGAGGTATGGAGTGTGCCACATGCAAGAAGGAGGTTCGCATCTGGTGCAATACATGTCTAGTGTGTCATGCATGCTTTTGCGCAAGCCCGCGTCCTTGTGGGGACGTGGTGGTGAATGTTGTAGATGATGTCTGTGATGAGGGGGAGAACAATAGTGCAGACGAATTGGCCACAACACGCAAGCCAAATAAGGGGCGTAGTGTGGCCAGGATGCAGGCGAAGTTGGTAATGGCAGCGCAGAATGGCAGGCTGCGTGATTGGATGAGGGGGGCGTTGGTGCATTGTCTTGATGTGCTTGGTATGAAGGTGGCAAGTAAAAACACTCGGCGGGAACTGCGGGACCTTGCTACGCAGCACGCGTTGCCATTATTGCAAGAATGGGATGCGTTTGTGCCAGACACGGACCGTGTCACGCGTTCTGCGGCACCACCAAGCAGCTCCCAGCCCAGTTGCTCGCAGCCAGTGTATAACATGGATGGACTCATCGATGAATGAGAGGATGCCCACGTATTTGCATGTGCCTTTTTGTTGTTGTGCGCTCTCCTCGAAGATTTTGCCCATTTTCCGTGTTGCAACATTTGGTGTTCTGTGGTGTACCATGACCATTTTATTTGTGGATCCGAATTTAACTGATGCCAATTGCCATGGTCAGGATGCTATCCGTTGAGATTTCTCCCCCTTTCCCTGTTTGGCACATTTCCCCCACGTTTCCCATTTGGTTTTCAGTGCTATGTATGGCTGTTTTGTGTGGTGGTCGTTCAATTTTCCAACTTTTCCTGCTCCCACATTTTCCCCTTTCCCCTTTCCCCTTTCCCCTTTCCCCTTTCCCTTTCCCAAAGTGTATTTTTCCTTGGCCACTTTTGCTGCTCACCCATTTTCCCCATTGCCCCGTTGTGGTGCTCAAAGTGGTTTTTATTTTTGTGTTGCCATGTTTCTGATTGTCACAGGTGCTGTCTGCTGTCAACAACAGGTGTGCAATTGTTTTCCAAACGGGGGGGGTTTGTGTTTTCTGTTTTTTGTGGCACTTTTTTTCCTTGGGGGGGGTGGAAGGCACCTGATAGTGGGGGGGGGGATGGGTGGCTCAGGGGGGGGGTTTCCTGTGAAGAATTTGGTGTGGACAACGGCAGGGGGGGGGTGATTTAGGGATAGTTTCTCCCAATTTCCTCTAGGCATTAGACCCCTAGACCCACCTCCAATAGACAAGAATATCGGACATCTTCTTGGACAGACCGCACACACAACATCCCTTATGAGACATCAGACATCAGACTTTATACACAATCCTGCCCATGACCCCACCTTGTCCGACCTGTGCGATGCCCTACGATGGAAGCAGCAGACGGAACCATCTAGGCTATTACCGCCGTGACGGGGGCATGGAAGCCCGTCGCAGGTGAAAATTGTTGAGCATGTTCCCCTGGCACTTGCGCAAGGCGGCCCTCTACTCAAATATGTCTCCAAGGACCCCGACGCCCTCACCGCCCCCCTGGTCACGCGGTGGAGCCCTGGGCACGCCCCCATCTCCGCGGCCCGCCTCCGGCACCTTGTGTTCCGGAGCCTCTACTCGGCCCGCGAGAAGGACCCGCCCACCGACACCGACGCGGCCCCGGAGATTCAGAACCACAAGGTCCTTTTCAAGCTCCGGAAGCCCATCAGCCAATTCCTGCCCCCCCCACCTCAGGCCAGTGTGGGACCGCCTTCGGACCCCAGAGGTGGTGGGGGCCTTCTAGGCACTGCCCAATGACGTGCATGCGGTCCTGCAGGCGGCCTAGCTCCCGACAGCGAAGCTCATCCCGCTGAAGTTTGCCCTCCCGGCATGGGCCTCCTCCATCTGCCTCTCGGGGCAGTTCATGTCGGCCCCGGTTGCCAGCCCCCCTCCGCTGGTCAACAAGGGCAGGTGGCCCCCTGACCAGCTGCGGCCGATGCTGGAGTGCCGGTCCTCCTGGTCCGCAGTATGGAGCTGTTGCACCAGATGGAGCAAGCGGGAGAGCACTCATGGGCCAAACCTCCCACCATCGTCCTCCTGCAAGCCGGCATCCAAGACACAGCCAATCCCCCCCCTCCTTCACTCCTCCAAGCCATGCGCCCTACCTCGCCAAGGGGCAGCCGGCCCCCAGCCCAGTGGGGTCCCTGTGTGTATCAGCTGCATTCGGCCCAGCGTCGGCGCTGTACCGCACCAACGACGACACCCTTCCGGCGAGCCGTGACTGGTCTCCCAGGTCGCTATTGCCCGAGTCCCCGAGGCTATCCTTCACTATCGGTTGCTGCTGACCCCACACCACTTGCGTCACCAGACCCCGCCACTGGGTCCGCCCCCCCCCAGCCCCCCAAAGCCAGGTGAGCCCTTTGTCCCGGACCTGGACGTGTTGGCCTACTCACTACTCCACCGACTATGCCCAACTGTGTGACCGGTACGATGCCCAGCAACAGGAGTTGCGTGTTGCGCAAGATGACCCGACGTCCCTCAAGTGTGACCTGGACTTGGTTCGCACTGAACGGGACAACGCCCTGCAGCAAGTCCAACGGGCGGCCGCTACGCAGCAGCAAGTTGGAGCCGTTAAGCCAAACGGCTTCATCCGGTCCCTGCCCCCCCCTCGTGTCCATCGCCACCAGGCTCCGGAGCCTCCATTCCACGCCGCTTGCATTGGCTAACGCCTTGCGCAGTGCGGTGCCCGCCTCGTTTGAGCTACCGCTGCCCGGCTCCCCGCAGTTCCTGGCCCTCGTGCCGGCCATCCTCGCCGCCGCCGCCGCTGTCCTCACGTGGCCCCAGGTGCCTGACCTTGATGACCTTGCTAGTGTGCCGAGGCGGGCTGTGGCGAGCCCCGAGGCCCCCACAGATGCACCCAACATCTCCTTTGCTGTCCCGGCCCCGGTTCCCAAACACCCCCGGGCGGCTGCCCCACTCCGAGCCCCAAGTGCCCCTCTCCACCCACCATCACCAACACCCTCCCCCACTGATGCCGCACTAGCCTCTCTTGTGGAGTGGATCCCCACGATCCCACGGGGATGCGAGGATGAGGTCGCCCACGCCTTCCATCTCTAGTTGTTCCGCTACTATGGAGCGAACGCCAGCTCCCTCCCGCAATCCCCGATTCGGGAACAATGGGTGTGGGTCCGCAGCCACGCACCGAGCCTGCCCGGCATCGCGGAAGTCGTGTGTGCCTTCCTCGCCAGCCCTCCCCCGGTCCAGCAAATCCTGGACAGCTCGCCGCCTCCCCAGCCGAAGCGGAGGCTGCCAACCAGGCGGAAGGTGCGCCCAAGAAGAAGGGGTGCACGCCCCAAAAAGTGGACCCCCAGGTCTTCTCCAAGGCACTCTGGGTCGGGTGGCAGGAGATCGATGACCCCCCCCGGCAGGGGAGGTGGACGGGGGGTTACTGGGAGGCATCCTCCGCGACAAGTTCGGTGCCGGGACCTCGTCCATCTCGGACGCGCAGCTCAACCACACGGCGAAGTACACCATCGTGGGAGTCAAACCCGTCGACTACAACAAGGGTATGAAGCTGATCCGACACCACATCGCCCGAGGCTAGAAGATATCCTGGGCGGAGTCCAAGAAGCAGCCCTACACCCCATGGGCCCCACCCCCGATAGAGAGTACCCCGCCCGCAAAGCCCACCGTTGAGGACGAGGGCAGAAGCACCAACGCAAGCAAGACCCGGAAGAAGAGGTGGACCTCACCGCAGCCTCGGACTCCGACGGAGAGCCAGAAGCCAAGCATCAGCGGTGGTACAACCCACGCCGACCGGACAGGTCCCCGACCCGCCGACGTAGCCCTGGGTATCGGCACGATAGCCCGCCGTCGCGGCGCCGCTGTGCCTGTGGCGACGAGCGGCTTGACCCCCGTGAGCACTCTGGTCACCATGATCGTCACCCCCCCGCCCCTCTCCTGCCTTATCCCTAACCGGGGGACCAGCACCGGGTCGCCATGGCGCACAACCCCTACGGCCCCCCGCCCTGCAGCCCCCGAGCTGACCCGCACCGCTACCATCCGTACTTCGGACACCACCCGAGGGACCGCTAGGCCAGGAAACGACGGAACGCAACGAGGACATCCCGGGCGCAGTCTCACTACTCCGCCACTCCCACCTGGATGGCGTCCCCCGGCTGACGGACCTGCACCTGGGTGCATATACCACCAGCCCCGCCCCCCCCCCAGAGAGTGGGGCTTGGTGCCCATGCCGCCCCCAGACACGGCCCACTTCATCCCACCCCCATATGCCCTCCACATGGGCCTGCACCTACCAGCGGGGGTACACTACTACGGAGCGTGCAGTGGTGCGGACACATGGCCCCGGGACACCCTGTCGCTCTTGGGAGCGGTGCACTGCGTAAAGGTTTCTGGCTCTCACCAGATACAGTTCTGCCGCACAGGCATGCCACCCACCTCCCTCATCCTACCCGAGCACCACCATGTTGTCCTCCCGCCCTCCTTGCACAACCGTGTCTCCGTCACGACCACCGGCCTCACCCGTGCCAGTCTCTTGGTGATGGCGGCCACATACCAGCCCCGGCACCTGCGGACGTGGGTTCGAGGCATGCCCTGCACCCTTCTTGTGGCCGTGACCCGCAAACTACACCAGCAGCCCCCCACTAACCGTCCTTCTACGGACGATGCCCCGCCTCCTGACCACTCCCTGTCCCGCGCTGACATCGTGACCCTGAACGTACAAATGTCCCTGCGGCCCAAGCTCCATGCCTTGGATGTGCTAGTGCGCGATTACAAGTACCCGTTAACCCTGCATGTTCAGGAGTCCGGGCCTCTAATCCTCCAGGCGGTACATCCCCTCTACCACACCATCCAAGCCCCCGCAAAGGTCGCCGGCGGGTGCGCCACCCTCCTTTATAGGGCCCATGGCCTGCTCGTCACTAGCCACAGCGCCCATCCCACAGGGCGCGTGATCATCACGCACTTCACCATGGCAGGCGTGACCCACTGCCACGCCAACGTGTACTTCCCGGCCGACGGAGACCTAGACATCCTCCAAGAGGTCCTTGACTGGGTGTACCCCTACCTCCTCCTCACGCCCGCGAGGGTCGTGGTCCTGACAGGCGATCTGCTTCTCCCATGCGGGCCCCCAAGTCCACGACGCCCTCCCCCATGCACGTCGCGCCCTACTCGTCTCCCACCACGCCTCTGCCAAACCCCCCCCACCACAACGCAACCCCGCCCTCGGTGAGCACACCATCGTCGTCAGTCACGGCCTCCTCTCATGGGGCGACCACCTTGCTGTTACTAGCCTACGCCTTTGCCTGCCCCCCCCCCGTGACACGCCTTGCCCTATCTGCCTCCTACCCGACCCTGGCGACCATGTCTTGTCCTGCCCACTCGACCCTCTACTCCACGCCCACTACCATCGGTGCCTCGCGGCCCAGCTCTTCCAAAGGTGTCACGCCTGGCGCCATTGTGTGCCCACTGCCTTGGGACCCCTCAACCTCTGGGGCAACGAACCCTTCCTGCTGGCCGTGGATGGCTCCCCGGCCCATGAGACCCTCCTTACCTATGCCGTTGGACGCCTTGGAGCCATCTCCCCGCCGCACCAAGATGCCCTTCAGCACCGAGGGTTACGTCCCGCAAGCCTGCGTCGCCTCCTATGCGACGTCATACTCACCACCGTCCTCCTAGACAAACGGCATGCGGTGCCCGTCCTACATCTCGCCGACCACTTCTCCCCCCAGAAGGGAGATCCCGTGAACCAGTCCCTCGTCAACAGCCCTCCACCGGAATGGTACCACGTCAGCAACTGGTCTTCGACGCCTGGATCTTCCACGTGGCCAGCCTGGGACGTCATCCTAGTCCTATGGTTGTCTGGAGACCTCCTCCTAGCCCCCACGGTGAAGTCACCACCCGTCGCAGGTGGAGTCCGTACCGAGTCCTTTATGTGTACCTTAAGAGCAACCGGATGCCGCCAAGCATACGACAAGAAATCGACTTGGAGGCACACAACGTGATCATCATGGACAGCCTCGGCCGGCACGGGCTTGCCCCCCCATTTCCCAGACCGGCCCCGCCTCTGGGCCATCCATTGGAGCCTGGAGGCCGGCCTGTGTGGAGATGAGATCCACTCTTGGTGTGCCGCACTGCATTCACCCTTCTCGGCCATCCTCAGTGCGGCTTCCCAAGGCCCCCGTACGATATTCAAGGACGTGCAGGTGGCACTGGGTCGGCCCTCCCCATGGCCCTATCCGTGTCCGTGATCACGTCTCCGAACTCATGCGCCCGGACCGTTCCGGCACAGCGCGTAGTCACGCCAGACTGCGCTCCTTGGCAGCGTTCTTAGTCAGGGGTGATGCCCCGGGGAGACCCACGCCTTCGCGCTGGACGATTCTGGGAGGGTGACTCGGGTGGATCCACGACTCTCAGACGGTTGGTGACAGGGACCCGGAGGCAGATCGGACCGTAGTGGGTTGGTGACAGGGACCCGGAGGCAGATCGGACCGTAGTGTTGTCGTTCGCCGGCGCTGAGACCCGGATGGCCTGCCGGAAGAGCGTCCTCAGGTCTGCGGCGAGATATGTCTGGCTCTTGCGGAGGTAAGACGGAGGACTCCCCTGGCTGGTCTGCGTGGGACCCCCGGGGGACGATGCCCAGGCCCATCGTCCATGGGACCGCAGCAGGTGCTCCTCCTCCTCCTCGACCCCCCCCCCCCTTCCCGAGCAACCCCCGCCCCCCCCCCCCACCCCACCCATACCCTTGTGTTCCCTTACCCTCGGCTCGCTTTGCTCAACGCGGGGGCCTACCCCCGCACACCCCTTGACTCAGAAGAGTACTGTGGAGGCAAGAGACCCCCTTGTGCGTGCACCTCCTTGTCTGTGCACCACCTTGTGTGTGCACTGCCCCTTCAATAACATGACTCCTGCACTGGCCATAGACCGCCTTTTGTATGTTCCGCCTTGTGTGTGCATCGCCTTGCCTGTGGCCCCTTAAATAACATGACTCCTGCGGTGGCAACAGACCATCTTTTGGGTGTTCCGCCTTGTGTGGGCACCGCCTTGTGTGTGTCCCGCCCTCTTTGTGTACCGGTTTGCCTGTGGCCCCTTAAATAACTTCACTCCTACGGTGGCCACAGGCCGCCGTTTGTGTGTTCCGCCTTGTGTGTGCACCGCCTTACGTGCGCCCCGCCTTCTGTGTGTACTGCTTTGCCTATGGCCCCTGAAATAACTTGACTCCTGCGGTGGCCACAGGCCGCCTTTTGTGTGTTCCGCCTGGTTTGTGCACCGCCTTCTGTGTGTACCACCTTGCATGTGGCCCCTGAAATAACATGACTCCTGCGGTGGCCACAAACCGCCTTTTGTGTCCTTCGCCTTGTGTGTGCCCCGCCTTCCGTGTGTACCGCTTTGTCTGTGGCCTCTTAAATGACATGACTCTTGCGGTGGCCATAGGCCGCCTTATGTGTGTACACCCGGCACCCCCTCACCCCCCCCCCCCCCCACCTCCCCCCCTACGCCCCCCCCTACCTCCAAGGTACGGGGGGGGCGGACTTCGTGCGATATATGCCCCTCCACCTGACACCCCCCCCCCCCCGATTGCTGTGCTCGTTATGACCATGTTTCAGAAAGCGGTTGTGTGCTTTCCGGAAATGTCAACGCAGAACATGGCCAACCCCGCCAAATGTTCTGCAACATGGCATCTACATCATGCTCCAGGCTCAGTAGATACCATGATGCCGTACCAACAGCACAGTGACGGCGGAAATCCTTTGCCATTGCGGCACAGTTCAACGGGTTAGGGCCCTGATATGTACAATAGAGGGCTTGCAGCAGGTCCCACAGGTTCGCAATGGCCTTGTACTTGGCCGTGCTCGGCCTGATGCCAAGGCACCTAGCAATATCCGGCCATGCCTCAAAAAAATTGGCCGTTTCTTCCTCGTCCGGGGATGCTGACCCATAAACGCTCCCAACCTGCACGCCTCTCCGACAGGAGAACTTGCAGGTCTTGACGGAGCGAAGGGGTGACCCCCCTAGCCTCCCGGTCGACAAACTCCCCCAACAAGCGGCCCGTGGCCATTGTCAAGTGCAAAATGCACAAGACGACCCAAGCATGTGGCAATTTCAAAATCCGCTGCATATTGCAAGCGGCGGCTTGCAAAGAAGGCGTCCCAAGGAGGAAGGCCGTGTAGTGGGCCTCATCACCCTCCATGGTCCGCGGGATAGTACTACCCTCCCAAGTCTTCGTTTGGGCGTTCCATATCCCCTCGTTGAACATGGAGCCCACTTGGGGGCATGTGGACACCCCGATCACCCTCCGTGTCCACAGTTGATCCCCCCGGAGGATCGCCTTTGCCTCCTTCTTGGAGGCCCCCCATTGGACCGACCCCGTGTCGATGATCTTTTGAATCACCTAAACACAAAACATTGGGCGGTGGTTCATTTCGGTCTCGTCTAGTGTAGCCTAGCTTCTAGCGGGCGGTGTCCGAGGCTAACTAGATCAAAACTAGAACGAGTGAAAGGCACTAGGTGAGAGGAGTACCTCCCAATTGCTCTTCCACAACGTCCCAAGGGTGTCCATGGCCTTGTCATCGCAATTGGCCATGCTCAACACCCAAAGGCCCGCGGGGGAGCGGGCCAAGCGCTCGAAGTTGGCCAAGGAGATGGTGAGTTGGGTCCAACTGCCCCCGGCCACGGGGTAGGCATCTCCCCGGACGATGAATGTCAACGGGAAGGAGCGGTTGATTGACCGCACCAAGCCCGGCTGTGAGAGGATGTACTTGACCCATGAGGCAAAGGCCCATGAGATCCCGGTGGCCTTGGGCAACACCGTGGCAACGGGGGGATCCAAATCCACTGGGGCGACCAACTCCTTCCAACGGGCTTGGAAGTCCCGCTCGGTGCAAATTGGACGGGAGTAGGGGCCACCGGGGACGGTGCGGTGGTACTCCAAGTTACAGAGTGTGTAGAGCTCCGAGAGGGTCCTCCACGAGGACTTGGGGGCCCTCATGTTGGGCACAAGTTCACACATGGCGGTGGGGGGGAGTAGGGAGGCGGCGTATGCCTCAACGGCGGCCTTGCATGCCTCACCCGTGGTTTGGGTGGAAGTGGCGGTGTTCACATATTGGACGGCGTTGTTGAATTGCCGCCGTGCTAGGGGGCATGATAGCGCCCACGTGGCCAAGTAATGGCCCACCCGCTCATCCTTGAGGCTAGAAGCCCCACTCAAGTCCCGTAGTGCCTTAGACAAGAGGGAAGTATCCTTCCCGGTTGAGGAGGGAGCAAGGGCGGAAGTGGCGGGGCGTTTCATTGCAAAGAAATGCGAAATATCTGAGCGTGAGAGAAGGGACCATGGCACAATGCACCATGGGCAATAGCAAGCATGCACGGTGGAACAATGAAGGAAATGGCCTTTCTTGGTGGACATCGTATCGTTCTAGTATTGATCTAATCTAGGCTAGAACATCTAGACTAGAAGTTCTAGGCTAGAACGAAATTGGGTCTTCTAGCGTGTACCAAGGGTAGTGTTGGTTGCCAATCACTAGGTTTACGACTTTTTTTTTTACGGTGCTGGCGCTGGGAGATGCGACATTGAGGGCTAATCTCTACACCAACATTACAAAAAAAATGGGAGCATTGACTGAGTGTTCGGGTTTCATTTGATCAATATTTCCCTTCTTGTAGTTGTCCAATCAGGGATATTTCTTTTCAATTGTCTGGAAAATGCAATTTATAGCGCTCTCTCTTTTTATGGATCTGCTTTACACATCCCCCTAGGGTTGCCAATGACCCTTCATAGCATATGTGAACAAGGTCTAGATCCTGTGCTACTAGTTTAAACCGTTGTTGGAACTGTGTTCTTCAGATACAACTGAGTGTAGGGAAAATGCAAAATTGGACCGAGATTCGTCAATGTTTACGGTGCTGGCGCCCCAAAATTTTCATGGGCCATACGTTTGCAATCCAGGTGGTTAGAGCCCTGTGGTGCGCATGTTTTCAAAAAAAGGTGCATTTTTTTCGGCGCCCCGGGTTTGGGGGTTTACGGCTGTACGTGCGCGCGTGGTGCACCCCAAGAACCTCTTCAAATGCACTGACGTGTAGAGGAAGCAAACTGTGCAGGTTCGGTGCCCATAGACCGTCAGGCGCCTTTGGCGCCCAGAGACTCCTCAGGCCGGTAAGTTATCATGTGCTTAAGGCGTGATCCAATGGATTACTTGGCTACCCCCTCCAGCCTAACATGGGATTTGGATTCCCCACGTTCAAAATAGGGGGGGTAATGTGCACCACCCAAAATGGTACCACACACAAGGCGTCCGAACCGGATTTTCAGAAAAGCGGCTGCTAGTTTAACAAACAGGGGGGTTTAGACCCCCACCCCCTGTCCAACCCCCATATATATATAATATATATTTATATACATATACATATATACATATATGTATATATATACATATATATATATATATATATATATACATATATATATATATGGTATATGAGAGCTTTGCCCCCCCCCCCCCTGGGGGTCCGGAGGACCCCCCGGGGCGGGCGCGTAGTGCCCGGCCGGGGGCCGAAGGCCCCCAATATGCAAGAATATGCACATTTTACACTGAATGCTACTCCGTTTACCCGTATACCCCTTCCGTGTACACGTGGATCATAGGAATTGCGGTCTGTAGTTTGTAGACACTGTCTGCCACACAAGGCGGTGCACACACCAGGCGGTCTGGGGTCTGTAGACACTGTGCACCACAGGTAGATGCGGCCTGCTAATTGTAGACGTTGTCGGTATGTTGTAGACGCGAAGTGCCAATATTTGGGAAGGGGGCCGAAGGCCCCCTTCCCCCAAAACGGTCCGCTGCCATCGTTTACCCGCACACAGGGGGAGGGCGGTCTGGGGTCTATGGACACTGTGCACAAAAGGTAGACGCGGCCTGCTAATTGTAGACGTTGTCGGCATGTCGTAGACGCGAAGTGCCAATATTTGGGAAGGGGGCCGAAGGCCCCTTCCCCCAAAACGGTCCGCTGCCATCGTTTACCCGCATAGAGGTGGTGGGCGGTCTGGGGTCTGTAGACACTGTGCACCCTGGGGGGGGGGGCAGACAGGGGGGGGGGGGCAGAGCTCTCATAAGCCATATATATATATACATATATGGCATATACGCAACCCCCCCCCCCCCCCCCGGACCCTAGTGTGTGACTTGGGGCAGGACTAGGGATCCCCCCCCCCATTTTGGGGTCGGGAAACACAAAAAAAAACATGTCTTAGAAGTGAATTGGATGGTTACTAGTGGGTATTTGCCCCTATAAAGGACTAAAATGGCTAAAATTGGGGTATGACATCACTGCTGGTAGGATCCTAACCAGAGTACTAAAAATAACCACCAAATTCTAAAAAAAACCCATACCACCCGTATATACACCCTAGGACATAGTAATTCAGCATTTTTAACATACCTTTGTCCATTTTCATGCCTCTCAAAGTATTATTGGGAGTATTTGGTGCTAGTATTAGGGGTTTGGACCACAATTGTACCTATGGTTAGTACTCTAGTTAGGATCCTACCAGCAGTGATGTCATACCCTAATTTTAGCCATTTTGGCCCTTTATAGGGGCAAATACCCACTAATAACCATCCAATTCACTTCTAAAACATGTTTTTTTTGTGTTTTCCAACCCCAAAATAGGGGGGGGGGGTCCCTAACCCTGCCCCATAGTGCACCGGTTGGCCCAGGGTGGGGGGGGGAATGGTGTATATGCCACACACACATATATATATATATATATATATATATATATATATATATATATATATATATATATATATATATATATATATATATATATATATATATATATATATATATATATATATATATATATATATATATATATATATATATATATATATATATATATATATATATATATATATATATATATATATATATATATATATATATATATATATATATATACCCTCCAATCTACACCCCTTTCCCAACTCTAGGTGGCTCCACCACACGGGTGTAAGGTACGTGCGAAGGGCACAAAGTGGTGCATACATGTGGTGGAAGGGGCTAAACTCGGGCCCAAAATGGGCTAAAAACACTTGTCCGAGCATCCCAAATGGTCCGGGATCACTTTTGGAAAAGTGCGTTTTTGACCCATTTTTGACCCACTTTTGGTCCCAAAATGGCCCATTTTCAAGGCATTTTGGGATTTTCCATGAGCCCAAACCTGTCGCCACGGGCTCAAAATGGGCTAAAACCACTTGTTTGAGCATCATAAATGGTCCAGGATCACTTTTGAAAAAACGCGTTTTTGACCCTTTTTTGACCCATTGTTGGTCCCAAAACGGCCCATTTTCAAGGCATTTTGGGATTTTCCATGGCCCAAAACGCGCCACCACGGGCTCAAAACGGCCTAAAAACACTTGGTTGAGCATCCCGAGTGGTCTAGGAACAACTTTGGAAAAAATCATTTTTTTCGCCCCGGGGACCTTGGTGGACCCACCGTTGGCCCCCACTGTGCGTGGGCTGGCCGACCCTCCGACTGCACCAAGTGACCACTGGTACGGGGGTCTACGTGTCTCGTTGGGCAATTCTGAGGCTTGGAAACCATAAAAAGTGGGGGGTTGCGAGTGGACTAGGTGCCCTCGGAATTCGTTTTTCAGCCACGTAGCCCAAGATACGGCCCGTTCTTGGTTTCGGGGTGCTGGTGCACGTTGCGCAAGTTTTTGGGGCTTTTTGGCGCCTTTTTGGGCCGTTTCTCGGTTATATCGTGGAGTTGAAGGGCACTAGAGGGCTCTTTGAGACGGTGAAGTCAAGCCGCACGTGGAGTGTGGCCACCGTTTTCCTTCGTTTGGGCGTTTCGCCCGGATTTGGGGGCTATTTTGGGCGAAAATGGCTGCTTTTGGCCCAAAACAACGCAGATTTGGGAGGGCACCTCTCGACTTAGCGCCACCGCCCCGGGCCGCCACTGGTGAGTTTTTGGCTCCAAACTTGGATTTGGCAAGGGCACCACCTAGGCTCCAAGATGGCTACATGGGCAAATCATCCGAAGCGTTGGGACGGAGCAATGGCCAAAACGGCAAGGAGACGTGTTGTTGTTGTTGTTGTTGTTGCTTGTTGTTGCTTGTGGTAAGCTAAATTTAAGACGGTGAAGTCAAGCCGCACGTGGAGTGTGGCCACCGTTTTCCTTCGTTTGGGCCAACTCTAGGTGGCTCCACCACACGGCTCTAAGGTACGGGCGAAGGGCACAAAGTGGTGCATACATGTGGTGGAAGGGGCTAAACTCGGTCAAAACGGGCTCAAAACGGGCTAAAAACACTTGTTTGAGCATCCCAAATGGTTTGGGATCACTTTTGGAAAAACGCCTTTTTGACCCATTTTTGACCCATTTTTGGTCCCAAAATGGCCCATTTTCAAGGCATTTTGGGATTTTCCATGAGCCCAAACCCGTCGCCACGGGCTCAAAATGGGCTAAAACCACTTGTTTGAGCATCATAAATGGTCCAGGATCACTTTTGGAAAAACGCGTTTTTCACCCATTTTTGACGCATTGTTGGTCCCAAAACGGCCCATTTTCAAGGTATTTTCAGATTTTCCATGGCCCAAAACGCGCCACCACGGGCTCAAAACGGCCTAAAAACACTTGTTTGAGCATCCCAAGTGGTCTAGGAACAACTTTGGAAAAAATCATTTTTTTCGCCCCGGGGACCCTGGTGGACCCACCGTTGGCCCCCACTGTGCGTGGGCTGGCCGGCCCTCCGGCTGCACCAAGTGACCACTGGTACGGGGGTCTACGTGGATCATTGGGCGATTCTGAGGCTTGGAAACCATAAAAAGTGGGGGGTTGCGGGTGGACTAGGTGCCCTCGGAATTCGTTTTTCAGCCACGTAGCCCAAGATACGGGCCCGTTCTTGGTTTCGGGGTGCTGGTGCACATTGCGCAGTTTTTGGGGCTTTTTGGCGCCTTTTTGGGCCGTTTCTCGGACATATCGTGGAATTAGAGGGTACCAAAGGTCCCTTGGTCACGAGAAAGTCAAGCCGCATGTGCAGTGTAGCAGCCGTTTGCACTCGTTTGGCTGTTTTGAACCCTTACTAGGGCTGTTTTGGGCGGAAAATGGCTGTTTTTGGCCCAAAACTGCGCAGATTGGGGAGGGCACCTCCCGACTTGGCGCCACCGCCCCGGGCCGTCACCGGTGAGTTTCTGGCTCAAAACTTGGATTTGGCAAGGGCACCACCTAGGCTCCAAGATGGCTACATGGGCAAATGATCCGAGGCGTTAAGACGGGGCAATGGCCAAAACGGCACGGAGAAGTGTTGTTGTTGTTGTTGTTGCTTGTTGTTGCTTGTTGTTAGCTAAATTTAAGGGGAGAGGGGTGTAGTAATATATATATATATATATATATATATATATATATATATATATATTATATATATATATATATATATATATATATATATATATATATATCCTCCAATCTACACCCCTCTCCCAACTCTAGGTGGCTCCACCACACGGCTCTAAGGTATGTGCGAAGGGCACAACGTGGTGCATACATGTGATGGAAGGGGCTAAACTTGGTCAAAACAGGCTCAAAATGGGCTAAAAACACTTGTTTGAGCATCCCAAATGGTCCGGGATCACGTTTGGAAAAACGCGTTTTTGACCCATTTTTAACCCATTTTTGGTCCCAAAATGGCCCGTTTCCAAGGCATTTGGGGATTTTCCAAGGGCCAAAACACGTCGCCAAGGGCTCAAAACGGCCTAAAAACACTTGTTTGAGCATCCCAAGTGGTCTAGGAACAACTTTGGAAAAAATCATTTTTTTCGCCCCGGGGACCCTGGTGGACCCACCGTTGGCCCCCACTCTGCGTGGGCTGGCCGGCCCTCCGGCTGCACCAAGTGACCACTGGTACGGGGGTCTACGTGTCTCGTTGGGCGATTCTGAGGCTTGGAAACCATAAAAAGAGGGGGGTTGCGGGTGGACTAGGTGCCCTCGGAATTCGTTTTTCAGCCACGTAGCCCAAGATACGGCCCGTTCTTGGTTTCGGGGTGCTGGTGCACATTGCGCAGCTTTTGGGGCTTTTTGGCGCCTTTTTGGGCCGTTCCTCACACATATCGTGGAGTTAGAGGGCAACAAAGGTCCCTTGGTCACGAGAAAGTCAAGCCGCATGTGCAGTGTAGCAGCCGTTTGCACTCGTTTGGCTGTTTTGAACCCTTACTAGGGCTGTTTTGGGCGAAAAATGGCTGTTTTTGGCCCAAAACTGCGCAGATTTGGGAGGGCACCTCCCGACTTGGCGCCACCGCCCCGGGCCGCCACCGGTGAGTTTTTGGCTCAAAACTTGGATTTGGCAAGGCCACCACCTAGGCTCCAAGATGGCTACATGGGCAAATGATCCGAAGCGTTGGGACGGAGCAATGGCCAAAACGGCACGGAGACGTGTTGTTGTTGTTGTTGTTGCTTGCTTGCTTGTTAGCTAGATTTAAGGGGAGAGGGGTGTAGTAATATATATATATATATATATATATATATATATATATATATATATATATTATATATATATATATATATATATATATATATATATATATATATATATATATATATATATATATATATATATATATATATATATATATATATATATATATATATATATATATATATGTATATATATATATATATATATATATATATTACTACACCCCTCTCCCCTTAAATTTAGCTAACAACAAGCAACAAGCAACAAGCACCCAGCAACAACAACACTTCTCCGTGCCGTTTTGGCCATTGCTCCGTCCCAACGCTTCGGATCATTTGCCCATGTAGCCATCTTGGAGCCTAGGTGGTGCCCTTGCCAAATCCAAGTTTTGAGCCAAAAAATCACCGGTGGCGGCCCGGGGCGGTGGCGCCAAGTCGGGAGGTGCCCTCCCAAATCTGCGCTGTTTTGGGCCAAAAACAGCCATTTTCGCCCAAAATAGCCCCCAAACCCGGGCGAAACGCCCAAACGAAGGAAAACGGTGGCCACACTTCACGTGCAGCTTGACTTCACCGTGTCAAAGAGCCCTCTAGTGCCCTTCAACTCCACGATATGTCCGAGAAATGGCCCAAAAAGGCGCCAAAAAGCCCCAAAAACTGCGCCATGTGCACCAGCACCCCGAAACCAAGAAGGGGCCGTATCTTGGGCTACGTGGCTGAAAAACGAATTCCGAGGGCACCTAGTCCACCCGCAACCCGCCACTTTTATGGTTTCGAAGCCTGAGACTCGCCCAACGAGACACGTAGACCCCCGTACCAGTGCTCACTTGGTGCAGTCGGAGGGTCGGCCAGCCCACGCACAGTGGGGGCCAACGGTGGGTCCACCAGGGTCCCCGGGGCGAAAAAAATGATTTTTTCCAAAGTTGTTCCTAGACCACTTGGGATGCTCAAACAAGTGTTTTTAGGCCGTTTTGAGCCCGTGGTGGCGCGTTTTGGGCCATGGAAAATCCCAAAATGCCTTGAAAATGGGCCGTTTTGGGACCAACAATGCGTCAAAAATGGGTCAAAAACGCGTTTTTCCAAAAGTGATCCTGGACCATTTATGATGCTCAAACAAGTAGTTTTAGCCCATTTTGAGCCCGTGGCGACGGGTTTTGGCTCATGGAAAATCCCAAAATGCCTTGAAAATGGGCCATTTTGGGACCAAAAATGGGTCAAAAATGGGTCAAAAAGGCGTTTTTCCAAAAGTGATCTCGGACCATTTGGGATGCTCAAACATGTGTTTTTAGCCCGTTTTGAGCCCGTTTTGACCGAGTTTAGCCCCTTCCACCACATGTATGCACCACTTTGTGCCCTTCGCACGTACCTTAGAGCCGTGTGGTGGAGCCACCTAGAGTTGGGAGAGGGGTGTAGATTGGAGGATATATATATATATATATATATATATATATATATATATATATATATATATATATATATATATATATATATATATATATATATATATATATATATATATATATATATATGTCTGTATGTATATATATATATATATATATATATATCTATATATGAGGGCAGAATGGAGATTCGAAGGGGTGTCCTCGTACAAGTGCAACAGCTAGTGAGGCTGTAGAACTAACACGTGGCATCTTTAAGGTTCCCTTCATAGAAGTAGGATATGACCCTGAATGCAAGGGAGCTAGCATGTTGTCAATGGTATGGAACTGTCTCTAGTGATGCCATATTTCTACCAAGGTGCTCGTGCTGTTGGGGCCTAGCCATCGTAGGTGAGAGCTTCTTGGCTAGAATTGAACGGTGGGTGGTTGGCGCACATTTGTGTGATCACCCCACCACCCCTAAACTCTAATTGTGGCCCATCCAACCACATGTTGGGTACCTCCAATCTGGAGCATGTGCTTCAGCAAATACTAATTTTCCCCTCATTGTCTGTTCAACGGCGGATTGGTGACATGTTGTGTAGGAGCCTATGCCGTTGCGCACTTTTCAGGCTAGCACTGCCTTGGGGATCCCTGTTGCGGTGAAGAATGAATGATCAATTTGACCATCGGGAGGCCCTTTGTGCACCACCATGATCCGTCAACGCCCCATCAGTGGCGCGGGGCAACGAACCTTCCTTGTGCTAAGGTCTCACGCATGGGTCCAAACTTGGCAGAAATCATTTGTTCTGAAGCCATGCATTGACAATGTGGGGTGCTCCTAGGGGTTGGCGAGGCGCAAAAAAATTCTCGGTAGCACCGCTTTTCCGTACCCCCATGCCCTAGCGGAGGTACGGCCCGAAAAAAATCCCCCCTATGTGTAAAAAAAGTTTCGCAACCCCTTTTTTTTAAAGAAAGCCACACTGACCACCTCTTGGAAGCCACTAGTGGCTGTTTCATAGGGTGTAAGTGTAGGCTACATAATGCTTTGAGGTCCCCACACATTCCCCATTCTACCGCAAGAAGTTCGGTAGCCGCACATGTCTTTGGCTCCCAAAGTTCACCCACCACAAAGCAAGGGTGCTAGCCGTGGGGCCCCAAGAGTTTTGGCTTGGGGTAAAATTGGCCCAAATGACCTTCCGGTTTTTAGAGGAATAGTAGCAATAACACACGTAGCAAAATAGGTGTGGTATAGGTGAGGGTTCGGCAATAGCACAAGTAGCAAGCTAGGTATGGCATAGGTGAGGGTGCGGGAACCCTTCTTTGCATACCATACTGCTTCCTACCGAACCTCTGGCGCAGGCTTTTTTTTTCATACCACAGGTTAATCGGCAACGTTTCTACTGATTTTTTGCACAGACAATGTTGAACCCCAATGTGGGCCTTCTGCACATTGCTGGGGTGCAATGTAGTGGCATGATGAGCCCATGTAGCATGCTCGACCTTCGTGTTGTTGGGTGCCGCTACCTCATACGGGACTTCGACAACGATATTGCCAACACCATTGTCTATTTCCAAGAGCACACTTGGCCGGTGTACTGTGCAAGACATCTGTCGGAAGTTGACTAAGGATTGTGCAGTTCTTAAACCCATGCTACAATCTTTATGCATCATCGCCACTCCTTCCAATGTGCATGACATGTTGCGCACCCTAGGGGTAGTTCAAATGCAACCAATTGTGCCACCCACGTTGCCAGCACCCATGGTCCCCGGGAGTTCTTCACCTTCTTCTGCGCAAATAGTGCGGCCGGGCAACATTGTGCAAGAATACAAGAAGGTTACAATGCTTCCATTGGTTACCATTGGTTTTGCTTGCACGGGAAAAAGCTGCGTGGATCAGTGCGGCCAAGTAGCAGCACGTTTGAGCCGCAACCAGCAAAACCAGCTAGCACCACTTGCGCTTGATCCAAGAGAATGGCACCCCTCAACCACGGGGATGCACAATGTTGACCTTTTTGTCGGCAAAACAATCGACTGGGAATCCCAGCTAGCAATCAACCCCTACCATGCCTACGGCGACAACCACGAGCCATCTGTTGTGCCTACAGAAATTGCCACTTCTAGCCCACCGGAAGTTTTGCCGTTTGGAACAAAAGATGCCAAATATTTACGCCGAGCATATCCACTACTACCCCATGGACACGAGAAGGCCGCATGGTGGCTAGTTGATGGCGGTAGACGTGCCATGTAGAGGCGAAGGATCGTATGATTCTACCTATTGTCAAAAGGCAGAACCGAGGGCAGAAGGATGCGAAAACTAGTAAAAAAACTCCGTGGCGAGTCAAGATTGCAACGGGAGGCAACTGTTGGCCGGAGGCCCCTTGGGGGGGGGGGGGGGGGGGGGGGCTAGTTGGCGTCCTAGGACCTGCGGACTTGGTGCCCCCGTGACATCGGTTGTCGTTGTGCAACGCACATCCGGCAGATCAATCATTGTAGTTTGTGGGTCACAAGGCACTGATCACACAATAAGAGCCCAACCATCGCCCTTGGACTCATTCTCCCATTTGTATGTGAGCCTTCATTTCGGGCCATGAGCCGGATCATTTGGGGGCGTAGGTTTTGTTGACGGTGGGTGGGGGATGAACCGACAGTGGTAACAGACGGTCACTGACAGTGGGTGAACAGTACTGGACGATGGTGGAAGAGTAGCCAACAGTGACGGTGGTTGGAGAGAAACGGAAGGTGGAAATGGACGGGGGTTGAGGAGTGCCCAACGGTGTTTTGTTCGTAAACGAGGGTGTTTGGAGAGCCCGACGGTGGTTGAAGGGAAAACAACAGCGAAGAGTAAGTGACGGTGGTTGAAGAGCAACCCAAGCGGCTTGATGAGCACCCGATGGTGTTTGAAGAGTAACGGACGGCGGTTGAAGAGACTGACGTGGGGCTCAACGGGGGTTGAAATGGTGGTTGGGCGGCGGAGTATAAGCCGTTTGATTGGCGGTATGGCTAGGGCATCAGTCAAGAATGTTTCGTGTTGATCAGAGACCCCCTGCCTCGAACAAGGAGAATGGGCCTGGGCCTTGCTCTGTTGCTTCCCCTTATCATTCCTAACTCCCATCATGACTGTGTAGTGAAGCCGCTGCTCGCGCGGCCTTTGACCGCCCCATCCCCGCTCAAGCCCAACCGGGCAGAGTTGCGTGTGCACGACCCGTGGGCCGTCTACCGCCGTGTCATGTCGTTAAGAAACCTCCTCTGGCCCCCATCGGGGCTGCTGCACCGCGACAGTCCAGAGTGTATTCTGCCAGAGGTCGAACATGAGCTCCGCAAGTTGAGTGCGCCAGATAGTGACCCCGAGGAGGGTGTGCGGGAGGAGGAGGGAAGGAGAAGGACGGCCTCCGCCCGCAAGCTCGCCAACCCGGTCAGTATGATGACCGCGTTGCCAGCCTCAGCCCTCAGCAACGACACCCACAGCCCTGATTACGCCCCCTCCAGCAACCCCAACGTGCAGGTCTGCCCCTACTCTTTGCACCTCCCATTGCACCTCGTCCATATGTCCAAGCGGAGGGGTCACGAGGGGTGACAGGCAAGTGGGGAAATTGCTGAAGGGAGAGGGTCGTGAGATCCCTAATGAGGAGGGCGGGGGGGCAGGGTCCTGTCAGGTGCTTTATGAAGGACATTTTCTGGGGTAACGAAGGGAGGTGAGGAAATTGCTCACGGAAAACACCTCCCGCTTTGGGGGGCCAGGATGGCTGGGGTGCGACCCAGGCTCCACGACATCCAGCTCCAACTCTCAAACTCTGCCGCAGAGTAAGGCTGATTTCATGTTGTGTAGCGATGGAAGCCCTAGGCTGCAACCAGCCAGGGACCAACAAATAACACCACAAACACCACATTCATCGCAAAAAGCAGGCCGCAAACCATGGACACGTCAGCCAAGAATGCGAAGCATGATGCGAGTAAGGCCCAAAAGGAGCGGCGTGCAAAGAGGGAGCTATACGCCGGATTGCGAAATGAAATGCATTCAGTGCGAAATGAAATGCAGTCAGTCCGGTTCCTAGTATATATGGCCCAGTTAAGAGACATCCTCGGCTGCTTGAAGCCCCTCTCACTAGAGGGGCAAGAGGCACTGGGGTGTGCAGCTCAAATCCGCTTCAGCATTGCGAATGTCACGACAGATATTGAGGGATTGCAGAACAAAAATGGGCCAGACCTTCGGGCTTTTTTGGCTTCTGCAGTTGTTGATTCAGAGGCCAAGACATGTCGGGTGAGCTTTTAAACAGAGATAAGGCTGCTGAAGGCTGGACCTCATCTAAGGCAACAAGGAGGAGCAGGAGGCTGCTTGTGTTGTGCGGGGCTTTTTCAATTTCTGGTGTACAATAGTGACAAACAAAAAGTTTCAGCTGTCCTTGCGGTTGTTTGCCGCTGTTATTGTATGGTCATGTCCGTCCAGTGCTGATGCAGAGTGTGCAATTTTTGCGCTGAGCAGCATTGCAACACGGAGTCTTGATGTCCTGGGACAACATGCACCTAATTGGAAAACAGGACACCCCCGCTGCAGATGAATACCCTGTTGCAAGTGCAGCTTCTGCATGGGCAGCCACTGTCTCCGGGGGCTGCAGGCGCCTTCGAGGCAGCAAGCACAAGGTTCGCAGCGACAAGGGCAAGAAGCGCAAGGTTCGTGCTTTTCTGAGTTGTGATGACAATGCTTTGGAGGAGATGTTCAGGCTTGGTGCCCTGCTTGATGCAGATTCTTCCCCTAGAGCAGCCCGTCCTCCAGTTTGTCAGGTGACTCATCTAGCTCTGAGGATGACGCTGAAATGGAACACATATTGGGAAAATTCTTCAAAAAGAACGTGTAAAACACTGTTCACACTGTTTTTTGGGTTGCAGCAATGACCTACGTCCAGTGCTTCGAGAGAGGAGGGACCAGGGCTGTGACTGCACTGCACTTTGGCTGGTCGGCATTTCGCAATCGTCATTTCGTCATTGGGGGGGGGGGCGGGTAGGGGGCACCCCCCCCGCTATTATATTCATCCCTGCAATTAGGAACAAAGAGTACACATGAAGCTTACCTTCTGAAATGGGAAAATATCTTTTACCATCCCCATGCTATGGCCCTGTGTGCAAGTCCAACATTTCACACAACATTGTGCCCACCCAACATAAAACAACCTGTGTTGTGTGGCATCATGCAGCCCTCTTTGAGTGTTGAACATCACACAACAACGTCAGCTCATCCAATATCACAAAGCTCTTTCTGCACATCCCACATCATACACTCCTCTTTTCCATCAAGCATCACACCGACCTCCTCCTCAGGCAGTACCAGACCCGTGGTTAGAAGCGTGCGCACAGACCAGGGTTAAGTGTGCGCAAGCGTGCGCAGTGTTGGGTGGTAAGTGTGTGTAAGTGTGCGCCATCTCCCCGTCCGAGCGTGCGCAAGCGTGCACATTTTTTTTTGACCGGAAAGCCCCTTGAGTGCCTTTTCGGCACACAGTGCTCTTAAACAACAATTCCACCAGCACCAATTTTTTTTTTCTGCAGAGAACCTGTGCATGACTATACAAGAGGTCCACCTCTGTGTCCCCGAGCCCAAGCGTACACAAGCGTGCGGAGTGTTGGGGTGTAAGCGTGCGTAAGCGTGCATAGCCATGGAAAGTAAGCGTGCACAAGCATACACGCACGCTTCTAACCACAGGTCTGTTCCAGTCCTTACTTCCTCTTTTGGGATAGCGGCAGTAATGTGAGGGTACAAACATTACTCAGTATGTTTGTCTTTGTTGAGAACGTAGTACCAATCTGCTCGCTGTGGTAAAAGTACTGTAGCAGTACGGTACAATACATTACAACGTGGCATAGTGCTTTCTGGGCAAGCTATAGGTTAGTACATCATAGTACAGCTCCAAAAAGCAAGACAGGACACTTTGAATAACAACGTTCTTTCCTTAGGGTGCGATGCGTGCTAGACGGATGGGATGACGGCGGTTATAGCCCAGTGAGGGCCTACGGGTGCTCTAGGGCTGTGCCCCTCGTCCTGGAAGTTTGGTCATGTGTCAAACTGTGAGTGAATAGGTGTGGGTGTACTTCCAGTCCACACCTGTGGTTAGAAGGGTGCGCACAGACCAGGGTTAAGTGTGCGCAAGCGTGCGCAGTGTTGGGTGGTAAGTGTGTGTAAGTGTGCGCCATCTCCCCGTCTAAGCGTGCGCAAGCGTGCACATTTTTTTTTGAACGGAAAGCCCCTTTTCGGCACACAATGCTCTTAAACAACAATTCCACCAGCACCAATTTTTTTTCTACAGAGAACCTGTGCATGACTATACAAGAGGTCCACCTCTGTGTCCCCGAGCCCAAGCGTACACAAGCGTGCGGAGTGTTGGGGTGTAAGCGTGCGTAAGCGTGCATAGCCATGGAAAGTAAGCGTGCACAAGCGTACACGCACGCTTCTAACCACGGGTCTGGGCAGTACAATAGTATGCCCCCCCCCCCCCTACACCTACGACGTGGCATGACCTGCTCTACCTATCGAACATCACACCACCACTTTTGCACTTCCAACATTGCATCTTCTTTTTGCCCTCTCCAACTTCATACAACCTTGTGCTTTTGTCCATCATCACACGGGGCTCTGTGCATGTCCAACATCAAACAAGACTCTCTACTCATGCAACGTCTCACAACCCTTTCTGCCCGTCCAATACCAAACAAAGGTGCACAATCCTATTTCCCAAACATATGTCCTCTTCCGCCAAGGTACTTTCACACATCTCTGATTGCAATTCCAATGACACATACTGGCCAAACTTGAATTTTTTGCCAAAACATTTACTTGTAGGGGTGGACAGGGGCGAACACAGAAAAAATCAATTAATGCAAAATTATACAATAATTATGGTGCCTTATACCCTGCATAAGAGAAATTTTCGCAAAAATTGGGTGAGTTTGGGTTTTGCATCGTAGGTGAGGTCAACTGCATACACCATGCAACCACCCTAGTTCAATCTCCCATTTGCCCTTTTTGGCTTGACAACCACCCTACACCTCCAGGAAGTAACAGCAATATCTAGACACCCCCAAGAATGAGCAGCAACGTCCTAGAAGGCTCCATGAATCAACAGCAACCATCTAGATACCCCTAGGAATTAACATCAACCATCCACACACCTCCAAGACTGCGTAGCAACCACCCGAAAGGCTCCATGGATTTACAGCAAGCATGCAGAAGCCTCACGGAAATCAGAGCAACCGTGCGGAATCCACCAGCAAACTGTGGAAAACTAGATCCACGCAAAACGACAGTTGGGCACAGATTAATCACAAAAAATGAACATATTTTGCAGACCCCAGACCAAAAGTGCTCTCACAAAATGGGAGAAATGGCAACAATAAGTTATTGTTTTTAGCAGGTTCTAGCGACAAAAGCAGACATTTTGCTAAATATTGATTGGTTTTTACTTTTGCAAAATACTCAAGTTTTAAGATTATTCTAGTTTGCCCGGTCGCCCCCTCCATCCAACATCACACAACACTCCTGGTGCTTCCAACAGCTCACTACCTGTGCAACATCACAGACTCCTCGCTGCCCATGCAGCTTTACACAACCGTAATGGCACATGGGGCAGTCCAACATCACACAACGTCCAACATCGCACAATCCACTCTGAGCATCCACTTTCACACAACGCTGGTTGGGCAGCAGTAGATCACCAGGTCTGCCCGGCTGACGTCACACAAGTCTTTATCCCCGTCGAACATTACATGATCCTCGATGCAAGTCCATCATCTCACACAACACTGTTCCCATGCAGCATGAAACAACCCTTTTTATGTGGCCAACATCACACAGCATCATGCAGCCCTTTTTAAGCGTCGAGTATCGTCAATGCTGTCCGGCCATCCAACATCACAGAGCTCCTTCTGCACTCCCACATCACACAATCCTCTTTGGCATCAAGGCAGGGGGTGCCATAAGGACGCTCACCCTTTTTTTTTTCAACTATGGCATGCACTCTCTGATGTTGGGGACACACCAGATCCTGAGGTACCTTAGTTGGTAGTTGTATTAAATTCTAACACCAAGGGTCCCAGGTTCAATTCCCTGTGTGTGCACTCTTTTTGCCTTCGCTTTTTTGGTCTGTTTCATGTCCGCATGTTACCCCCAGCGGTTACCCTCCAACTGCCATTGGTTACCCACCAACCGCCATTGGTTACCGACCAACTGCCATCGGTTACCCACCAACTGCCATCGGTTACCCACCAACCGCCATTGTAGGGCGTATTGGACACTCCGAGGTTTTTTTTTCCATTACGGCACCCCCCTGCATCAAGCATCACACCGACCTCCTCCTCGTGCAGCCCTCCTGGGGCACCATTGCACAACCTCCTGTGCGCAACCAACGTCGCGCATCCCCATCTGCTCTGACACAATCATCTCCGCTACTCAGGCCCTCGTCGATGGATTCACCCCCTGGACTGCCACCTTCGCGTCCGTCTGGCTGCCAGATGCACATGAGTCCACTGAGACGCACGACGACACGGAATTCCCTGCGAACGGGCCGCGGCCGAACACCGCCCCACAGGTCTTCGACAGCTTCGACAGTTTCCTGCCGCTCCCGACACGCCACATTGAGTGGCCTTCGGCTGAGACGTCCGTGAGGATGTCATCGCGGTGCCGTGATACGTTGCCGGAGGCCGCGCTACAGAATGAGGGGGAGTGGGACCCGGAGGAGCGGGACCCGGTGCTGTACACATCAGTGAGCCAGGTCCACTCCTCCCAATCAATGCCAGTCCCCACCCCCAGGGCGTTGCTTTAATTTTGCGGCAGGGGAGGGGGACCCCTCCCCCGTGGACCCCCTCCCCCCTCCCCTGTCCGCTCTAATTCACCTGAGAATCAGGGTTCTGGGAACCTTTTTTCGTTTGGGCCAATTATTTCCTCCCGCGCCTTCGGCGCACCAATAGCAGGGTTCTTTGGTCACGCCACTCGTATCATTTCTTCCCTCTGTTGCAGACACCATGCCCCAGTGTCCCATAAGCATGTTCTTCGGCACCCTGGTCCAACTGTGTCCCCGCGCAAAACGCAACGGTGTTGTAAACGCGATCCTCTGTTTTCGCTCGCAAGATAGATGGACTGGGAAGAAAAGGCAAGAGGCATACAATGTTGCACAGAAAGCATGTTCAACACTTTTTCTGAACACTCCAATGGCAACTCTGTACAAGTTTATAAGACACGCAGCCATAATGGCACAACAAGACCGCGATGTGCGCTGCCAAACAATTTGATAACAATGAGCATTCCTCCATGTTTCCTGTTTGTGTTGCCTGGTGGTGTTTAGGTGAGGGCACAATGTATGGACCCCAAAAGATGAGTTGAGTACCTGTCTTCAGACATTATGACAAATGGATATGCTGAATGGGTCAGTGTGGTGCATTTTTGCAATTGCTGGTGGATATGGTTCAGTTTGGCAGGGGGGGGGGGGCTCCCCCCTGGACCCTCTCCCCCCCTTCTCTGGACCCCTCCCCCCCCTCCCCCCTCCGCTCAAGCAACGCCCTGCCCCACCCCCGCCCCCCCTTCTCAGTCACCCGCAACACTGTCTTGATGCCCTGCTGTCCAGGGGGGGGGGAAGTTTCAGCACAGGAAAATCTGTGAATCTGTGAATCTGTGAAAATTTCTCGCCGCTAAGAAAGTTGGCAAAAATTTCGCCATGAAAATTCGGGGGATTGGCCCCTAGAGAGCTCAAAAGGTATGTGCTGCCACACACAGTGCTAGTGCCAGTAATAATGACAGGGACGGTGATAGTGATAGTCCATTGGCAGTGCCTGTGTGTTGGAATCTATATACATACATACATACATACATACATACATACATACATACATACATACATACATACATACATACATGTGTGCATATATGTATATATATATATTTTCGTTCTCTTGCAGGAACTTTTGATGGATGGGGGTACAGTGAAACCTTGGCCGGGGGGCTGCCGGGGCCTACCAAGGCCGCGCCCCCCGCGACATTTGGTCCGGCCACCCGCGGCACTGGCTCCTGTGGGGGCTGTGGGAGCAGTGGGCGGCCGCAGCGTGCTTTCCACAGGGGGCGGCAGCTCATGTAGCTCATGGGGCGGCCCAAAGGTGACAATGACGGTAGCGAAGGTGAGTGTCATGCTAATTGCTTCGCTCATTGCTGTGCTCAGTGCTCTGCTTAGTGCGTGTGCTAACAGAGGGGGCAGGGGCAGGGCAGCTAGAGGGGGAGAGAGGGCTAGGGCACCAGGGAAGCCCAAGGAACGGGCGCCGGTAGGAGAGAGGGAGCAGTGGGAAAGGGTTTGCCTCGCAAATTGCTCTGCCCAGTGCGCGCAGAGACAGAGGGGGCCGGGGTAGGACGGGGGGGTAGGACCAGAACAACGGGGGGGTAGGACCAGAACAACGGGGAGGCAAGGCCCAAAATAGCCAGGCACAGGGGCAGAACAGGGAAGGGTAGGGTGGAGCAGGGGATGTCGTGCTGATTGCTTCGCTCAGTGTCGCGCTTAGTGCTCTTAGCACAGACAGGCCAAGGGGGGGCAGCCAGGGAAAGCGGGGGATGGTGCCTGGCGAGCGGCGGGGGCTGAGAGGGCCGAGGGACCACACGAGGGTTAGAAGACACATACACAGGGAGGGGGAGGAGGTGTAGGGAGGGAGGGAAGCAGGGGTGCAAGGGACCCAGGGGAGGGGCGGGGAGTAGGGGAAGGTAGGCGAGCTTGCCGCGCTCAGTGTCGTGCTAATTGCGTGCTGTGACATGCATGCACATGCTGTGCGTATCACCTGGAGGAACAATGAAGTCGGGTTAAGGTTGCGACCACTGGCCGCCTTGGCGGGCACAGGCGGAGACATGATGAGCACGAGGAGGCGCTGTATGCTGGGCCTCCCGTGCCGCAATATGTGGCTGGGCTTGAATGGCGCGCAGAGGGGACGGGCGCCGGTGGCGCCATCCACTGGACCCCCTGCACTCGCTGGTTGCTGGTGCTTGCTCGGTGTTGTGCTAAGTGCGTGCACAAAAGGGAACGAGAACAGGGAGGGGCAAGCGACACAGAGGCGATGGCGAGAGGACGGAGACGGGGCGACAGAGACATTGAGGGGTAAAGCGAGAGAGTAGTAGAGGGGAAAGAGGGACGAAGAGGGGAAGGGTGGCAGGGGGATTTGTCATGCACATTGCACCGCTGAGGAAAACAGGGGCGGCAAGACGGCGGAGAGAGGAGAGGCCGGCGGATGAGGATAGACAGGGGAAAGGCAACGGGAGGGGGACAGGGTTTGCCGTGCTCAGTGTCACGCTTATTGCGTGCCGTATGCATCTTTGTGTCATGACGCATGCCAACTGTGTGCCCCTTGTCATCCCGTGGACACGTTGGGGGATATGGCACCCAAAGTGGAGCACTCATGGTGGACACGCAGAGGGGACGGGCACCAGCGGTGCCATCCGTTGGGCCCCCTGCGTCTGTGATAATGCGGCCCGGACCAGTGGCCAACGCTGAATGCGCGGAGAGGGGACGGGCACCAACAGCGCCATCCGGTTGGCCCCCTGCGGCAGGGATTGTGCAGCCTAATTAGATGGCCAGGGGATGCCGTGTCCGTGTCGTCCGTGTCGTGTAGAGCGACAAGGACGGGGAGCGGAGCGTGGGGTTGGGGGGCTCCACAAGCTCCTCGCCCAAGACCCCGTGCTTGGGTTGGCCGTGCTCCGCGGCTTGAAGGAGTGGGAGCACGGCCGCCAGTGCTCGGAGCTGTGGGGCCCCTCGAGGCCCTACAAGCCCAGTCAATGGGCACACTTGGGGGAGGTAGGGTGGTTGGGGTGTGAGGATGCGGGGCTTTGGCGGGGGATGGGAGGTGGGGAGGCAAGGGAGGTGAAGGAGGAAAGGGAGGGGTCAAGCACCCCCCCCCCCTCCAAGCCTAAGCCCCCGCCCACAAGAAAGGCAAGGGGGGTAAAGCCCCCCCCCCCCCCAAAGAAGAGGAAGCGGTTCGAGTCGGACTGG
The DNA here is from genome assembly GCA_964036045.1 of Eutreptiella sp. 'Long Island Sound 2002'. NCBI lineage: Eukaryota > Euglenozoa > Euglenophyceae > Eutreptiales > Eutreptiaceae > Eutreptiella > Eutreptiella sp. 'Long Island Sound 2002'. The sequence goes on along the minus strand of OZ038381.1, from coordinate 40,284,750 downwards.
GACGACGAGTGTGGCAACCCCGCCTCTTCCTCTTCGTCGTCCTCCGGCGAGGACACCCCCCCCCCCAAATAAGAAGATGAAGGTCGCCGAGATGGCGATGAAGGTCGTGAGGCAGGCGCGGCTGGAGCTAAGTGGCGGGTCCACACCTGACCAATTGAGGCCCCAAATAAGAACCCCCCCCCAAAGTCAAAGGCCGTCCCTACCCCAAAAGAGAAGGGGCGGGAGAAGAAGGCGGAGGGGAGTGGGAAAGAAGTGGGGGGGGGTGAAGAAGGAGGAAGGGGGGGGGGACCCCCGATCCCCTCGTGGGAACCTCTGCCCACGTCCCGTACGGGGGCGGGGTAGAGGTGGGCACTGTCACCGGTGTCCACGCCCGCAAGAGCGCGGTTGTTTGGGTGAGATACCCAAACAACCCCAAGCTCTATGAGGTGGAGCGCCACCTCATCTTCGGCACGGCCGAAGCCGCGGAGGCGCACCTCCAAAAGGTGCGCAAGGGCAAGACGCCCACCACCAACCCCCCCCCCCCCCCAACGAAGCCGGCTAACCCCCCGACTAACCCCCAAGAAGACCCTCAACCCAATGCAAATACCCCCACTAACCCACCTAACCCCCCAACCGAAACCCAAGCTCCCCCGGCACTATGGGACCCGGAAACGGGCTCCTGAGAGGTGTAACACGGCAACAATGGCCGGAATGGCCAAGCACACGAGCCGCGAAGGCTAATACGTATGTTCTATGTGTTGTTGTGCTGGTGTAGGGAGGTTTCGTTTTTGGAAAGTTTGTCTAAATTTTGTTGGTTTAATTTTTAATCCTGGCAACACATAATATTTAAAATTTACAAATTTTAAACCAAAAATTAATCTCAAAATTTAAAGCCGAGAGCCATTTTGATATTTTTACACATCAAGACGGGTGACCCCCCCCCCCCCCCCAAACCAAGGGGTAAAATGGTGGACAAACACACAAGGCACCCCATAGGGGTGCAAATTTTCCCAAGCGACGCCCCTGACCCCCCGCAAAAAGTGCATACTTTGGTTTAATCAATCAATTTTTGGCCAAAAAGTAAATATATTGGATTTAATTTGGGTCTCTAGGGGAGTAAGAGAGGAGGTTTCCATGAACACACGGTCGTTTGGACTTTGTAGTTTGATTCAAACTTGTGCACCACCTTCGAAGCAAGTGTGGTGCTTTTCGTGCTTGAGGCTTTGCAGGGGGGAAGGAGGGCACGGGCACATTTGCCAAGTTTTGAAGCCTTTGATGTGGGTGCTTGGAACGCGGTGCAAACACAAGGCGGTCTGTGGCCACCGCAGGAGCCTTGTTATTTTTTTTGGGGGGGGGGGGGACGCGAAGCGAGCCCAAGCAACGGGAGGTTTGGCGGTCCACACACAAGGCGGTGCATACACAAGACGGTGCATACACAAGGCGGTGCACACACAAGGCCGTTTGCGGCCACCGCAAAAGTCCTATTATTTAAGGGGGGGGGTGCAAGGGCTGGCCCCCGCGTCGGGCGAAGCGAGCCGAAGCAAGGGGAGGTTTGGCGGTCCACACACAAGGCGGTGCATACACAACACGGTGCAGACACAAGGCCGTCTGTGCGCACCGCAAGAGTCTTGTCGTTTAAGAGGGGGTGCGTGGGCTAGCCCCCGTGTCGAGTGAAGTGAGCACAAGCAACGGGAGGTTTGGCACTCCACACACAAGGTGGTGCATACACAAGGTGGTGCACACACAAGGCAGTGCAAACACAAGGCGCTCTGTGGGCACCGCAAGAGTTTTGTTATTTAAGGGGGGGTGCTTGTGCTGGCCCCCACGTGGAGCGAAGCAAGCCGAAGCAAGGGGAGGTTTGGCGGTCCACACACAAGGCGGTGCATACACAAGGTGGTGCACACACAACGCGGTGCACACACAAGGCAGTGCAAACACAAGGCGCTCTGTGGGCACCGCAAGAGTTTTGTCATTTAAAGGGGGGGGGGTGTGGGTTGGCCCCCGTGTCAAGCGAAGCGAGGTGAAGCAAGGGGAGGTTTGGCAGTCCACACACACAAGGCGGTGCATACACAAGGTGGTGCACACACAAGGCGGTGCACACACAAGGCGGTCTGTGGCCACCGCAGGAGTCTTGTTATTTAAGGGGGGGTGCTTGTGCTGGCCCCCACGTGGAGCGAAGCGAGCCGAAGCAAGGGGAGGTTTGGCGGTCCACACACAAGGCGGTGCATACACAAGGTGGCGCACACACAAGGCAGTGCAAACACAAGGCGCTCTGTGGGCACCACAAGAGTTTTGTCATTTAAAGGGGGGGGGGTGTGGGTGGGCCCCCGTGTCAAGCGAAGCGAGGTGAAGCAATGGGAGGTTTGGCGGTCCACACACACAAGGCGGTGCATACACAAGGTGGTGCACACACAAGGCGGTGCACACACAAGGCGGTCTGTGGCCACTGCAGGAGTCTTGTTATTTAAGGGGGGGTGCTTGTGCTGGCCCCCACGTGGAGCGAAGCGAGCCGAAGCAAGGGGAGGTTTGGCGGTCCACACACAAGGCGGTGCATACACAAGGTGGCGCACACACAAGGCAGTGCAAACACAAGGCGCTCTGTGGGCACCACAAGAGTTTTGTCATTTAAAGGGGGGGGGGTGTGGGTTGGCCCCCGTGTCAAGCGAAGCGAGGTGAAGCAATGGGAGGTTTGGCGGTCCACACACACAAGGCGGTGCATACACAAGGTGGTGCACACACAAGGCGGTGCACACACAAGGCGGTCTGTGGCCACTGCAGGAGTCTTGTTATTTAAGGGGGGGTGCTTGTGCTGGCCCCCACGTGGAGCGAAGCGAGCCGAAGCAAGGGGAGGTTTGGCGGTCCACACACAAGGCGGTGCATACACAAGGTGGTGCACACAAGGCAATGCACACACAAGGCGGTATGCGGCCACCGCAGGAGTTTTGTTATTTAAGGGGGGGGGTGCATGGGTTGCCCCCCGCGTCGAGCGAAGCGAGGTGAAGCAAGGGGAGGTTTGGTGGTCCACACACAAGGCGGTCTACACAAGGTGGCGCACACACAAGGCGGTGCCGACACAAGGCGGTGTGTGGCCACCGCAGGAGTCTGGTTATTTGAGGGGGGGTATAGGGCTTGGCCCCCGTGTCAAGCGAAGCGGGCCCAAGCAAGGGGAGGTTTGGCGGTCCACACACAAGGCGGTGCATACACAAGGTGGCACACACACAAGGCGGTGCAAACACAAGGCGGTGTGTGGCCAGTGCAAGAGTCTTGTCATTTGAGGGGGGGTGTGTGGGCTGGCTCCCGTGTTAAGCGAAGCGAGCACAAGCAACGGGAGGTTTGGCACTCCACACACAAGGCGGCGCATACACAAGGTGGTGCATACACAACGCGGTGCACACACAAGGCCGTCTATCGGCACCACAAGAGTCTTGTTGTTTAAGGGGGCGTGGGCTAGCCTCGGTGTCCAGCGAAGCGAGCCCAAGCAATGGGAGGTTTGGCGGTCCACACACACAAGGCGGTGCATACACAAGGTGGTGCACACACAAGGCGGGGCACACACAAGGCGGTGTCTGGCCACCGCACGAGTCTTGTTATTTAAGGGGGGGTGCTTGTGCTGGCCCCCACGTGGAGCGAAGCGAGCCGAAGCAAGGGGAGGTTTGGCGGTCCACACACAAAGCGGTGCATACACAAGGTGGTGCACACACAACGCGGTGCACACACAAGGCGGTCTGTGGCTACTGCAGGAGTTTTGTTATTTAAGGGGGGGGGTGCAGGGGCTGCCTCCTGACGAGCGAAGCGAGCTGAAGGGGGTTCTGGGGTTGGGGAGGTAAGGGGGGGGAGATAACGGGGGGAGGTAAGGGGGGGAGGTAAGGGGGGGCGACTTCGTGCATACTAACCTGTCTTTTGCAATTTTTTTTGTGTTTTAGTCAGGCCTTCGGGCGTATGGCATTTTAGTATTGGAGATTTCAAGGGGGCAAAACTTTCTCCTGTTGGCATTTTCCCAACCCCCTGTTTGCAGAAAACGCTCCAAAAAGCATCAATGTAGCAGGTTCACACTCTGACAGTGCGTTTCGTTCCACACACCGATTGGCTCTCCTTCCCACTCCTTTTTGCAGTTAGGTGCCGTTGAGTGGTTGAAATCCAGTAGCTCTCAGGAGGGCGCCGTGTTAAACAGAGTTGGTCTACCAAAGGTTACACTCATCCCTTCGCTTGGCGCTCACATTCATGAGGTTTTGCTCCCTCTGTTCAGTCCCAGGGTTTATGAGGCACAATTTGCGGTGTAACCCATCGATAATTCCACCGTCGGGGGGCCGGTCCCCGCCAGCAGCAGCCGCTCGGCGCTGCTTGCCTGAGTTGTGTGCGCACGGGACATCGGCAGTGCTTTCCCCCTTTGGGCCTCAGCCTTTGCACCAGGGATGAGGGTGGTTCGCTCTCAGGTCTCCCCCTCTTTCCTCACAGGTGCTGTCACAGCGGCTCAATAGCCCCGCGCCGCAGCAGCCGGCCTCACGGGCCCCCTCCCCGATGGCGTCGCTGGCGGACGGCCGGTACCCCGCGCTGCTGCAGCTGATGGAGACGGACCCCGACTGGCCCCTGAGCCCCAGTCCGTACCTGTCACGGGAGGGCCCCCCACGCATGTCCATGCCCACGCCCTGGAGCAGCACCACCGACAGCCTCGGGGAAGAGGAGCGCACGGTGGAGCCCCCGGGCACTGGCACAGCCCCGGGGCTGCACAACGGGGTGCAGGAGTCGCTGTGGAAGCATGCGCCCGCGTCGTGCCCGCCACTGCCGCCCCCAAACCTGCCTGCGGCACCACCCTCTCCACCGTCACCCCCAAAGCGCACGTCCCCTGTTTCCGAGGCCCCTCTGCCTTTGTCTGTCTCTGGGGAGGCAGACGTGGGCGAGCCCCTGTCTCCCATGTCCATCTCCCCAGAGGCCACCTCCCATGAGCCCATGTCCGGCCCCTTGGCACTGCAGCCGCCCTTGGCCGTGCCGGAGGGCCTTGCAACGAACCGCACATGCCGCACGTCCACTTCCAAGTCCCAGCGGTCTGGTCGGTCCGTGCACGGGGGCATCGTAGACGTGCTCGTGCCATCCCAACCGCGCTGGATGAAGACCCCCCGCCATACAGCGCAGGTCGTGCCCGCGGGGGGACATGAGGGAAGGGGGCAAGGATTGGGGCAAGGATTTGCCTTGTCTTGCTTTGGTCACAGCGGAGATTGGGGCACCGGCCCCAGAACTCCATCCCTTCCTTTGTTCCGTCCCTTGCATTCTATTTCCTGAAATGAGGTCCATGTGTGGCCCTTGTTTTTGGACGGGGGGAAGAAGCCCACGCTTTTCTTCCGCATTTACTGCGCATGGGAAGTGTGATAAAGAGCACCCACCTCTGTCTGTGGGCGTGTGGGTGTGTGGGTGTGTGGGTGCCCAGATGTACCACCCTTACTGGGCACTGTCCAAACTCTCAGTGATCCGCAGGGTGGCCCCAATGGTGCGCAAGTGGGATCATGAGCATGCTCCCCTGATTGCTGTGCCCTTCTATTTGTGTCACGTGGCCGAGACAAAGGACAGTGATGGTGTGGCCTGTGACCCCCCATCTTCCCTGGGATATCCCCACACCCCACACCCAGAATGCTGCCTTGGTGGTGACGTTGACCTTGTTGGTCAACCACAACCTGGTCAACCCTGAGAGGGAGGGGCAGGTGATAGGTGATTGGAGACACATCCATATCCTGTGGGAGCCTTTGAGATGGTCTGTGTTGCTGAGCTGACCTGAGGTAGCCGCCAGTGCATACTCCGCCCCGCAGCTGCCAAGGAACTAGAAATTAGTGTCAAATTACTCACCAAGGCATTTGGGATAAATGGATGTCCCTAACGACCACCAAAGCTCATGCCCAGGCCATCCTTGACACCCACTGGAATGTGGTGGAAACCTACGCCAGCCAGCTCCAACCTAGCAGCCTAGTTGGGTATCATACATCTGGCCGGTACTCCACCAACGGCTCTTGCCGGGTCATTCCACATGCCCCCCCAACACCCTACAATCGAATGGTAGTTGAGCCCCAAGCCCGAAAGGGAGCAACAATTCCCCTTTCAAGGTCTACTAGCAAGGTGATCCTAGTGACCTAGATTAAAGTCAATATGTTAATTTTTAATTTTTAATATATGAAGGCGTTAATATATTAATCTCGCAAATATTAAGAGGTTAAAGTCAAATTTTTGCGATCGGGCCATTTGTAACCATTTTTCCATGCACATATGCGGACCTACAAGGGGTGTTACGTGGTATATTGTTGCACAACGGTATAGTAGAGAGGTTCCAATGTTGTGTTGGTGGGTGTCTTGGACACCCCCCCTCCGGTTGCCCGCATTCCCCCCCACTCCACACCACCATGTTCCCTTGTATAGCCCTTGTTATGCCTTTCTCTCGGGACACTCTTACCGAGCTTAACATGACGCTCGTGCGTTTGAGCGGGGCCAAGAGTTTGCGGGACCCTTTGGTCTCCCAACTCCTTGGTGAGTGGGTGGCCTCATCCCCTTTGGCCCGGGCCCGATGGTCCGATGCCATGGAGTTTGGTTACCCCTCCCTTATTCGTACTAAGCAAGTGGAGGCGGTGAAGCAATATGCCTCCCACCTTTTCCCGGCCCCGGACCTCATCGGCCTCCTCATGGACTTGAACGTCCCCAAACTCGGCTTCCGGCACGTGTCGGAGTACATGAGCCGCCGGGGGTCGGCCTACTCGGCCGCAACGGGCCTCCCATTCCCCCGCCCCATCCCCACTCGGGATACGTTCATGGACACGTGGAAGGAGTTGGTCACCCCCCTTGACCTACGACCACCCGTGTCCGTCCGCGATCCCCCCGCGAGTGGGCGCTCTTGGCCGCTACCCTCATGGGCCCGGTACGTCCAATCACGCCCATCGCTAGTGGAGACCATCGATTGGACAAGGCCCCTCACCTTCATTGTGCGTGGGGATGCGTACCCGTGCGCCGGTGGTAGTTGGACCCAACTCTCTATTGGGCTCCTCAACCACGGCGCACGGGGCCGCACACCCGCGTACTTGTGGGTGATAGGGATGGCCGTATGCGGGGACAAGGACATGGCGGCACTTGCAACGATATGGGCCAACAACTTGAAGGTTTGTGGCCCATTCGTTGTTTGTTAATTTTTGCATTTTTGCGTTAATTTCTCGAGATTAATTTCTTGTTTTCGGTTAATATTAACGCCGACTGAAAAATTAACTTAATATTAATCTCGACAAATTAATGTAAATATTAATCCATGTCCTTTTTGTAGGTATTGCAGTCCATACAAGACTGCGAGAAGTTTCATTGGGTGTCGCGGTGGGTGCCAAGCAGGTTGGTCATCGGGGGAGACCAACCGTTCGTGCGCCGCCTTATCGGTGTGTCCACCTCGCCCTTGGTGGGCTCCATTTACAATATGGGGGTGTGGGACAAGGTTGCGGCGGCATGGGTCAACGTGGCGACCCGGCGCACCTTGGACCGTGAGGAGGCGGCCCGCCGCCGCTACAAGGAGACCGGCCGTAGCTTGGAGAATGGGGGATGCATAGGGGATCCACACATTGTGCTTGACTGGTGCATGGTTTTCCTATGCATCCTCCATTGTTGCATGGCCATTGGCCGGCTCCAAGTGGCGTTCATCGAGACACGCCTTCCGGACCTCCCCAAGGAGAACACCAACGCCGTGCACGTACCCTACCCCAAAGGGGTAGAGAGGGGCACCGTCCGTGGTATCCACGGGGGGAAGTACGGTGCCGTTTGGGTGGAGTACCCGGGCGGCACCACCCTCTACGAGGTCAACCGCTCCCTCCTCTTCCCCACCCTCCAGGAGGCCGAGCGGCACCGCGAAGAGGCCCAAAAGAAAGAGGGCCAAAAGAAGACCAAAACGAACAAAACGCCTAACCCCCCGAACGCAAACCCTACCACCAAACCCACTAACCCAACTATCCCCACTAACCCCACTAACCCCCCATCCGGACCCGCGAAGATGTGGGACCCCACTACGGGGTCCCACGAGGTATGAGGGCCCGGATAGGGACCCAAGGGGCCACAGTGGCCATGGACAAGAGACATAAACACACACATGATGCATTCCATGTTGCGTTGTGCCATTGTTAGGGGGGTTAATATTTGGGGAAATGAGTTAATATTTGTGAGATTAATATTAATGCCGGCGACCCTTTAATTTTTAACTTTTCAAATATTAACGGAAAAATTAAAAACAAAAATTAAAGCCAAGAGCCATTTTAACATTTTGAAACAACCACATGGGTAGGACCCCCCCATCAACCCCCGGGGGAAAATGACACCCAAGCCCGTAAGGCAACCCGTGGGGGTCATAATTTTCATGGCAAACCCCCTAACCCCCCCTAAAAAAATTGAAACTTGAGATTAACGTGTTAATTTTTGGGCAAATATTAAACATATTGACTTTAATCTAGGTCACTAGGGGAGCATGGGTTTAGATGTGTGTATCTATTAAGGAACCACCACCATGGCCACTCTCCTCTACACTGCACATGGTGATTGGTATCCTTACATGGAGTTGGCCAAATATTTCGATGTCATAGCCCATTTGGGCCCGGGAGATGCAGTCCAGCTTCTCATTGACATGGAAGCCTCTCCAATGCCCTATCACATAAGCCATTGAACACCACATAGGCCAAAAGTAGCGGGTTCCCCGGACACCTAAACACACAGTTCTCCGGATACACTCCATGGGACTACCCCCACCCCTACAACACATGCATCTACCTCCAAGGCCACCCCATGGCTCTCTGGATGCTGCAAGCTACTAGTGGCCATTTGGACCCAACTACACCCACATTGCGCCTCTCCAAATGCTACGGTGGTCTTAACGGTTTTACATCAGTCTTCATAAATGTGGTGCATGCCTATATTGACGCTGTGACAGTGTGGTGATGCAATTAGATGGTATGTACCACGGGGGGGACGCCAAGGTGTACTCCCGACCGCCCCCCCTCCCTCCTGGAGGCCAAAATGTTTAAAAGGTCCACAATACAGGCCAATATGGAGAAGTTGGCGGGCACCAGAGCCGCCGTAAAATTTTCGTGCTCTATTTGAAGGGGTTGTTAAATCCAGTCACGCGTGTGTGTGTTTATTCACAAAATGCTAAGTTTTTTTTGACCATTTTTTGTGGGCCCCGAAAATGGCATGGGTTATGTCGCCATTTCTGATTTCTTCCCCTTGTTGGGGACCTCCGACAAGGCAAGGGTTCTGTCGCCAGGACCGATTGCATCCCTTTGTCGGGGACCCTCGAGAAGGCAGGGGTTATCCGGCGATTTCTTAGTTCATCCCAATGTTGGGGACCCCCAAGAAGGCAGGGGTTGTGTCGTCACCTCTGGTTTCATCCCCTTGTAGGGAACCCCCGAGAAGGCTGGGGTTATGTCGTCATTTCTAATTTCATCCCTTTGTTGGGACCTCGAGAATGCAAGGGTTATGTAGCCATTTTTGATTTCATCCCTGTATTGGGGATCCCCAAGAAGGCAGGGGTTATGTCGTCATTTCGGAATTCATCCCTTTGTCGGGGACCCTCGAAAAGGCAGGGGTTATCCAGCGATTTCTGATTTTATCCCCGTGTGGGGGACCCCAAAGAAGGCAGGGGTTGTGTAGCCATTTTTGATTTCATCTCCCCTTGTTGCCCCATGGGGGAACATCTAATCGCCTCCGACAAGCTTTTGAGCATGGCGGCAGCAAAAGCCACAATTGGACCATTGCCTTGCCCACATCTGGGAAGCAGTAACCAAGGAGGATAGTGATGTGCCAAGTGATGTCACCAAGTGTGAGATGATAGTTGTCCAACAACAAAGGTGACGAAGGGGTATGGTTATGTCAGCTCCTATTTCTTCTTGTTGTATGTGTTACGTTTCGCATCATGTTGTGGTGTGGGGTGGTGTTGGTGTGGTGAAGTGTGGTACCATATGGTGTGTGTTTATGGGTTGAGTTTAGTTTAGTTGAGTTCAGTTGAGTTTAGTCGATTTGATTTGACATGACCTGAGTTGATTTGGAATTAGAGGTGTAGTGTGGTGTGGTGTGGTGTGGTGTGGTGTGGTGTGGTGTGGTGTGGTGTGGTGTGGTGTGGTGTGGTGTGGTGTGGTGTGGTGTGGTGTACTGAAGGTGCTATTACCAAAAGGCAATGACTGGGATGCTCTTGTAGAAGGGTAATGCAAGCTAGGAGGGCGGTGTATTTTGTCACATAATGTGTATGGTGTGTGGCGCACCTGTGTGGCTGCTAGAGTCCTCCCCATGTTCGGCGGGCGTAGTTCAAGGATGCGCTTGGGACTCCTTGCCGCTCCGTCTACTGGTGCAGCCGCAGTTTTTGTAGGGCCCGCGCCATGGTACCTCGGGGCCCCGCACGGGCTTGGTGAGGCCTACACAGGCATTGGTGTGGTCCGGCCAAAGTTTTTGTGCCTGCAACAGTTGCGGGATAAACTCCGTCCCGATGTCGTGCGCTCCCGCCCCATCCCATATGTGCTGCTTGTAGGGGCGGTGAGCTGATTGCCACCGACTACAATGTGGTGTGGTTTGGTGTGCCGAAGGCGCTATTACTACATGGCAATGGCTGGGATGGTTGTACGTACAGGTAATGCAAGCCGGGAAGGGTTTGTGTCTAAACATGCGCTGTGTGTAGTATGTGGTGCACGTCTGGCACAGGGCATCTCTCTCTCTCTCTCTCTCTCTCTCTCTCTCTGTCTCTCTCTCTCTCTCTCTCTCTCTCTCTCTCTCTCTCTCTCTGGTGCCGGACAACTGCTGCCCAAGGCTGCCCTGGGGACGCCTTGGTGCTTTGCCTAATGGTGCTACGGAAGTTCTCGCTGGGCCCAGGCATTTGTACCTCCGTGCGCGGAGGCCGGCACATGGGCAACCGAGTCCCTTCGGTGCACTGCCACACTACGCCGGGCAGTGGGTAGCGGGGTTGCAGCAGAATGTACTGCCCCACTGTTGTGGGCAGTGGGTGGTGGGGATCCTTCTGTACGCTGCTTGAGTGCGTTGGGTAGTGGGCAGTGGGGATTCTTCAGTTCACTGCGGCACCGTAGCCCGGGGGTAGTGCGTAGTGGAACTTCCGATGGACACCGCCTCCAATGGATCTCCCGTTGTACACCATGTGACTGCCCCGGGATAGCAGGCAGTGGAACACCTGCGAAACACTGCCGCACCACTTTGGGGCACTGGGCAGCGGAACTCCGTGTTTACACATCCTCGGTGCCTTGCGGCAACGGTAGCGGAACTCCGGACCTCCCTCCGTGGGGCAGCGGGCAATGGTGTTGTTGCAGCCACAGTGCCTTGGAGCAATGGGTAGCGGAATGCTTGCTATACACGGGCGCACTGCCTTGAGGCAGTGGACGGTGGATCTCCTGCAATATACCGCTGCACTCCCTTGGGTTAGTCGGAACGGCGCTGGAACGCCACTAGAACTCTAGCTGTCCACCGCCGCGGTGCCCTTGGGTAGTGGGGAGTGGAACTTGTGCGGCGGATTGCCGCACTACTTTCGGGCAGTTGGCAGTGGAACTCCGGCATCACATTGTCACACGACCTTGTGGCAATGGGCGGAGGTGCTCTTGCAATGACATTGCATTGGGGCCTTGGGGAGTGGATTGCATGAGGCACTCCGCAGCACCGCCTTACGGCAGTGGGCCATGATTCTCCAGCAATACACTGCCGCACTACCTCACGGCATTAGGAAGTGGAACTCATGTGGTTCATTGCCGTAGTGCCCGGGGGCAATGGGTTGTGGAACTCTTTCAAAACACCGCCACACTGCCTTGGGGCAACGGGCGGAGGCAGTGCCGCAGAACACTGCCGCACTGCCTAGGGGTAGTGGACAATGGAACTCGTGCGGTACACTACCGCACTGCCTTGGGGCAGTGGGTGTCAAACTGTCGCAGAACAATGCCGCTCCGCTTGGGGGTAGTAGGTAGTGGAACTCATGCCACACGCCGCCGCCATCCCTTTGGCAATGTTGGTTGGAACCTTGCGGTACATTGCCGCCTTGCCTTGGGGCAATGCGGGTGGAACTCCTGCGATATGCTGCCGCATTGGTCGGGGGCTGCGGGCAGTGGAACCATTGCGGTGCATTGCCGCACCGCCTAGGGGCGTGGGTAGTGGAACCCCCTCAATATGGTGCCGCACTTTATTGTGGCCGTGGGCAGTGGTGCTCCTATGGTACGCAGCCGCACCACTTGGGCGCAGTGGGCAGTGGCACTCCTGTAATTGGCTACTGCATGGCTTTGGGGCAGTGGGCGGTGGAAGTTGTGCGGTCCTCTGCAACACTGCTTGGGATTGGTGGGCAACAGAACTCATGCAATCCACCACCGCAGTGCAGTTCCTTCAGTATTTTGCCTCAATGCTGGGAGGTAGTGGGCATGGATCTCCTTCTTTACACTACCTCACTGCTTGGGAGCTGTGCATCTGCTTCTCTGCACTACCCCGCTGCTGGGGTGGGCAATGGGTAGTGGGACCCTTGCAGTGGAGTGCCACCATGACACGCGGCACTAGACAATGGGACTCTTGCGGATGCTGTTGCACCGCCTTTTGGTAGTGGTCATTGGAACCCGTACAACCTTGGGGCAGAGGGCAACGGAAGGCTTGCCTCACACACCCACAGTGCTGAGGAGCAGTGGGCAGCTTGGTGTCACTAGGAGGGTGGTAGCAGCCCCCCACCCCCAAAGTTGAGTCTGCCCCCCCCCCCCCCCCCTTGACATAGCAAAACAAGCATCACATGCCGCCTAGACAACAAATACGTCGGACGGCTGGTTTTGGTTTTCTCGAAATCACCATCTAACAATAGTTGGGGTTGGGTTCCTTACCACTTGGTGACTGCATGCTAACCGCTTCCCTATTTCATTGCAGATCATAAATGTGTCGCTGAATGTGGATCTTGACCATACTTCGTTTTTAGAAACCACTTCCTCATTACACTTCTGGAACTACTTGACGATTGCGTTTTTGCTTCACCATGTGCAATTCCGTGGATGTTACCTCAACCGTCAAACAAGCACCAGCACTAGTTGTGCCCCACCAACCATGCCTTTCATTTGAACGCATATACACGCAAAAAAGCATATGCGATTGTGCAATCCACCTCTCAAAGCTCTCCATTTCATGTCCATTCCCCCGGTCGTCACTGAGCGGCTCTCGTTCACCACGGAGTGCGGTGGCATGCGCACAATCTCCCTGTGGTAGAGGGACAAGGAGGACAGGGCTGAAATTGTCACACTTCACGCACGTGCGACTTTTCAACCACACATCACTACCCGTTGCATCTTGGCCAAGCGGTCGGTCTTGATAGACGTGCAGCCGAATGTTCTTGCCCTCGGTGTTCCACACCAATCCCACGCTGAAGATGGTGGTCTTGAAATTGAACAATGCCTAATTTGAGAAGGCTTGTGCCGAGCTTGATCCGTACGTTGAGAAGGGGAACCATGACAAAGACACCGGGTACTACGTTGGCCAAAGGGATGGAGACACGTTGTTGTTCATAAGTGGGAAGCCATCGCCCTTGGAGAAGCAAGCTCCCGGATTCACCATGACACCACTGGCTTATCAAGAACACGTCTCGCCTTCCATGCACAACAAGTTGTGACAGTGCAACACGTTGTTGATCACGTCGAGAATGAAGTTGGAAAGCTCCATGTCACAGGAATGTCCTGGTACGTGATCTCCGACTACTTGGTGTCGGCCCGCATCCGCTGTTGTTAGGCACTCAAAATACGACGATCAACTACATAAGGCGCTCGGTGTACACCTGGGTATTGTTGGGAAATGCGGTCCCACTCGTCCATCGGGAAGTATCCACCTCTCCCACCACCGTATCCAGCATGTCCAAGGGGATCACCCTCTCCAAGAAGCAGTACCCGTACTCGCACAAGTTTTTGGGACCAGTATTGCGCAAAAAATTTGGGGCAGGGTACCCAAAAGCAATCGGGTCCCCGTCTCCAAGTCATGCAAGGGGACATTGCACCTGGATGCTCACAATAGTCCCATAAGCATGCGCTGGTGTGGTGACCCTCTCAACGGAGTCCTCGAAGGCAATTTGACTCCACACTATTGCAAATTGCTTTGCTTCGTATGTCGAAATCCCTAGGCATTTCCCATGGGGGGTTTTCCAAATCGCCGGCAATACCCTTTGCATTTCGGAACCACAACTGCCAAAACGCCGAGGACAAATCCTATCCCAAAAAAACAACCGGTTGGGATTCATCCAGTGTCCGCTGCAGATCCTGCCGTCAATTGAAAGTGGAGTACATCCGACACCAGCACCCACCAGAAAATACCCACATTGTACACTCACAGCCAGCCGGCTCGGGCGGACAGGGGGCAAGCAGGTGCACGTAAGTGATCAATGGTACCAAAGCTATCCATGGCCCCCCATCCCTCCAGTGCGGTACAAATAGGCACGTTCATTGGACGCGGCCGGAACTTAAGGGCCTCTTCGGTAAACAAAAGACCTGTGGAAAAAGAGAATGGTGTCGGGAAGGGCACAGCGGACAAGTCATGTGGTGGGGGGTGGGCCAAATGGTTTTGGGGTGAGCTGACAACAGGTGGAGATGTAACTTTTCCCCAAAACCCTGGGGATTCCATCCTTGCTTGGTATGCTGCTACCCGCTTCGGCAAGCGGCGCCAATGTAATTCACGATTACGTGACACGACCTTCCGCGAAAGTATTTTGCCCCAATTTATGCGCACTTTAAATCCTTTGGCTCTTTTGGTTCCCGATGTTGGGTTGCAAGGTGCCAAATTTTGAATAGATGTCAAGTCTTATTGGGTACACACCGCAAGAGGTGAGGTTTGAATATTCCGGACTGGGTCCATGCAAACCCCCAGAGCACCAAACCCCATCCGCGAGGCCCCACGGGAAGGGGCCATGCAAGCACCGCAAACACACAACACCACTAACGCACGTGAGGGTTGCCCCTATGGCAACACCAAATAGTTGAACGTTGGCTCCTCCCTATGCTTTTTTCTCTGGTGTATCCCTTGTTTCTGCTCTCCCCCACCCCCCACCCCGTCTTGTTTATCAATTGTGTAATGTTTCAGGTTTTCCATCCGGTCCTACCCGACTGGTTGTTAGAGTGAGGGGTACCCGAGCTGTAGCTCATGGGTGATGCCCATCCCTCTCCATTGGCCAGTGACGCTAAAAAACTTCTTTCGCAATTAATTTCCCCACCACCCACTCCGTTCACCCCTCCCACATCTCCGTCCCCACTACGCTCTTCTCCCCCACACTGCCAAATTTCCCACCCCTGTACCCCAGCCCACCGTTCACATTTCGATCCATGCCATCTCAAATCTCCCCACCGTCGTACTCCATCCCGCCACCCAAGATGGTATCAGCAGATGCCGAAACCCCCCCCCCCCCCGGCAAACGCTACCAATCCCATCACCCCCCACACACAGCAGTGTCTCACCGCGTCCTAGAAGTCTCTCAATGGGTACTTTTACATGGGGATGGCAAGGTACCACGTCGCTATGCGCTAGAGGGGGCGGGTAGCGCCGTGGTAAGGGGGGGGGGGGGCAGCGGGTTTTCCGCTCTCACTTTCTGGACCGTAGTATGGACAGGGCATCCCTTATCCTTTGCCGCCTTGGTCCCCCCCCCCCCCGTGTGCAACCCCCACTTGCCCCACCAGTTGCTCTGCCGCATGGCCAAACCACATTACCCTGTGTGCTGGCACACAAGCAAACTTTGCAGTTGCCCTTGCGAACTTCGGTGTGCCAGCACACCCCCACCCACCACCACCACCCAAAACAAGCCGTACCCCAGTGAGCCGGTGCCTTCAGTTGCGCCGAGATACGCGCACGTTTACTCAACTGGCCCGACGTAAATTCCAACCCCGGGGTGCGGGACATGGTCCTACGGGAACCCGGGCCCCATCATGAACGCCTGTGCACAAAGTTTGCACGCACCAACGGGTTGCAACATGTTTTTCCCATGCGGCTGTATGTGCGGCATCGTGGAGCATTGTTGGGCATGTATTACCCCCTTCCACATGCAATGGTATAGTTTCAGTATAATAGTGGCGTGGTCAAATACTACTAGGTCACGAAGTTGCCCTTTGACTCTCGGCAATATCGCTCGTTACTGGGACGCGGCTTCCGGTCCGGCTTTTCGCTGATAGGCCGTCAGGCACGGCAGCTTGCGCCGCTGCTTGCCCAAGAGGCTGCTCTTCCTCTGCCTTACCATGTTTTGTTGCTCTCAATGTGTCATCTTGTCGTTCTCATCTATAGTAGTAGCATGCAAATAACCACCAAAGAATGGCGCATCTTGGGCATGGTTCATTTGTTCCTCATGCACCTTGTCCTCAAATACAACCATGAAGGTAGCACATAGACCCTGTATTCACATAGGTTGGCACATTTTTTTCAGCTTCCTCGGTTACCAAAAAGCAGTACACATGAGGTAGGGGAGAGGGATCTTAGGCTTTGCCAGCGATTCACCAGCCTAACATTCACCGTTGCGTACAAAAGTATTGCACAGACATTGGGCCATGAAATGTATGTGAAATTGTTGGTGCGCCCTGCCCGGCGCTCAGAAGTCTATTTGTCGCACCGTAAGAGGCGCGGGGTGGTCATGCAGCAGTGTGTGGTGAGTGCCTCCCCAATGTTGAGGGCAGTGTTCGAGCGGTTGCTCGGAAAAGTGATGCCATGGTGCGCTCATGCACAGGGGCCTGGAGTTCAATGAGGCCCCAGTGCACCCATGCATGGGGGACGTGATTTTAGTGAGGTGCCAGTGTGTTCATGCACAGGGGTTGGGATTTCAAATGAGGCCCCAATGCGCTCATGCACAGGGCCACGATTTCCATGAGGCTGTAGTGCGGTCATGCGCAGAGGCCAAGATTTCAGGGAAGCCCGAGTGCGCTCATGCACAAGGGCCAGGAGTTCAATGAGGCCCCCGTGCGCCCATGCACGGGGGCCGTGATTTGCGTGAGGCCGCAGTGTGCTCATGCACAGGGCCCAGGATTTCAATGAGGCCACCCGACACTCATGCACACGGGGCGCGAGTTTAATGAGACCTTAGTGCGCTCGCGCATGCGGGCCAAGTGTTCAACAAGGACCCCATGCGCTGATGCACAGGGAGAATGGGCTCAATGACACCTTGGGCCGCTCGTGCACAGGGGCCATGAGTTCCACCAGGCCCCGGGCCGGTCATGCATGGGGGCCACTGGTATCCACGAGGCAACGGTGCGTCGAAGTCCATGTGCTGGGCGGGCACGCACAACATTGCCCACTCCTCCCTACCCCCTAGTGGCCACCGGCTTGAAAGTTGGCCGGGGTTGCTTGTTCCCCCTGGAGTGCAATGGACGTACCACGCCTCATGTCGCCTAGTTCCATCAGCTGCAACGGGCATCCAATGTAGCTTTGGATTGTTCGGTTGTTGAATGTTGACAAGCTCCACTGGTCGACAAGAATATAGATGCCGCAACCACATTGGTACCGGGGACACAACACCATAGACCTTGGTACCCTCAACTGTGGTGGCGACGAACCCCTCCATGGTGGGCTGTGCAAGTTGCTGCATCGTGGCCCACCCATCCTCCTAGGGTACCCCCTCAATTCGATGAGGAATGAGGTAGTGCGCCTCGGTCCTCGAAAGGTGGAGCGACCGGATCCGCCACACGGTCGCCACGGTCTTCTCCCTCAGGGATGGTGCTGTAGGGCATGCACGATCCCCATTCTTGTCTACCGGGGTTAGGACGATGGGGCCCGTGTCTCGCAGATGTTGCACTGCATAGGGGGCGCCTCGCTCCCGTGATACAACCTGTTGCAACGACTTGAGTCGGTGCTTCTGGTGTTGCTTGGACTTGATATGCGCAAAGGCGTTCCTCCCGTTGTCTACGGGGCCACGGGTCATGACAATAGAAGAACACGGGAATAACGTAAGGCCGAAGGACGCGAATCTCTGTATATTGTTGCTACACTTGCCTATTTTGGCCTGTGTCCCTGGAGTTCCTTGACCCCTGTGTGGGGATACTCCCCCTTGGTCTCCAACCCCCGTGCCGCTTGCTCGACATCTGCACCTTGCCCCGTAGTTGCAAAACGTCTCCTTCCGCTGCCACCGCTTGCTGCTGCCACTAGGGCTGCGCTTGCTGCTGCACCCACTCGGGTATGTGGGCGCTGCGGGGGAGGGTGGGGACGGTGGGGGAGGGGGGCAAAGGGGTTGGTCTTCCTGACCTTGCTGGGCCGACCCGGTCCACTCGTGGCAGCTAAGCTGCACGAGCCGGCCAAGCGGGAATTGTCATCATAACCTCCATCCAGTGTCTCTACCCCTAGCTCTCCGGAGTACACCTGTGTCTCCGTTTGCTCGTGGCCGCGCATTCGGAGCCCCGCACGGTACGTGTGCGTCTCCACATGATCCCCCAGCCCTTGACCCTGGTGACCCCAAGCAGCCCCATAATGGGGTCATTTTGAGGATGTTAATGTGTTTGGGTTACTACGCCTAAGTATTTGGATGAAAATTACTTATATACCCACCATTATGGGTTATGGGCTTCGAAACAAATGGTTGGTGGTACATCATGGTCCAATCAGTTTGGAGACATTCAAAAAGTACGACTTCACATGAAAAATGCAGTAAAACCAGCCCGTGCGCAACCACCTGCCTCCCCTCCGCCGAACACTCCAACTTCCAGTGCTTGCCCCGGAGCCTATACGCCAAAAAAGCAGTGAAAAAAATGACTCGGGCAGCGGACACAATGATATCACACGGAAACAACACATGGAGGGGGGGGGTCTCCTCGCCAGCCTGGGTCCCCTCGTCCAACTCGCCGTTGAGCCACAAACTCCACCCTCACCCTTTTCGCACTGACAGATCGGGCTTACACGCGAAAGGCGGCAAATGCCGCAACATCGATGGGGTGACGATGGTGGGAGCATCGGCGGGGTAGCCGGTGGCGCCGGTCCAGGCCACGGGTTGTTGCACCACTACATCCGTGGGGGCAGTCTAGAGGGCAATCTAGGGGGCATCCAGGGGGGGGCCGGAGGGAAATCCCGAGTAGAGCTTGAAGGAACGTGTTCGGTTCCAAAACAAACGCAGCTAGGCAACTTTTTTGTGCCATGGACAGCATAGCAGGGAGAAATCGCTTTGCCCCGCTTTGCAACGCACGGGGATCGGGTGGACATAGCATCCGTGGCTCGCCTCCGATTCGTGTTTGCGAAGTTCGCACGATTTCCGCGCTATTTCCATGTGATTGAATCTCGTTTTTTTTTTGCAAGATTACCTCAAGCGCGTTGTTTGCACTTTCGGATTTTGACATAGGTTACGTGGTATTGCAAAAACCGTGCAAAAATCAAATGCTGTTAATACGGATGGGTATTCATACCATGCAACGCATACCTCACACTCGCATGGACACCGAATGGTCAAGCCGCCTCGCTTCCTATCCTTTGTGTGCATGAGGGGGGGGGGGATGGGCTCGTAGCGTAGCTACCAGCAGCTTGCCGGCCGCGTGGGCGGGAGAATACCGCAGGCCGACTTCACCAACTCTAGCTGGTGGGGCGCGTCCCACATGACCTCTCCCTACCATGGATGGTGAGGGGGTGCAGCCCCGCGGATGTGAGGGTTAGGAAGGAGGGCGGTTGGTGCACAGCGGGGGGCCTGCTTGTGCTGGGGGGGGCGACGAGGTGGAAGACATAGTATCTCAGGTGCCAAACCAAAATACGCCTCCCTCCCAGCCCCCACGGCAAGAAGTTGGCCACATTGGGCCGTTGGAATGTCCCCAAAAGCTGCTTGAGGTTAGGGTCAGCCGGGATGTCAAGGTAGGTGGTGTTGGGGACAACACTTGCGTGTTTTGCGGGGCCCGCAATGTTATGGTATGTTCTTGCTCTTGTTTGTATTTCTTGTTGGGTTTGGTGCGACCGCCTGTAGGGACGCAAGCCTGAACCAGAAGCCTTCAGGCCTATTTGTGCCTTTCCTTCAGGTCCTCTCTCTTTTCCTTGTTCGTAGGTTGAGGTCGATGAGCGGCACTATAGCGTTCCAGACTCATGTGGCGTAGACACTTGCGGGGGGGCAAGCAACCACTCTACACAACGTAACTTGAAAAACCAGCATTTGTTGTATTTGCCCCAGCGAGCAAATGGCGCGCCGTGGGTCGGCAGCCATCTTTGTAGAAATGAGAAGGGGACCCAAGCACCCCACGGAATGGGCGGTGTGGCTGCGCGAGTGAGGTGGTTCGAAGCCACGTCGCCTTTCCCCCGGCGGAAGGGAGCCGGGAACGGCTCCGCAAGTCCTTTGTCATTTGCCTCCCATGGAATCTTTTTTATTTTTCCCGGTCCCTGTGGGCACCTGTCTGGTTGGACACCCTTGTATGGGTATCAAATTAGACCAGTACAGGTAAGGTAGGAGGCCCCTTGGCCACCACCCTGGCGCCCACATGAGAGAGGGCGTTCGGGAGGGGTAACAGCCCCTGATCCCCCAACGGTAGCCCCCATGGTGAGCCCACCACCAGAAGCAGCATGTTTGTGGAGTAAAACGTGGAGCCGAGTAATAACCTCAAAACATACTGCCTTTGTCGCGGCCTTCATCCGCAGCAACGGCAGCGAGGAGTTAGTAGTATCCCCGATCTTGTGTACCCAGCCTAGAGCTCTACTAGTGGGGAACTCCAACGAAGGTAGCAACGCTAGATAGGGCAGAAAAACCTCCCCTAGAAACAACGATGCCAAGGGACTGGCCCCGCCCCCCAGTTTCAACAACCCCTAACGCCACTTTGCGGCTGGGCTAGGCCTGTGCACCACATCAATGGGGCCCCTACGCCGGATTGTGTTGGCCCGGAACCCAGCCGCTTGCGATCTTCAAGTGTCTCATCCCTCCACTTCATTTCTTTGTTAGCCGTCCCGAGCATCCACCACCGGCACGGAGAGGCAACCCGTGTCCCCCTAGTTGGTGAACCCGTGGCAGGATGGCTCTTGCCACCCCTTAGGAACTAGCCCTGGCGACCGGCATGCAGTGACAACCTGTCTCCCCCTTGCCGGTGAACAACAGGAGGGCACGGGTCCCCCCTCAATAACCACCCCTCCAGAGCTGTGACCATAGGCACGGAGAGGCACCTCGTCTCCTCTTTGCCAAAGAAGATGTGGCATGAGGGCACTGAAATCTCCTCATGAACCACCCCTCCCAGGCAGCCACCAATGGCACGGACAGGCAATCTGTCTCCCCCAAGCCAGAGAACCTGCAACACGAGGGCATTGGCCTTCCCTTAATGGCCACCCCTTCCTAGCATCAACCATTGGAACGGAGTGATACTCCGCCACCCCATGTCCAGTTAACTCGTGAAAGGAGGGCTCTAGCCTCCCTCGGCGACCACCCCTCCCGCTACCACCGGCACGGAGGGACAACCCGTGTCCCCGTGGCCAGCGAACGTTCCGCAGGAGGGCATTGGCCTCACCTCAAGGACCACCCCTCCTTGGCATCAGCCACCGGCACGGAGAGACAGCCCATCTCCCCATACCCGGTGAACCAACAGTAGGAGGGCTTTGGCCTGTAGTTAGTGACCACCCCTCCCAAGCAACGATCACCGTCACACACAGACAACCCCTGTCCCCGTGACCATTGCAGCCGCAGCATGAGGGCACTGGCCTCCTCTCAACGACCATTCCTCCCAAGCAGCGACCACCGAGATGCACAGGCAAACCGTCGCCCTCTGGCCGGTGAACCCGCAGCAAGAGGGCTCCGGCCTCCCCTTAATGACCACCCCACCCGAGAAGCGACCACCGGCACGGAGAGGCAACACGTCTCCACCAAGCCGAAGAACCCGCACCAGGAGGGCCGTGGCCTCCCCTCAATTACCACACCTCCCGAACAGCGACCACTGGCACAGAGAGACAACCCGTGTCGCCCTAGCCTTTGAACCCGCAACGGGCGGGTTGTGGCCTCTGCTCGGTGACCACCCCTCCCGAGAAGCGACCACCGGCATGGAGAGACAACCCATCTCCCCTTGGCCAGTGAACCCGCACTAGGAGGGCTTTGGCTTCCCCTCACTGGCCACCCCTCCCGATCAGCAATCAACGGCACGGAGAGACACCTTGCCTCCCCCTGGCCGCTCAACCCGCAATATGAGGCCTCTTGCCTCCCCGCTATGACCACCACTCCCGAGCACCGACCACCGGCAGGGAGAGACAACCCATCTCCCCGTGGCCGGTGAATCGCAGCAGCGGGGCACTGGCCTCTTCTGAGTGCCCACCCTCGCTCTAGCCTCCCCTTAGTGACCACCCCTCCCGAGAAGCGGCCACCGGCACGGAGAAACAATTCGTCTCCCCCTAGCCGGTGCACCCGCAGCATGATGGCTCAGGTGTCCCCTCAATGACCACCTCTCCAATCAGCGACCACCGGCATGGGGAGACAACCCATCTCCCCCTAGCCGCTAATCGTGCGTCAAGAGGGCACGGGCCTCCCCTCCGTTATTACCCCTACCGAGTAGCGACCACCGGCATGGAGAGATGACCTTTCACCCCCTTGGCCTCATCTCAAAGACCCACCCTTACGAGCAGCGACCACCGGCACGGAGAGACACTCCGTCCCCCCTACTCGGTGAACTAGTAGCAAGAGGGCTGTGGCCTCCCCTCAGTGACCACCCCTTCCCATCAGCAACCATCAACATGGAGAGACGACCCGTCTCCTCCTCGCCGGTAAACCCGCTGCAAGAGGGCACCGGCCACCCTTTAGTGACCACCCCTCCCCAGCAGCGACCACCGGGACGGAGAGATATCCCGTCTCCGCCTGGCCCGAGAACCCTCAGCAGGAGGGCAGTGGCCTCCCCTTAGTGAACCCTCCTTTCCGAGGAAGACCACCGGCACAGAGAGACAACCCGTCTCCTCGTGGCGGTAGAACCCATAGCATGGGGGCTTTGGCTGCCCCTTAGTGACCAACCATCCCGACCAGCCACCACTTGCATGGAGAGACGACCCATCTCCGCTTGGCTGGTGAACTACAGCAAAGGGGCATTGGCCTTCACTTACTAACCATCCCTCCCAAGATGGAGAGACAACCCGTCTCCCCCTGGCCGGTCTATCAGCAGCAAGAGGGCGCCGGCGTCCCCTTAGTGAGCACCCCTCCTGAGGAGCGATCACCGGCACGGAGAAGAAACCTGTCTCCCCGTGGCCCAAGAGCCCGCAGCACGAGGGCTCCGGCCTCCCCTCAAGTATCAAACCTCCCGAGGGATGACCACTACCAAAGAGAGACATATTGTGCCCTTCTGGTTGCGGAAGCCGCATCATCAGGGCGTTGGCCCCCTATCAGTAACCAACCCTCACAAGAAGCAACCACCGGCACGGAGACACACTCCGTCTCCCTGTGGCTGATGAACCCGTAGCATGAGGGCTTTGTCCTCCCCTCAGCAACCACCCCTCCCGAACAGCGGCCACCGGCAAGCAGAGACCACCGGTCTCCCCCTAGGCGGTGAACCCGCAATAGGAGGGCTTCAGACTCTCCTCAGTGACCACCCCTCCCGCGCAGCAACCACCGGCACCAGGAGACACTCCGTCTCCCCCTCGCCGCTGCAGCCGGAGTAGGGGGGCATTGGCCTCCCCTCAATGACCACCCCTCCCGAGCAGCGACCACAGGCATGGAGAGACAACCGCCTTCCCCTAGCCCGTGAAGGGTATTGGCCTCCCCTCAGTGACCACCCCTCCCGAGCAGCGACCAGGGACATAGAGAGACACTCCGTCTCCCCGAGGCCGGTGAATCCGTTGAAGGAGGACTCCGGCCTCCCCTCAGTGACAACCCCTCCCGAGCAGCGACCACCGGCACGGAGCGACAACCCTTTCCCCCGTGGCTGGTGAACCCGCAGCACGAGGGCACCGGCCTCCCCTCAATGACCACCCCTCCCGAGCAGCAACCACCGGCTCAGAGAGACAACCTGTCTCCCCTTGGCCGGTAAACCCGTTGAAGGAGGACTCTGAGCCTCCCCTCAGCGACCAGCCCTCCCTAGCAGCTACCAACAGCACGGAGAGACAACCCGGCACCCCCTGGCCGGTGAGCCCGTAGCGAGAGTGCACGGGCCTCCCCTCGGTCGCCAGCCAGCCGCAGCAGCGACCAGCGGCACAGAGAGACAACCTATCTCCCCCTAGCCCGTGAACCCTGAGCACGACGGCTCTGGCCTCCCCTCAGTGACCACCCCTCCGAAGCAGCGACCAGCGGCACGGAGAAACAACCGGTCTCCCCGTGGCTTAATTTAGAACCTGCAGCACAGGCGCTCTGGCTTGCCCTGAATTACCACCCATCCTGAGCAGTGACCACCGGCACGGAAAGACAACCCCTTCCCCCGTGGGCCCTAAACCCACAGCAGGAGGCACCGGCCTCCCCTCCGTGACCACCCCTCATGAGCAGCGGCCACCGGCACGGAGATGCAACTGGTCTCGCCCTGGCCCGTTAACCCGCAGCATGAGTGCACAAACCTCCCCTCAGTCACCAGCCCGCTGGGGCAGCGACCAGCGGCATGGCGAGACGTATCTCCCGGTGCCCGGTGAGCCCCGAGCAAGAGAGCTCTCGCCTCCCATCGGTGACCACCCCTCCTGAGCCGCGACCACCGACACGGAGAGACACTGTGTCTCCCCGTGGCCGGTGAAAACCCAGCAGGAGGGCATTGGCCTCCCCTCGATGACCACCCTCCCTGAGCAGCAACGACCAGCACGGAGAGACAACCCTTCCCCCCCGACCACTGCACCCGGAGTGAGAGGGCTGTGGCCTCCCCTCAGCGACCTCCCCTTGCGGGTAGCGACCAACGCCACCGAGAGACACTCTGTCTCCTCCTAGTCGGTGAACCCGCAGCGACAGGGCTGCAGCCTCCCCTTAATGACTACCCCTCCTGAGCAGCGATCACCGCCACAAAGAGACAACCTGTCTCTGCGTGGCCAATGAACCCACAGCAGAAGGGCACGGGCCTCCCCTTAGTGACCACCCGTCCCCGGCAGCGACCACCAGCACGGCGAGGAATTCCGTCTCCCCGTGTCTGGTGAACGTGCAGTAGGAGGCCACTAGCCTCCCCTTAGCGACCACCCCTAGTGACCAACGGCACCGAGGGACAACCTGTATCCCCTAGGCTGGTCTACCAACGGCACGAGGGTAGTGCCCTCTCCTCAGTCACCACTCCTCCCGAGCAGCTACCACCGCCATGGAGAGACAACCCGTCTCCTCGCGGGCCGTGAACCCGCAATACGAGGGCACTGGCCTCCCCTCAGTGACCACCCCTCCTAAGGAGTGACCACCAGCACGCAGAGACGGCCCGTCTCCCCCTGGCCGGTCTACCCACGGCACGAGGACACTCGCCTCCCCTCAGTGACAACCCCTCCTGAGGAGCGACCACCGGCACGGAGAGACGGCCCATCTCCCCCTGGCCGGTCTACCCACGGCACGAGGACACTCGCCTCCCCTCAATGACCACCCCTCCCAAATAGCTACCACCGGCACTGAGAGACAACTCGTCTCACTTAGCCGGTGAACCCGCAGCGCAGTGGCCTCCCCTCAATTAGCACCCCTCTCGAGCAGCTACCAACGGCACGGAGAGACAACCCCTCTCGTCACGGGCAGTGAACCCGCAGTAGGAGGGCTGTGGCCTCCCCTCAATGACCACCCCTCCCGACCAGCGACCAGCGGCACGGAGAGACAACCCGTCTCCCCCTGGCCGGTCTACCCACGGCATGAGGGCACTGGCCTCCCTTCAGTGACCACCCCTCCCGAGCAGCTACCACCACCACGGAGAGGCATCTCGTCTCTTCACGGGCAGTGAACCCGTAGTAGGAGGGCTTTGGCCTCCCCTCAGTGACCACCCCTCCCGACTAGCTACCACCGGCACGGAGAGACAACCCGTCTCCCACTGGCCGGTCTGCCCACGGCACGAGGGCACTCGCCTCCCCTCAATGACCACCCCTCCCGAGCAGCTACCACCGGCACGGAGAGACAACACGTCTCCCCCTCACCGGTCTACCCACGGCATGAGGGAACTGGCCTCCCCTCAATGACCACCCCTCCCGAGCAGCTATCACCACCAGGGAGAGGCATCTCGTCTCTTCGCGGGCGGTGAACCCGTAGTAGGAGGGCTTTGGCCTCCCCTCAGTGACCACCCCTCCCGACTAGCTACCACCGGCACGGAGAGACAACCCGTCTCCCCCTGGCCGGTCTGCCCACGGCACGAGGGCACTCGCCTCCCCTCAATGACCACCCCTCCCGAGCAGCTACCACCACCACGGAGAGGCATCTCGTCTCTTCGCGGGCGGTGAACCCGTAGTAGGAGGGCTTTGGCCTCCCCTCAGTGACCACCCCTCCCGACTAGCTACCACCGGCACGGAGAGACAACACGTCTCCCCCTCACCGGTCTACCCACGGCACGAGGGCACTCGCCTCCCCTCAATGACCACCCCTCCCGAGCAGCTACCACCACCACGGAGAGGCATCTCGTCTCTTCGCGGGCGGTGAACCCGTAGTAGGAGGGCTTTGGCCTCCCCTCAATGACCACCCCTTCCGACTAGCTACCACCGGCACGGAGAGACAACACGTCTCCCCCTGGCCGGTCTGCCCACGGCACGAGGGCACTCGCCTCCCCTCAATGACCACCCCTCCCGAGCAGCTACCACCGGCACGGAGAGACAACACGTCTCCCCCTCACCGGTCTACCCACGGCATGAGGGAACTGGCCTCCCCGCAATGACCACCCCTCCCGAGCAGCTACCACCACCACGGAGAGGCATCTCGTCTCTTCGCGGCCGGTGAACCCGTAGTAGGAGGGCTTTGGCCTCCCCTCAGTGACCACCCCTCCCGACTAGCTACCACCGGCACGGAGAGACAACCCGTCTCCCACTGGCCGGTCTGCCCACGGCACGAGGGCACTCGCCTCCCCTCAATGACCACCCCTCCCGAGCAGCTACCACCACCACGGAGAGGCATCTCGTCTCTTCGCGGGCGGTGAACCCGTAGTAGGAGGGCTTTGGCCTCCCCTCAGTGACCACCCCTCCCGACTAGCTACCACCGGCACGGAGAGACAACACGTCTCCCCCTCACCGGTCCCCCCACGGCACGAGGGCATTGGCCTCCCCTCAGTGACCACCCCTCCCGAGCAGCTACCACCACCGCGGAGAGGCAACTCGTCTCCTCGCGGGCGGTGAACCTGCAATAGCTGGGCTCTGGCCTACCCTTAGCGACTACCCCTCCTGAGCACGACCACCGGCACATAGAGACACGCTGTCTCCTAGTGGCTGGTGAACCTGCAGCATGAGGTCTCTAGCCTTCCCTCACCGACCATCCCTCCCGAGCAGCTACCACCGGCACGGAGAGACAACCCATCTCCTTGCGGGCGGTGAACCCGCAGTAGGAGGGTTCTGGCCTCCCCTTAGTGACCATCCCTCCCGAGAACGACCGCCGGCACGGAGAGACAGCTTGTCTCCGTCTAGCTGGTGATCTTGCAGCGGGACGGCTCTGTCCTTCCTTAAGTGACCACCCCTCCCGAGTAGCAACCACCGGCACGGAGAGACAACACTTCCCCCCCTGGCCGGTTAACCCCCAGTGAGGGCACATGCCTCCCGCAAGTGACCACCCCTCCCGAGAAGCGACCACCCGAATGGAGAGACACTTCGTCTCCCCGTGGCCGGTGAACCCTCGGCAGGAGGGCTCTGGCCTCCCCTCAGTGACCACCCCTCCCGAGCAGCGAACGCACAATCTGTCTCCGTCTGGCTGGTGATCGTGCAGCGGGAGGGCTCTAGCCTTCCGTCAGTGACCACCCCTCCCGAGTAGTGACCACCGGCACGCAGAGACAACGTTTCCCCCCCTGGCCGGTTAACCCCCAGTGAGGGCACAGGCCTCCCGCAAGTGACCACCCCGCCCGAGAAGCGACCACCGGAATGGAGAGACACTCCGTCTCCCCGTGGCCGGTGAACGCACAGCAGGAGGGCTCTGGCCTCTCTTCAAGGATCACCCCTCATGAGGAGCGACTGCCGGCACAGAGAGGCATCCAATCTCCCCCTAGCTGGTGAACTTGCAGCATGAGGGCTTGGGCCTCCCCTGAGTGACCACCCCTCCCGAGCAGCAACCACCGGCACGCAGAGACAACCCGTCTCCCTTGGCCGTCGAACCCGCAGCAGGAGGGGACGGACCTTTCCTCAGTGACCACCCCTCCCGAGCACAGACCACCTGCACGGAGAGGGAACCCTTTCCCCCCTAGCCGGTGAACTCGCACCACGAGGCCACGGGCCTCACCTCAGTGACTTCCCCTCCCGAACAGCAACCACCGGCACGGAGAGACACTCTGTTGCCGGGTGGCTGGTGAACCCTCAGGAGGAGAGCACTAGCCTCCCCTCAACGACCACCCTCCCGGGTGACCAGCAACACCGAGAGACAACCCGTCTCCCCCTGGCCGGTCTACCCACCGCACGAGGGCATTGGCATCCCCTTGGTGACCACCCGTCTTGAGCAATGACCACCGGCACGGAGAGACAACCCGTCTCCCCCTGGCTGATGAACCCGAGGTTGAAAGGCTTTGGCCCTCCCCCAGTGAGCACCCCGACCGAGCAGGGACGACCGGCATGGAGAGACACTCCGTCTCCCCTTGGCCCGTGAACCCACAACAAAAGGGCTCTGGCCTCTCCTCAGCGATCACCCCTCCCCAGCAGCGACCACCGGCACGGAGAGGCCGTCTCCCCATGGCCGGTCTACCCATGGTAGGAGGGCACTGGTGTCCCATCGGTGACCATCCGTCCCGAGCAACCACCACGGGCACGGAGAGACAACCCGTCTCCCCATGGCCGGTCTACCCACGGCAGGAGGGCAGTGGCGTTCCCTCAGTGACCATCCGTCCCGAGCAACCACCACGGGCACGGAGAGACAACCCGTCTCCCTCTAGCTGGTGAACCTGCAGTAGAAAGGCTCTGGCCTCTCCGCAGTGACCATCCCTCCCGAGTAGCGGCCACCGGCACGGAGAAACAACCCCTTCCCCCCTCGGCCGGTTAACCCGTAGCATGAGGGCACGGGCCTGCCCTTAGTGACCACCCCTACCGAGTAGCGACCACCGGCACGGAGAGACAGTCCGTCTCCCCGTGGCGTGAACCCGCGGCTGGAGGGCTCTGGCCTCCCCTGAGCGACCACGCCTCCCGAGCAGCCACCACCGGCACGGAGAAACAACCCGTCTCCCCCTAGCCGGTGAACCCGCAGAAGGAGGGCACTGGCCTCCCCTCAGTGACCACCCCTCCTGGGCAGCCACCACCGGCATAGAGAGACGCTCTGTCTCCGAGTGGCCGGAGAACCTGCAGCAGGAGGGCTGTGGCCTCCCCTCAGCGAACACCCCTCCTGAGCAGCGACCACTAGCACGGAGAGACACTCTGTCTCGGAGTGGCCGGTGAACCCTTAGCATGAGGGCACTGGCCTCCCCTCATTGACCACCCCTCTTGAGCAGCCACCACCGGCACGGAGAGACAACCCTCTCCCCCTAGCCGGTGAACCCGCAGCATGAAGGGACTGGCCTCCCCTCAGCGACCACCCCTCCCGAGCAGCGACCACTGGTACGGAGAGACGCTCCGTTTCCCACTAATCAATAAACACAGAGCATGAGGGCACCGGCCACCCCTCAACGACCACCCCTCTCCAGCGGCAACCACCGGCAGGGAGAGACAACCCGTCTCCCCCTAGCAGCTGAACCTGCAGCAACACGGCACTGGCCTCCCCTTAGTGACCACCCCTCCCGGGCAGCCACCACCGCCTCGGTGAGATGCTCCGTCTCTGAGTGACCGGTGAACGCGCAGCAGGAGGGCACCCGCCACCCCTCAGCGACCACCCCTCCCGGGCAGCGACCGGCACGGAGAGACAACCCGTCTCCCCGTGGCCGGTGAACCCGCAGCATGAGGGCACGGGTCTCCCTCCAATGACTACCCCTCCAAGTAGCGACCCACGGCACGGGGAGACACTCCGTCTCCGAGTGGCTGGTGAACCTACAGCATGACGGGCACTGGCCTCCCCTACATTGACCACCCCTCCCGAGCAGCGACCAGGGGCACGGATAGACAACCCTTTCCCCCCTAGCCGGTGAACCCGCAGCAGGAGTGCACGGGCCTCCCCTCAGTGACCACCCCTCCCGAGCAGCGACCACCGGCACGGAGAGACACTCCGTCTCCGAGTGGCTGGTGAACCCTCAGATGGAGGGCTCTGGCATCCCCGCAATGACCACCCCTCCCGAGCAGCGACCACCGGCACGCAGAGACACTCCGTTTGCCTGCGGCCGGTGAACCCGCAATAGGATGGCTCTAGCCTCCCCTTAGTGACCACCCCTCCCGAGCAGCGACCACCGGCACGGAGAGACAACCCGTCTCCTCCTAGCCAGTTAACGCGCAGCAACAGAGGACTGGCGTCCCCTCAGTGACCACCCCTCCCGAGCAACGACCACTGGTGCGGACAGACACTCTGTCTCCGAGTGGCCTGTGAGGCCGCACCAAGAGAGCATTGGTCTCCCCTCAGCGACCACCCCTCCCGAGAAGCAACCACCGGCACGGAGAGACAACCCGTTTCACCCTAGCGAGTGAACCCAAAGCAGAAGGGCACTAGCCTCCCCTTAGTGACCACCCCTCCCGAGCAACGACCACCGGCACGGAGAGACACTCCGTCTCCCCTTGACCGCTAAACCCGCAGCGAGAGGGCTCTGGCCTACCCTCAGTGACCACCCCTACTTGGCAGCCACCACAGGCACAGAGAGACAAACCATCTCCGAGTGGTTGGTGAACCCGCAGCATGAGGGCACGGGTCTCCCTCCAGTGACCACCCCTCCCGAGCAGCGACCACCGGCACGAAGAGACAGTCCGTCTCCGAGTGGCCGGTGAACCTGCAGCATGACGGGCACGGGCCTCCCCTACAGTGACCACCCCTCCCGAGCAGCCACCTCCGGCACGGAGAGACAACCCTTTCCCCCCTAGCCGGTGAGCCCGCAGCAGGAGGGCTCTGGCCACCCCTGAGCGACCACCCCTCCCAAGCAGCGACCACCGGCACGGAGAGACTCTGTCTCCCCCTGGCCGGTGAACCCGTAGCAGGAGGGCACTGGCCTCGGCTACGGACCAAGCCCCTGTGACTTTCCGGCTAAACATCGCCCTGTCGGTAGTACCTGGCGGGCCCACACCCGTGAGACTGTGTCCCTCTCCCCGAGGGGGGCCGGTGGATCGTGCCGGAAGTGGGGCTGGCGCTCCGTCTCGCCCCCCTATCCCTTCCCTGGGGGGATACCATCAGCGCATGGGGCGGGAATGCGTGTGCGTTGCGTGGGCCAAGGGATCATGGGGAGGAGACGAAGAGGAGAACCGCCACCATGATGCTTTGCCGGACGGGTCGGGACACAGACCCCCCTATCGATCGTCGCCAGATCGATGCGGGCCGGTGGGCACCATGGGGTTGTGTGGCAGGTGCGCCCTACCGGGGAACCGCATCTGCTCCTCCTCCTCCTCCTCCTCTTGCCCTTTCAGCTTGCTAGTGGACCTTCAGCTCCTATAGACCCCAGGCCATGGTGCAAAGTGGTCCTGCCCGGGCCTTCTAGTAGGATGGTCTGCCTTAGCATGGGCTTCCCACACTCATAGGGAATGCATTGAAGGCCCCCGTCCTGATAGAACCAGATGGGCTCCACTGGGCATCAACAATAGAGCTGGTGGCATGCCAGAGCAGGGGATGGAAACGGGAATAAATGGAATGGGGCAGGAGGGGAATGAAAGAACGTAAGATGGTGTTGGCAATATGTGAGAGCCTGTTTGTTTGTCAGTGTTGTCTTGGGCTACACGCCGCCTACCACCAGCTCGCAGCTATTTCTATTAGCCCATATTTCAAGGTGTGAGTGGTGCAAGTCCCCCCCCCGCCAACTGCCTGAACAGGTAAGGATGGCCAAAGGCTGGGTCTTTTGGTTGACATGGGTGGCTCTGTGGGTTGGTTGCAGGTGACTTGATTCCTTGCTGGTTGTTGGTGGCGGGTTTGTTGGCTGCTACTGGTTACTGGATGTGGCTGGCTGGGTGGGTGCCTGTTGTTGGCTGCTTGGTGGATGTTGGTAGTGGGCTGTTTGGTCACCAGGATGATTGGTGGCTGTTGGCAGCTGGGTTAAATGCTGGAAGTTGGTGGCTGGGTTACTTGCTGGCTGGTTGGGGTGGCTGTCGGTGGCTGGGTGAGTACTACTTTCGTGCTTCCTGTTTCTTCTTTGTAGGCTGGGCCAGTTTGTGCCTGCGCTGGTTTGTGGCTGCGTAATTTGGTGCCTATGGCTGGGTGAGTGCTACTGCTTGCTGCTTGCTCTGTCCGCTTTGTTGGCTCGAATGGCTGGTGGCTTGCCTGGTTGGGACTTCTGGCGGCTGGATTGGTTGCTGGATGGTGGGGATTGTTGCAGGTGCCCATTCCCGACGATGATGGTTTTGAGCTGCTGTTCTCTGCCCCGAAGCCACTCACCCACCAAGCCCCAAGGGATCTCGAGGCCACGGCAGGCCCCCCCTCAAACACCTCTAAGTCCAGCATGACACCCACGCCCACCTCTGCCGCCAGCCAAGGCCTCTCCTCCGAGCAACTGTCCAGCCCACACCGCAACGTAGATGCCATTTTGAGGCAATGGACCCCCCCACCCTCCACAACTCCGACCAATCGCACATCTCCCAACTACTTCCGGGCTGCCGACCGGCCGCGCCCCGGGACGCTGCCAGATGTCTCATCCCTGTCCAAACCTGCGTGGCAATCGTACGAGGCCCAGCAGCTGAAGTATTCATATGCCCATGAGCAGCTGTTTGGTGACCAGCTGCGCAAGGTATTGTTGTACATCCAGACACGACTGGGAATCCTTAAGCAGACGACAGTATAGCCTGTCGACGGGCATCTTTGATTCTGCCACACTAGCCACTCGTTCACTGTTTCTATCCGGTGTGGATTCATGGATATCCATGGATCCCTTGCTCACATTCACAGCAAAGGGTGAGCTGAAGACTGAGTGTGCTAATAATTCTGTCATATCTCTCTGGGACGTCGGGTTTCCTGCCAACACGGAGCGTTTTAGGGTGCCGGTGCCATTGCTGCCTCATTTGTGCCTCTTGAGTGCCTTGTAGGGGGGGGTATGTGGGGTATATTCGGAAAGCCCTTGAAGAGGGCTTTTCGGAGATGTATTGGTTAGGGGGGGGTCCGGAACCATATTTTCTCGAAAATTGGCCGTCACCGTTGACAGGTTGGGTTTTTTTTGCCTGTTGTGGTCTGGTTTCAGACAGACTGCACCGCACCCCTACCCCCCTTACTCCAACATATGGGCATATAAGGGTCAAGTCATTCGGGTGGATTTATTGCATTTGATGTGTAGAAGACATGTGCAACATGGGTCCCCTCAAGACCCCAATATGCTGAAGTCTTTGACCAATAACTACCTTGGACACCCGGGTGATGCCTGGTGCGACTTGCAGCATCAAGCTCACCAGAGTGCAAGAAATCAAAGATGGCAGAATTTCTCAAACAGGCTGTCAAGTTGGGACATGAGACCACAATATTTGGATTCAGCATGTCAAAATGCATCCATTTACGTCCTTTCACTTTGCTCCAACTCCACAATATGTCGGAGCACCCAGGGGAAGACCTGTGAGTTGGTGTCCCGCACGCGTGAGCGGAGCACCCTGAGGCCCGAAAACCCTGAAACGCTGAAAAGTTCGGCCTTGGTACTCAAAAATATGGTCACCTATCCCCCCCCAACCCATACATTTCTGAAACGGCGTTTTCTCACAGATTTCGAAAAGCATACACATACCCCCCCCAAGGTGACGACATTTTGGTGCATTAGACCAAAAGTTGAGAAAAGTCTGAAAAAATGTGAAAACGCTCCGTGTTGGCAGGAACTGAATGTCCCAGAGAGATATATGTTCTGTGTAGCGGACCTAAGCATCATTGGTGCTGGTGCTTTGGTGGAATTTGAAGGACTGATCGCCTTCGCATGCATTTCGGCAAAGCCTTTTCAAAAAACATGCTTCCTGAACCTGCTTCATTGGACCATTTTCCCTTTCATTTTGGGTCCAGTTTGTAAGTTTCAGAATCTGCGAGGCCAGACGGAAGGTGCAACTTTAATTGGAATTTGTCACCTTTTTGGCAATTTTTTGCAGCCGTGCACAGTTTTTTCATTTTTTGTATGTCTAAATGACATGAACCAGAGGATGATGCCCCAGTAGTGTATCAGCAGCACTATGAGAAGAAATGATTTTTATACATTGCTGCCAGACCGCCAGACCGGCGCCGATTGTTGGCACGGCATTTGCAGCGGACATTCATTACAGGGTCGTTAGGGGTTGTGAAGTAGAAGTGGGGGGGGGGTGTGGCGGTTTGGCAGGGGTTGGGGGGTAGAAGTAGCGGCTATGGAGTAGTGGTAGTCAGTGCTGGGAATCGCAACGCCGAAACTATTGAAGGCCTACCAGCTGCACCGCATGCGCACCACGTCAATGGCGTGCTGCCCTCTCAGAGACCCGCAAACACAGTTCACCATCCACACTCTGATTCACTCCAGTCCAAATGAGGAATGAGGAGGCGCAAGGATGGGGCAGGGGCTGTGCATCCGTTCCAAACCTCCGACGGATCCACTTCACATCCAGTACACAGCTGTGACACGTCCACTGCAGGTGTTGAAGCCCGATGGAAGTACGCTGGAGCAGCCAGTGCCACGAGAGCGGGAACCTGTGAGAGGTAAGATCGTGAAGGGCTCCGTGTCACAGACCATGGCGTCTTCTGCCACTGATTTATCATCGGTGGCCGTGGAGGTGCCCTCGGTTTCCCCCCGGCAGAAGAAGGTAGCAATGCGGCTGCAATTCGCCCCGAAACTGATGCCGCGTGACAAGTACACGTGCAATGACCCTGCCAGCCCAGACAAGGCGAAAGGGCCGTCCAAACTTGCGAAAGGGGAGCAAGCAAGCCCTCTCCCGATGCTCCGTGTGCGCAGGCCCTCCGCCGATAGTGCGGATGGCCGAAGCTCCTCTTTCGCCCGGGAGCTCTCACACAAAACAGATCAAGGGCTGACGGTTGGAAAGGCGATGGCGAGCCGCCTGCTGAAGCAGCGGATGCTTAAATACGACCATATGAAGTATGAACTTCAAATGCCGGGGTCTTCAATGTATTAATTGGGCCGGACGGGAGGCGCTTCCAGCCCCCAGTGCAGATTTGGAGGAATGGGTTCTAACGTGCAGAAGTGTTTGACCCCCAGGTAGTCAATTGCCAAGTGCCTTCACGCACTGGCCCAACGATGGTATTGAGCCACCAGAACTGCCTTTGCCTCCTACCAACTAATTTCAGCCCCCAGGGCAGTATCGCTGCATGAAAACCTGCTGAATCTGCGAGTTTGGCCACGCACGCCCCACCCCGGAATTGCTATTGTCGTGCTGTTGTTGTCAGTGTCTGTGTCGTGTGTCACTATGCAACCCAATGGAGGCTTATGCCCGAACAGCGCCCTGTACATGATCATGGCAAGTTGGAGTCTTCCCTTCAGGAAGACAATGCAAATGAGTTGCGCCGTATGCTGCTGCTGCCAAAGGCTTGTGCCTTACCTACTTCGATGGAGCGGGATCCTTTATGTTTTGATGCGTGCACTGGCACTATTCTTCAAGGCATCCCCGTGCCACTGCACTGCTCAACGCTGGTGGGTCTCTTCTTTGGTGACACACAGGCTCTTCAACTCCGTAGCCTTTGTACCCTGCGGTCTGGCAACGATGCCAAACCCTCTGCAACATGCGCGGCCTGTGCAGGGCCACCCATACACAGGGCAGGAGAAGGAGGAGGCTGTGATGGGGTTGCTCTTGGGGTTCAGGTTCTAGTAGGGACATTACGCTCTACCAGAAGACAGGAAATTGTACGCACGCCTTGTTGATGATATGCGCACGCAGTGTTCACGGATGGTGGAATTTCTCCTATATCTTTTTATTGTCAACGGGTTCAACATGTCAGCCAGAACAGCTGCGGCAGTCTGTGTTGGATCCAACCACGAGGTTGGTCTAATTGTTAACTGAAGTATGACCAGATATTTGTACATTTTTGTGACATTGATGGTCAATTTTTTCAGCACAGGCAATGGGCTGGTCAGCCATGGTGGCCAACTGTCAGGATGCTTGGTGTGCTTGGTGTGCTCCCGGGGTGCGCAGAGGGCTTGCAGGGCCAAATTGGGCAGACGTTGGTGAGGGTTGGATGGTTTGTTGTGCATCAGCCATAGGCTGATCATCAGTATTTCAGGCAGGACGCACGGTGTCAGACATAGCTGCTGGCCCGGAGCCAACCACAAGGACACCATTGCTGTGTTAGACAGCATTATTTTAACATGCATTGCTTGTGCACCTTGCAAGCATCCGTTCACCATGCGGGTCACCATTTTAGGAGCGGGCAGAAATCCGTGATCGTGATTTTCACCATTTTGGCACCTTCACGGGGGGGCCGCCGGGACCGGACCCTTTACGCCGACTCCCCCCCCCCCCCCCCTCCCTGCCGGGTTTTGGCCCGGAAGTGCCGGACCATGGGCGCCGAAGGCGCCCTAAGGAAATTTTGCTTGACTTAGTAGAGGGTGAAAAATTGGGTTTTTGCCCCGTGTGTCTATACTCAAAATACTCAGTTTTTTTAGGAGAACCCAAAAGTGGATGAAAACCAAATTGGACCAAATACGCATACCACTCCTGTGCAGAGGTATGTCAGAGATGGGCCCTACCCTAGTGGTCAAGCAGTGCCCTGCAACTTGAAAGTCCTGGGTTCAAACCCCAGTGGCGTCAATCTGCAGGACCATAGGCAGGACCAGGGATACCATGGGAAAGTTTTTTTTTGCTTTTTTTTTGTTTTGACTTTATCCTCTTTGTTTGGGACCCCCGAGAATGCACGATTTCTGCCCACTTGTGGGCCTCCCAGAAGGCAGGGGTTAGGCATCCTATTCTGATTTTGTCCCCCTTGGTGATGTAGCATTATTGCCCACTTGTGGGCCCCACCTATTCTGATTTTGTCCCCCTCTCTTTGGGGATCCCCGAGAATGCAGGGGTGATGTAGCATTTCCGCCCACTTGTGGGCCCCACCTATTTTGATTTTGTCCCCCTCTCTTTGGGGATCCCCGAGAATGCAGGGGTGATGTAGCATTTCCGCCCACTTGTGGGCCCCACCTATTTTGATTTTGTCCCCCTCTCTTTGGGGATCCCCGAGAATGCAGGGGTGATGTAGCATTTCCGCCCACTTGTGGGCCCCACCGGGAAGCGAGCAAGGGACAAAAAGCGGCTAGACGCTCTTCTCGAGGGCGGAAGAAAAAGAGCGCGTCCGACAAGCGATGAGTCCAGCGATGATGAGGACTACTTTGATCGTCCCTTGGACAAGCGCCATTAGGCCGGCATTCTTCACCTCCGTTATCTCCACCACTTCCATCACCCATGTTTTGGGACCCTGAGGAGGAGCACCCCACGAAGGGCACGCGACGCGTTCCTGCACACGATGTGCCACTTGTGTA
The DNA here is from genome assembly GCA_964036045.1 of Eutreptiella sp. 'Long Island Sound 2002'. Classification (NCBI taxonomy): domain Eukaryota; phylum Euglenozoa; class Euglenophyceae; order Eutreptiales; family Eutreptiaceae; genus Eutreptiella; species Eutreptiella sp. 'Long Island Sound 2002'. The sequence goes on along the minus strand of OZ038381.1, from coordinate 40,247,347 downwards.
CGTGCGCTCGTTGTGGGCACGTAGTGCACGGAGAGAGCGTTTTTTTTTGGGAAAGACGTAGTGCGCGCGTTGCAAACAACCCCCTCCCCCCCTTGCTCCTCCAACGGGTTTCGGAACATACATCAACTCTGCCCTAAAAACAAGCATGGTTCGGCCTGGGTGGGGCGCCACTAGCAATAGTGGCCGGGAATGGACTCGGGGGTGCTATGCCCTTAAACAAAAGTACCACCTACCATGCCCCCCCCCCCCTTGTTTCAAAAAATTTTCTCCAACATACATGCTTTGAAGTGATTACCGCGTTGAGGCGGTCATCTTATGCCATGTTTGTCAGGCTATGAAGCCCCCCCCCCCCTTCTTGGCAGCCTCCCTCCCCCCCCCCCCCCAGACCCAGCCCCCCCCCCGCCCTGAAAATGGTCCGAGAGTGGGAGGGAGTCGGCGTATGCCCCGTCGCTACGGCCCCCCCGTGGGCACCTTCCTCAATGCCCTGCCATTGTCCATTAAGGGGCCACACACAAGAACAATGACTCTAGGAGCCTGCAGTTGCTCTTCATCGCTAAGTGGCTAAACAGCGGCAATGCAATCCCCTCGCTCACCATTGCTGCTGTCAATGACCTGTTATTTCAATATGTGTATGCTGTAAGTCGTGTGATTTTTTATTTTGCTCTAATGGTGAGTACATACAAAAGCTGTATTGGCTAATACCTAATGGACTAGGTACTTGCCTGTAGAGCCAAAAAAAAATACTAGATTTACAACAACAAAAATTTATTTTGGTGCTCGCCCATACCGCAAACCTGGCCAGAAGTATCCCCCAATCACTTTTTGGTGAGGGACCCCTCATAACCCCTGCACTGAAGCACATTTCATAGACGGCTTAAGGTGCTTGGTTGGTCTGTTGTGTACGATGCATGTAGCCACACCACGGCCTGTACAAGCACATACAAACCCATGGGGTGGATTTTCCTTTCTAGTGGTTCATCCTGGGATGGTTTGCACAATGGTACCCCCCCCCCCTTTGCAAACTCCCACCCCTTGCAATCCCCCCCCCCGAGAGACCGTCACTTCCATGTTTTTCTAGTTGACATGTATTGTGCTGGTTTGTGTTGCCCATCTGCTGTACACATGGCCTTGCATTGCTTTCCCATTACTTCAAATCAAGCACCTGTGTGTGTTCTGTGATATTCTCTCGCCAAAGGTGGATTTAGGTTCCACTTTTCCTTATATTCTTTTTGCTTGCATCAGTGGAGGGTACCACAGTTTGCCTTGAAATACCCTTGCAATCCCCCCCCCCCCCCGGGAGACCGTCACTTGGCGACCGTCTCCCCCCCCACCCGGGAGACCGTCGCGCGCTAACCCGGGAGTTTGCAGGGGGGGGGAGGGTAGTCAAACTTGGTTGGCCTGTTGCGGCCACTGACCCCGGTTCTGTTCGGCTTTTTTGTTTCATGTGGATCCCCTAACCAATGTTGGGTTCCTAGGCCTTACCTCCAGGCACCTGCAGCCAGCCGCCCTACTGGGCCCTGCTGGTGAGGCTTTTGAATTTTTCAGGCCACAGGTGTGGATGTGCTCCCACCCTGCTTTGGGGGGGGCTGCGGCAGGGGTTACTCAGCCACATCTCCACCGTGGTCTGGGGAACCTGAAACAGCATGGGCCGCGTTGCTATGCCTCCTCCCTATTGTGGGGACCCCGATATGACAGCAACCACAAATTCGGAACAAGCGACATCAAAATAGGGGGCTGGACGGGTCCACAACTTCTATGGTGGAACGCTGAAAAAGTAGGGGTGGTCAGGCTTTCCACTTGTGAACTTACTGGTCATATCCTCCTGAGGGTACCTGAAAGTGCCCCTACTTTTTGGGCGTTCCACCATAGCAGTTCGACATTGTGAACCCATCCTGAAATCAAAGTCTACCACCCCCTATTTTGATGTCGCTTGTTCCGAATATGTGGGTGCCACGTCACGGTTTGGGCATATCTTAATGAGTTTTGCAGATTCCTGCCGAGTGCGTTTTTTCGACTTAAAACAGTGATTTTCTTTTAAAAAAAAAATACCGCCAAGTTGCGTGAAACCACCATGAAATTCGGACTCAGCGACCTCAAAATAGGGTATGGGGTTACCCTACTTCAGGACTCTTTTCAGGACTCTTTTCTTGGGCCTGATTTTGTTTCTAGTGCCAATGACATCATGTGATACTATGTTATGTTGGCCGAGTCCCAACTAATTGGTGGCCACACAGAGAACTAGGTGCTATGTGGACTCTGCGTCCCATCGTTATGGTCGCTATGGGGTGCCGTACAGGGCCGGCAATTGTACATAGTGCGCATGTATTGCAAAAGTTGCATTTTTATCAATTTTTCATATTTTTTATGATTTACAGGAGTTACCGCAAAACAACATTACACGCATTTACCGCAAAAAAAAGTTACACGCATTAACGATTTTTTTGTACACGAGTTACATTTTTCACTGGTGCTCTGGGGGGGGGGGGGGGATTGAGGTCCGCAATTTTACCGCAATTTTACCGCAATTTTTCAGTGATCCCTCTATTCAAAGTTTTCATTTTTCCCCCGAGGAAAATTCTTTTCCTCCCTTCGTTGTCACTACGCACATTGTAGGTGTATGTGTTCTCATCTGTCCTGCATGTCATTTGTATGGCAGGACGCTTTTCTGTTTTTGTTCTGTTTTTGTGTTCCCTGAATGTCATCCACTTCTGGGGACAGTGATTCCGGCAAGGGTAAAAGGCCAGTGAAGTACTGGTGATAATAGTGGTCATATGGAAGGACGGTTGGATTAAGTGAGGCTCCCAATTGCTTTGCATTGCCTTGGTTCAGTTTGCATGTCCTGTGCATCCAACAAGCATGCAGGGACGACCATGAATTAACAAGAACCATCCATGGACCATTTTGGAATGTTTTCAAATACCCCCTCCCCCTCTTGTCGTTCCCCACCCCTTGTCGTTCCCCGGGGGGGGGGGGGGAGGCGTCACTTGGTCAACCCAAAATTTTTCATTGCGGCTCATTGTGTTGTTGTGTGGGTGACTGTGTTGTGGGGCACTGCCACTTGTATCCCTTGCACTCATGGCGGGACATTTTGCTTACTTTCGCTGGAATGGAACTTGACAGCACAACCATGTTTCCCCCTGGGACCGGAGAAATGTGACGGATGATGATAGTGACCTGAATTCTGACACGGAGGTTGTGTGGGTGAAGAGTGCCCGTAGTGTATGAGGTATGGGACACAGCTTTGGGAACAAGTTGTATTTTACAAGGGACATTCCCGAAGGGAAATGGGTTCCCAAAAATCTGCTTGCGCCTGCCAAGCCTCCTACCAAGAAGGCAAAACCACCACCCAAGAGTGCTGCCCAAAGCATTCTAATGGAAAGTGGAGAGCATGTGCAAGAGTTCAAGGTCAAGTGGAGCAGGACCAAGAAATTTTACACCGAGCTGGTCAAGGATTAGGTATCCGTACATTGGCAGCCCTTTGAACGTATCTTATGATGAATTCTTTCGTTTTATGCTGCAATTTCTGTGCCTGCAAATGTGCGTATACGGTGTTAGTGCGGTCCCCCAGGGGCGGGGCTGGGGGACCGTCACTTGGTGACTGTTCCCCAGAGGGTGGTCGGGGACTGTCTTCCCTGGGGTGGGGAACGACAAGGGGCGGGGGGGGGGGTACTGCAATTTTATCGCAATTTTACCGCAATTTTACCGCAATTTTACAGCAATTTATCGCAATTTTTTCGGGCTTAGGGGGACCGCAATACCCCCCCCCCCCCAGCGGTGCTGGTTGAGCTGTCTCGGTGCTGTGTCCCATAGTTTCAGTTTACCATCCTGTAATATACACTGCAGTTGTTGTCACCCACCGCCAACAGTGGGAACGCTTTGCTACACATGTGATTTCCCTGGGCTTGTTGTTGTGTAGATGCCGTGATGCGCACTGTACATTATGCATTGTACATTAAGGGCCTGTCAAGCCTCAAGTTTTCTCCTCTACCTTTACTGCAATGGGAGTGTGTGCAGGGCTGTCGTTTGAGCGCCATTTCCTGTGGGCATAGTGGTGTGCCAATGTCAGTGCCCTGGTGAGGTGACTCTGTTGCTCTGTGGCGTTCCCTGCACTGCAATTCCCCAAGTGCTGGCTGACCAGATGGGTGTGTGTTGTTAGTGGCATTGTTGATCTGTAATCTGTAAATCCAGGATCTCAGGGTTGTCAGGTCCATCATGAACTGTTTTGTACTTCTGACTCTGATTTGTATGTCAAAATTGTGTGACCAATTATTTTTGCAGTCTGCTGTTGGTGATCTGTGTGAAGTGCAGTGCTTTCCTGTTTTGTCCATTTCTGTGGGCCGTCCTGTTTTTTCCTGTAAATGTTTTTGAACAAGCAAATGGCACCATGGACCACCGGATTGTATATCCCCCCTCCCACTCCTTTGTGATGTCCCATGTCAGTGGGCTCGGGGACAGGCTTGTGCTCGAAGCCTAGAAAGGTCAGGAGGACACCCCCCCCCCCCCTCTCAAGCCCCTCCTGTGGTTCCAAATCCCCCCCTATCCTATTCTAAGTCGTCTCAAAACTGGCATATGGTCAATGCCATGTGGTCATGTGGTCTTTTTTTTTGTCCCGCCGCCTTATATGGCGCCAATGATGTTGTGCCATATGATGCATCTTTCATTGTCCTGCCTGCTTTGTGCTTGGCTTCGGGTGTGCACCAGATTTTCCTCTCGTGCATTTTCCAAAGAAAGAGGGTGTTGTGATGTAATTGGGGTCCCCCTCTTCATTGTGGAGACCCACAAGGGTGGGGTGGGGGGGACAGGGATGCATTAGAGTAGACAAATGTAAGGGAGAGGTCCCACCCTAGGTCCAAACCCCCCCGATCCAGACCCCCCCCCTCCTCCTCTTCCCATTCAGGTGAAAAGTTGGGTTGCGCAACCGGTAGTGGCATCTCCCAATGGTGAAGCTTCGTGTGGTTGTACCTTTGCAAGGCGATCATGGTGCCTTTGTCAGGAGTTTCAGGAATCTGTAGAGTGCTTTGTGGCATATTGCCCTCTGTTCTCTGAAGTTCAAGTTATGAAGTTTTATAATTGGGTAGCAGGTCTCGATGATAGTTGAGTTGTTGAGGTACTACATTTCAGAACCAACTGTCCTGGGTTCAATTCTCATTGGATGCATTTGGGATGATGAGTAAAAGCAAGTATGGCATGCCGTAAATATGTTCGGGAGTCCTGTTGATAAGGAGGAGGGTCAAGCCTTCAGACTCCCCCCTCCTCCGCTCCAATTCCTCCTTGGGGGGGTCTCCGCAGGTCCTGGGACGCGGACCCCCCCCCCCCAAGGGGGCCTCCAGCCAACAGTTATTTGCCAAAGGTACCAGCTCCAGGAGTCCATAGGCGCCAAAAGGTGCTCGATATTATAGGGGCACCAAAGGCGCCCACTTTGTCTCCCACACTTTGGCCCGTTTGAAGAGGCTGGTAAAATTGTTTACCGCATGTGTTTATGCTCGAAATGCTTGGCTTTTATGGAGAATTCAGATATGCATGGAAGACAAAAGACCCTATGCCCCCAGTTGGGGGGACCCTCCCGATGGTAGGGGTGATGTAGCCACTTTGCCCACAGGTGGGCCCCCCTGACGGCAAGGGTTGGCCACTGATTTTGTTCCCGTGCCGAGACCTAGCTATACCCCACTGTTCAGAGATGCGCAACCCCCCCAAAAGCCCCTCTTGGACGTCCTATAGGGGGGGTTTTGGCCCCCTACAGGGGGGTCGAGCAGTGGTGGGGGGGGGGACTAAAAACCAACACATGTTGTCCGCCACCAGAGTGTTAGGGCAATGTTCACACCCACCCACCCCTACAGGCACATCCTCGCCACATCCGACGAAAATAGCATTGTGCAGCAGGTTGGCAACCCCAAATGCAACTCTGAATCATCCCCAATGCAACCTTTCTAATAATCTCATAATCATCTCTACTTATCTTGGTTCTCGCAAACCTTGCTATGAATAGAGTGGCAGGGACGCAGTGGCCTCAGGGGTTCGCATACAACAACGGAGGTCTCCACTCTACCTCCTCACCAATGTCATGGTGCTTGTAGCTGCCCACACCCCCTGCTGGGGGAGGGGGGGGTGTTGATCATAAAGAGACCTCTTTGTCACGGCCCAACACCAAAGAGGGTGCCCCAAAGGGTGCCCAAGCTTGTGAGGCAGCCGTTTTTGACGTTTCGCGATTCATATCACCATCTCACGAGGTGCCCGGTAGCGCTAGGTGGTCGTTTCATAACGTTTCGTGTTTCGTATCTACTCTTATGTGTGTGTTTGTGGCGGCCTTTCGAGCCTCTATTGGTTGGCCGACACAATTTGGGAGTCCCTTATGGCTATCGCCCTTAGACCACTTACCTACAGAAACACGGAAATATGTGTTTGGGGTAGTATTGGCAGAGAGCCCCTGCCGTCTCGGGGAGCCACATGTGGGCAAAATGGTTACATAACCCTTGCCTCGAAGGTCCCCGATTGGCCTCCTGAAAAGTGCCTTCAAGGGCAGGGGACCCCCGAGAATGCAGGGGTAATGTAGCATTTCCGCCCTCTTTTGGGCCCCAACCTTCCGGTGCTATTGAGGAAACCGGGACAATTTTTGATTCCACGCTTTGTTGCGTGGAGCATCATGGTGACCTGTGGCACTGGGGCATCGTAAGGAACATATGGAGGGGATCCGGTACGGAGTTGCATGAGTACGTGCGTGTACTCTTGCATTTGCAGCAATTTTTGATTCGAAGACAGGTACGGTACCCTCTATATGGTCCGTGGGAACACGTACCTGCACATGTATGGACTGCACCTACACAGGAGGACAATGATGATGAGGATGTTGTGGGTGATGATGGGGATGTTTGTGCCCTTTGTTGCACCAAGTCTGACCCTGAGAAGATGTCCATGCGTGAACAGTGTGAACTGCAATATTGTACGGATTGCATTGACACACACACATGTGACAATGTGACTTTTGTTTGATTCTGCAACTGTGTCATGTTGTGCACACAAGTTGCGTATTTTCAATGTGTACTTAGTTGACAATGGAACAGAGAGACAGTTGTGTGTTCTTGAGGGTGGTGACCAATGCGCTGTTCATGGCTTTTCCAGTTGTGCATGATGTGTGTTATGTGAAGGGAAGGTAGTTTGCAACTTTCTTGAGCTGGGGCAGTTTGGGTCACCTAATTCTAAGGGCGTTTCCAAGGGGTGTGCTTGGGGGCTCTTCGCGGAGAACATAGTCTAAAAGTAGCGCGCAGTGCGCGTGCAGTGCAAAGACTCCCCCAATGTCAGGACCTTCTAAACATTTTGGCCACTTTGAGGGGGTGGGAGTGGGGGCTGGGGTGTTGGTGTCAAGGGCTGCAGCTGGGTGCCCCCTGTGGGAGTAGTGGACAACTCTTCAAGGTTTGATTGTTCCACCCTGAGGGTGTCTGCTCTAAAAACTGGGCTGGGCATTGCTTACCAAAGGATGAAACGTGTCTGTGAGCGCGATGCTTCAAGCAATAGCGCCGTTTCTTGCTTGACATGCGGATTTGCTGTCTTGTGCTGAAAGCCGGGAGGCATTGTGTACGAACCACAAGCTGTGATGTAGAATGTTAGAGATGGGGGAGATACATCACACAACTGGATTACATTCAACAAATTTATCAAGATAGATGCCAATATGTGAGTTGTGGTCATCAAGAAACTGGGTAAGAAGAGCAATACCTTTGAAGGTCTAGCAGGAATGGTGAGAATGGACGTGGTAGCGTTTAGACAGTTCAGTTGGCAACGACCCCCCGCAAAAAATACATGGGCTACATTTTTGCCCAGGCAGCCCTGAAAACAAAGCCTCTGCCATTCACCTCAGTCTGTTCGTTCTGGTCCAATCTCCTAGAGAACGTGCGCTGTGCCCACACTGTGCACAAACACTCTCTTGCATAAACATGGCCCTGCGGACTGCACCATAACAGCATCCCCTGGTGATACTGGTGAGCCTGCTTGTTTTAACCAGTTTGGTTGGTGGATGTTGCGTGTTTGCCACCCTCAATTGTGGTGAATATGACACTGTGGCAGCAGGCACTGCAACTTAAAGTCTGATTTCAAACGTTTGGATTTTTGCATGTGGCAGACTGCAACTCCATCATGGGAATCATAGATATTTGATTGAACACCCCAACTGCAGTCGTCATGGAACAAGAGCTGATACAGCTGGAAAGAACCAGCCCCATGCGCTGCACGATGCGGTGGGGACCCAGCTTCATCTGATGCTTGCTGATGTAGCAGAGCAAATCCAAATACCCTGCCCATGCGCGTACAGACTCTGGTCGTTGTGAAGACATGGCAGATGAAATTGACATCGACACGCTGCTGGACGAGCTTGAGGATGAAGAGGTTGGGGTGAAGGCTGGGGCGAAGCCGTCCTCCATGAAGAGTCGTATCAACGAGATCAAAGAGACCCCCAAAACAACAACGCGGCAGCTCATGACATTCTCTACTTACGACTACACACTGAACGACAGCAGCTTTGCAGAGGTCGGTCACCCCACTGACACAAGCGATGCCCCGGCACCGGCCGAGCCGGCGCCTGCTCTGACGGTTGAGAACGCGCCGGACCGGCGGCCACGGCTGATGAAGGCGTTGGAGGCCGCGGAATCCATCCCTGTGGCGACCACTGCGCCGACAGCCTCACGGATGCGCCTGGCGCCGGTAAGTGGCAGTGTACAGGGGCTGAAGGTCTCGCCGTCAAAGGCGAAGCAGAAGGATCAGGTGCGTGCCTCTGCAGCGCCACCGTAGTGGGAAGGGCGGTGTGTTGAGGGCCTCCAGCTCACAACCATTGCCACAACAACAGGGCACCCACAGTGGTGTAGAGAGGGCACAGTGGGAGAGAGTCTCAGGCACGTGGGCATTGGGGTTGTGATGCAAGGCAATGTTTCTATGGGGAAGACCATCTACCACAAAAACACAGAGTAAACCCCTCGGCTCATCAAACCCGTTAGACACTAACCTACCAACTAATTTGTTGTACACTTGCTACTTGCGGTGTATCCAATGCCCACCCATTGGTCTCCCCTCCCATCCCTGCTATCATCCATCTACGCCACGGCTCCATTGCGTTGCCCATGCTTGGAGTACCCAAAATCTCCGTGGGGGTGAGCTTGCCTCGCTTTGCCTCTCCAAGTAGCAATGGCGGTTGGATTGGATTTTTTTTTCATCAGTAGTCGCGCTGACACTCAGAATAAAAGAACTGGGGGTACACTCGCGCTGGAAAATCAGAATTGGCTACATCACCCCTGCCTTCTTGGGGGTCACCAATCAATAGGGGAGAAAATCAGAATTGGCTGCCACACCCGGTCCGCTAACATCGTTTACCCGTGCATACGGGCTAGGCGGTCGATAGTCTGTAGACACTGTCTGCCCAAAGCAGACACTGCCTGCCCATTGTAGACACTGCCTTCGTGTTGTAGATGCGAAGTGCCAATAGTTGGCCCCCAACCGCCCCCGTTCGGCCCCCGTCCGGAACACGGGATGCCAAGGGCGGTTACCCGTGCTAAAATAAGGTACTTGGGGGAGGGACCGGCTTCCGGACCCCAATGGGGGGGGCCAAGCAGGGGGGGGGGGGCTAAAGCTCTCATAACCCATACATGTTATATATATATATATATATACATATATATATATATATATATATATATATACCAAGGCTTCCATTCGAATCATGCTCAAACTGCGAGGTTCAACATTCCTACACTCCTACATCGCTGCAATAACCATGTGTTCATAGTTCATGTGTGGGCCTTGCAGTAGCCCCTAGCACACTGATTCACAGCTTCCTAACCGTAGGAACAATACTCCATCCCTCCTGCATATGGACATATGGGCTTCATACGACTGGGTATGCCGGAGTCAGCGGGTCAGTGAGGCTGACCCCCCAAAACTGGTTGAACCATAGGCAGAGCAGAAACACTGCAACGAACAAACATACAAACGCCTCAGGGGAGCCCCAAGCCGTGCATGTGTAGCTGTCATTCCCCGTGCCGAAACAAGTGCCAACGTGGGTGTTCGCGGAAACGCCGCAACGAACAAACCAGTAACAGTCGTGCAGCAGGACTCAGGAATAGAAAAAAATAGAAACAAAGTGGCCGACGAAAGGGAGATTTCTATGGACTATGTCGCCATACCCGCCAGCTACGAGCCCCCAGGATTTGAACCTACCCCCAGGGAACTCCAGGCCGGGTGGCAGTCCACTATAGTGCGACGACGATGTGCCAAAAGAGGGCGCAGAGAAGCCTGCCGCCGGCGCCGTCGTCTACACGCTTGGCGGCGGGATATATATATATATATATATATATATATCCTCTAATCTACACCCCTCTCCCATACTCTACGTGGCTCCACTCTAAGGTACGTGCCAAGGGTACAACTTGGTGCATACACGTAGCGGAAGGGACTAAACTCGATCAAAACGGGCTCAAAATGGGCTCCAATCACTTGTTTGTGCACCCCCAATGGTCTAGGATCACTTTTGGAAAAATGCGTTTTTGACCCATTTTTGACCCACTTTTGGTCCCAAAACGATCCATTTTCCAGGCATTTTGGGATTTTCCATGGACCAAAACACGTCACCAGGGGCTCAAAATGGGCTAAAAACACTTGTTCGAGCATCCCAAATGGTTGAGGATCACTTTTGGAAAAACGCGTTTTTGACCCATTTTTGACCCACTTTTGGTCCCAAAATGGCCCATTTTCAAGGCATTTTGGGATTTTCCATGGGCCAAAACACGTCACCACGGGCTCAAAATGGGCTAAAACCACTTGTTTGAGCATCCCAAATGGTCCAAGATCACTTTTGGAAAAACGCATTTTTGACCCATTTTTGACGCATTTTTGGTCTTGAAACGGTTCATTTTCAAGGCATTTTGGGATTTTCCGTGGCCCAAAACGCGTCACCACGGGCTCAAAATGGGCTAAAACCACTTGTTTGAGCATCCCAAGTGGTGTGGCAACAACTTTGAAAAAAATCATTTTTTTTCGCCCCGGGGACCCTGGTTGACCCGGTGTTGGCCCCCGCCGTGCGCAGGCCGGGCTGCCCTCCGGCCCCACCAAGTGAGCACTGGTACGGGGGTGTAGGCGTCTCGTTGGGCCATTATGAGGCTTGGAAACCACAAAACATGGGGGGTTGCGGGTGGAATAAGTGCCCCTAGAATTCGGTTTTGAGCCACGTAGCCCAAGATACGGCCCGTTCTTGGTTTTGGGCCTGTTTGACACAAATAGCGCACATTCAGGCCATTTTTGGCCATTTTTGGGCCGTTTCTTGGACATATCGTGGAGCTAGAGGGCAAGAAAGGGCTCTTGGTCACGGGGCAATTGAGGCGCACATGGAGTGTACCAACCGTTTCCCTTCGTTTGGCCGTTATGACTGGGTTTTGGGGCTGTTTGGGGCCAAAAACGGCTATTTGGGGGCACAAAATGCGCAGTTTTGGGAGGGCACCTCCCGATTTGGCGCCCCCGCCCCGGGCCGCCACCGGTGAGTTTTTGGCTCAAGACTTGGATTTGGCAAGGCCACGACCTAGGCTCTAGGATGGTTAGAGTAGAGTAGAGCCCGGAGCGATGAGGCGGAGCAATGGCCAAAACGGAAAGGAGAAGTGCTTGTTGCTTGTTGCTTGCTTGCTTGTTGCTTGTTAGCTAGATTTAAGGGGAGAGGGGTGTAGTAATATATATATATATATATATATATATATATATATATATATATATATATGTATATATATATATATATATATATATATATATATAAGGTCCAAAGGGAAACCCCCCCCCCCCCGCAGCGGCCGAGTGTCTCACCCCGTGCTTGTGTCGTGCCTGCGTCATGCCTGCGACGTGCGTGCAACGAAGGGGAGACAACATGGGCGCCCCTCCCCCCCCCCCACCCCCGCCCCCCCGAGGGCGGGAAATGCGGGTAGGGGGGGGGGGCGAAAAGCGACCCCCCCCCGAGGACAACGCGGCAGGGTAGGGAGGCAGCGGTAAGAGGGTGCAGGACGGACCACACGACCGTGCCCGAAGAGGGCACGCGCCGTGCATGCCCCGGCGGGGGGACCACCGGGGGTGCGGGCGCAGGGTAGAAAGGGCGACGACGGGAGCCGCAAGGCATGCCCCCCCCCCCCTGCAGAGGGACGGGTGCCGTGCCTCGTGCCAGCGCCGTGCTTGCGTCGTGCCTGTGACATGTGTGCAACGAAGGGAAGACGACAAGCCCCCCCCCCCCCCACACACCTCCGCCCCCCCAATGGTGGGGGATGAAGGAAGGGAGGGGCGGACAGCGGCCCCCCCTCCCGAGGACAAAGCGGCAAGATGGGGAGGCAGCGGGGAGAGGGTGCGGGACGGACCACACGGCCGTGCCCGAAGGAAGCACGCGCCGTGCAAGCCCCAGCGGGGGGGGCACCGGGGGAGCGAACGCAGAGTGGGAAGGGCGACGACGGGGGCCACGCGGCATGCCCCGCTCCCCAGCAGAGGGACAAGTGCCGCGCCACGTGCCAGCGCCGTGCCTGCGACGTGCTTACGCCGGAGGAAGGACAGCTAGGGCGCCCCCCCCCCCCCCACCCCCGACTCCCCCACCCACCAAGGAAAGCGGCGAGGACGGCGAGGGGGTGGCGAGGGGACATGGGGGGGGGACAGAGGACAGACTGACGTGCCAGGGGAAGGGACTAGCGACGGGAAAAAAAAAAAGCAACCACGAACAAAGCATACCAACGCGCCAGAGGGAGAAAGCGAGAAGACGGGGACCAAAACCGCGGCGAACGGGGGGAGGCCGGGGTGACAAGGGCCCGCAGGGGACGCTCGTGAAGAACCCGACCGCGGGGAAATGGGAGCCCCAAAGGGAAAACCCCCCCCCTCCCCCCGCCGCTGCAGCCTCGCCCTGTGCTTGCGTCGTGCTTGCGTCATGCCTGCGACATGCGTGCTGCAAAGGGAAGACGACTAGGGCGACAAGGGGGATGACGGTAGCGGGATGCGGACCCCCCCCCCCGAGAACACCGCGGCAGGGTGGGGAGGCAGTGGAACGAAGGTGCGGGACGAACCACACGACCGTGCCCCAAGGGAGCACGCGCCGTACAAGCCCCAACGGGGGGACCACCGGGGGTGCGACCGCAGGAAAGGTAGGGTGACGACGGGAGCCACACGGCAAGCCCCCCCCCCCCAGCGGAGGGACAAGTGCCGCGCCTCGTGCCTGCGCCGTGCTGGCGACGTGCTTACGCTATAGGACGGACAGCGAGGACGCCCCCCCCCCCCGCCCCCTTCTCCTCCACCCACCCAAGAAAAGGGCGAGGACAGCGAGGAGACAGCGAGGGGACATGGGGGGGGGGCAGAGGACAGACCGAAACGCCGGGGGGAGAGACGAGAGAAAAAAAACAAAAAAAAACAAAAAACAAACAACAAAGGACACCAACACGCCGGAGCAGGGGCAGACAGCAGGGGCAGACGGGACATGGCGGGAGCCAGGAAGCACGGCAAGGGGCGCGGGACAGGGGGACGCCCCAGGGGACGAAAGCTAGGAGGCAGGGACCAACACCGCAACGAACGGGGAGGGGCCGGGGTGACAAGAGCCCGCAAAAGACGCTGGTGAGGTACCCGACCTCTGGGGTTTGGGGGCCCCCCTGGTGTCCGTATCGGCCCCACCTGAGCGCAGGCAATAAGGTGGGTTACGCCCGGGACCGTTGGCCAGCGGCCCGAGGTGGCACCGGCCTGGGGGGGTGGCCAATGGGCCTGACCAGGAGCACTCCCCACGGCACGTACTGCGGTTCGTGTCCTGTGAGGGGCTGCGGGTAGGGCACACCGTCCATCGGGGTAGGCAAGAGACGCGCCTATCCCGCAAGGACTCCCCAGAGACCCACAGTGTACCCGACCCCGGTGTGGGGAAGGGCCGACGTACCTGGCTACGACGCAGGTCCATTTGTACGGAGCGGGTACAAATGGACGGCCCGTACAACAGAGTTACACCCTGACGGGGAGTGCATGCATCGGCCCCCCCGTGGGGAAACTCCCGGAGGGAGGGACCAGAGCCAGCGTCGGGCGCCCCCCCTCCCCCCAACCCTGCCTGGCAACAAGCCCGCCAACAACCGGGTTGGGCCGAGGGGCACACCTAGGGGGCAAAACCGGGTGCAAAGGAGCACGGAAGGCAAGGGGGGCACGCAAGAGGGGTGGGCAACTGTGTCGTGCGAAGTGTCGTGCATCAGTAAGCCAGCAGCAAGCGGGACGGGCCACAGAGTCCACCCGTTCTCCCATGTCCATAGCTCACACAGCCTTCGTTAGCTAAATGTCGCTATCTGTCCCCACCAATCCCGCGGAGTTGCCAGCCTTCCGGCGACGTGCCCGGCGCCTGGTAGACACAGTGTCTGATCTCGTCAGTTACGGGCCGCACACGTATGCGGCGTTCCAGGCGCGCGTGGACGCGGACCGTCCGGCCAGGGACAACGGATGGGACCACTTCGTCGACGTCTGCTTGCGGCAGATGTTGGCCCGCGATCCCCACCCGTACAACGCGCCCGACGTTGAGGCGCGGTTCGCAGCGGGCACGGTGCCGTTCGGGGTGCACCTGCTCAACCGACTACTCCGATGTCTACAAGATCTCGGGCAGCTCGAGGACGCGCAGCGCGGGCGGCCCCCAGTGGGATCGGCGGGGCGGCCGGGGTATGCGGCGCCGGGTGCGTATCCGATGCCGCCGCCCCCAGGCCTCGGGCCCATGCCCATCCCGCCCTTTGGGGCTCACCACCACCACCAACCCCATCTCCATCACCTACTTCATCACCCCGTCGGGTTCCCCATGATGCAGCATCACCTCCCACACCAACACGTACACCCGGCGGCTGTGCCACAGCTCCCCGTCCACCTTCACCATCACCATCACCTAGCGGCTGTGCCACAGCACCCCGTCCACCTTCACCATCACCATCACCATCACCGTCCGCACCAGCATGTGGAGTACCCGCATCCCCTGCCCCAGCAGCACCCACGACCGCCTCAGCACACAATGCCGGTGCCGGAACCGGTACCGGTGCCTGAGCCGGGGCGGAGCGCCCAGCAGCAGGGGGTGTCGCAAGGGGCTGTGCCACAGCACCCCGTCCACCTTCACCATCACCATCACCATCACCGTCCGCACCAGCAAGTGGAGTACCCGCATCCCCTGCCCCAGCAGCACCCACGACCGCCTCAGCACACAATGCCGGTGCCGGAACCGGTACCGGTGCCTGAGCCGGGGCGGAGCGCCCAGCAGCAGGGGGTGTCGCAAGGGGCTGTGCCACAGCACCCCGTCCACCTTCACCATCACCATCACCATCACCGTCCGCACCAGCATGTGGAGTACCCGCATCCCCTGCCCCAGCAGCACCCACGACCGCCTCAGCACACAATGCCGGTGCCGGAACCGGTACCGGTGCCTGAGCCGGGGCGGAGCGCCCAGCAGCAGGGGGTGTCGCAAGGGGCTGTGCCACAGCACCCCGTCCACCTTCACCATCACCATCACCATCACCGTCCGCACCAGCATGTGGAGTACCCACATCCCCTGCCCCAGCAGCACTCACGGCCGCCTCAGCACACAATGCCGGTGCCGGTACCGGTACCGGTGCCTGAGCCGGGGCGGGGCGCCCAGCAGCAGGGGGTGTCGCAAGGGGAGGCACGTGGCGTGCCCCCGGGCGAGGCGAGGAGGATGGGGGCGCCTGCGGCTGCGCCACCCCTGGCGGTGCCCCAGCCGGGGCTTACCGCGGCGGGGTCACCACCGCGGACGGTCCAGGTGCCGGACCCAGCCGTGCCGCGCGAAGCCCCGCCCGTGGTGCCGACGGACCCTGAGCCGGTGGTGCCGGGTGGTGGTCCGCCCCCGACGCGTGGGATGCAGGGCGCGGCCCCCATGGGGAGGCCTACGGCGGGGGAACGAGCGGGGGATGCAGCGCAGGAGGCGGCAGTGGCTGGCCCGCGAGACATCAGCGAGCTGCTCGCGCAGGCCCTGGAGGCGTACCGGCGGACAGCCGCGGGGAGCGATGGAGCCGCGCCGGAAGGGGCTGACGCCGGCGAGCTGATAGCGCAGGCGCTCGCGGCTGTCGCCCCGAGGACGGAAGGGGCCAAGGAGAAGCCGACGGAGGCGGTTTCTTCGGGGGGACAGGACGCGGGGCGGGGTGTGCCGAAGGCGCAGACACCGGCGGAGGGCGGCGGGGTTGTGGAGCCCAGTGAGAGACGTGCCAAGGGGGAAGGAGTGGAGGACTGGATGTGGGAGTGGCGGGAGTGGCGCCAGGTGGCACCCGGTGAGCCGTGTCCGGCGGGGCTGGCGTACAGCATGGACCTCCATGCGGGCACCAGCTGGGCCCGGCTGCCCGCCAACCTGCGGGCACGGCTGGACGCGGCGGAGGCGGCAAGGGGCGGAGGCGTTGACGAGCGGCCTTTGGCGCCCTTCCCGCCGCGGCCGGACACGCCGCCGGCAGTGGTCGCGGCTGGAGAAGGGGCGGAGGGAGAGCAGGAGGCGGGGGGCGAGGGGGACGAGGAGGCATACGGGCCCGGCGAGTCGGCGCTGGCCCTCATGTTTGAGGACGACGCCGGGCCCGACGTCTACGCCGTTATGGACGAGGACCCGGCCAACGCGCCGCTGCGGACCATGCCCACTGCGGTGCCGCCCCCTCCCCTTGGGAGTTGTGAGCGGCGGCACTGCAGGTACCATGCGGCTGAGGGGGCCCACAGGCACCGCCTCGTGGGCACGGGGCAGCGGGAAGCAGGGATGCTGGCGAGCGCCCTGGAGCGCTACGAGCTCCAGCGCCCAGGGCAGGTCGCCCGGGAGATGGCCCTGGCGGCAGCGTCCCCGGACAACGGCCAGGTCCGCTGTGTCCAACTTGGGGACGCGGCGGTTCTGGGTCACCACCCCGGTGATGTCCGGGCGGCCGAGCCCCAGGAAGGCCTCCCCCTGTCGGTGCGCCTGTCCGTGGGGCGCCTGCTGGACGAAGCAGGGCTGGAGGACGTGCGGCGGGACGAAGGCCTGTACGTGGCCTTGTGGCGAGGTGGGGCTGACGCTTGGCGTCGCGAGCAGGACGTGCGGCCCCTCACACCCCAGGCGCTGGGGTCCCATGCGCTCCTGGTGGCGGTGCACTCCGAGGGTGCAGAGGTCGTGTTCGGCGCGGACCGCTTGCTGCTGACCGGGGATGGGGCGGTCCTCGTCCCCACCTCCAGCAGCTACCGCCTTGAGAGCCGCGGCGGTGACCTCAAGCTGCTGGTGGTGGTGGGCACGCGCCTCGACGAGAGCGCCGCCCCCCAGGGGTCCGGACACGCGGTCCCGGTGGGGGGTGATGAGGAGGCAGGCCGTGGCGGTGACGAGGTGGGGCAAGGGCAACCCACGGGGGACGAGCAGCAGCAGGATCAGCCGGAGGTGGCCGGGGAGGAGGTGGACGTGCAGGCCATTGTGGCGGCGGCCCTGGCGAGGTTCACGGGTGCGGCGGGCCCGCCGCCGACGACGGAGGCACTGGAGGAGGAGGACCAACGCAGGAGGAGTGAGGAGGCACCAGTCGCCATGGAGCGGGACGAGGAGCCGGAGTTCAAGGGTGAAGAGGCACAGGGCGCCGTGGAGCAGGACGAAGAGCTGGTGATCGTGGGGGCGAAGGAGGCGCGTGAGGTGGGTCCACGGGAGCTGGGGGTGGCGGACAGGGCTGGGCCGAAGACGGGGGAGGTGGAAACCTGCAGGCACTGGGCCAAGGGGTGGTGCATGCGGGCAGATGCCCGCCGGTTCGCCCACCCCCAGCCGCCGGTGCCGCGGGGAGTACCCCAGGAATTACTCCTAATCCTCCAGGCCATGGCCCGTGTGGGGGCCCTCAGCCTAGACCGCAGCCAGGACAGCGGCCGGGGCCACGGAACGTTGCTGCAGGAAGCGGTGGCAAAGGCGCAAGGAGGAGGGCTCCCGGCGGTGGGGTATGCGGTGGAGAGTGGGGGCCTGACCGAGTGGGCAGTGGCGTTGCCATGTGGCATGGCGGCCCTGCTCACTCCGTTCCCGGTGGTCCCGTGGAGGGACGTGGTCGCCGTCCAGGAAGCCAATCTGGGGTGGGTGTGCACGTGGCACACACATCCCGCTGGCATGGACCCTCGCGAGTGGCAGGCTAAGGCGGTCGTGACGTACCTGTCTTGGTCGTTGCCAGCAGCGCCGGGTGCGTTGGCGCAGTGGTGGGACAGGGCGCTCAGCTTGGCGAGGGATGGCAGTGCTGTGGCGGCCTGCCCTGACCTCCCGCGCGAGCCCGTCTCAGTCCAGCCGTGGACTGTCTCCCTGCATCTCCCCACTGTGGCGGCTCGTCTTGCGGCCACAGACCCGGAGCTCTCGCTGCTGGGAGACCGAGAGGGGCCAGGGCTTCGCCTGGGCCAGGGGCTGGAAGTTCGCACCGCCCGCCTCCCCAGCCCTGTGGACGGGGACATCCTGGAGGGACTCCAGTTCACGCGGGCTGGCGGGGCTGATGTGTGGACCGCTGTCCATCGCCAGCTCCCAGACGCGTGGCCCCAGGTGTACCGGCCCCCTGGTCACGAGCGTCTGGTGGGAGTGGAATGGCGCGTGTGGGCCGCCAACAGCCCGTGCCCGCCGGTGGTGGTCCTGCCCAGGAGAACCAGCCACCCCAGCCGGGAGACCGTGGCGGTCTTGTGGGGATGGGTGGCGGTCCGTGGGACCGATGGCCACGTCTTCACTGCCCCACGGGGCACGGTGATCGAGACCGACGGGGGGACAGCGTTGCAGCTCACGGCAGAGCCCCTGACCACGCATGCTGTGGTGGCCGTCCTCCAGTGGGGTGCAAACAAGCCACAGCCCTGGCGCGATCAGGTCGCTAAGGCTGTCTGGCGAGACCTGCCGGTCCTTAAGGCCGCCGTCTGGTCAGGAGGAGCAGGACGGCATCTCCCGGGCGCACTCCCATGGCTGCGGGGCTGCGGCGACGCCTCTCCCCCACCGGCTGAGCTGCGGGGCGCCGTGGAGCGCCTGTACTCCAAGCCCAGGCACCAGTTCTTGGTGGCCGCAGACCATGGGGTGGAGCTCAGCGATGACGTGGTCGCGCTGGCAGCCGACGTGGTGCAGTGCCTGGCCCCCCACGCCATGATGCTCCCGAGGGAGGGGTGGGAGGGCCAGCGGCACGACCAAACCCCGGCTGCCCTCCTCATTGCGAGGTACGTCGAGCTGGGGGGCTCGGAGGCGGTGTACCTCGACCGGTTGGAGACGCCGAACATGCGGCACTGGACGGCCCACCACCTCGTGGCCCCTGACATGCGGTTGACCGTGGACCCGCTGGACCGGCCTGTGGTGTCGGGGGCCCCGCCCCAGTGGCCGCACACGTGGGACATGGCGATCCGGACGATTCGCATGGCACCCAGGGGCCAGAGAGCGGGATGGCCGGGTGCAGAGCATCTGCTGGCGGAGGCCCGGGCGGCAAAGGTGCAGCAGCCGGCCGGCAACACCAAGGACTGTGGCGTGTGCGCCCTCATGTCCGCCGTCGGTACCCTCCTCAGGGTGCCGAGGCCGGGCAACCTCCTGTCCGCGCTGGACAGGCGATGGGTGGCGGCGGTGGTCCTCAACAGGGACATGGGGCCCATCGCGCGTCTGCCGTCCCTGGGGGAGCTGCCTGCAGCGGTGTTGGATGCCCTGCCGGCGCCCCGCACGCCCTTGGACCTGGCGGACGTCCCGCACAGCGTGGGGCTGCCCGGGGCGCGCATGCAACATGCCCTGCTGTGTATGGCGGCGGCGGCGGACGGGGGGATGTCCATGCTGGCGACGGTGTCCCTGCAGCACGTGCAGGACGCAATGCAGCAGCAGCGGATGCATGCCCCCCAGCCGTGGGAAGAAAGCGCCAAGCGGTGGCTGAGGGTGGAGAGCGTGCCTTCCACCCATACGGTGGGCGTGGCGGATATGGGGCGGCTGGTGGTGTTGGAGGGGGCGGAGTATTGGGCTTGTGTTCGGGTGGAAACAGGGGGATTGGAGTGGGTCGTAGTCACCGCGTGCCGGCTCAGGAGGCAGCAGTCCAGGGGCCCGGCCTGCTACCGGGTGTTCCGGGAGTGCCTCAGGGAGCTGGGGCCGGTGCGCAGGGCGCACAGGTGCACGGCCGAGGACATCCCGCCGGCGCCGGCGATCTTCGTGGACGTCACGCGACCGCCGGCGATCCAGGGGCAGGACGTCTGACCCATAGCCCCGAGCAACATGTGGCAGGCTGAGCATGCAGCTGGCATGTGCAGGGCGCTGCAGGATCACGCGGCGGCCCTCCCCAGGGCCAAGGCAGTGCAGTCCTCCAGCAACAGGCCGGCAGCCTCGCTGGCACTGCTGCATAGCGTGTCGCGGGCGTGGTGCTGGGTTGTGGCGGCATTGGAGCCCCACTCCTCGGCGCTGCGCCTGTACGATCGCGGAGAGGGCACGGTGCTCACAGTCCGCCCCGCCGACCTGGAGGCCCTGCACCTTAGTGCACTGAGTGGCGACAGGGGCGAGGCGCTGTACTTCCAAGGGACCGTGGCAGGCCGGCCGCGACACGCTTCCGCCGGCAGAGCGGAGGAGATGCCCTCCGCCTGGTCATGGCGGAGAACATGGGGCCGTGGCTCCGGGCGTTCTCCACGTCCAGGTGGAAAGTCGAGGGCGACCGGGAGAAGTTCGCCGACGCGTGGCGCCGCTGGTTGGAGGAGCAGTTTGCCGTGGGAGGAATGCTGCACCTGCCGCAGCCACCAGGCGTGCTACCAGTACGGCCTGCGGCACCCCCGGCCGCGGCGGCGAGGCCGGCCCCGAAAGCGGCGCCCAAGCCGCCGCCCAAGAGGGGCCAGCCGCCTCAGTATGGCGGCTATGCCAGCATTCGGTACGTCCTGCAGCACTTCGGTGGTGACTTGGCCACGGAGCAGCGTGGGACAAAGACGATCAACGTCTGCCCCTGGTCTCGGCTGGATGGGGCTGGTCACTGCACATGGAAAGCTGGCACGCACTGCCGGCCTACCCACCTCCACCCCAAGGACCTGCTGGACCACATCCAGCGGGACCATGCGACTGATCCGGCGCAACGGGACCAGGCGCTGGCCATGCTTGCTGGCGTTATGCCGGGGGGCCAGGCGGGGCCTTTCGCGTCGGCCCAGGCGGGGTCCAGAGCGCTCACGCTGCCCACGGGTGCCCGCCCTGCGGTGGAGCGCGGGGCGTCGCCGTCGGCGGCACGATCTGGAGCGATTGGGACTGCAGCACGGCGTGGGGCAGTGACTTCTACGGGGAGTACGGCGGCAAGTACATCCGGCAGGCAGGCAGAGGGGGACCCCGCCGCATCTGCCGGGTCTTAGCAGGCGACGACCGCCTCGGGCGGAGGCCCACGGGGTCAGGGGCCGCCTCGCCGGCCGCCCGCGCCGGGTGCGGGTGGTCCCCCTGAGCCTGCTGGTGGCCCCCCTCCGTCCGGTGATCCGGATCCGGCAGGGGGCCCCGATCCACACGTGCAGCCATGAAGGGGCCCCGCCTCCGACACCCGAGCGGCGGTGTCCTGGAACGTCCAGGGCTCGATGCGGGGGGACGGCGTACCAGTGGCCCCAGGTATGCTCGACGGTGAAGCGGTGGCGGCGGGCATCATGAAGGCCGAGGGTGCCATCCTGGGCCTATTCCAGGAGACCGGCCTGCAGGACCCTCAGGGTGTGGTGCACTCGGAGAACCAGTGGCGTCACCACGGGTATCATGCGTACCCAGGGGTGGATGCCCAGGCAGCGTCGGCGGCAGCGGTGCGCGGCGGGCTCTTGATTGCCCTTCAGGCGGACGTGTTCGCCGCGGAGGAAGTTCGAGATATCGTGGACATCGTGCCAGGCAAGGCCATGGCCCTCGATGTGGTGACCGCAGGTGGCACCCTCACGGTCATCAACGTCCACGGCCCGGGTAGCGGCGGCGACTCCTGGGCGTCTAAGGCGTCCTTCTGGGCTGACGTGGCCATGTACGCGGCGGCCAAGAGCGCGGGTGGCACCAGGGCCGTGCTCCTCGGAGGGGACTTCAACGTGTGGCTGGAGTCCCCGTGGCACCCCACCACGAGGAGGTTCCAAGCCCTGTGGGAACAGTGTGGTTTCCACAGGGCAGGCCCGGAACGGGAGGAGGACAGGAGGCCCACGAGGGCGGGGCACCGACTGGACTCCTTCCTTCTAAACTCGCCTCTGGTCCCATGGGCGGCACGTGAGCGCCCACACTTGGCGCCGGGGCGGTCTCCTGCGTCACTGGGGTCGGATCATGGCCCTGTGGTCCTGGACATCCCGCTGGCGGTGGCCGGCAAAGAGAGGGTGACCAGGATGGCCTATTCGCACGCCCAAGGCAGGCTGCATGCCATACGCCCGGACTCCCCGGGGGTTCGTGAGGCGGCGGCGGCAGTACTGCAGAAGACGTGCGGGGATTGGCGGCTACAGGCGTGGCTCTCGTCGGACCAGGACACTGCCACCAAGGGCACGTCGGAGGTGCAAGCGGTCTTTGACGTGCTTTACGCCTTCCGTGATGACGTGTCCAGGGTCACAGGCGTGCGCATGCCATCAGGCGTGGACCCGCAGTACCCGTACGGGCAGGCGGAAACGGAGGCGTCTTTGGACCAGGTCCTCTCGGATCAGCAGGGCCTGGCCTGGCGCGCCCATCGGCTGTGGCAACGGGACGCGGCGGCGGCAGGACTCCACTCCCAGGAAGCGACTGCCCTGCTACAGCACCTCCGGCGAGTGGACCCCGACCTGTCCCCCGCCTCGGTAGAGGACCTACGTGCCGCGTTGGACCAACAGCTCCACCAGCTAGAGACACGCGTGGAGGAGCTGCGGGATGTCCTCAGGAGCAACAGGCGCCGGTCCATCAAGGACTACTGGCGGGGCAGGGTACCGGATCTGCAGCTCCGATGGACGGCGATACGGGGGGCCATCAACGCGGTGAACTATGCCCCGTCAGGCCTATGGTCCGTACGCGTCCGCGAGTCGGAGAAGGTGCTCTTGGAGGCCTCGGACGTCATTGGCGAGGTCCAGAGGTATTGGGAGGCGCTGTACGCCAAGCGGCCAGTGAACCTGCCGGCCTTTGAGCGGTTGGTCCGGGCCCACATTCCCAAAGGGGTGCCGGAGGAGTGGAGGTCGGTACAGGACTACACCCTGCAGGACCTTAAAGACGCCGTGAGGCAGGCCGTGGCGGACGACAAGGCTCCGGGGTCCAACCGGGTCACGGCTGCCCTCATAGCAGAGCTGCCTGAACCGGTGCAGGGGCTCCTGGTGCACGCGTACAGGGCGATCCTACGGGGTGCGGACGTCCCGGAGTCCTGGCACGAGGCCATTATCTGGCTGATGCCCAAGGGCACAGCCACGGGCAACCTGGACGAGTACAGGCCGATAGCGCTGGGGCAGCAAGACATGCGAATGCTCATGACTCCCCTCATGCAGAGGTTCACAGCTGTACTGGCACGCAAGGGACTGGCTGCGGACTGGCAGTTCGGAGCCATGCCGGGCTCCACGGCGGCTGCCCCGGTGTTCCTGGCCCAGCGCAGGCTGCAGCGTGGGCTGGAGGAAAACCACGTCGTGGCCTTCGATGTGTCAAAAGCTTTTGACACAGCGCCGCACGGGGCGCTGGCGCTCCTCCTACGCCACATGGGTGTCCCGGAGGAGCTCATCAGGCTTTTCCACACCCTCAGCTGCGGGTCTCTGGTGCGCATCGTTACCGCGCACGGCCCGACGCCGAGCATACGGCTCCACAGGGGCCTGCGGCAGGGCAGTGCGGAGAGCGCTGTGCTCTACCTCCTCCTCTTGGAGCCTCTCCTGAGGAGCCTCGCCTGCAAGGCGCGGGGAGATGCTCGCCATGCGGTGCCACCCCTGGTGCAGGCGTACTGTGATGACCTCCTGTTGATAGCGCACTCCCTGCCGCAATGCCTAGAGTATGGGGCGGCCATAGCGCGGTATCTCACGGACATGGGCATGTCCCTCAACGTCGGCAAATGCGCCTATGCCAATACTGCTCGCATCCATTCGATTATGGTGTACCTGAACCCAGGGAACACGGCGGCCCCATGGGTGTGCTTACGTGCCAAGGGCACGGTGCCATACTTGGGCCTGCGCCTCGATCCCAGGGGGATGGCGACCATGAAGGAGGAACATGTACTCCGGTGTGAAGCTCTGCTGGGCTGGTGCAAGAACACGTTAGGGCCGGCGTCGGTGCCTCATGAGGTGATGGCGGCTGTGGTTGGAGGCATCGTGCGGTACGCGGCGCCCTACCTGTCCGACACGGCGGAGGCAGTGATCAAGCTGAATACTGCCATCAAGGCTGCAGCCCTGCAATTCGACAAGCTGCCCAAGGACCTGTCCAACGTGGCAGTGCGGTCGGGTCATGGGTTACGCTTGGCGGATGTCTAGGTTATTTGCGACGACTCCGTCGTGGCGACCATGGCTCAGCTCACCCACCACAGGTCGACGACAGTCCGGGATGAGCTGCGGGCCATGCTCCGGGACATGCACGTGCAGTACGGAGTGTGCGGGCAGTTCATGGTGCCCTCTGCGTCATTCGCCACGCATGCTGGCAATACGTGGGTGGACAGGGTACTCCGGGCGATGGGGACGTTGCGCGTAGGACTTCTCATGCCATCGTCGGTGTACTCGTGTGTACACGCCCATCTGCCGCAAGTGCAGTGGGCGGGGCGGAAGTGGGTGTCCCAATCCTATTCCTTCAAGGGTACGGACATCTGCGTTCTCTCGGGGCCCCGCACAGATGCGACGGTACAGTCCGTGACTGATCCCGCAAATGACCTCCTGCATGCGCGGCTCCCCTGTCTTGCGCCTGGGCACTGGGCTGTCCAGCTTCAGAAGTGCCATGAGGACCACCTGCACCTTCCTCACGCAGGAGTAGGGCCCCATCAGCTGGACCACGTGTGGTTCACGGGGCTCCGCGACGCCTTCCGGCCGCAGCTGCCTGGTCCGTTGACTCACCGGCTAATACACCCGGTGCGCCGAAAGAAGGCCAGCAAATGCAATAGATAGTCCACTGCGGGGGACGTGTATGTGGTGGGCGGACACAGGGAGGAAGGATGGGACCCAGCCAGCCCGGGGCTGTCCATGCCGTTCGTCCCGCTAGCCGCCCTCCTGTTTCTATTGGGGGACGTCTTTGAGGGCTACCAACAGCAAGACGATCCGGCGTCCGTCCCCCTACTCACTCCTCACGCCGGGGGCGGCATACGCCCGCCACCACTGTGGGTTGTGCACGGGCGGCCAGCGTTTTCCAGGGCATGCGCGGCGGTGCACGGGTGTAGCGAGTGGGCAATTGTCCTTCTGCTGCCAGTAGGCCCTATTCCGGATCCGGATGAGTACTCGGTCCCGGAAGTGGTCCGGATGTCCAACGTGCCACACGATCCGCATGTCGCCGTCACGTCGTTGCGTGATGGCGGCGCAGTGGAGCAGGGGCCTGTGGTGGTATACCAGCCTTCCTGCTCCGCAACAGTTTGGGGGGCGGAGTATACCACCGCCCTGGACGCCATAAAGTCAGTCTGCGGATGTGACCTGGCCTGGAGACCACATGCGGTATATCGGCCGAAGGTAGTCCTGCCCCCGGAGCTCACGGCCTCCAGTGCGGCGTCCCTAGGAAAGGTGGTGCAGAGCCCCCACTCCAAAGTGGCGTGGCTGGAGCCCCACCGGTACTGCAGGGTGCCGGTGGCGACTAAAGTCACATCGTCTGAGGCGTCGCCCCAGGGAGACGACGCCACAAACGTGGCGGTGGCCAGCCACGGAATCCCCACGTGGACGGGTGCCATCTATGGCACGGTCCCGGAGGCAGAGATCATCGGCGCGGCGGCGTACTTGTTGCACACGCCCCCGTCAGCGTGCACGGTACACGTGGTGGATGCGTCCGTCATAGGAGCGCATCTCCGCAGGGCGCAGGAGGCCCTATACCGTGGCATCAAGGGGCCGACATCACATCTGGTCAATCAGCACGCACTGAGTTGGATAGTAGAGGGACTGCGGCGGCTGCCGCGCCGAGTTGGGGGGCTGCACCACTGGGTGGTGAGGCAGAGCTCGCACTTGGCGGCGGTCCCGCTCGAGGCGCCGGACTCTGCCGCGGCCCGTGCAATGGCCCCGCCTGTCCATCTCGTCCTGCCAAAGGAGCACGCCATCCTCTTAGTGCCGGGGGATAATGGAGAGCTCGAGCCGCGTGTGCCATCCATGCAAGCCCTTCAGCAAGTCCGGGAGATGGAGTGGCGTTCGCTAGCGGCACGCACCAGGGCGCACACGCCACTGGCTGGCGCCTGCGAGGCGATGCCCCTGGGAGCTGTGCACCACGGCCCAACGCACAGAAATATGCTGCGGGCACGTGACGGTCGCTTGTCCACCATGCAGGTCATGCGACGGTGGAGACAGAAGCTCACGCGTGTGGCAATACCGGCCCACCCCTGTATCTTCTGTGGGGGGCCGGAGGAGGACATTGGCCACATGCGCCTACTGTGTGCTGGGACGAGGAGGTGGCTGGGCTCCTGTGCAGGCGTGTGGAGGAGTTCACGGCGGAGCTACCCCTGACGGACAGGGCGGTGGAGTTCGTGGCGTGGAGGGAACACGGCTGCAGGTGGACTGAATCCTTGATGGCGGGTGTGGTCCCCGGGGACCTGAAGCGGCTGTTCGCTGCGGTGCGAGCGGCGTCGTCCCGGGGCCCTGCCAAGGCCAGGCTCTTTGTGGAGGACATGGTCCAGATTGGGGAAGATGTGTATGCCCGCAGGAACCATCGGCTCACCCAGATCATGCAGCTGCCGATGCAAGATCGAAGGAGGGCGGTATACGCGTTCCTGCGAGGTGACACACCCTTCTGCCCGCCGGCAGGGAGGATCCAGAAGCGTCCGCCGTGGAACCCGTTTGCCGGCCTCCCCGGCGACCCGCGGGCAACCTTTCAGAGGGCACCGCTGCACGCACTGCTGGTGTCACGGTCGTGCATCGCGCATGAAGAGGCCATGTCCTTGTTCCCTCACTAGATGGCGGCGGTGGCGCAGGCCTTCGACCGGTGGATCGGTTCCTGGGTGGCGCGGGACATCACGACATTCAGGGAGTGGTCCCGCGTGGTGTCGGCGCAATCGTGGGCCCAGGTACGTGGTACCAAGGTGAGAAGCCCTGACGGCCAGAGTGATCCCTTGCTCCAGGTATACGCCAACCATCCAGCTGTGGGGAACGTCATGGGCTGGCCTCGCGAGGTGCTGCCGGTCCTTCAGCAACCTCTGTGCAGTCTCATCCCAAAACGTCTAGTCGTGGCGGCTCGCAGGTGGCGTCGGCGTGGCAACAGCGGTACTGCGTGGCGTCGTAGTGAAGAGTATGCAGTCGCCTCACCACTGTAACGGCTTACCCCTGGGGGGCGCCAGTCCGGTCGGCTGGAGGCGAGGAGGGCAGAGGAGCGGCATGCTGAGTGGTCCGGGGGGTGACGCGCGGGCCAATGCTATAAGTAGGCTCGCCACGTCGTCGGTGGGGGCCGAACCTGCGGCCTGGCCGCTGCTGTGGCGGAAGAGGCGCAACCACGGAAGCTGGCCAATCAGTGCAGGTAAGGGTCAAGGGTAGGCGCCAGGGCAATGTATGTGGGCCAGATGAGGTGCACCTGGTTACCACGGCCCGGGGCGAGCCTCTGGTGGGTACCCCTACAGGGGGTCGATAACCAAGCTACGGCACCCACCAGCCCGAATCCCAGCCAGCGATATTCACGGGCTGCGCCACCCCCGTCGCGTAGCGGCCGGCGTCCCCCCCTGTAGACCCTCAAGATATATTATATGTGGGCAACTGGATACCTCGAAGCAGATTGGGCGCTGGCCCCTGACATGGGGTGCCGGCATGGTATATATCTGGGGTGTGGGAACAGCTCAGGGCCACGGGGACGTGGAATTGGTAACGTGTTTCTGTACTATACTAGGGGACTGGTGCGGTGGGACGGTGGCGTACATTGTGGAGACATGGGGGCGATGAAAGCTGAGGGCCAGGCTAGGCTGGAGCCTCCCAGAAATCCTGGCTATGCACATACGGGCTATTGCGTGCTGGCAGAGGGGTACGTGGAGTCAGGGGTGGTGGGTAGTTTCGAGGACGCAGACGGCAATGGATTCCATGGGGTCATGAGTGATGGATGTCTCCACGGTGGCGGGGGTACGCGAACGACGGAGGGTCAGCTCCCGCTTCGCCGCATGCGTGCTGCTTTGTTCCTTGGTTGCCGCTTTGCGACGGACAGAGATGCCCTTGCTTTCTGCTTGTTGCGATGCTGCTGCGCTGCTGTGCCTTGCAACCATACCCCCGGCGAACAAACGGGCCAGCGTCCGTCGCCGTTGCTAATGCTAACGCTATGCAGTTGCCACTGCCCCCAAAGCCTGGTTGACCGGTATCCCCGGTCCTCTGGGTCCTCCGTCATGCTGTGGGCCACCTCAGGCAGCCCTGGGACCCACGGGATCGAGCGAGGCAGGAACCACCTGTCAGCGCGAGATGCCCGGTAACTCCAGTAGACGGCATTTAGTCATAGTTATGACTATGACTAAATATATATATATATATATATATATATATATATATATATATATATATATATACATATATATATATATATATATATATATATATACATACATATATATATATATATATATATATAGATATATATATTACTACACCCCTCTCCCCTTAAATTTAGCTAACAACAAGCAACAAGCAACAACAACAACAACAACAACACATCTCCTTGCCGTTTTGGCCATTGCTCCGTCCCAACGCTTCGGATCTTCTGTCCATGTAGCCATCTTGGAGCCTAGGTGGTGCCCTTGCCGAATCCAAGTTTTGAGCCGAAAACTCACCGGTGGCGGCCCGGGGCGGGGGCGCCAAGTCGGGAGGTGCCCTCCCAAATCTGCGCAGCTTTGGGCCAAAAACAGCCATTTTTCGCCCAAAACAGCCCTACTAAGGGTTCAAAACAACCAAACGAAGGCAAACCGCTCCTACACTACACGTGCGGCTTGACTTTCTCGTGACCAAGGGACCTTTGGTGCCCTCTAACTCCACGATATGTCTGAGAAACGGCCCAAAAAGGCGCCAAAAAGCCCCAAAAACTGCGCAATGTGCACCAGCACCCCGAAACCAAGAACGGGCCGTATCTTGGGCTACGTGGCTCAAAAACGAATTCCGGGGGCACCAAGTCCACCCGCAACCCCCCACTTTTTATGGTTTCCAAGCCTCAGAATTGCCCAACGAGACACGTAATACCCCGTACCACTGGTCACTTGGTGCAGCCGGAGGGCCGGCCAGCCCACGCACAGTGGGGGCCAACGGTGGGTCCACCAGGGTCCCCAGGGCGAAAAAAATGATTTTTTCCAAAGTTGTTCCTAGACCACTTGGGATGCTCAAACAAGTGTTTTTAGGCCGTTTTGAGCCCGTGGTGGCGCGTTTTGGGATGTATATATATATATACATATATATATCCTCCAATCTACACCCCTCTCCCAACTCTAGGTGGCTCCACCACACGGCTCTAAGGTACGGGCGAAGGGCACAAAGTGGTGCATACATGTGGTGGAAGGGGCTAAACTCTGTCACCACGGGCTCAAAACGGGCTAAAAACACTTCTTTGAGCATCCCAAATGGTCCGGGATCACTTTTGGAAAAACGCGTTTTTGACCCATTTTTGACCCATTTTTGGTTCCAAAATGGCCCATTTTCAAGGCATTTTGGGATTTTCCCAGAGCCCAAACCTGTCGCCATGGGCTCAAAATGGGGTAAAACCACTTGTTTGAGCATCCCGAATGGTCCAGGATCACTTTTGGGAAAACGCGTTTTTCACTCATTTTTGACGCATTTTTGGTCCCAAAACGGCCCATTTTCAAGGCATTTTGCGAATTTCCGTGGCCCATAACGCACCACCACGGGCTCAAAACGGCCTAAAAACACTTCTCTGAACATCCCAAGTGGTCTAGGAACAAATTTGGAAAAAATCATTTTTTTCGCCCCGGGGACCCTGGTGGACCCACCGTTGGCCCCCACGGTTCGCGGGCCGGGCTGCCCTCCGGCTCCACCAAGTGACCACTGGTACGGGGGTCTGAGTGGCTCGTTGGGTGATTCTGAGGCTTGGAAACCACAAAAAGTGGGGGCTTGCGGGTGGACTAGGCCCTCGGAATTCGGATTTGAGCCACGTAACCCAAGATACGCCCTGTGCTTGGTTTCGGGGTGTTGGTGCGCATTGCGCAGGTTTTTGGGGCTGTTTGGCGCCTTTTTGGGCCGTTTCTCGGACATATCGTGGAATTGAAGGGCACTAGAGAGCTCTTTGACACGGTGAAGTCAAGCTGCACGTGTAGTGTACTCACCGTATCCCTTCGTTTGGGCGTTTCGTTTGGGGCTGTTTTGGGCGAAAAATGGCTGTTTTTGGCCCAAAACTGCGCACATTTGGGAGGGCACCTCCCGACTTGGCACCCCCGCCCCGGGCCGCCACCGTTGAGTTTTTGGCTATAAACTTGGATTTGGCAAGGGCACCATCTGTGCTCCAAGATGGCTAGAGTAGAGTAGAGCCCGGAGCGATGAGGCCGAGCAATGGCCAAAACGGAAAGGAGAAGTGCTTGCTTGCTTGCTTGCTTGCTTGCTTGTTGTTGCTTCGTATGTATATATATATATATATATATATATATATATATATGTATACATATATATGTATATATATATATATATATATATATATATGTATATATATATATATATATGTATATATATATATATATATATATATATATATATATATATATATATATATATATATATATATATATATATATATATATATATATATATATATATATATATATATATATATATATATATATATATATATATATATATATATATATATATATATATATATATATATATATATATATATATATATATATATATATATATATATATATATATATATATATATATATATATATATATATATATATATATATATATATACATATATATATATATATATATATATATATATATATATATATATATATATTACTACACCCCTCTCCCCTTAAATTTAGCTAACAAGCAACAACAACAACAACAACAACAACAACAACAACAACAACAACAACAACAAGCACGTCTCCGTGCCGTTTTGGCCATTGCCCCGTCCCAACGCCTCGGATCTTTTGCCCATGTAGCCATCTTGGAGCCTAGGCGGTGGCCTTGCGAAATTCCAAGTTTTGAGCCACAAAATCACCGGTGGCGGCCCGGGGCGGTGGCGCCAAGTCGGGAGGTGACCTCCCAAATCTGCGCAGCTTTGGGCCAAAAACACCCATTTTTCGCCCAAAACAGCGCTAGTACGGGTTCAAAACAGCCAAACGAAGGCAAACGGCTGCTACACTCCACGTGCGGCTTGACTTTCTCGTGACCAAGGGACCTTTGGTGCCCTCTAACTCCACGATATGTCCGAGAAACGGCCCAGAAAGGCGCCAAAAAGCCCCAAAAACTGCGCAATGTGCACCAACACCCCGAAACCAAGAACGGGCCGTATCTTGGGCTACGTGGCTCAAAAACGAATTCCGAGGGCACCAAGTCCACCCGCAACCCCCCACTTTCTATGGTTTCCAAGCCTCAGAATCGCCCAACGAGACACGTAGACCCCCGTACCAGTGGTCACTTGGTGCAGCCGGAGGGCCGGCCAGCCCACGCACAGTGGGGGCCAACGGTGGGTGCACCAGGGTCCCCAGGGCGAAGAAAATCATTTTTTCCAAAGTTGTTCCTAGACCACTTGGGATGCTCAAACAAGTGTTTTTAGGCCGTTTTGAGCCCGTGGTGGCGCATTTTGGGCCATGGAAAATCCCAAAATGCCTTGGAAATGGGCCGTTTTGGGACCAACAATGTGTCAAAAATGGGTCAAAAACACGTTTTTCCAAAAATGATCGTGGACCATTCCTGATGCTCAAAGAACTAGTTTTAGCCCATTTTGAGCACGTGGCGAAGCCTTTTGGCTCATGGAAAATCCCAAAATCCCTTGAAATGGGGCCGTTTTGGGACCAAAAATGGGTCAAAAATGGGTCAAAAACGCGTTTTCCAAAAGTGATCCCGGACCATTTGGAATGCTCAAACGAGTGTTCTTAGCCCGTTTTGAGCCCGTTTTGACCGAGTTTAGCCCCTTCCACCACATGTATGCACCACTTTGTGCCCTTCGCACTTATCGGAAACGGTGCGGCTTGACTTCACTGTGTCAAAGAGCCCTCTAGTGCCCTTCAACTCCCGATATGTCCGAGAAAGGGCCCAAAAAGTCCATGTTCTGAGCGCCAGAATCCGCAAGACGAGGCGCTATACAAAAGTCGTTCGTTGCGTGCTAAACGTGTGCACTAGGTTCTTTCATCAAAAAGTCCAGGGTGATCAACCCGTCCATGCTGTGAGCGCCAGATTCCGCAAGACGAGGCGCTATACAAAAGTCGTTTGTTGTGTGCTGAACCTATGCACTAGGTTCAAAAGTCCGGGGTGATCAACCCGTCCATGCTGTGAGCGCTAGATTCCGCAAGACGAGGCGCTATACAACAAGCGACATGTCTTTAGTGCCGATGTCTTGAGCCAAATGTCCGTTGTTCAGTTGCGGACCTTGTGTGCGGCTCATGGACTATCAACTTGTTGTACAAAGGCTGTTTTCCGGGAGCGCATTCTTCGAAAGCAAGACCACATTGAGGGTCCACCAAAACGGTACTCAACTAAAATCGCATGTTTCTCCGCCTCCGTCCTCTATTGGTGACTACCCCCATTTGGATGCACGTAATTTCCACTTGAGCTTTGAATATTGGCCGGAGGAGAGAAATGATTCCATCAAGCACAATGTCCATCTTGCAGAATGTGCGTGGTTGTCCACTTCGGCAATCCAGTGCCTCCTTGAGGTTCTCTTGCCCCCAGGCACGACCTCGGTGAAACCTGTTATCATCGACATGCAGTTGGCCCAACGTATGCGACATTTTCCAACACTAAGACTCATTTGTACACAAAAATGCGCGCTACCATTATTGCTAACATCCCGAAATTCCACGATAGGGGTCCACTACGTGTTGGTCACAGATCTCCAAGTGGATTGCAAGAGCCTAGTCATTCACGATTCCAAGGACGCCTCGTCAGAATGCGGGGCTCTATTTCGAGTCATGTTGAAAAAAATTGGCTGGTCTTTCGTGTGGCACCATTATGGAACCCAACCTGATTCCGATACTTGTGGGTTCCGCTTGGTGATGCTCGCCATGCAATGGTGCGCTGCCAAAACGTTGACGGGACAGCTGCCACGATGGTTCTTGGCATATTGTGCAAGCATCCTTCAAATGTTTGCAGTGGATTCAACGACGTTGCGATCCACAAATAATACGTTCCAAGACGCCACATACGAGGATGCTTTGACCATGTATGATGAACCCGTCATTTGGGCAATTACGGAGTGTGGGGCCCTACCCGACATCACCGATGCTGAATTGGATGCCGAAACAAGCGAACACCATTGGACCTGCACTCCACAAGCCACCAATTGTGGACCATCACACCCAACGGTAGGCAACAACGAGGCTCATCCAAATCCATCACAAACACATCAAGCTCAACACTCCAAAACATCAGAGTCAAAAGGAGGTGCCAACACAAAGCCTACCCCAAACACAGCACAAAAATCTGGGCGCCCAAGTCCACCAACACCAACAGCAAAACTTTCGAGAAGAGTTCCCAAGTCCAGAAGAACTACTATGCCAGCACCAACCTCCCACAATCATTGGCACTAACAACATGTGCCCAGAATACCACTTTTTTGGGGGATCCGTTGCAATTGCCGCCACACACACATTTGCGCTCAGATATGGCACTACCCCTCAACACAAGCAAGCACGACATCGCCCAACTGGTCGACCTTGCGGAGGTTAGTGGCCTTGATGTTTGCCGGGCCGGCATCATTCCCCACACAATCATCACTGAGCAGCATCGGATGACCGAAGTACTCACAAGTTTTGTCAGTACTGTGTTCTGTGGGCATATGATAGGACATGCACCCGAAACCGCAACACCTCATATGCCGGGGGACACAAGCATTCACTTGGTGGACACGTCCATTGACCAAGAACACACGCCGGTGAATGAAATGTTCAACCTCACTTGTGCAACATTCACCCCCCGCGTCCCCACATCGTCTTTCTGCACAAAATCAACTCGATACGTGCAAGACATTCTTGCTTGGGGACGAGACCTCTGGAAGGGAAAATCCATCGCAATACTTGCCAACCACTTTGAACAAAACCGCTTGAATAAGGCGGTGTTTGGTTCGCACCCGGGGGTGGCACACATTGACACGGTTGGACGATTTCAGGGCAAACAAGCGGATATTGTCATCCTAGCCCTTGCATCAGAAAATCCAGGGTTTTTTGCTACCAATGCTCGACGGTACGTAGCGTGTTCCCGAGCAAGGCACGGCTTGTTCATAGTGGGTGAGATTGCAAAGTGGAAAAACCGCCAGCAAGTTAAGCACTTGATGGATGCGCTTTCTGCAGTAGCAACAGGGCAACCTATCCCCCTGACCCGCGTACATACCGCACAAGAACTGCCCCGGTTTACGGCGGATGCACCACCCCATTCAACAACTGACTGGGTCATATGTACGTGGATGCCAATGGATAAGGCTTTCCTTCAAACAACACTCCTACAACCACACATCTTGGCACCCATCCAATCCGATCTGGCAAATCGGCTCGGTTGCCCCGTGCCTGCAACATTGGGCCGCTTTCTACATCCCGATTGCACATGGATTTTCACCAACATCTTGGCCTTTCCAGTCCCAGCACACCTGCAAGGGTTCCCTTTTCAGCAGGCACTTGACCCGGTAATCTATGGCAATGTACAATGCCGACCCCTACATGCATGGGAACTAGAACTGTTCACCGATGTCCCGCGCAAAATGCGAAGTGCACTCACCAGAGGCAACAAACGCTACACTTTGACACCAGGCCTCTTCCAAGCCTTGTACCCGGCAATGTTGACACATTGCCAACACATGGCTATGGGCGCTTCACTCATGACATTTTTGTACGGCCTCGTCCCCCACACCGCAACATGCAACACCTGCACGCACCAACATGGAACACAAATCACCCCCACATTGTGCACGTGGTGCCATGCACATTCATCTATCACTACATCCATCGAACGAAATCTCGTAAACTACAACTCCCACTCACACTCGCAATACATCCCACTCCTCAACTCATTCACCATGGACATCACACCGGACACCATTTTCAATGAACCGGTCAAGGTTGCATCAGGAAATGCCTTAGCATGGCACGACCTAGCAACCCGCTACACACCGCTAACAAAGTGGCAAATGAACGCATCCCAAAAAATTTTCAAGGGTGGGGGGGGACACACTGCCGCTCCACGCAGGCATAGCCGATATGTTCACTGCCCTCCATCTCCATGATGGCAATGCAATTTGGCGGAATGTTTTCAATAACTACAATGCAGCAGCTGGACGCCACGTAGATGACCGCCGTTTCAAACGGAGTGCTACGTACATCTTTCATTTTGGGCCGCCATGTGTAATGCAATGGGACGGAAAGGAGTATGAACTACTCCACAACACACTGTATGGATTCGATGGAAGCATGCAACATGAGCTTCCATGTTGTGGTTGATACAGCTTGTCCCTGAGGGCTTGGGTGTAGGGGCTGGGACCCACAACATTCGCAGATGGCGAATACATTCTATTTCCACAACGTTCCCAACCCGATAACATGACCAAGCAAAAAGCCCTCACCCTCTAACCACACACTACTTGCGTTGTCTAAAAGTAACGTGCTAACCCCCCCTACCCCGGCCCTTCCCGTCTCTTCCGCTCCGTTCGTGGCTCTTGTCCTTGGGAGGGGAGAAGGGCTGTGCAAGCGGGGAGTAAGGGGGAGGAGTGATCTACCTTCACCTCAGTGTGGTCCAAAGCCACCGCACAACCGCACTTGCCTTTCAACCCCCCCTCGTTATGTGTGTCTATACTAACCCCTTGCCCGCCTCATCAGCTTACCCCCCTGAGGTTCCCCTCACCTTCTAATCCCGCGTGCCATACACCACTTGTGTTTTCTAAGAGTACCGTGCTAAGCCCCCCCATTTACCTGCAGCCTTTTTTTTTGGCAACTGCTTAGAAAGTGTCCCAAGGAACCAAATCATCTTTTGTTTGGGGGGGAAGAAGGGTTGTGCAAGTGGGGTGTAAGCGGGGAGGGGTGATGTACCTTCATGGCGGTGTGGTCCGAAGCCACCGCCCCGAGTTGCTATGGCCACACGTCCGCAGTGGCCTTTCAACCCCCCCTATATATGTGTGTCCGTTGTACATCTAACCCCTTGCCCGCCTCAGGAGCCCACCCCCCTGTGGTTCGCGGTACAGCTGCGAATACCCAAGCCGATGCTACCCTGCCCGCATTGGGATGAGGGGTGGTGCGAACAGTCGGATCACACCTGGGCCGCATAGCCAACCGTTCGGAGGTGCCCGACAAAGGTGGCGGATTTGGGTCCACCTCTCCACTTATCCACAACCCACACACAACAGGACATGATGAGCAACACACCTAGGTTGCTTGTCCGTAACGTTAGCATGGGAGAGGGGTGTAGATTAGAG